>KN832870.1:1362754-1962754 GCA_000827325.1 Oidiodendron maius Zn | reverse complement strand
TCCTCGACGAGATTTCCCTCGCCGATGATTCTGTACTAGAGAGACTTAATTCAGTCTTAGAGTCTCACAGAACCATTCTTCTCGCAGAGAAAGGTGTTGAAAACTCATTTGTTAAGGCAGCAGACGGCTTTCAATTCTTCGCGACTATGAACCCTGGAGGAGACTACGGAAAAAGAGAGCTTTCGCCTGCTCTGCGAAATAGGTTCACTGAGATTTGGGTTCCATCGTTATCAGAGCTTGAAGACGTCCTGCAGATCGTAGATTCAAAGCTTAGAAACGAACTGAAGCAATTTGCCAGGCCAATGGTAAACTTTGCAGAGTGGTTTGGCCAGACATATCGCTCTTCTGCGTCTACATCCATCTCGGTCCGGGATGTACTTGCATGGGTGCAGTTTATGAATGACAGCCCGTCTGTAGATCCCTACTTCTCGGTTCTCCACGGCGCTGCTATGGTCTACATAGATACTCTTGGTGCCAACCCTGCAGCACTTCTGGCCATCAATCCGGAAACGATTCTAGAAGAACGAGTCACTTGTCTGCAGAAGCTGAGCGATTTGCTGCAGCATGATATCAGCACCATATACTTTAATCCAGTGCAGTTAATTGGCGATGACGATCAAATAAAAATTGGGCCTTTTCCAATAGTCAAGCAATCTGGATATCATGCGGATCCTGGTTTTGCATTTGAAGCGCCGACCACCAAATTGAATGCTATGCGAGTAGCAAGAGCACTCCAGGTCCGGAAACCAATTCTTATTGAGGGTAATCCTGGTGTTGGCAAAACTACATTAATCGCCGCCCTCGCTCGTGCATGTGGCAAGCCCCTTACTCGGATCAATCTTTCTGAACAGACAGACTTAATGGATCTTTTTGGATCAGACGTGCCTGTCGAGGGGGCCGAAGCAGGCCACTTTGCATGGCGTGACGCACCGTTCCTTCAAGCAATGCAAAGAGGAGAGTGGGTCCTATTGGACGAGATGAACCTTGCGTCACAATCTGTTCTGGAAGGGCTAAATGCCTGTCTCGACCACCGTGGAGAAATTTACATCTCGGAGCTTGACCAAACCTTTAAACGCCATCCTAATTTCTCTGTCTTCGCCGCGCAAAACCCTCATCATCAAGGTGGTGGGAGAAAGGGATTGCCCAGCTCTTTCGTCAATCGATTTACTGTTGTTTATGCTGACGTGTTTAGGAATGAGGATCTTGAATTGATCTGTAAACATAATTTTCCAAGCGCTCCTGTTAATGAACTTCGAACAATTATTAAATTTGTGTCGGAGCTCGAGCAAGAGATCGTCCACCGGCGAAAATTTGGATCCCAGGGAGGGCCATGGGAGTTCAATCTCCGTGATATCTTACGTTGGTTACAGTTACTCACCTCCACGGCTCCCTTCCTGGGAGCTGGTTGTCCAGCGGACTATCTAAACATAATATTCCGTTTACGTTTTCGAACCCCCAAGGATCGAGAAGAAGTTGATAAAATATTTTCGCAGGTATTCGGGTCAAATGTCCCATTCCGTCACTACTTTCACAATATGAGCTCAAAAGCTTACCAAGTTGGAATGGCTTATGCAACTCGCGATGAACTTATACAGCGGTTGACTTTCCCTCTTGTTGATCCTATTAACCGTCTGCCTGAGATTGAGGCAGTAATGATCTGTATCCAACAAAACATGCCGTGCATTTTAGTGGGACCTTCTGGCTGTGGCAAAACAACTATAATCGAGCACATTGCTGCCGCGTATGGAAAATCTCTTGTTGTATTTCCCCTCAATGCAGATATTGATACAATGGACCTGGTCGGCGGCTTTGAGCAAATCGATCCTCAACGAGATGCGAGCGCCTTCATTCAGAAGCTGAAAGAGGTCCTCGACAGTCGTGTTTTACGCGCACTGCCAAATGAAATTCCAGAGGAGGCTATAATGCTCTTAGAGCAGCTGGAGCAGAGCGAGCACAGCCCCGCCCTTTTTGCCAATCTTGCTCTCTCTCTCTCGATTCTGGAGTCTAAAACTTCGCTGGCTGAGTTTGGAAACCTAGCGAACACCTGCAAGGCTTTAGCCGAGACACCTATGGCACTTGAGAATGCACGGTTTGAGTGGGTCGATGGGGTTCTGGTAAAAGCCCTCGAGCAAGGCGAATGGTTGGTGCTTGACAATGCCAATCTCTGCAGTGCTTCCGTTTTGGACCGATTAAACTCTTTGCTCGAGCCAAATGGGTTTCTCATTATAAATGAACACTGTGGACCAGACGGAGAGCCCAAGATCGTTAAACCACATCCGGACTCAAGGATTTTCTTGACTATGGATGCCCGGTTTGGGGAAGTCTCGAGGGCTATGAGAAATCGTACAACCGAGATATTCCTTGAACCAATACAAACGAAAAGCTCTATTAATGGCTCCATCCATGTAGAGCCGGCCATGCAGAGATATGACCGCGCCTTAAGGGCGTTGGAAACTAGTACTTCTGACGCTGAGGAGGCACGCCGTCTCTTGAATGGAGTTGCCTTGGACAACCTAGCCTGGTCGGACTTGCCATTCTTACCACGATTTATAAAGGTGACTCGACTGCAAAGTAATATTTCTGGCACATACAACCGATACTTTCAAATGTACCAAAGTACCGACAATTTTAAGTATCGTGCAGCAGTCGGAGATATATGGAGCAAATATGCGACGAAGACGGGGCTATCAAAAAGCTTCAGAGACGCACAGGTTAGTGACCGTGCCCTCTAAATAGTTTTAATGTACAATACTGATAGGATAAATAAATTGTAGATCATTCATCCGCTTCAAAATTCGCCGCTTGTGCCACTCTTTACACAGTCCTCATCTCAGATATACTGGCTCGCGGTCGTATTTGAATTGAAGATATCAACAATTGCTGCATTCGAGCTCCTAAGCAGACAGGACGACGCCTTGAAAACACTCAAACCTTCTAAGATGAACCGCCTACAGCGCTCGATGATTAGTGGACGAGTATCTACAGTTGCAAATGACTCCACTGTTCTAGTCTCAAGCTTCTTATCGAATACGATATCTGTCTTGCGTAAATTTTTGGACGAGCACATGGAAGAAGATGACTGGAAGGTAAATTGATTCCCACATACAATATATTTGCATTCATAAATCGCTATTGCACAATGGAGCATTTGCAGATATGAGATATTTGGACAAGGATAGATTGACTTCCTTGAGTGACCAGGGCTAATTTAACCCAGTTTCATAAAAGAGCGTTGACAACCTGTCTACAATTTTGGTGGGACACATATTATCTTACCACCTCCGCGGAATTCGATGAAGCCAAATTTCAAGCTCACCTCGCCATCGGCGCGGATCTGCTCTCCCCATTCTACGAGAATGGCATCGTAGATACCTTTCGGAAAAATCTACAGACAGCATTAAATCCGGGCTTCAAGTTAACAACCGGCTTGAGCATGGAGGTTCTATGGAAGGAGCTTCGTCCTACTGTTGTCTCCAAACGTCCAACGATGGAGACGCAAATAGAGGTGGAGAAGCTAGCTGCGCGGTTCGACAATCTAAGATGGAATCTGACTATTTCCGTTCAGGAGTTAGGTGGTTTTATGATCTCGTTACTAAAGACTTACAGGCTTGTTCTTAGATCTGAGGTTGATGGCGAGTCTCTCATTAAGATGTTAAGTGGAGAGCTTGCAAATCTGGAAGCAAGCATAGACCATGATGAGGACCCGATGGTGCCATTTTTTGCTTCTCAATTCGAAGGCTTGCGGCAGTTCCAAACGCTTCAAGCAATGTGTTCCGAAGAGCACAAGGACGAGTTGATTGATCTCGATACCACCATTCTTGCGAACCACCCGACTACTTCAGAAATGCGTTTAAGTACGTCAAGAGAGAGTTCACGGCCGTTCCAGATTATTGACTATCTTTGGGGGCGTGGTGATGGCTTGCAGCCGGTCATGAATTCCTTTTCAACGAAGCTACTAAGCAGATTGAATGACCTTAAAGAGGTTGATCTCAAGAGTCTCAGACTGCTAGAATCGGAACTGCCCATATTAGGAGAGAAAGTTACTTCTTCCAGTGGAATCCTCTGTAGGGAGCAACTTCCAGATCTCAATAAGTGCCTTTTTGAGCTTGTGATCAAAGTTTTTTCCATCCATGGAGGGGTAGATCAGCCTCGCTATGCGAAACAGATTCGTTCAGCGATGGACGATATTGTTGCATTTCGGTTCATTAAATTTGACGACTTTGGCAGCCTGCTAGAAGAACACCGCCTCCATGATCCATTGCATTTCAATGAAACTGGCCAATCTCTGATCAACGCAATTTTCAATACCCATTTCCGCCCGGCAATGCTTTGTATCGTGGCGTCTGATGCGCAGCCTTATGACAGTACCAGATTCTCAGCTTTAGCATGGATATATTTTGCTGTCGGCTGCCTCCAACTCTACGTTCCTGATAAAGCATTTGATCCAGATAGGAGGCAACGACTAGAACGAGAGAGACATATGGAGCTGAGGAACGCTCTACAAAGCAAACTAGCTGCCCTCCGACAGTTCGAAAGTCTCATAACAGGCCAACAGATAAATCTTCGATGTACACTCCTTGAGGATGAACTTGCAGAATTAGGAGAGCCTACTGAACTGCTGGAGGAAATATACCGCCCTGAAATTTCGGAACTCGATCAGCTCCACGGCGAATTTAAGAATCTTTTGGGCACTCTAGTACAATCCGATCTCGACAGAAAGCTGCTTAGTTATTTGCGGGACCATGACGGTGACGGATTACAGGAAATTAAACTTATCCAAAATAATGTTCTCCAAATTATTCGACGGCTCACAGAGAGATTCCAAGGCTATTCTGATCTTACATCGCCCGTCATTAACATCCTCCGATGTTTGCAGATTGGCCTATCTATGGCCACTCTTACGACGCCTCGTCACATGTCCACAGCTGCTTTATCAACTGATGTCGCAACAGCAGCATCTGTTTCGGCAGATACTATTGTCACCCTCGCCGGGATGTCACCTTTCCTTGGAGCTACTAATACAACGTACCTCGACTATAATGAAAGGAGAATTGCAAGCCACCCCATCGAATACCTGCGAGGTCTTTCGCTCGTCATTGCAACGGAGGGCCTTGACTCAGTTGAAAGAAGTCGTAGACAATGTCTTATCCAAGCCGTGCATGGATGCTATGAACGATGGGCAAAAAAACTGGAATCAGACAGACTTGACGCAGAATCCAAAATTGGATTGTATCGTTTCAGGGGAGACGTGGATGATGAGAATAAAGAAGAAGAGGACCAATTCAACGAATTATTCCCCTCGTATGAAGATGATTCATTAAAGTCAACCAAAAGCAGTTCCTCAGCTCAACTAGCCAGAGATTCTGCAGTACAGCTTGCCAGAATTCATTCGAGCATCTTTGACGATGGTTCCTTGCCTTTCCCAAGTCTTCTCTCTCTTATTCGACAAATATCTCAGAAGATTGGCTCTGTTCAAGAAGCCACTTTTCATCAAAGCGAGCAAAATTTGACCAGGCAGCTACTACCAGGGACATTGCTGCTTTTGAATGACAAAATCGAAACTTTAAGTCCGGACTCACCTGTCTCTGGAGCATACAATTTTTACACCGATCCAAATCTGCCAGAATCTCGGAAGCTAGTCAGCCTTATCCACCAAATTCAAGCACGTTTCCGCGAACTCCAGGCAGTGGATGAGATTGCTCACATGCAGCCCTTAAAAGACGTTTTGATATCCTGTCGCGAATTACTTCAACTCAGGTACACTGAGCCACTAGCCAAGCTTATCACTAAAGTAGAAAAAGTTCACGGTTCCATCCATGAGTGGCAATTTGGCGGCTGGGCAAGTCGTGAGAACTCGGTCTTGTTTTTATATGACAGCATTACGTCCACTATTGTGAGTTGGCGAAGATTGGAGCTATCGACTTGGGCGAAATTGTTTGTGATGGAAAAAAGACAATGCGAGGATGACGCGCAATCATGGTGGTTTGTTGCCTATCAAGCTGTAATTGCGGCGCCTCTTTCGATAGCAGAATCGAACTCTGCCGATGAGCTGAAGTCGTATGCTCAAAAGCTCTTGAGAGATCTTGAAACATATTTTTCTACTTCCATTATTGGCCAATTTGCGTCACGTCTTCAGTTACTCAAGCAACTACACAAACACCTTCATGTCTTGACCTTTGAGTATCCAGACCTGATAATCATCCGAGACGCTCTTGGGAATTTTATTGGGATTTATGACCGTTATATATTGCCTGTTGAAGAATATCTGAGAAGTGGAAGGACTCCATTAGAGAAATCGATGCGCGATGTCATCCTCCTTGCCACATGGAAGGATACAAATATTGTCGCTCTGAGAGATAGTGCGAAAAGATCGCATCACAATTTATTTAAAATTGTTCGAAAGTTCCGCGCACTACTCAGCCAACCAATGGAGCAGATTCTACAGCAAGAGCTACCAGATGAAGTAACCCACGATGTCGTATTGGCAACTCATGCCGCACCAGTCCAATATCCAACTGTTGACTTATTGGCTATGAGAATATGCTCTGAAATGGTACCCAAATGGGCGCAAAAAAGCAAAAGATTTATAAATGTTTCGAAGACAGTTAATTTGATGGTAAATGCAAGTCAGGTGCCGGAAAACGCTATGGACGGAGCGAAGTATCTCAATTCTTTCCTCGCCAATATAATCTCTTCATCCACAGAGCTGCAAAAGGCGACCCCAACAATTCTCACCGAAGATAATAAGGATGCCGTCAAGCACCTGAAGTCAAGGAAACGTAGGCTGCTAGCGGATACGCTGAAAGATCTTCGTAAGATGGGGATCAAGTACAATCTTGGGGCCAATGAATTGGCGAATCAGGACTCTCTGCCGACTGTCCTATCCAATACGAAATCTCTATCTTCCATAAAAGATCTTGACACTCGGAGCCTTGAATATTACTACCAGAAGTCCCTAGATATTGCTCCTCGAGCGAGAGACGTGGCTCGGCGACATTCGGAAGACCTCAGTAGTGCCGAAGTTGCAAGAAGTTCTGGATTTATCGAAGGTCTCCTCCAAGTTATGCTCACTCAGCGGAACTCTCTTGCAACAGCAACTCTTCTCATGGCTAATTTCGAGCGGGCAGTTAAAATAGCTGAGGCACTCTGGAATCCTAAAGCCTATAACATCAAGAATATGAAATATGTCACAAATTATCAAAATGTTCTGCGATGGATGCCGAATATAATAAGCGTCGCCATCGAGCTCGTCAAGACACACTCGAAGCTGGGCAAAATTGACAATAAGCCTGTTGAAGAACGCTTATCTTCCTTGGCCAGCACTTTTCAAGGGCTCTCCTCGCAGTGGGAAGCCATCCCCGAACTACCGCCAAGCATTATATCTACAGCGCAAAGAGAGCTCTATATTCTTGTAAAAGATTCCATCGCTAGTCTTGACAGCGAAATTCAGAATCTGAGTGAGCAGAGACCTGATTTGCGTTTCATTCTAGATCAGATACTGCTTTGGACAAGGCTCGAGATAACTACTACTGAAGAATCCAAAGGAATGGCAATAAGCGACCTAGATCAAATAGTTTCTAGGCTGTATGATTCCGTTCTGCTTGCTATCGAAAAGTACCGCAAGTCTCTGGGTGAACTCCCAACATCTAGTGAGGATCATGGATGGCTTGCCAAGAATGATTCGACTTTCTCAAGAAGTATCAAATCACTTCACATTGAGGATATTAGTCAACAACTGCAAAGGGCATTTGAAATCCTTGGATGTCTTAATCTTGAGGACGACAAGGTTGGTATGACCGCTGGAGCCATATTCGCCATCATCCAGCCGATTCTGCAACAGTACTGCAACATCGTGCGTCAAGCTATCACACAGTACGCAGAGTTACATCGTGCTTTGTGCAAGGCATCTTATATACTCACCAAGATGTTCACGCAGATTGCCTCTCGGGGATTTTGTACACCCTCCGAACAGTCTGAAGCCCAAGATGGCACGACTGAAAAACTTGAAGGTGGTACAGGCCTTGGTGATGGAGAAGGTGCTGAGGATATCAGCAAAGATATCCAAGACGACGAAAACTTGGACGATCTTGCGCAAGAACCCAACACCGATGAGAAGAGTAATATGGAAGATGAGAAAGATGCGGTTGATATGGCAGACGGTGAAATGGAGGGTGAAATGGGCGAAGGTGAAGAAAAAGAAGACGATGAAAAGGGCTCTGGCGACGATGAAAGTAGCGTTGATATGGATGAAGAGGCTGGTGATGTTGATGACCTGGATCCAAGTGCGGTTGATGAGAAGATGTGGGATGGAGACAAGGATGAAGCTCAGAAGGATCAGGACGGAAATGAATCTAAAGGAGAGAAGAGTAAAGAAGAGAAAATGGCGGCACAAGATAATAATAGGGAGGTTCCAGAAGGCACTGAAGACGAAGAGGAAGAAGGAGAAGGTGCAGAACAAGGTGAAGAAGTGAATCAAGATGAGGTGGAGAAGCACGATCCTAATGCCCAGGAAAGCGAAGTTCTCGACTTGCCCGAAGACATGGAATTAGATGGGAATGGAGAGGAGGAAAGTGCAGAACACAGCGACGACGAAATGAGCGATTTGTCAGACATTGAAAAAGATACGACAGAAGAGGAGATGAAAAACGATGGTGAAGAATCCTCTGGTGAGGAAGAGGTTGATCAAGATGAAGATCAAGACAGAGGCTCCGACATGGATGTCATTGATTTAGACGAAGAAAAGGAAGATATTGGGAACAGCAAAACTGAGGAAGCAGGGGAGAAGGCTGAGAGCGACACTGAAGAACGGCGACCTGAGGATCAGGATAATCTACTTCATGATAAGAATGAAGATTCGAAGGCTGATATTGAAAATGCCGTTCCGGCCGATGTTCAAGGCTTGGGAGAAGACCAAGATGAGAATTCGGGCGAAGAGAAAAACGAATCGGCTAGCAAAGCACAAAGAGAAAATGGCGGAGAAGGGAGGGACCTATCGGAACAGAACGAATCTACTGCAGATACCGCAGAAAAAGGTAGACAGGCCCGTGGTGATGAGCCTCAAGATGCTCGAGAGGAGACTCAAGATAGTACCACCACTCAGCCCTTCAAGAAGCTGGGCGACGCACTTGAAAGATGGCATCGACAACAGACGCAGATCCAAGAAGCTCCGGAGTCGAATGAACGAGAGCAAGGTCGAAACACGGATGTGAATGCGGAAAACTCCGAGTTTCAGCATTTGCAAGATGAAGAAGCTGAGCCCGATACGCAAGCTCTAGGTACTGCAAGTGAAGAGCAAGCTCATGCGCTAGATGAATCGATGGCAGTTGAATCAGAGAGCAAGGAGTTGCCAGAGAAATTCCAACCTGACGAGGCAGAGAAAGACAACATGAGTCAAGGTGATGCGATGGATTTTGAAAAGTCCCCCAGTCCTCAGGAAAACCATGCTTCTGATGCGTATGAAGGTCGTGCTGGAGCAATTTTAAATCAAGCAAGGAAGGACAACACTGAAGACTTAGATGACCATCGAACGATAGCAAATGAGGATCTCGAAGTAGAAGTTGAGGAAGTCGACAATCAACTGGAAAGTACACACCTTAACACGTCAGACGTCCTCTCTTTTCGCTCTGCGGATGATGCTCGTCAGCAATGGACGCACTACGAATCAATCACAAGAGATCTCTCTTTTGCACTTACCGAACAGCTCCGCCTTATTCTTGCCCCGACACTCGCGACCAAAATGAGAGGCGACTTTCGCACAGGCAAACGCCTCAACATCAAGCGCATCATTCCCTATATCGCGTCACAGTACAAGCGCGACAAGATTTGGATGCGACGTAGCGTGCCATCAAAACGAAGCTACCAAGTAATGCTCGCGGTTGACGATAGCAAAAGTATGGGAGAGTCCGGTAGTGGTTCTCTTGCCTTTGAAACGCTTGTAATGGTCTCTAAATCACTTAGCATGCTAGAAGTCGGCGAGATCTGTGTTGTGGGATTCGGCGAGGATGTTAATGTCGCGCATGACTTCGACCAGCCGTTTAGCTCTGATGCAGGTCCTAGGATCTTCCAGAAGTTTGGTTTCGAGCAGAGTCGTACCGATGTGACAAAGTTAGTTGGTGAAAGCATCAAGCTCTTCCGCGCAGCAAGACAGAAGGCCAGTGGCAGCCCGGCAGACCTTTGGCAGATGCAGCTTATTATCTCTGACGGAGTTTGCGATTCTTCTGAGCATGAGCCGATCCGCAGGCTATTGAGAGAGGCACTAGAAGAGAGGATTATGATAGTATTCGTTATTGTCGATGATGTGAAGAACAAGAAGAAAGGCGAAAGTGTGATGGACCTGAAAGAGGCTAAATTCGTCAAGAATGAGCTGACTGGCGTATCAAATGTCAAGATCGAGAGGTATCTGGATACGTTCCCATTCCAGTACTATCTAATTGTTAGCGATGTTAAGGAGTTACCCGGTGTTCTGGCGGCGCTTTTAAGGCAATGGTTTGCTGAGGTTGTGGATTCATCAAGTTAGAAGGTTACTGCTTCGGTGTTGGCAAAGACGCTTGGGAAGTTATGTAATAATTCATCACCACAGGGATATTTTTGTCAACACGAGACTTTAGGGAAAGTTGACTTGATTGAAGAGACAAGAATGGTGGCTTTAAATACATGATTTCTACTGTCTAATATCACGTATACTCCAATTGACACGCCCCCTCAGTTCTTGAGCTAACTTGCCATGTTAAGAGCTGGATCCTAAACCCGGAGCCACACACACAACCTTGGTCTTGAAAATCCCAATCCCCTCCTCCTCACGCATCCACGAGTCGTAAGGGTCGATTCCTAGCACTGTACATATTGCTTTGCCTCGTAAATTTTAGGTAGGGAGGTTCGGAACCCACGCGAGGGGCAGTTGGGTTTTGGTGGATGACCAGAAAAGGCCTCGCTTGTATCGGTCGATTCTCACTCCTCACCTCCACAACCCCTCTCATCTTCACAACTCCTTCTTTATACAATCCATCTACGTTTAGGCTACTTATACCTCGTTAGCATTTTAAAATATCTCGTTAGAATCTTAATATAAAGGAGGATAATATTAACTGTTTAAAGATTTAATTTTCCTTTACTATATTAATACCCATTCCTTTTAATATTAAGAAACGTATTAAGTGTAGCTTTATATACAGTATGATACGAAAATAGCCTCGGCTGGCAGTTTCAAAGATATGATTTGAGTGGCGTGGTGTGGTGCAGGCGGTGTGGGTAGTACAGGGGCGTTCAAGTGGTTGCTCACTTAGGGTAGTAGCTTATCGCACTGTAGTGACTTGAATACTAAGGATTTTGTACAATCCAGCAAGTATAAGTTATGAGCTTGGCTAAACTACTACAAAGAATATAGTGGAGTCGATTTAGTTTACTGTTGATCACCTAAATATTTCAGTAAGATTATATTCGACTCTCAGGAGTTATCTTGGAATAAACAAATCCGGCACAAATCCTGGACAAGGCTTGGGCAAAGCTTGGGCAAAACCTAGACAAAACCTGAAAGAAACCCTAGGCAAATAACGGTAGCCTAAGGTATTATTGCAAATAAAGTACCATACATAATGCTCACAACCTGATCTACTTTTGTCTCTCTAGCACAAACTACTCAAGGTAACCAACAAGCTCGCAACATGATCCTCTTTTGTCTTACTCTCTATCACAGACTACTGAAGCTAATCAACAAGCTCGCAACCTGATCCTCTTTTGTCTTATTCTCTATCAGAGATTACTCAATTTAGTCAACAAGCTCGCAACCTGATCCTCTTTTGTCTTATTCTCTATTAGAGATTACTCAATTTAGTCAACAAGCTCGCAACCTGATCCTTTTTTGTCTTATTCTCCATCAAAGATCACTTAGGTCAGTCCACGAGCAAGCTTTTAAGTCTATCGTTTCTTGTCTATTATTGTTTTGGGTTAAGCGTTATTGCCTAAAGTAGTTTCAAACGAGCAGAGCGATATGTTAAGCAACACCTGTTGCATAAACAAGGTCCGCTACCTCAGCGTCAGCCAATTCATGCTTCTCCAACATCACAAGATGCGGTTGGTAATTTTTTAGGTGACAACTTATTTTCACCAACCCCTGGGTCGCAATTTAGCTTTGAAAATGCATTGGCGAGCTTACAGGCCATACCATCGAGCCCTAGTCGAGCGCCTTATAACGTCAACCTTAGCCACGACACGTTCGAGCGTAACTTTGGTCAGACGTTTGATGGTAATCCTAACTTCCAACCAATCAGCACACAAGCCTCACCGAACCCTTTCTGCTACGCCTCTCTTAGTCCGTGCTTGCCAGAGAATTACGGATCTCCTGAGATGGTGCATCTTGACTCCGGGTCGGCATATCCGCTGGTATCGAGCTTTTCCTTGATATCGACTCCACGACAGGTCTCTTCAGCGGGTTCCATCGCCCGAGAACTAACAGCTCGTAGAGTGACCAGTCCCTATCTCAAAATTGATATTCCTCCTGAGGACTGTTCCTTTACCTTCTTCCAAAACATCTATGTACAACCAAAGCGGGATCCTCTCGCAAGACGAGGATTCCTTGAAGACTTAGCTCCCATCTACACCCGTACTAACCCAACTCGTCCATTTATACTAGCCACAATAGCGGTTGCATCTTGCCTGCTCTCTATCCGCAATGGTCATGATCCTTACACCCGGTTTACTATATCCTATTACCTCGGAGCTGTTAGAGCAATACACGTCGCTACAAAGCAGGCCTGCTATACTGATGAAGTGTTAATATCAGTACTTCTCCTGCAGTTATTTGAGGTTATACGATTATCCTTATCTCAATGCTGTGCATAAGCTAACTGCCTTAAGTTTTCAGTGGGGCGAATATCTCCTGGAAAGAACTACTCACATCTAAATGGCGCCTTAACACTAATAAGACTTCGAGGTCCGATTAAATTCACCGGAAAACTCTCTTTAGTCATATTGCTATATGTTCGAGGCCTTGTGGTATGTGTGAGTCCCTAATCACTCTTTTTACTTAACTTAACGCTTCTACATCGATGAAGCTTTCTGTAATAACACTCCGGTTTCTGACAAAGTGAGCCAATGGTCAGAGCTATTTGATGATTCCACCCAAATACCCCGAGTACGTCTTGATAGTATTATTCTTGGTCTTACCCGACTCCGCTCATCTGCCTCTCACCTGCTACGTCTGCCCAAGTCAGATGAATTCGGCAGCGCATCACAAGTCAAGCACCTCCATAATGCTGCCAAGGATATAGATCGCCGACTAGAGGCTTGGAAGATATCAATTCCTGGGTCATGGACTCCAACCCAAGTCTTTGGTGATCAATGTATTCCACCTAGCGTGAAAAAGGCCGGCTTATACCAGGGCTACTGCGATGTGTACCCTGGCATATTCCATCTCACAATGTGGAACAAATACCGGCTTTCACTTATTGACATAAAGCGTATTATCATCGGGTGCCTTGATAAGAACCCATCCAGCCCTAGCCTAGCAGAACGAGAAGCATGCCAAACTCAAATCCAAGAGGTAGTCGATGATATCTGTGCTAGCATCCCATACTTCCTCGGCGATAGAACGCAACCAGGATGTCCTGGGGATTCTGTGGTTAAATACCCTCTGACACCAGAGGCACCCCCCACCAAGGACCATTGCCTGGCCGGGCCCACGCAGGGGGGTTGGGCGATTCTCGAACCCATGACCGCCTTGTTGAAAATGGATATCACGATGAGGGATGGTCAACGGCAGTGGCTTGAGGGGCAGATGGCTAGGACGACTAAAGTGTACAGGATTGGTAGCCTAGATTGGTAAATTGGTTGTGGAGACCGTTCTTATCTCTGTCGTTGATAGTCGACCGATTTCGATTGAAATGCCCGCGACGGAATTTCCATGCGAAAGGGAAGCCGTTTTTGCAAACGACTGAGAAAACAAGTAAGGGGCAAAATTTTTCTCGGATGGTACAGTAGTGATTCTCGCTTGGCGGTGGGGCCTTCTAGCTCTAGAATGGGCAATTCGTCTTTTACTGCAGCCTAAAAGTACTTATATAGTTATAAACCCTTTAGTGCTAATTTTATAAGGTAAGGAATAGCTTCTCTTTAATTTTTCTTTCTAAAGTAAGAGGGGAAGTGTGACGACCCAGCCGGTGGGCCAGGGCGGTGTGGTTCTGCCGGGCTGGCTGGGGATCAGGGTGTAGGCTGTGGTGGTTGAGGAGTGTTCGTGACTAATTAGGACTAGCGTCACGGGGTGGGCGCAAGTGATTCGCTACGCGCTTTGGCGCTAGGTTTAATCCGGACGAATCGTATTTATATGGTTGTGCGCGCTGTACTAAGTCCTTTTCTCCTTAGCTTATTTGTCTTTGTCAATACAGCATCTTTTACCAGCTACTGCCTCTTTCGTGTGGCTTACAGCAGCTAGGCTGTCACAGGAAGAGTTTATCTTTTATTTTCTAGATTTATATGTTACTAAGGCTAAGACTTATCTTTAAAGGGGATAGCATTATCTTAGAATAATTATAATAAATAACATTAGGTTAAAGCTTCTAACCATTTTTGATATAGATCTTATATAACTTAAGAATAACCAAGGATATATAGGATAAGATTAGCTAGTGTCAGGAGCCTATAGTACAGAGTGAGACGGCGACTAGCTGGTGGGTATACAACAGGACGCTGCTGGGTTGAAGGAGCCTCGCTAGTGGGTTGCTGGAAGCTCGAAGTAAAAAAGTATATTTTACCCGGTATATCAGAAAAAGACCAAACACTGCTGCTCTCTAAAAAGGTGGCCTGCCCCTTTATATACATAATAACTCACTAATACAGTCCTTGATTCGAGTCACGTGCGACCTAGTCTCCTGCCCGTGACCTTCTATATAGTCACCTGCCAGCTAGTAGCTATTATTAATTTAAATGGTATTAATACTATATTTCTGTTAATTCAGATTTAAGTTATACTAGTTAAAGATGATAATATACTATAGTAATTAGATTAATAAGCAAGCTATTATAAAGCAACTTGTTCCTAGTTTACTATAGCTATTATGGGCTAGAATAAGAGGTAATTTATATATAGGTACTGTACTAAGAAATCATTACCTAGCGGTCGCTTCTACTAGGGGTGGCTTAACATCTCTTCTTTAAGATATCAAAATAGATACCTTAGTGTTGTGGGTGAACTTTCAGGCTGCAGGAAGTGTGGAAAAGCAACGCTGTTTTTTGACATGTCACCACATCATCTCTCCTGAAGACCCGGCGCATAAAAGTTTCAGCGATCAATTTGAGATTGGACTCTATAGACACCAAGTTGAGACACCTATCATTACGGTAGTATGCCTTAGGCATCAAGGCAGCCACTAAGGCTCCTCCTGTACTTAGCCAGATCCTCGATCGCATCCTTCTCTTTTCTAGCCAAGAGAGATACATACCAAATACACGTTGCATTGAGTCTATCACAGCAGCACGTTACGGTCGCTACCACAATACCTATCAAAATTGATTATCGGCCCTATCTGATGCCGCTACAAGACAGCAGCTTTTGCAAAAATAAATCGCGCTAGGCAATGATGAAGATGGACAGAAAGCTCAGGCAATCAACGTTATCGACAGGCATGTTTCTGCTAGAGGAAGTGGATTCGTCATTATACTTTGCGGAACAATGATCGAAATAAAGATGGCTGTCGTATAGATTGGGCTCTAGTGGTCGTACATGGTACCAGCTCATCCCGGTGCAATAAACCACCGGCTGCAACATTCAGCCCATGGCAACTTTTTAACGGAAAGCTGGAGTATAAAGTTAACACAGAAGAAGTCATCTTCAAAAGTGTACCGCTAATAAAAGGCGATTGGATAGAACAAGTCGGTTGTTACAGAGTTATTGTCATTATTGTCATTATTATCATTATTGTCATTATTGTCATTATTGTCGTAATTGTCATATTGCCATTATTGCCATTATTGCCATTATTGCCATTATTGCCATTATTGCCATTATTGCCATTCCGTGGTGGTCTATGAGGCACCTTGTATCGCCAGCTTCTCACTCCTCAGCTCCGCACGTACCTAGATCCCAACCACCCGGACTATCAACGCGAGTACCAGCACGTTAATATTAAAGCTGCTATTAGGCTATACGAAGAAGGGAAGATTGATGGGACCCAGAGTGTGTATCTCAGTGATGGAAAGATTGTTTCTAGAGAGGAGGCATTGAAAGGACCTTATCCATGTGCATGTGAGGGAGGGACGCATTATCAGGTGGCCCAGAACTTCTCGTACGGTCATGGACCCTTTATTAAACAAATTTAATCTCTCCAAACAACCCCGCTCTACCCTGGACCATGGCCGCTAGCTCCAACAGGAACTCTTGGAGTACAATGACATTCGTCAAAACATGGCTCACACTAACTAAGGTCGTCTCTTCCTTACGCTCTCCGTCCGTAGTAGACGCATCATCGTCCGCTGAGTCCTCAGAGGTACCCTCCCCAATGCCCTCTGCGTCAGGTGCGGCCACATCTCGTAGATTCGGGAATGGAATGGGATGCAGCTCCCCTTTCGGACTCGGCAGTCCCACTTTTCTCGCCAGAATGGTTTGATCTACAGCTGCAAACGCCGCAATCTGGCTGGGTGGGACACCGAGAGACTTCGCTCCCTCATCACGATTTCTTAAGGGACTTGGGGAGAAGGCACGTGAGCTTCCCGAAGATGGTGTATCTAGTCCCATAGGAAACTGTGGTGGAGGAACAGCAACAGAACTTCGCGGAGGTGTTCCGAAGCCATGGCTGCGTGGCTGATCTTGTCGACGGCCACGGGGGGAGTGCGATCGTGAGGGTGTACCGAGCTCCGGGAAGATGCGATGCGCTAGAGAATCGAAGGGGTTTCGAGGTGGGGAAGCGGAGCGGGAGGATGATTCGAAGCTTGATCGTAGTGCTGCTGAAGGCTTGGTTGGAATTGGAGAAACGGTTACGGAAGATGCTGCCTGGAAAGCGTCTCTTCTCTGTTGGAGGATATCATCAAAACGTGGTATCTCGTTGCGGTAGATTGTAACCTGATCAACTAGTACTTTCAACTGAGCAAGAAGTGGAGGAATTTGTGATTCGCTCCATTTAGGCGTCCGTCGTGCTTTCTTTAGGGCTCTAAGCTGGTCCCTCTCTTGCATTTCAGCCTCGTCGTCAAGAATTGCGAGATTTTGGTCTTCGACATCTTCCTCATTTCCCTCGTAGATATACTCTGCGGGATCTGGAACTAACCAGCCCTCAAGACGCATGTAGCCGCATGTAGTTAAGTCAACAATTGCCGCTGTTAGGGAAAGATTGATGTCCACAGAGTTGGTGAAGAAAGTTGCCAGTATTGAAACGAAAGTCTTCAACATTGGGTCTTCAGGTCTTAATGTGTGTGGCCGAATATCACGGGGCGCACCAGGAATCGTTGCTTGTGCACTAGGCACTTGGGTTGTTCTCCCAGGAGACTTATGCGCTACGAGACCAATCGAACATGGGTGGCTCTCTAATACTCCCATGCTATCTTGCATATGAGATTGATATACCTCGTCAAAATCAATTTCGCCGCCAATATCTCCAGCCATGGAGAGAAGAAAGTCCATCTCTTTCTCATGGGCTCCGATAGTCCGTCGTGGCTCATCATGTATTATCTGACTCGTCCAGAGAAGCGTTGTCACCGCATAACGGTGATGTCGTCTCAGTATTACAGACACAAGTTGCAACGTCACTGATACTGTCTGCGGACTCTGAGATCTTAAGCTTCCTTGGATGAGATCGACGAGGTTAAATAGAGCGGGAGTAGATGCCAACTCCTCTTGCGTCGACATCAGAGTAGCGAGATCCATGGATTTTCTCTGTCGAGCAGCACTAATAGACGTTCGAAGGGTAGGGCTAGTGGTTGTATCCGGTAGAGCAAGTAGGTAATGTAAAATAAGGTGTATCATATCAGGGTGGTCCAACACTTCCAGAATTTGCCGAAGATAAGTCAGGACAGCTACAGAAGATCCGCCATCGACATCGGATGATTCTAACAGTGACGGATATCTGCACTAGTGAGCTAATATATCGAAAGTTGGATTGAGTCTTACAATAATTGCTGAAGGAATATAATCTGAAAGTGCTCTAAAAGGGTGGATTTGACTTCGACAGACTTGCAATGATTAAGAACATCCTGCCAGAAAAGTAGATGAGAGAGGAAAGTGTCCATGTGGCCTTGAAAGTCAGTTGAAGCCGAACTGACAATTTCGAAGGTTGTAACTGGATGCTGATAGTCCGATAAAGCCAGGATCGGGGGTAACAGGTCTGGAGGGTGGTCTATAACGAGCTTTCGACTTAATTGGCTATATAATGCTCCAAGTCCGGTAGCCATCAGCGTCGCCAAATCGCTTTCCACAATCCATTGTTCCAGAGCTTCTGAGTTTGAGGCAGCCTCGATAATATACAAGAGTCCTGTTCTTGCAAAATCACCAGTCCTTCCTTCGTGATGTATATAGTCAATCAATAGATAGAACAAGGGGAAGTCCTCCTTATGTGTCTGTCCAGCAAATCTCTGATGGGCATCTCTCTCTTGTATTTCCGAATCGTCGTCATGCTCTTGTGCGGTGAACCAAGCTGGGAGAATTTCGGGATCTAGCCTGATCTTGGTCGTGATATTGAATGACAATTCTACCACTTCGACCTCTGTATCTGAACCTAATCGAATGCTATTGGCTCCTGTGATGCGGACCAGTAAGTCCATAAGACTCCTCGAAAAGACGTAGTTCTCCACGAAATCTTCCTCCTCGCTGTCGATAAGGGTTGCAAACAGCGCGACCGCTTCACGAATAATCCCTGCATTGTATGAGGACGTAGCAATCTTGCCTATCGGTATGTAGACTTGTTTCGCCGAGGCAAAGATAATGCAAGGGTGCGGTAAGGGCCGTCTCGATTCATCGCTAAGGATAGATGTGAGGTCCTGGAGACTGTTTCGAATGTTCTCGGCGGCCTGGTGATCCCGCTCGAGATTTCCAGCTGCGCGCCACAGGGACTAAGCTTAGGATTAGCAAGATTATCTCCATGGCTAGCTAACGACATACCAGAAGCTGGCTGTATTCCCGCTTGAAACGTGCCAGACGCTTCTCTGGGTTATTTGCGGCGGCTTTGTTCCCAGCCGGCGAGGCCAGGGGCGTACCTGCTATCAAGCGCGACCACTGCACCTATTAGCTGATCATGGTGGATATGGTATGGTAGCGGGATTCTTACAAATTCCATTGTTCTGTAGCAATCATGGCTTTAGGATACCGCATTGATCCGGACTGATGTGGGAGGTACCTTCAGTCCACAACGCGATGCCAAAGATCCCTGGAGATTTTCGCGAGGTAGAGTGATGTGTGCAGAGTTGTGGCGGCACGGGTGTAACTTGGCTGGAGGTCTGTGCGCGCACTTATATTAAACCTTTGCGCGCCTAGCTAGTTGCCCTTACTCTAGTATTCGAGTGAAATACAGCACTTTACCTGTAGGCTTCGTGTTGGGTCGTGATATCTGCTCCATGGCTGTCACACTAGTAGCCCTTGTTTTACAGGTTAATTGATGTAGTCTGTATTAATGCATATAGGTTATATCAATCATATCAGGTTTAATTAGGGGGAAACACCTTAGCCACCTTGAATTCAGGGTTCAATTAATTAATAGGTTACTTGAATACTCTTTACAGGCAAAGCTCTCAGTATTTTCAGACTAATCTAGGGGGCAAACGACTATTTAGTCCTGAATTTCAGCATATACACTACTAGATTAAGCGTCCAAAGGTTGATAATTGTAGGTGGTGTTTATATAAATTATAACGCCAGAGGCCATTAAATAAGGCCGCGATATCAAAGGTTAGGCCAAAGCGATCAAGAGGAGGGTACATATTTCGTAAGGTAGCCTTATGCGCTAAGGAGGAGCGTTGGAGCATGTATCATTCAAATAATGCTAATTACTAGTCAATTATTATGTAAAGGTCATTGAGGCTGTGCTGTACTATCAGCTCTAACTGGTTGAATACACCACTGCTAGTTGTGGTTTTTCATACCGGACGAGGGGATAGCTTTGAATGACGCTGAGGATGCACCAATCTAGTCCAGTCAACCACTGGTGACCCGATCTTTCTTGGTTAGTAATCAATTGCTTCAACCAATCAGTGCATCAACATCTCCTACCCCAAGTTTTCATCACGTGCCAGCTACCACGGGCGGAAGCGAGAGTCAATTTGTTGCCATGACAACAACTACAACAAGTCGTTTCACCACAAAGCCGCCGCCTGACCTGCACAATGGTTACACCTCCTCCTTTCAACATCTTGTCTCCTTCAACGGATACCGCCCTCCCTCAATTGCTGATTATCGTTGCATTCCTTCCTCTAGCAGCCTTCTGAATGTTGCCGAGATATTTGGAGAGTACAATCCCCGATTTCCAATATTTCCCCCGCGCAGTTATCGCGTCGCAACACTTCAATCTACACACTCCTTCTATGCTAGCACCACAACAAGTATTGTCAGCTTGAAAGCACCACACCAGGACTTGAACTGCTGCCTCTCCATTCTGCCGGTTAAGTTGGAGACCTCTAAAGATGGCATCACCTTCGCAGATGGTAAGTTCTTGACTGTTGTTTACGTCGGATCCAAAACACAAGATCACTGACTCATGCACCAGGTCCAGCCTTTGCGCATCCAGAAGGGCAATCCATCAGCATCGCCAACAAAGAGTGGGTCTGCGCTACCTCGAGCATTGACAGAATTAGCTCCGACGGAGAAGAGGAGGAACTCTCCTAGCTTCAACCAAGTCTCTAAGGTATGTGGTTTACAGCCATTCACTAAAGTTCAATGCTCACTGTAGGCTTTGCAGAAGATTATTGCCGCCGATGATTCATCTCCCTTCCAGTCTTCTCCCTTCAATACCTCCGAAGGCAACTCGTCGCCTCGGCTTTTCTGGAAGGGTCGTGATTCTGCTCTTGCAAACCAGTTTAGCTCGGAAAATACCTTCTCAGGTGGAAGGGACTCTTCGCCATCGCCGACTCGACGATCCTCTATCGAAAGACTCCAACGGGCATCGCGTGTCAAGAATAGCAATATGTTTGCCCGGGAGCAAAAGCAGGAGTATGACCCAGCGTCAGTACCTTTGGTCGAAAGACCTCTGGCAAGATCATTGAACGGCAACGCATTTGGTGGATCCGGCATTCAGGGACTGCGCTCTTCAGAGCGTCCTCGTCCGATTGGACATCAACGCAATGAGAGCAAAACCACTCTCCCTCTATTCACCCCTACTAAGGTGCCGCTGAGTGCTAGCGCATCCGGATCACACTCACCAAGCAAAGATCACGTGTCTCCTACCAAATCCTCCATGGTGTCAAAATTATTCAATCCAAAATCCAGCTTTGATCCCGAGAATGGGACTTGGTCAGAAGAGAACTCTGGGGATGAACGAGAGCTTCCTCCTGGTCGAAGCCTCCATAGGCACGCAAAGAGTGTAACATTCGATGCTGCCCCTCCCCAAGTTAATGAATATGAGATGGCAACTCCTGATCTCTCCTCTGTTGGAAGCGGCTCAAGGGAGAACAGCTATGATTCTAGAGAAGACGAGGAAGAGGATAGCTATGTTCTCGGAGAGCAGCCGGAGCATGAGGACAGCTTTGATGCCTCACTTGAGGATACTGACAAGACGCCGGTTGTTGGACCCGAAGACTGGCGACAAAGCCCTGAGGCGTACAATAGGCCAAGCATGCCCGGAAGCTTCGACGACTCTTTTGATGGCCCTGAGGGTAGTCCTATGCCCGAAGCCCGTCCGGCCAGTAATCTCCGTTCTCCGGGTATTCGTACCGACTCGCTGAACTCTAATGGTGAGCATCGGCCTCTGCCGCCTTTGCCTGGTGTGATGTCGGGTTCTCCAGCGGGCCTTTCTGCTGCCGCGGAGCGCGTCGCAAGCTCAACAAGACACCTCCCGTCTCCTCCAGCTCCTGCTTCGATTAGTAAATCAGATCTCCAGGAAATGAGCGGTGCTAGAATGACGCTAGAGGAACGACTCCGCTTGATGATGATTCAAGACGACGACAAGACCAAGACTCCAGCCGAGATCCAACGAGAGCGCCGCATGAGGCGAGCGGGAAGCCGTGACAGGAATAGTCAGACACCTGAGAGAGATCAGTCTATACAAATTCATGAAGATGAAGATACTTTGGATGATCTCCCCGGCTTGGGCACATACCAACTACCTCCTCGTATCTCGCGCGAATCCATTTTGCGCAAGGTGAACGGGCAAGGTGCTTTCCCCCGGGAATCAGACTATAACTTTTCATCCCCACCACCCAGCTCAAGCCCTGAACGTCCGACCTTGCCAGATCCCGATACACCGATTCCATCAACAGAAGAAGCGTCAACACTAGAAGTTGACAATGCGGATAACAGCGTAGTCATCAAGCCGGAGCCAGAAGACGACGACGAAGTAGATGTTTACAGCATCCCAGACATGTATCAAGATGCCGAGCACGGAAGAGATGCTTACTTTAACGAGAAGTCGTTCACGGATTATGGCACGCCAGCTGAAAATGATGCCGATAGCCAATACTCAGATCCCACTCCTCCAAACTTTCTTTCACAGCTCCAATCAGAGAAGCTTACAAAGGAGGATTCTCTGTCGACCCTCCGAGATAATGGCCCTGAAGTCAGTATTCATGACTCTGCCAAGGATGATAGAAAGACCTCTCTTCCCGAATTATCTGGTGTATTAACTAACAATGACTTCGGACTGAGTCTTCAAGCCTACATGACACCGTCTCCACCGATAGCTGCAGATACTAAGAAGGTGGAAGAAAAACGAATGTCCATGGTTCACGCCCAGGAGTATCTACGCAGACCTTTGACTCCTGAACAATCCCGCCAGATGCCCTCCTCAAAACCTGAGTATGACGGAACTGGCTGGGGACCTGAAGAGGATGAGGAAGATGAGGCTGAGCCTGGAACACCAGATTCTGTTATTCGTCATCCTGTATCTCCCTCACCACCTGCAGAGTTGCCAGTAGTTCCTGAGCGTATCGCTACTATCAAGTCCTCGTCAGGCTCAAAATTGAAGACCAGACCCTCTGCCACACCTTCTGATATCATGGCTATGCGAGAATTGAGACGACAAGTCAGCGGGGAGGCACCTGCCATTCCACCAATCCCCGCACGCCATAGAAATCGTCCTTCCATCGGCGCAGACCAAGAAGAAGCTGGCGAAGGCAATGGCACTGGAACTTTGGAGCGACATCCAAGTCTTAAGAAGAAAAGTCTCACTTTGGATATTGGCAGCGACCTCGGATTGGGTCTAGACAAAGATTTTGACCGCGTTATTGAGGCTCAAAAGGTTGCGTTTGACCTATTTATTTTCCCTTCGACCATCTCTAACTTCGACAATGGACAAGCGTCTACCTCGACCAATTTCCCCCAACCAGAATATCATGCTAACATTACGCCTCGCAAACAGCGCGGTTACCTGATGAGACAGAATACAAAAGTGGTTGTTGCAAGCAGTGATGTCGACAAAGGCACGCGCTCAGCAGGTAACTCGCCAGTGAAGAAGGAGCGCCCTCAATCATGGACGGTTGAGCCTTGGAATGGCTCTCCACGTAAGAGTAGCGTACGTAGTGCTTCGGGTTCCCGCAAGAAGCCGCCGACCGGTCCCATGCCGCCAATGCCTGGCCAAGAGAGTAGTGTATCTGGTCTCGGCATGGTTGCTGAGGAAGCTGCTGCAGCTCCCGAGGAGGGTGCTGAAAAGGGAAGGCTTTTTGTAAAGGTCATGGGAGTGAAGGATTTGGATCTGCCATTACCAAAGAGTAAGAATGACCTGTTTATACATCTGTACAGGAGCTAACTTGATGTAGATGAGAAAACCTGGTTCAGTCTAACACTTGACAATGGTGTACATTGCGTCACTACTGCCTGGCTTGAACTGGGGAGGAATGCACCAATTGGGCAGGAATTCGAGCTTGTGGTGCCAACTGAGCTCGAGTTTCAGCTGACACTCAACGCAAAGCTCGAGAAGCCACAGCCAAAGCGGCTTGTTGAATCCCCCACAAAGAAGGTGCCGAAGCCTTCTACCTTTAGCCGAGTTTTTACATCTCCCAAGAAACGCAAGGAGCTGGAAATGAAGCAGAAAGAAGAAGAACAGCGATTGGCGAAGCAAAAGGAGCATGATGCGCAGTTGAAAAGAATGTCGACCCAGCCTACTGCGTGGGATCTCTTATCCCCCCTTGCGTCCGAAGACGGAAGCTTCGGACGCTCTTACATTTGCCTCAAGGACCATGAGGCTCGCTGCTATGGTCGCCCCTATACCGTCGATATCGCATGCTTCAACGAGTGGGCAACTGAGGAAGTTAGCTTCTCTTCAAGTGCGAGGAGCAAGCGTAGCACCACCCAAGTTCAACGACGAGCTCCGTACAAGGTTGGCAAGCTTGAGTTACAGTTACTCTTTGTTCCCAAACCCAAGGGTGCCAAGGATGAGGATATGCCGAAGAGTCTGAACTCTTGCATTCGAGAGATTAAAGAAGCCGAGACGACAGCATCTCGAGCCTGGGAGGGCCATTTGAGTCAACAGGGTGGTGACTGTCCAGTAAGTTTAGCCACAAACTCTTATTTGGGGATTTAGCTAACGTCAAAATAGTACTGGCGTCGTCGCTTCTTCAAACTCCAAGGAACAAAGCTAACAGCCTACCACGAATCTACTCGACAACCAAGGGCGACGATCAATCTGGCCAATGCCTGTAAACTCATCGACGATCGGAGAGCCCTGACACAGAAGGAAACCACTGGAAAGGGCGGCAAGCGCCGTAAGTCCGGTTTTGCGGAGGAAGAAGAGGGTTACATGTTCGTTGAAGAAGGGTTCCGAATCCGTTTCAACAACGGCGAAGTGATTGACTTCTACGCCGATACCGGATCCGACAAAGAAGGCTGGATGAAAGTCCTTGATGCCTGCATTGGGAAAGATAATGAGGGCGTCAAGCGTGGCTGGTGTGACCTCGTGCTAAAGCGCGAGGAGAGCTTGCAGAAGCGTGCAGACCCAGGCACTGCCGGGAGGCGGCATCAGCGCACCAAGAGCATGATTGTTTAAGCCGGCTTGAGGATTTATTGATGATGAACAACTAACTTAATGATGAACAATGTCGCCATGGATTTCACGACACCCGCGACGTTTTTCACGTATATCTTTATGGTCCTCGGCGTTCGGCCGAAATATGTTGTCGATCCTAGGGCTTCTGGGTCTTGCATTCACGCCCTGGCGGCTTTTATTTATGTACAAGATTGGGCGGTATCATTGATTGAGTGACTATAGGAGAGGAGAGTGGCAGAAGTGGAAACGGACTGCGATGCGTTGCTATCCTGCGTAAATTATTTCTTTGGCTGTTCTTATTTGAGTTATTGGATCGTGTTGTGCAAACCCAAAATAGGGAATGTTCAAATGAATAATGAGAAACCTTTCAAATCCCATTCTCTAGACATATCAGTGCGAATGGTGCTATATTATTCTGGCGGGTAAAGGCAGGAAACTGAGTGTTTAAGTATGTGATGTATAGACTCGAGAATATTTTGGGTTAATGCGGGCGCGGCTCCCCCCACCCCGGAGTTATGTCCCAACATCAGGCCCCTTTTCCTCACTTCATCCCGAGCCAAGCATGGAAATCTTATTACTCACAATCCTGGAGTGTGTAACACAGCATCGTATCCACTTATATTTATATTATAGGCAAGATGTCGTGCGAGCGCAATTCGAAAAGTTTTTAATTTTCCTTTTTATCATTGAAGCAAATGGCACACAATGATCTACTAAGCCGGTTTCTTCTTCGGCATGGAAGTAAACGTCTCAACGGCATTAATCTTGACAGGCATATATGACGAGGTTTTGACCTCCTCCAACCAAGGCACTTCAATCTCTGGTACCTTACTCTGGATCAATTCCACTAGAGATTTACAGTGGGGAGCGCCCTCCATGAGGCCGATGAAGGACGCCGAGGGAAGTCCCAGGGACCGACATACTCGCTCATCGCTGCCGCGCGGAAGCTGGACGAGCCGCGTCGCGGGCGATTCGGGGTGTGCGAGCGAAGCAGTTGCGATTAGCTGCGGAAGGTGGGCGTGCAGGATCGCAGGTTGAGAAGAGCGGAGGACGAAGATGGCGTAGAATGGAGGATGAGAGACAGGGTCGTCGGGGCCTGTTTGGGATTTGGCTCGAGCGAGGGAGGGTAATGCATCCTTTTCTTCCTCGTCAGGGCCAGACTCCTGAGGGGCCTCGTTTGATGGTGAAGACGGTTTCGGTTTCCGTGATGCTGCTTGGAGGGTGCGAGTTATAGAGTTCAATCCCACGACAATAAAGGACGAGATCTCAGGGGTGGGCGGGATAGGCAGCGCTTCTTGGATCTCCCCTGCATGCGATTTTGCCTCTTGCCGTTTGCGCTTCTTGCTTCTCTTCCCCTTTGATTTGGTCATGTGGTTTGCTCGGTGTTGGCCTATGGGGGCGAGCAGTCTGCAGACATTGGAGTGAGCTTCTTTAGGACCATATGATGGAATAGGGTATCCATACCTGCATAGAAGCTCCAAGATGGTTTCTTGGTCCTGTAGAGATATTTGAGGCCTGTAATGAATCAGCACGTGCGAGCTAATAAAGGAGATGTCAGGTAGGGCATTGGCAACCTACCATGCGGCCGTCGTGAAAGGGGTGTCGAGCTGGAAGACGGTTTTCGGTTTTCGATCCATGGTACGTGCCTTATCCAGATTGGAGCAAATGAGTCTGGCGCTTAAAGAGGAGTGAGCTTGTCGCAGCTAGTCTTGGCTATTTTTGCTGAAGGGAGGAAAGTCAGAGTCAATGACGCAATTATTTGGGGCAGATCAAGGAACGGCCAATTGGTCAAAGGGTTCAGAGGGCTCAGGGTAGAGGAGGACACACACTGCCAAGACGCCGGCGTCATGGATAGGCACCCGCCGATCTGGAGGCCAAACACGGCGCTCGTGTAGCCGTTATGGAGTGTGCTCTTTGGTGTCGTTTCCTCTTCGGGGGAGGTTGAGAGGTTAACTACCTCAGGCACAACGGGCAATATATCAGGCACGCAAACTGGAGCAACACCACAACTGGTGCAAGATATTGTATGATTATATAATACCTTTCTACCTGGAGCGAATAACTTATTGGATCTCACGTGATCGCTTAGCGCGATTTGGGATTCCCAGTCGCGGGGTTCGTTGGTTCTTCCGCCCAAGCTTTTTGATGAATCGATAAGACATCCCCCCAAAAAAAGAGACAGACAAACCACAATCCCCAGAGGAGCTGCCGTTGGCCCCTTTCAGCCGCATCCGTCTCCTCCATCAACCTCCACCTCGCCCCCCGTTGTGGCACAATCTCGCGTCGTTCTCTTTCATCTCTGCGGTGTTTTGCAGGCCAAACACAAATCTCGGCGTCATCGGACAGCTGCTGCGACTCCATAGCGCGCCCATCGCGCCCGCTTTCCAACGACCGACGCGAAAACCCGCCCTTGGATGACGGCAGAACTCCCGCCCACGCGAGACTTTTTAGACTTCCGCCATCGATAATTCCCAGGCTCTGCCCGACCCTCTGCCGCTGGCTCCCCACGCATGGGAAATCTGAATTCGATCCAGACCACCCAAATTCCCTTATGAGCTTCCGCCAATTCACTTCGGGTGTGCGAGGCTGTTGAGCTTTTTGGCGCAGAGCCACGGCCATCGACACCCACCCCTCCTCGACGCTCTTGCTCCTCGCTGCGCGGTGCCCCTTTGCCAAATGGACCCCGATCCAGCTGCGTTGTCGCGAGAACGTGCGGCCTCCTCCGAGCCTTGCTCAACTCGACCCAACCCCTTCGACGACAACAACGGCCCGGTCTCAAGGAAGCGCCAGCGGACCTCCCGCGGGGGCTCACGAAGCCGATCGGTCGATACGGCGACGGCCATTGACACCACGCCGGGCTCCATGCCCTCCGTTGAAGAATCGCCTGGCTCTGAGCTTGGTTCTGCCCCACCTCGAACGCCCTCAAGCCCGAGACAGGGCTCCTCTCCTGAGCCGACGTCGAGCAAGGTCACCCTAAACCTACGAACCGCGCCTCCTCTTGGCTCGACCTCCTCCTCGCCCCCTTCCCCGACTCCTCTCAGCAAGATGGCGCCCGGCGGCCCGGAGAATGAGGCGAGACAGAGCATCGAGTCGGGAAGCGATGAGCTGTCTACTATACCGGCTGTCGAATCTCCCTCGTCGTCTTCCATGGCCCCAGAGAGTCCTGAGATCGAAGTCGTTGCCATAAACGAGGATGGAGAGGAGTTTGCTAGCCGAAGCCCCCCGCTCGCCATAATCGACGAGGATGAGCTGTTTGTTGATCCCATTCTCAGCTTTCCCTATAACGGTGACGGCGAGAGCTTGGTCAACACCGTGAAGCGTCTCGCTCATTTCATCCAGTTTGGTATGTATCTGTAACTCCTCAAATCGGATCCTTGCTGAACTACTTAGAACCCATCGAGGACGACGCCTGTTTTTGCAAACTCCGCGACTGGATCGAGAGCTACTTGGCCTTTACCCGCGATCGCGCCGACGGCTGGTACGAGTCATACAGCAAATATCGTGCATTCTGGAATGCGTTCCCCGAAGTGGTGTGGGCTTTAAGCTGGCGGAGGTAAGTCGTCTGCTCCAGTACATCGCACAGCCCCCTAATTTGCCTAGTCGATTCTTCACAGAATTCCTCGACAGATCTCGAGAAGGCTATCCAGCCCTGACGGGATTTCTCTCCCAATTCTCCCGCCTGGCCGGTAGATTTGTGGCTATGGATGTCAGAATGCTCGCGGGCCCAGTTAAGAGGAATGGTGACGACGAGTATCCAGACCTACCGTCGCGTAGTTACCTTTTAGCCTTCAGCTATCTACTG
Source organism: Oidiodendron maius Zn (assembly GCA_000827325.1). NCBI lineage: Eukaryota > Fungi > Ascomycota > Leotiomycetes > Myxotrichaceae > Oidiodendron > Oidiodendron maius. Next base: position 1,933,855 of record KN832870.1, on the reverse strand, counting down.
CGTAAGGAGGAACCGGGCCATATCGGCAAAAACCTGGAGACCCACTACAATTGGGCTTGGGACGAGGAAATCCCAATGTGGCTCGCCAGCTTCCAAAATGGTGGTGGTTCCTTGTCAAACCTTGCGAAGCTCGCTGAAGAGCAGGTCAATTTGGTGCCTCAGCTCCCAAAGCTTGTTGATAACTTGAGCGAGCCCTGTCGACTTATTACTAGAATACTCAGTGAGGCTACAAATCCCGTCGGAGAAGGTGTCCATCATCTCATGCAGCCGGCGGACCCGTCTCGACAACAACTGGCGCGAGCCCATGACTTCTTTAAGGTCATGTCGGCTGGGCTGGTGTCCATAATCGAGGAGCATGTTGCGTCTCTCTCGCCCGACTCCGCACAAACAATTGTCAATAGCTTGACCTCCACCTTATACACTACCCTGCTTTATGAGAATAGCGCAACGCGGGACCTGATCGCTGCGAAGCGTGACAAACACCCCGAGATACCAGCCAGATATGCACCGAAGGCCATCTCATTTGAGTGGAAGTTTACCATACTTAGGATGCTCATCACATCCACGCAGATGCAGCTGCGGGTCGTTGGCGTCACAACCATGTGTACGGACCTGCTAGCACTGCATAACGTGCATAAGAATGATGTATCACAGAACTCGCTACTTCTCTTCCTGGCGGATTTTGTGATACGCAATAAGATAATGGAGTACCTGGTTGGAATCGCGTCTCATCCCGAGATCATCAACGAAAGCTACAATATTCTTGGCTTCTTGATCGTTACGAATACATACGACCCAACTCTAGTTTCCACTATCTGGAAGACAGTGACAACTAGTCAAGACCCCAGGGTTGTAGAGGCAATACTCAGGATGCTACAGCGCTGCTTCCACCTGCAGAGATACGAGGACCTAGTTTATCTTTGCAAAATGGCCGGCTCGTTTCCAATTGACAGTTTCACGGTAGCAATGCGAGACTTCTGCGATGAGTTATTGAGGATACTCATTGATAAAGCAGCGTTCGAAGGGGTACAAAAAATAGATGCGCCGCCGTACCTAATGTGCGCCTGGCTTCTTCGGGAGTCTTCGAAAGCTGGGCCCGATCCACCCGCTGGTTATCTCGACATCCAAAATTTTGCCACTGCTCGACTTCGCGATCTAGCCGGGCGAGGTCCAAGTGATCACATCCGAGACGAGATATATCTTGAGTGTATCTTGGATGTGTCTTCTAAAAGTGTCACCGCGCCCGGAAGTATCTGTGTCATCAACGGCCTGTTGCGGGAAAAGATGGAAACTGATCTTCGAAAGCTCACAACCGAGCACTGCCTCACCTCTTTGGTCATCCAAGAGCTCGGATGCACTGTCGCAGAAGATCGTCTTACATTCAATCAGTCAGTCAGAAACAGCCCTATCAATGTAGGGCGCCGTGAACTGCTGCTCAACATCATTTTAAAGGAACCTGGCACTCTCACTACAGAACTAGGCACGAAGCTGTGGAACCTACTCGTTGGTTGTGAGTCGAAGAGCGTCATTGATCGTAACACGTCATGGCAGATCTTGAACAATGCTGTGAAGAAGTCGTCCGTGAATAACGAGTTCATCGCGGCATGTTTCAAGACCCACCTTCCCGCCCTTCCTCCCGACTGTTTTACTCTTGGTGCACTGGAATTTGCACGAGCAGCACTCTCTGCCTGGCTTGAAGAAATTCGTAAAGACTTCATCCATGAAGACCTAGACTTCGAATCTCCTGCGCTTGACCAGCTTTGGCGCATGATATTGATTGCGCTACCGAATTCTATTGATGCACAAGCTATACACACATTGGTGGAGGTATATGTAGACAGTGGCCTCATCTTGTCACTACCTCGAGTGAAGGCGCGCAACATCCATTTGGCTCTTGTTAACCGTTGTTTGGGACAACTCGCGTCGGCAGCAGCCAAGCTGAAATCATTCGACCTACATAGTAACTCCAACGGCGGGGATACAGATATGACAGGGGTCGCTTCAGAAGCTGAATTTCAAGAGCAAGAAGTTATGTTTGCGCGCTCATTAGCCGTCCTGCGGGAGTTTTTGAGAGCCTATCAGTCGAAGCCACAATTTGCAACACCGAAGTCTAGGCCAACCCTTTCAGGCCCTGCAAATGCTGTTGAGGGTGAGCCAATTACGGTGAAATATCAGTCATTTGATGGTGGAAAGCAAACAGAAGTAATGACATTGACCCTTGGAAAGCTCAATACAGCGGCCTCCCTTGTCTCAAGTCTTCAGAGAGCCACAGGTTTCAAGAGCTTTAGGCTATATTACGGTGGCAAGGGATTTGATCCGGACGAGATCGAAGTCTCCAAGTCGCTAGAGGACCTGAATTTGAACGGCCTGGTCTTGGTACAAAAGCGGAACGAGGAAGATGTTCCTGGTCTTATACCAGGTACGAGAACCAGCCTCGAAATAGAAATTACGAAACACATGGATGAGCTATGGGGCTATCTTGGCATGCATGACAAAGTAGCTCAGGAGGTATGGACCCACAACCGTTCATGATCGTAACCTATCTAATAACCTCCCAGATCTATTCCTTCCTAATTAAATTTCCTGTATATGATGTTTTGCTGGCAAACTTTGAGTCCGAAGACGTCTCTTACAAGGAAGTGTTTCCTCTCGGCCGACCATTCAAGAGCTTGTACGCTATTTATGCGCTGCGAGAGTACATTAGGACGCAGTTACAACATGTGGGTATCTTTTCATCTCAAACCTTGGCCCTCTGACTGACTTTCTGTCAAGGGAACTGTCAATGAAGGTGCTCTAACAAGATCAACTAAATTGATTGTGTCCGCTTTATCCGATCCCGACGTCCTGAAGCAATGTCCGGAAGGAGAACTGAGAGATAGTTTAGCTCTTCACCTAATAGACTCTCTAGTCATGTTTCTCAAAGGTGAATAATTGAACAGTTTTCCTCATGTATTACTGACCGGATCTAGAACCAATACTCCCTACATCCATCGAGACACTGCTCAATGGAACCCTTCTTCAGCGGCTGCTGGAATTGCTGAACTGTGCTAAATCTGTCGTCACTTCGCATAACTCTGTGCATTTGACTTGGCGTTGTATGGAAGTCATTTTAGAAGGATGCCTTTACAACCCTGCTCTTTGGTCTTCTTTCAAGTCGCACTTGGCTAGCAGCTCCCTTCTCCAAGAGCTTCTCCTTGAAGACTCTCGTCAAATCATTAGGAAGAGTGTCGCCAAACAAATCATGGCAAAGTGCACTTTCAATCCAACGTAAGTAGTCATTCGCGGAGCTAAAGTCCTCATAACTAATCGTTTCTGGTGCAGTCTTGCACGCGTCTCAACAACAGAATTCTCTGTCGCGTTTTGGCCGATGATTGTTGATTTAATCCTCCAAGCTAATCAACATACCCAGCGATGTGAAGAGCTGTTCAACCTCGCTCTCGCGCTCTTCAAGAGGATAGCCGAGACGTCACTTGAGTTTATCAACCTGGAGGATGTTGCGCGACAATGGACCTCCTTGCTTCTCTACGGCCAGGGTTCGAAGGATGTAAGAATTTCCAACTGCCTCGTAGATTCGGTGGTCTCAACTCACATGTTTATAGAATGCTGGTCGTCTTGAAGGTCTCGATACGCTGATTCAAGGGCTAGCGAATCTCTGCTATACTGCGACATCCTTTGCCAAAGCTTCCCAGCAGACTTTAGCATGCAGGTATGTAGTTCCGTCTGATCTTCCTCCTGTTATCGTCTGATAATTTTGTAGCGACATGGGAGTCAAGCTATTTAGGAAGCACCTCTTCCCCGACTTATCTGCGGACGATATTGCTGACCTAGACCGCGCTATTGTACCTAACTTCCCCTGCCTTAACCCGACAACTCGACATGTGATTTCCGAGACGATATTTCACTTGGTAAAGGATGACGAAGAAGAGTATAAAGATGTCTTGTTGCATCTATCAGCTCTCGTACCTTACGAGATTACTGAACTTGGTAATAGTTATCCTCCCATCACTCCCGATATATTTTTAATGCGTGATAGGGCCCTACGTTTATGAGCTACAATTCCTCTTCGAAAGAAGCAAGTCCATTCGGTCGCCTACCGGTTATGTGGGACTTAGAAACCTTTCCAATACCTGCTATCTCAATTCGTTGTTCACGCAGTTATTCATGAACATTCCTTTCAGAGAATTCATGTTGAATGCGACTGTTGCCGATCCCGGCGGGTCTCAGAAGCTCCTCGCCGAGACGCAGAACCTATTCAGCTATATGCAAAACAGCCTCCGGAGATTTGTCGATCCTAGTAATCTTGCTGGCTCTATCCGAACATACGATGAGGCAGGTATAGATGTGACTGTCCAGATGGACGTGGATGAATTCTACAACCTCCTATTCGATCGTTGGGAGGGTCAAATTCTTGCAGCAGATTCTAAAATGCGGTTTCGCTCATTTTTCGGTGGCCAGCTCGTTCAACAAGTGAAATCCAAGGAATGCCCACATATTTCTGAGCGTCTAGAAGACTTCTCTGCTATCCAATGCGAGATAAAGGGCAAAACATCGTTGCAAGAGAGCCTTCAAGCTTATGTTGATGGTGAGATACTGGCAGGAGGTTCGTATTGCTTTACACGCCTCCAATTTTTGCGCTAACTTATTAGAAAATAAATACAATTGCTCGACTTGCAATCGTCATGTCGATGCAGTGAAGCGGTATGTCATCTACGTATGATAATATTGCTAGACTAATTATTTTCCAGAGCCTGCCTTAAAAACATTCCTGACAACTTGATATTTCACTTGAAGAGATTTGACTTCAATTTGCGCAACCTTCAGCGAAGCAAGATTAATGACTACTTTTCTTTCCCGGAGAAAGTTGACATGCGACCTTACAAGGTCGAGCACTTGATGAATAGCCAAGACGAATGTCCCGAAGATATATTTGAATTAGTCGGGATCCTTGTTCACTCTGGGACTGCAGAGTCTGGACACTACTACTCCTACATCCGAGAGAGACCATCAAATGGTGCCAGCGAAAATTGGATCGAGTTCAATGATGACAATGTGAGCTCTTGGGACCCTAAATGCATGGAAAGTGCCTGTTTTGGAGGATTGGATTACCGTGGAACAGTTGAGAACGGCAACGTACAGTTTGATAAGAGCTACAGCGCCTACATGCTGTTCTACCAACGATCATCATACCTTGCTGCTCAAAAGCAGGAGCTAGAAAAGTCTGGGATGCCCAGCCCTATCCGTCTTCCGCTTACACCTCGACTTTCCAACCACATTGCAATGGAGAACGAGTTACTGTTGCGCAAGCACTGTCTGTACGATCCGTCGCATGCAACCTTTATTGGCAAGATGCTCTCGAATATAAAACATATCAACAAGGGTTGCTGCTCCGACGCTCATAGCCTGGAGAAACTTGCCTTGATCGTCGCCTTGAATCATCTAGATCAAGTTGTTGCACGTACGAAGGATCTTCCAGACTTCCCTAACTTTATCTTGGGGGTGAGACAGATGTGCAATAACTGTGCAGAATGCAGCCGAGATTTTCTGGAGTGGTTCTCTGACCGACCAGAATGCCTTCGCCACCTCCTGCTCCGGAATCCAGAGATGTTGGTTCGCAGCGAGATGGCTTCCTCCATCCTTCAAGCACTCGTCAAGGTCAAGGCAGATGCTGCATATGCTTATGGTCTGAGCGAAGACGAAGATAGCAGTGGCGACTTGGATACATATGAAGACCCCCGATTACTGCAGAGAGTGATAAGAGCAACGACGAAGCTGTGGGATATGTTCCATACTAACTGCAGAGCATGGCCTGAGTACTTTGGCCTCCTTCTAAGCATTGCGAGTCTGGGCGACCATGAGGCGGCCCTACTTGTTGATGCCGGATACCTCCGGAAGACACTGGAGGTCATCACTGCAGATAATCAGCTCCCGCTTTCCAACCAATATCAGCGCATGCTCAATATTGTATCAAAAAGAGTGGCGACGCGGCCAGTATCATACGATTCCCTAATTGGACTGCTTTACAAGCTACTCAGCGTGTGCGACTTTTCTGCTGAACCTGTTGAGGATATCGAGGAGCGATTGGAGTCGTCTCTCAGTGGTGGCACGTTGCCCCTTAATAATTCCGAGAGGCATCTTTTGATGCAGCATTGGACCCGATCCCAGTCTCATATTCTCACCGAAAAGTTGCTGCAGATTCATCAGAATTACATGGCGACGCGCAATATCCTCATAACCCTCTTAAGTTTGCAGGACAGTCTCGATCACCATATATTCCAAGCAATCATTACTGGGATTAAGAGAGGTACGGCTACCACCCCTTCAGGTCCATTTCTCAAAGCTGCCATCACATACTGCGAGTATTCTGAGGAGCCAGATGCAATTCCGAATATGGTTTCTCGGGTTACAGAGTTTGCGAGGCAAATTGACAACCTCGAGGGCAAGGAATTCCTTCAGTTCTATACGGAGCTACTTGATTTGGAAGACAACAGAAGCAGGATTCCAAGAGAAAGTATACTCCTAATTTGTTTGGAGCAGGTCCAAGATTGGTCTCCGCCACTCCTCAATTACTACGATAACGGTGTGCGGGACGGTATGGAGAGTTTTCTCACCGAACATGTCCTTGGCTATGGCCCGCAGGTCGAATTCGGGCCTTCTCCAGTAGAGATCGAAAAGACGAATGCGATTATTGCGACCGCACAGAGAATAGGAACCGGCTGTCTCGAGTACTTGAACGATACGTATGTCAAGGTACGCCAACCTGCTGTACGGGCCTTCTTGGAGAACATTCTCAGTGTCATTGAAATCTGCACTACTTTCTTTGACGAGGAGGCCGAGGACAATATGACAATTCGATTTTTCGAGTTGAGATCTAGTAAGTGTTAACAACGAAGCTATCTAGGCGACATGACTAACACTACCTTAGTTGTTATCCCTGCTCTGACAAAAATTACCGTTGAGGAACTTGACGATGACCCATCTGGTATGTCGGAAATCGTCATTCTATCATAACCCATGCTAACTAGGATATAGAATGGGAGAATTCGGAAGGCGATTACGGTTCTTCTGAACCCATGGACAGTATTGCTGAGCTCTGCGTAGGAATCAGCGACGAGCTGGACGGAGGCGCAGCGCTGCAAGCTTAATGACTTCACGATTTCCAGGCGTGAATATGGTTTGTTTTGGGCGACGGCGTGCAGGCGTTAGTAGCAACACGGGTAGGGCGGCAAATCTCAATACAATGCAGAATGCACGGATCGGCGCAAACTGGGGTTATGACACGGCAAACATGACCTCTAAGGAATTACATAATGCATCAACGCAGCGAGTACTTTGATATCGCTTGTTTTCTCTGTTGGGAAGCACCGTGAGATTGGTAAGCGGGGTCTGCAACTATGATGAACCCTAGAAGGCATGATCTCATGCTTTGTGTACTCAACTAGCTAATATTGCACGGATGCCAATCTATGAGGATTGGATTCCGCTGCCTAATCAAGTAGAATACAAGCTACTCTTCCACCAGTCTTCCATTGGTTAGAATGTGTGAAGCGGGGATCGCCGGCTTTAAACCCTCCGAGATAGATTTACCCCTATATCAAAAGGGGTATATTCCGCAGCTACCCCTCTTTACTCTCCCTTCGGTTCTGTTTTTAGGTGCCGGAGACACTGTGATAAGGGATTCTCCTTTCCATTGGATATCGTTGCCGCTGCCGGTATGCGGCAGCTATTTTTGGGAGGTAAGATTGCGGGGTTAAGCGCCGCACAGACTCGACCTTATTTTATAAATAGGAATCTCCAGCCAATGGGTTCCCAGAACGGCTCTTCGGTGCCGCAAACACACTCACGTCCAGCTCCTCAAAATAACAACGAGGCTTACCCGTATAGGAAAAGATCGCATGCAGGTACCCTTACTCCTGATAAGAGCAGATGACCGATAATCTATATAGATCCACCTTCCACCCCGCGTTTGTCTCGCTCTCCATCCATCCATCAGTGGAATCCAAAGGATTATCTTCATCTAGAGAATTAATACACTTCCCGGTTCTCTCTTGCTATATCATCATGCCTTCTCCAAGACCACAGATCTCCAGCCCTCTCGAGGCTGGCCAGTCTCTTCTCGTCTCCCAAAGCCTCCCAGCTCCGCTCACAGCCGCATTGGAGTATATCTCGAGCCGACTCGCCAAGAAGCAAATCACCCTATCGATGATCGTCGTCCGACGCAATACTCAAAGCTCGGCCTTCACGAGCCCACAATCTCCGGCTTCTTTTCCAGCCAAGTCAATCTTCAGCACTGTGGCAAAGAAGACCCTATCTCGATCATCGAGCATCTCATCCATCTCCAGCCTCTCCTCATCCAACAGCATTCCATCTTCGCCAGCTGGTTCGTTCCGCTCGACGGTATCGGGGTGCGCGTCACCCACATCGCCTATTCCTTTTGGCATCTCCTTGATCAATTCCTGCACCCTTACGTTGAAGGAGGAGAAGGCTCTCCGCCACTATGTCTCCAAGGCTGAGAAGAAGTTCTCCATCGGGTAAGCATCCTAGTCAGTGTATGCATAGCATCATACTAACTATGCCCCGCAGATCAGGTTGGCTCTCAGCTCACTCTCTCACTACTGAAATCACCTGCCCCCGAACCAACGACATGATCCGCCGCTCTCTCAACCAGAACAGTGTCCTATTCTCCGCCGAGGGCCTCACACTCTACGCACTCGACCACCTGTACACGTTCAAGTCCCAACTCTACACGTACTCGCGTTCACTTTCTCAGCATGACTTGGAGTACGCAGTTGACGAGCTCCACCGCCTCGTTCTCGCCCAACACGGTCGCCGCATCACAAAGGGCTATCTCATGCGCGCATATGACTGGATGAGCATCAACCTTGCTGCGCTGACTGAGGTTAACGAGCAATACAAGATCACATATGGAGGCATCAAGCAATTTGACGGTATCCACATGCAGAACGAGGAGAAGCGCAGCCCTCCACCTTTGAAGACCCGATTCAACTCCTGGGAATTCAAGACCTTGGAGTCTCTGCGCGGCAGCCGCCCGGTGACACCAAACACGTGGGAAGAACTTACGCCCGTCACCAAGGGCGAGTGGCTCTGTCTGATGGTCGGCGATGGATGGGGAAAGGATCAGACGACATCGGTTGTGTCGTGCGAGAACTAAGAAACCATCTTTCCTTTGTCTTGCATAGCATATGTACTCTGGCTGGGCATCCGAGAGCAAGGGCTGCGATCGGATGAGGTTTGGCGCAAAGGAATAAAAGATATAGAGATAAATGAAAGCATTTACAACTGCCTGCATGACTCTCAGCTTTGACAAAACGGGGACATATTCTTCCAATTACTTATTATATGAATCTAATGGTAGCCATCAAATGTTTCCCGGAAGATACTTTATCGTGCATTGCAGACGGTATAGGATATTGACATTTTCAACCCCCAGATTTTTGTCCAGCCTATGTAAGATAATATAAATAATTGATATAATCATCACCAACCATACCGGCTACTGGCTTCTGCACGATTACTCTTGCCCTGGGCAAAGCTCTCCTCCAGCGCTTCCTTCTGGCTCTGAGCCGCATTAACCAACTGCTTCAAGCTGTGCTTTCCTGGTGCAATCGAGCGGACAGGATTATGCACAACCTGCTCGCCCGCTGCTCTGAGCTCTTCGTTGTGCAGGTATTCCTGATCGGTGTTGAAGTTGATGATTCTCGTGGCCGCTTGAGCTCCATTGTTCCGGCCTTTCTGTCGTCCGAAGAGCTGCCGTCGCTCTGCCGCACTAAGGTTCAAATCGCCAGCAATGTCGTTTAGAGATTGCGAGACTGGAGGGGTGGGTGCGGCCGGCGGTACTATTTGCGTTGTCGTTGGGGTGTATTCTTCATATGATGGTTCAGGGTATGAAGAGTCGAAATCTTCTTCTGCTGCTTCTTCCGCCTCTGGTTGGTATATCATGGGTTTGTATTCTCCACTAGATGCTGGCGCTGGTGAACTTGACTCTATGCCTGTTGAAAACAGGGATACCTTTGGCCTTGGGGGCTTGTGGGTCGTTTGCGGCGTAACGGGTTCTGAGATAGTCGGATCTGCTGCCACTGCCGATGGACCGCTGGCATGGAGAGCCTTTTTCTTCTTCGCTGGCTTTCTGGCAACAGACAGAGGCTTGAAAATCAATGGTTTACCAACCAATTTGACTTCTTCGTCTGGCTTTTGCTCCCCGTCTTGCGCCAATTCTGGGAGTGATAGCCCAGCACGCCCACCAGTAGAAAGCTGCTCATCGTGGTTCTCATCTAGTCTTTCTGTATATTTCTGTTCTGACTCTGGCTCCCTGCTAAATCCGGGTGCGGCGCCAGTCTTCAGATTCACACCCGCCCCGAGGCCGCTCTTTCTCGTGGCGTTGCCTCCTCCCAGTGTTGAATTCACAGATTGTGCTGGGCGCTTTGGTGCTGGAAGGAGTGAGTTGAATCCACCCAATCCACCAGCTCCTATCCTTGCCCGCTTCGTAGGAGGTTCGTCGCCCTTCGCATCGTCTTTTAGTGCGGCTTGAGGTAGTGATACCTTGATCTTTCCAGGATTTGATCGATCCACTACTTTCTGGAATGCTGGTTTCGACGGATGCGCTGCTGGTTTGGCAACAGGCTTCTCTTCCACGTCCGAAGCATCGGAGTCCGAATAGTCCACAAGTCCCATTCTGCGGATGTTGTTGGTTTGCTACTGGACTTGAGGAGATGTCAAGATTTGATTGTTATTGTAGGAGGCTGAAGCGAACTGCGGGCTAAAAGGCTTCGCCACTCCGACGACTTCGCAAGCAGTAAGGCTGAGGAACACAATTCCACATCCACGTGGTGACAACACAAGAGGCATCTTGAGTAGCCGTTGTTCACCTTTGCATCGATTTATCATATGGGTCTCCGGACAGCTCGATTGAACTGACAGTCGCAATGTCCGTCATTCAAGTAGAAGAGTACGTATGGCTCTAGCTACCTACCCCACAGCGATCTAATATTCAACAGTCTGGTATCTTACCAATTGCGAACGAATTATCTCAACAGTATCTCCGATGGTGTCGGGGAACGCCTCATTACACTCAATGATGCGCTACTAAATACGTCCGGCTTCAAGGCTGCCGGCCTACGTCCCAACCCGGCGACGATTAAGCGCATACACTCACCACCGATTCCGACAGCGATAACATCAGAGTACTTCCAGGCACCTCCAAGGCCAGCTGGCTTGACCCTTGAGGATGAAGCCGAAGAGGGAGGTATGGTCACAGGAGGTGGCGAGGGTATCACAGTTGGGCCTGGCCTAGCTACAAAGAGGCGACGGAGACGAGAACAAATGGAAGAGGAGGATAGCAGCGATCTAAGTGACGAGAGTGAGGAGGAGGGCGACCAGCGAGCAGCACAACAAATCAAATTCTCGAAGATGCCTATTCGAAACCGTTCTGGTTCATCGCCAATGCGCAGCTCCAACCTAAGACAGTCTTCTACTATCTCACCAATACGAACAACTCCCTCAGGGGTGCGGAGAGGATCACAGTCGCAGCTGGAAGCTGTCAAAGAACGCGCCAGGAGAGGCACTGCTACCAGCAGCGAGATCTCATCAGAAAATGAAGTCGATGCCACAGCGTTTCAAAGGCAGAGAGATGCAGCGAAAAACGCTGCCAAGGCGAGCAAGGTATTACAAAGTCAAACGAACCCTAGAGTTGGCATATCGAGGCAGCCGAGTGCTTTATTGGAAGAGGAGGAGGAAGATGATGACTCTGATGGGTCCGATACCTCTTCAGCATTTGCGGGCAGCATCGATTCTGTTCTTCTCGACACCGGAGAAGGCGCCATAAATTCCTCCCCAACAGATGCCATTATCGGTACTGTGCCGCGGAAGTTAACACGAACGGCGACAATACAGTCTAGGCCAGCACCAGCAGTACTTGAAGCACTTCCTCCTTCACGGCCGATTAGCACGTTGCAACCTAAGAGTCTCTTATCGGCTGCTATCAAGTCAATGCGGACAAAGGATGCTTTGCCATTCGACTCTTTTGCGCCTCTTTCTGGACAGGGAGATCCGAATCCCTTATGGCTACGTATCTGGGCTCCATTTTCAACATCTGCAACGAAGCCATATGAGGTTTTGATCCGGAGAAGTGTGCATGAACATGAGGCAAACGATCGTCAAGTCACTGTTGCCGACCTCATCGGATTGAGTCTGTGGCGGTATGGCGAAGAGCAGATGGTACCCGCTTTGACGCCGAAGCAACTCAATGTCAACCGCTGGACTTTAAGAATGGTGGAAGACGAAGAGGTTGATTATGACTTTCCTCCTTTGGAAAGAGATAGACCTGTTGTCGCATTCACCACAACCAATAATCGTGCTGCAAGATCAAGATCTAATTCGAAGCCTTATGATGAGTTTGCCTTGGTCGAAGCAACTGAAGAACAGTTCCAACAGAACCAAGCCGTTACGCCACAATTCAAACAAGAAGCTTCTGCAGCGCCCACGCTGGATAATGATCTCCCATCAAAAGGCGCTTCTACGCCGCAGTCTGCGAATTTGGCACCACCACAGCCTCGCTTGAACCCCCTCCTTACAACGATGTCTGCGCTCCGCCAAAATGGCTCTCTGGCAGACTCGCCTGCCTTGGGATCCCTGTCTCCGCAAACACCTGCTGCGAGAACCGGCAACGGTGCAAAGAAGCTTCTTCGTATCCATATCCTCTCCACAGATGCATTACCTGGACAAATAATTACGTTGGATGTTACCACAGACACGTACTTGGCAGATGTACTTGATATTATATGCAAAAAGAGACAACTTGACAAGGCCAATCATGTGTTGAAGCTGACCGGATCAGGAACAGTAGTTCTGTTGGACCGAACGGTCGAATCCATCGGCAAACGGGCAGATCTGGACCTATGTCGACGAAGATTTGCGACTGATGGGCCACTAACAATTTCTGGATCACCAAGTCGCAGCTCTCCAAATCTGATGCTCGGGGCTGAAAGACTAGATCCGAAAAAGATCCGAAAGGGGCAAATGGCTGGATCACATCCCCTTGCACAAGAGGCGATAAAGCAAGACCTACTTGGCAACTCGCGCTATAAGAGATACGTAGTCTGGCGTAAGCAACCAATGAGATTTGTGGGGATGAACGAGAAAATCATTGCCATCGACAGAGAATGTCTACACATCCTGCCAGGTTCGAACGGGCAGGGCAAGACCACGACGGTTCATTTCAGTAGTGTAATTGGGTGCAAAGTCTCGCGGAGGCATCCAACCAGTTTTAAGGTATACTCTCGATACCCTTCACTAAACCCGCGTATTTTCAATGCTTACCATGAATAGGTCGTTGTATACAAAGACACAGAGACGAAGCGGTATGACTTTGAAGCCAAGACCGCTGAAGAGGCCGCCGAGATCGTTTACGAGATCCAAAACGGAATCGGACCGTATCACAGCCTTAACAACCCGTAAGGCATTGGGCATGCACTTCAAGACATGAATTGGCGTGCAGAAATAGCCCGTGTTGTTACCACTGAGGATAACCTGAACAAGCTGCAGGCTGCATTCAGCGTCGGAGGGTTACTGGCGGTCTATGCTTTGGTCTAACTAGATATTTCTTATTTCATGTCGATGGACCAGTCGTCTATCTCCTAAGCATAACGTAACGCCGGTCAATGATGTATTCTTCTAAAGGGAATGGGGGATAGGAGGATCTTGCATGGCGTTTCGGCAGAGCTGAAGAGGAAATATTCTGTATACATTATGTATATTAGAGATTACAGCCACGTGAAATCCGCAAGTAGCGTCATCTATGTAACTGGGTACTTGAAACGAGATTTTTCATGACACTGAACGCCAATGCACTTTATACACTTCGCCATCCCTAGATATTCGAGGCAATGTATCATCATTGGTCTCTACAAGCAGGAGCAGGACCCTTCCTAATGAGCACGACTCCCACTTTTGCTATGTAGGTTCGCGCGTGGTAAATTCCCCAACCACCAGGCTCCAGAGAATCCCGCCCATCATATCCATTCATATGAATCCCATAAAAAACAACTCATGTATGCTGCATGTCCCAATCATATTTCCACGCCTCCAGCCTACCCCGTAATTCACAACACCCCCCTTGCCACCCGTTTGAAAGCTGAGATCGTCCTTTTGTCACTGTTTTGAATTTGAGGTTGAGAAATTCGAGCCTGGTTCCCGTGTTGAAACCATGAACGGCTACGGACATGGGTTGTAGTAGAGCAGAGTCTGAATCATGTATCTAGACGTTGTATCATGATCTTTCTCTAGTAAATTTAGAAATCAACGAACAGTTTACCATATCTTTCTCGTTAGTTTTGCATTTGGTATCTTGGTGCACATAAAACTCACTCGTCATGACCCCGTTGCCCATATGCTTCAGTTTCTTCAGGATACTTGTCAAATTGACTTGCATCCCCGACACCCGCCTTTACGGGGGGGACATAAGGCGCTTCAATATCTTTCTTAGCCAATCTTTCCCAAGTCACTTCCGCGAACCACTGGTGATTCTTAACATCTTGCGACCCTCCGTGCAGATTTCCCAGGCGCTTTGTTAGGTCGGCTGTGATGAGTCGCTGCAGCAAGTCCTGGGCATCTGGATGAATGTATGGCGGGTACTTGACCCGACCCTTGAGGATGTTCTCGTAGATTTTCATCGGGGACCCGCCATCCCAAAATGGTGTAAACCCACAGAGCATTTCGAAGATCAATATGCCTAGTGACCACCTGCATACGCCGTTATATAAACAATTCCTAAGGAGCCGAGTAATCAACATACCAGTCTACAGATTTATTATATCCCTTACTTGAAACCACCTCAGGTGCCAAATAATCAGGGGTTCCACATAGAGTCCAGGTTATATCTGGGACTTTCTTGGCAAACCCAAAGTCGGTAATCTTGAGATGGCCGTATCGGTCGAGTAGAAGGTTTTCCGGCTTCAGGTCGCGATAGATTATCTGCTTCGAATGAAGATACTCTAGCGCCAGCGTAACCTCCGCAGCGTAGAACTTTGCAACTGGATTGGGAAAGCGCTGTGATATTGTTAGCATCGGCCATTCTATGAGCATTCCGAGAGCCAACCTGTGATTTTCGTAATAACGAGAACAGTTCCCCTCCCTCTACGAAGTCCATTACCATATACAGATTTTTAGAGTCCTGAAAAGTGCCCCAGAGCGTAATAAGGAATGGATGCTTGACTTCCTGCAGCATCCTCCGCTCATCATTTGTATGCTCGACCTGCTTCATCTTCACCACCTGCGCCTTCTTCAGCACTTTGACGGCATAGAATCGCTGGTTATGATTTGACTTAACCAAGTGTACTCTACCAAAGCTCCCAGTGCCTAGCGTGCGCTGCAATTCGAAATCTGCCAATGTATATTTACCCTTGGTCTGGCGGATTTGGGTCTGCTGTGGCTGTGTCTGCTGTACCTGATGGGTATTGCTACCCCCAGAAGACGCGGCAGTAGTAGCTGTGGTCTGCGCCGGGTTGGAATTGTGAGTGTGATGAGTATGGTGCGACCCATCGTGCGGCTGGGGGTGGATCAGGTTGTTGATGCTCGGGACATTCTGTTGCTCTGCAGCCGCCGTATTACCAGCAGCTGGGACCGGAGCGTGCTTCTGCTGGGCGGCCTCTTCCGTCATTGGTTGCTGCTCGCCCGCAACAGCGGGACTTTCGTGACCTATGGGAGCGGCTGATTGAGTGGTGGTGAGAGCGTGAGGAAGGGTGGACTGGGTGGAAATGGAGAGCGAATTTCTATCGAAGCCTTTGGAGGAAGTGGGCGTGATGGGGCTGGTGATGGGGCTGGAAGACGGAGAGTCTCTTTGCTCCTTTGACCGTATCTTCTTCAGGAAACCGAGAGTCGGCATAGAGAGAGCTCCAGGTGGTGATCGGGGGCCGCTATTGTCGAAGCTGGGATCGACGAACAGCAAACCTGTAGTCAATTCCGCACTGCTCACAAGGGAGGATGAGTGCAGGTTTTCGAGAGGGTAGAGGACGAGCCAGGACGGAAGTAATCAGGGCCTGCAGCGAGACGGCAAGAGGATAGCAGGTCGACAGAAGCGAGGAAGGCTGACTGCTTGCTAGATCGATCCTCTCACACTCGCCGCTGGCCGAGAGGAAGAAAGCAGCCGAGGCAGAGCTGTACGACAGCCTTCTAGAAAGAATGGACGTCCTGGGCGGGTCGTGATTCTGGACGCTGGGCTCAGGCGAAACCGAGCAGCGGCGCAGTGGACGGCCACGGGTTCCCGCAGGTGTGGAGAGCAGATGCCGAGCGTCAATGGGCTGGGGAACAGCTGAGCGCAGATGGATTGCGTGCAGGGAGCGGCCGTCCGGGGTGGAGGGCGAACCTAGGAATGGCGGCTACAGATGAGGATTGCACAGGCAGCTGCCAGCACCAGTGCCAATTGGGGCGCAGAGGGAGGGCGATAGGCGCGTTGTGAGGATGTAGAGGGAGCCGAGCGACGGGCGGGCGACGAGCGCTGGGGCAGCGAGGAGAATTGGCCGATGGCGCAGCAGATGGCAGGTCGGGCGAGGGAGGGAGCTGGCAATGCGATGTGAGGGTGTCTGGGAGGAGTTGGCGATGGGAGTTGGGAGGAGGAGGGAAGAGGAAGAGGAGGTTGGTGGGGTTGGACGATCGCAGTGTGCCACTTGCGCTTACTGGCGGGATCCGTGCTGTATGCTAGATCTGGGCATCGCAGACGAGAGATGACGACTGTATGAGATGATAGCCATGAGCAGGACGACGAGAGACGGCTCCGTGATCATATCATAAGAGGATGGAGAGAGAGAGAATGTGTGTGTGTGAGTGAGAAGTGAGTGTATGTTCGTTTGTGTGAGAGAGCGGGGGAGAAGAGAATGGACAGAGCAGAAGGGTCCATGTAGTTGTATCTCCTCGCAGTTTAATAATAGCAGAGCAGACGACATGTCCAGGCCATGGTTATTACATCCGGGCGAGCTCAGAGCTTCAAATCTTCCATTAATTGCCCCCACCCGGAGAGGTCGAGGCCGTTGTCACATATCCCTATCTGATCTACTAAAGCTGCTCAACGTATTTCGAATCTATGATCCACAGAGGCCATGCTATGTCTGTACGAACACCTCACCATACGATGTTTTAATGCTTCCGTGAACTCCAGCCCTCCACACATATGCCAAACCAATGCACATGTACCCCCTGGCTTATACCTTCTTGCGGTCCCTGACATCTGACCATATCCGGTCTATGATCTGGAACACCTCGGTGACGGCTTGTATCACGGTCTCGTCGACATCTTGCCCTCCAAGCTTCTGCTGGATCTTATCAGGATGCCAACGAACCCGCTCCACCTTCAGCACCTTTCCCAGCTGTGACTCAGTGGGCTGTCCCGAGGTGGGTGCAAACAAGAAGAATCGTTCCACTTCCTTTGAAGAGACATCTCTGTGTCTTCCACTCTCGACTGGCCAGGGCATGGATGGAATGGCGACTCTATCGTGGCCACCCTTCCCCAGTTCCTCCCACTTCTGCACATACGCATCCCATTTCTCAGCCCAGGCCCTGCGAGTTTTCCTCTCTTCGCCTCTCCTCAGGCTTTCCTCAATCTTCCTCCGGAACCTCTCTGCTTCCTTCTGTTCTCTCCTGCCCTCACTAGCGATTCTCTCTCTTTCCTTCTTGGTAGCATCTCTGCGAATTTTCTCCTCTAGGAGATGCTGGTGCGTTTTCTCATACATCTTCGCCCTCACATATGCTGCATATTCCTCATCTGTCATACGCTCCAACTCTCCTTGCGGACCCTCTTTGACAGTAGGATACGTATGGATGGGTTGACCGTACACCCCCTCCCAGAATTGTGCCCCTTCGTCGTCCGCCATAGCATCGAATAAGCTCTCACGGAATGCCGCATCAGGATCCATGTATTGGCTCGATGATGTGTTTGGCAGGTGGGTATCATCGTATAGAGACGGGTCGTCGTTTTCTGTTCTGGAAGGCGGCGAGTGTTTGCGCCGCTGGCTTCGATGGTGTTTACGATGAAGTCTGTCATTGTCGCGACGAGATCTAGGGCTGCGAGATCGCTCATCACGATATGCCCTCCTATGTGACTTGAATCGAAATTTCGAGGTATTTGCTGTTTCGTAGTCCTTGTCATTCTCCTTTGTAGTTTGGGGGCCTTGACAAGTGACAAGATCTGGCTCACTATCCGCATGGGAAGCCATCGTCACACACAAAATTCAAGACCATGGAGAGCCAGGAGAGCTTCATAGATAAGGCTATCGAAATGCGCTATGAATTCGGAAGTCGGGTAGTCATTTTTGTTTATTGTTGGTTCTGTGGAAGAGAGTTTCGGTGGTGGATATCGAACTTTCCTATCGATAAGGAGGAGGACAAGGAACAGTACCGCGCCTATTTTCCGCCGCAACCAGGTGCGTTAAACGATCTCCCACTACCTTTGCCACAACTCAAGGACTGAGTTCTTACAGCGCACTTTAAATATGTCGGGCAAAGGACTCTCCTACGGTCTAAACATAACTAAGAAATCAGGCGCGTCAAAACCTCAACCTGGCAAGCGGAAACCCATATTCGACGAAGACGATTCTGATGGCGAAAACAATGCCGCAGACTCTGGCGTGGAGGAGATCGGCGAATTTGGAGGAATCTCGACAGGGTCAAAGGCTTCACAGAAGCTTGATGGTTTACATTTAAATAATGGCAAGACGAAGTCCGATGCGAAAAAAACGCCAATCAGCATGTACGGCGATCTATCTTCGACGCTCACATCCAAGAAGCACGCGGAGACAGCGGAAGAGCTAGATGCGAATATATACGATTACGATGGTGTCTACGATTCCCTCAAACCTCAGAAGAAGACGACGATCGAGGATCAAGAAAGGAAACCGAAATATATGAGCAAACTTCTCGCAGCGGCGGTGGTACGCAAGCGGGATGCCACGATCGCGGAGGAGAAGAAGCTAGCCAGAGAGAGAGAAGCCGAAGGAGACGAATTCGCAGATAAAGAGAAATTCGTCACCTCTGCTTACAAAAAACAGCAGGAGGAGAATCGACGGCTCGAGGAGGAAGAGCGTCTCAGGGAAGAGGAGGAGCGCAAGAAGAACAAAGGGGCAGGCATGACCAACTTCTACAAAAATATGCTCGAGAAGGGAGAGCAGCGCCACGCCGAAGTTGTGAGAGCCGTCGAGGAGAGGCTCAAGAATGGCCCGCAGGAGGAAGAGGAGGATGATGAGAAACAGAAGACAGAGGCTGAGATAGCGCGGGAAATTAACGAGAAGACTGGAGGTGCGATTGCAGTAAATGACGAGGGTCAGGTTGTCGACAAGAGGCAGCTTCTCAAAGGTGGCCTCAACATCGCGCCAAAGCCCAAAGATCCCGCTTCCGTCACTGCTCGGCGTGGATCCTCAGCATCAGATCGCAGTAGGCCTCCTGCATTTGTTGGAGCTGGGGGTAGCAAGCAAGCTATGCGAGAGCGTCAGTCCCGTCTGATGGAGGCACAACTGGAGCAGGCGACAAAGAGAGCCCTTGAGGCGGAGGAGGAGGAGAAACAGGAAGTGGAGAGAGCGTCGAAGAGCAGGAAAACCGAGGGAGAAATTATGAGTGCGAAAGAAAGGTACCTTGCCCGGAAACGTGAGGCTGAGGAAGCCAAAAAGAGGGGCGAATGAACATAACACAGCAGTGTTCCAATACCCCCAATATCCCAGCTGCAGTGATACCGTACCAAGATCTTGTCTCGCTCATCCTGGAATCGTCAGGTCGTGAGGGCTGCTGCAAAGACGGAATTGTCCAGTATGGATAGGATCGTGCTTCAAATTCTGACAGACTCAGTGCAGGCAGCAGCTCCATAATTGGGCTCAGATTTGAAATGTCATCGGAAGGAGCCCGCCTGGTTATACACTCTAAAACAGCTTTATCTTCCGTGTATTTCTATGTGTATAAAATAATACAAGAAAATTTAGATATGAGAACGTCTAATTACAATCATATCGCATCGTCGGGTCTAAGTAAATCTCAGTTGTCAATCCATTATCTGTATTTGATACTTCTATGTTTCATATCATGAACAATCCATGATTTAGGCTGCCCACAGTTACAAGATATCTCCTACCAACGGAGAGTAGAGCAAAGTAGCGATATATATCCTTGTCATCTCTATCCCTTCCAGACCTCTGCCAAGGTGGTTTTAACACAATATTGTACAGTCCTCTCTCTAGTCGATCATCGCAAATCCCAATCTCACCATCAAAACACGCTTGACGCAGCGCTATTCCCTTGTTCCTTCTGTATCCGGTTGATGTACTGCCTGCTAACCGTGTTCCACGTCGCCATATACTTCTCCATGCACGAGGTGAAGCAGGTGGTCTCGCTGCTCGATAGCGAAGATCCAGGTTTTGGCACGCATTTCTCGAAGCAGTGCTCATTAACTTTCTAGGTAGGCTGTTAGGAGAAAGAATAATACGGATGGTCGGAGAGAGAAGGACATGCCTCGATTAACTGTCGCGCATTGGTCATAGCAGCTTCCTGGCGTATTTGGTCCATGATGGCTGATTTCGTGTCTAGTTTAGGTTCGAGATTGCTGCTGAGGTTGTCCATCGTGAGGAGAGGCTTTTATGGCGGTAACAAATCTCAGGGGAAAAAACTCTCCTATAGGTACAGGGGATATAATGAGTATTAAGATCGTGTGAGGAATTTCTTAGTTGTTCAAATCTTGATGTCGAGTCCGTCCAATCTTTTGCGAGGGTGTCGATGATGGTTCTTGTAGCCTCAACATCCAGGCAGTAACTGTGGCTCTGCGGAATACCATCCCTACAAGAGCAGGTCAGTAAAGTCGCAGAAAGGCCAGTTAACGAGTTGTCGACTCCGGACCAGAAAGCGCACAGTCGCGCCCTTACTTTCCTTTTTGTTTCCGCTTGTGCGATTCCTCTGGGGATTTATATCTCTGGATCTCTGCGTCCATTTTCTTTGTTCTTAGGCATACAATTGTTACTACGGGTCCTGAGATCGACGATGTGGCCTTCTCTGTCGCCGTCCAGCTTGTGGCTGGCAGCGTGTGCTCTTGCTGGAACTGTCTCTGCGGTCGTGGGCGAGGATGGGATTAGGAGTATACCGGTATGTCTGCTCTTATAACTCCCTTGGGGAAGCTCTTGCTAATGAAAAAAATCAGCTCCGGACGCATACATTAGCTGCAGTGAGTTTTGGAACGTGTGTGATCTTCCCGGGCCCTGCTGACGCTGGATCTTCAGCCCTATCTGGATTCTGATATGCAGAGTCGTTGGTGGGACTTTGGTGGGAACACAATTGTGCGCGTAGACAAGTATGGGAACCTGGCCCTAGAGGGTCAACTGGTCGTGTGCTAACATGAAAATGGCAGATATATACGGCTGACGTCCGATCGACCATCACAAGAAGGATGGATCTTCTCCCGAGTGCCATTGACTGCCACAAACTGGGAGGTGATTATACCATGGCCCATGCTCGGTTATATATATACCTGACAGTCCCTCTAGATTGAATTCGAGTTCAAACTCCATGGCAAGGGTCATCTACATGCTGACGGCTTTGCAATGTGGCTCACCAAACAACGAGCAACACCTGGCCCGGTCTTTGGCTCCACAGACCAATTTGAAGGGCTAGGAATCTTTTTCGATACCTATAAGAATAATCGCCCAGGGACCGTCT
The DNA here is from genome assembly GCA_000827325.1 of Oidiodendron maius Zn. Taxonomy (NCBI): domain Eukaryota; kingdom Fungi; phylum Ascomycota; class Leotiomycetes; family Myxotrichaceae; genus Oidiodendron; species Oidiodendron maius. The sequence goes on along the minus strand of KN832870.1, from coordinate 1,912,165 downwards.
TCCCGTATGTTATGGCTGTCGTTGGAGATGGGCAGAAGGTGTACGACAAGTCGAACGATGGCAAGGACAGCGAGCTCATGGGTTGCTCGGCGCGCGGAATCCGCTCCGACAGCATCACCACCAAGGCAAGGCTCACGTATTTCCAGGACAAGAGCCTGAAGCTTGAGCTGCAGTACAAGGCCGAAGATCAGTGGGAGCTGTGTTTCGAGACCACCTCGCCCCCGGCAATCCCCGCGGTGTCGTATTTGGGCTTCAGCGCCGAGACAGGCGAGCTGAGCGACAACCACGACATCATAAGCGTCGAGACCAAGAACTTGTACGACACGAAAAGCCGCACGGACAGCACCATGAATAAGCCAGCCAAGGGCGCGAGCCGCGGCGCCAGGAAGGCTGCGCAGAAGAAGGGCAGCTGGACCTGGTTCTTCTTTAAGATCATACTATTCGGCCTAGCCATCGGCGGTGGATATGTAGGATACCAGACGTGGCGGAAAAATCAGAGAAGTCATCGGTTCTGAGGAGTTCGTTCAAGTGGGTGGTAGGCAAAGGATGCATATCTTTTGGCTCTCTAGTTTGTTCAAGCGTGTATACCAACGAAAGAAGACGTTATGGGGAACCACAAAAATTGCGAGGGAGCATGTTTGAAATCTTCGTTATCTAGCGCGGCGAATCCGACTTACTTGATACGGAGTTACAGGTGATGGTGTGTGTTGTTAGCCATATCTCTGGAAGCATTGGGCACCAATGTCTACTTCTCGCACTCAGAACCCAAGCTAAGGTATGTTCACGAATGATTTATAGGAAGCCAGTAGAGTAGCAGGGAATTATGAGTCTGTAGATTCCAATCATTGTATCACAATTATGAAGTACCTTACCACTGAGATCTTTACCTAGCGGTGGGGATGTGGCAGTGATCAAATGGCAAGCTCCTGCCCCCACATCACAAATCCCTCAGGATGTAAACATATCTTAGAAGGTGGGATAATTATATACATTTCCCGCTATTGCTTGCTGATCTAAAATACGCCTTTGCCGTTCCGGCATGTTTACCCTGTTAGTTTTCCAACCCACGAACGCCGCACGACAAGAATACCCCATCTAAACATAATTTTCATTAAGCCTTGAGAGCATTGCTCATCCCCATCATAGTCATTCCCATAAACCCAAAAGCGATACATAGATTCCTGTTATGGTTAAGACTTATTGCCTCTAGGAACAATGTCAGCGCCACACTAGTCATGATTCCGGCCGTGATGGCGAACATGCAGCCATACACGCCTTCGCCTGGAACTTGTCCTTCGCGGCCTGCGATCTCGAACCATGACATCGCGATGGCGGCACCGAGGGGCTGGCTCACACTACCGAGCAGGAAAGACCAGAGGATAGCTTTCGTGCGGCTGTGCAATGCTAGGAAGAGTGGAAGGGCGAGAGAGAAGCCTTCTGTAATGTTGTGAATAAATAAAGCCGTGAATATAGAGAATCCCAATGAGGGGTTCGCGTGGTTCGTAGCAAACGTGATGAAGCCTTCTGGAAGCTTGTGCAAAGCAATGGCAATGGACGTCTGGAGACCCAGGTTCAGAAACGCATTTTCTGGCACGTGGTGGTGATGGATGCCAAGGTCCTCTTCGTCTGTTTCTATAGCATCATCTGTAGGCCCACGACGAAAGGCTGCTGCTGCTCTGCGGTATAGGCTCGTCTGATGTGATCCGATAGGGCTGTCTGTAGTCGGTTGTGTATTCGAACACTGATGTTGAGCACGAGGGTCAGGGCGCCTCTGAACGGATAATTTCGTTCCAAGATGTCTGAAGCAATCTCGGCCGCATGGATCAGAGTATCCGTAACAGGGACCTTGCTCATCACAATTTGCCTTGGTGCCTCTAACGAAGGAGAGTATCCTATTTGGTACTTGTGTTATCGACGACCTGCGTTGCACGACATCTGGGGCTCTGTAGGGTTGAGTATGAGATACTCCATCACCATTACCCGGTACTGTACCACCATTGGGCAGCTCCAATATCCGTACCTCCCCATTTCCAGATAGAAGAGCCGTGGTTTCTGAAGCGTCTCCATTTGCTGCCTCTAACGCACGAACAGCGTGGACATCAGGAGGCTCCTTTCTTACATGACGATCCCCATGGTTGTGGGCAGTATCCTCATGGATGTGGTCACAGTTAACAGCATGAGATGGAATACGACCATGTAAGAACGATGATATGATCTGGATACTGATCATGCCAATGGTGAAGCAGGCGAGCAGAGTCCAGCCGGCAGCCTGCGTTGAAAACCCACCCTTTATGAGATATTGCTTTGATGCCGGTAGCATGTTACCCAATGCAGAAAATATCTAGAGCAGCGTTAGCATTTATCAGTGTGAGGCTGAGCACCATAAACGGCGACGTACCATCACGCCAAAGCTCAAGCTCAAGGAGGCAGCGAGGAAACCACTACTCTTTTGTATCTTGAAATCCTTCTGACTTGGGATGTTGCGTATGAGTGCATCGACGCATATGATAGTTGCGCCCAGTAGACAAGCTGTGACGTCGTCAGCACAGGTACATCACGACCAGTACGAGCACTTGTGGGTTCGCATGTCACTCACCGACACCGCTGGTGATGCACATGATCCAGCCGCGGGCGTCGTTACTCATTGCAGCCTCCATAGTGACGGTACGACCGTCGTGGCTGGCCATGTCAAGCGGTCGTCGTAGTCAAATCTGCCTGACGTGAGGGAGGCTCGTGGGTTAATCCCGTGCACAAGCGGGTGCATCGAGGGGCAACGCGGGCCTGGAGAGGAGCAGAGATAGTAATGTCGTGTGGGAAAGCTGTGATAGAGATGTCGACGAGGTACTATATAGTTGGGAAAGATGCATGCTTTGATTCAGTCTTTGGCCTCTCCCTATTAACTTACCTTACATTTTCTTTATATATGGGGCAAAAAGTAATCCCCAAAACCCAGAATAAGGTAATCAGCACCTTGTCGGCCAGGCGCCCCAGGGTCATATGACATGGCGGCCGCTGCTGGTCATTGGCCCCACGTGATAACCCTAAACCCTTCACGAGAATACCCTCACGCGCGTCTAAAACACGTCCGCTGTCTCTGAACTTGTTCCCACGAGGCTGATTTCTTCTCGCCCATATAAATACCTCCCGACCGCCCCCGCGCCCTGTGGGACATCTTGCCCACGATGTCCAAGACCACTCTCGCTCTCATTGCAGCCGCCAGCGCAGCTACGGGTGCTGGAATCACGGCCGCAATGTACTCGACTCGATCCGAAAAGAAAGCACAGGCAGCGGCAGCAGCAGTAGCCTCTTCAACAGCCATCTCTACGACATCAACTACCTCAGCTCCTACCCCCGTACCAGTGGCTCTCCCAGCCAAAGATATCATATCTCCCGTTGATCCTGCTGGTCTCTTCCAATACGGTTTTCCAGGGCCCGTCGCAGACCTTGCAACCCGCCAGGCACTGATCTCCTCCTTCGACCGACGCCTACGAAATCCTGCGTGGGTCGCAGAACACATCACTCCCGAATCCCTCGCCATCTCCAATGGTGACCGACGGCACTCCGTCTTTGTTGAAGACCCTTCCGTACCTGAGAAATTCCGCGCTAAACTCAAGGACTACCTCCGCTCCGGCTACGACCGCGGGCACCAGGTACCCGCTGCGGACGCAAAATGGAGCCAGCAGGCGCTCGATGACACCTTCTTCCTCACAAACATGTGCCCGCAGGTGGGCGAGGGCTTCAACCGGGACTACTGGGCGCACCTCGAGGACTTCTGTCGGCGGCTAACGTTCAAGTACCCGAGCGTTCGTATCGTCACCGGGCCTCTCTACCTGCCCAAGCGGGACCCGGCGGACGGCAAATGGCGCGTGTCGTACGAGGTGATAGGGAACCCGCCCAATGTGGCCGTGCCGACACACTTCTACAAGGTGATATTTGCAGAGGACGGCACTGTGACTGGGCCAGTTGCGGTCGGGGCGTTTGTGCTCCCCAACGCACCCATCCCGAACGAGAAGCCCCTGACAGATTTCGAGGTCCCAGTGGAGGCGGTTGAGCGCGCCAGCGGGCTGGAATTCGCGACCAGGCTGCCCGTGCAGAGGAGGAAGCGTCTGTGTACGGACACGGTATGCTCACTAGTCATCAAGGAGTATGCAGATCGGCAGAAGGCATTCAGCAAAGATGGGAAAGAGGCGAAACAGATCACGGCGCCGACGAGGACGAGTCCTAGGAATTCAGGGGCTTCTTCTTCGAGTTAATCATCTTTTGTATTCAAATTTGTTCGGATATGAAATCAGCATCAGCTTCAGACAGAATTTTGGCCCGCAAGGGCGCTTTGGGTTTTCTTGGATGCATAGATACATACATGTTGGATTTGGACGGCATTTTGCATTGGCATCGTAACATGGCGTCTTTGATTTCGACTTTTGATATAGTTCTGGGGTAAGATACCATTAGATAGCCATCACAAATACACTATTCAGAGACATTGCATGATCCTCTCATTGTCTGGCCTGACGATTATGCCGGCCTCGCACCAAACGCCATTGGTCTATTTTCGCCAATTGTTGTACAGTACATTCTCTTCATACATTCCCTCATCTAGCCCTTGTATATTTTCCTTTCCTCTGCTCCATCTGCAGACTCTCTTCCTGGCTCGGAAGTGGCTCCCGTCTCCTCACCCCGCCTCCAATATTAGCGGGTTCATTATTACTATGGTCCATGCTAGGGATCTGGAAAGGGGGTGGTCCGCTCATGCCTGGTGGGGGTGGGGGGAAGCCTTGGAAGCCCCCTGGTGGTGGAGGGAAGCCAGGAGGGAGTATTCCTGGTGGAGGAGGTGGGAACTGGCCACCAGCGCCAATTGGAGGTGGGGGCGGAAGGCCAGCCTTCTTCATCAGTTCCGCCAACTTGGCGAAGTCAGGAGGGTTTTTGGGATCCATGCCAGGTAATGGAGGGATGCCGCCTGCACCAGGAAGTCCAAAAGGTAACGGTGGCGGTGGGACTGTTCCTCCCATGCCTGGTATCTTTGGCGGTGGTACTCCAGTGTTCGGCACGTCTTTTCCAAACTGTGGAAGTGGTAATCCGGGTATACCTGGAAAGCCGGGTAGTTTTGGAGGCATCTTCTGATCCACAAGACCTTCCATCTCGTCTTCCATTTCCTGCTCCTCTTCCTCCTGACGCTGACTGCGTCCTCTCCGCCGGTCCCAAGTCCCTTGAGCTTCTGCAGCAGACTCACCAATGTGATACCGGTCGATGAATGTATCAGTATCGCCGGGCCGCGCTCGTGTCCAGAAACGGGTGACTCGATCGTTTGAACCTGATGCAAGGATATGGCCCAACGGGTGCCAGTCCAGTGACCAAATCGCGAAATCATGAGCATAGGTTATTTTATGAGCAGGATAGATAGTCTGGGGTGGCGCAATGGAAGGGTCAGGGCTACCATATGGAGCCAGAGATGGAGCGGTTCCGACCGGAGTATTTGGTTCATCTAAGAGATAGTGGAAGAGAGCCCCGTCAGAGCCACCAGTAGAGAGGAGTGAGGAATGAACCGGGTGCCAAGCCAAGGTAGAGATGTCTTTATCGTGGCCTTTCAGGAGGCAAATATCTCGCATCATGCGTAGGTCAAAAACACGGGCTGTCTGGTCACGGGCCGACGTTGCGAGGCATTGCCCTCTGACTCGCTCGAAAAGAGTTTTCGTAATCGTATTCTTGTGGCCGTGGAGTGTCGTCAGGCAGCGACCCGTGCGCGGATCCCAGAGTTTTACTAAGTGGTCTTTTGATCCCGAAACGAGCAACCCCTTAGTGGGATGCCAGTCCACGCTCTTCGCGTCCCAGCCGTGGCCTGTCAATGTGGACTCCTCAACACCGCCAGCAAAGTCAAATATCTTGAGGGTCGAATCGTCTGAAGCTGTGACGAACTTCGTGTCATTGGGGCTGAATGCCAAGTCTCTTATAGGATCATTGTGTCCTTGGATAACTTTAACATTGTTGAAGTTCGGTTGCCAGTACTTGATCAGGCCGTCATGATCAGCTGACAAGAGCCAGTCATCGCTATGAGAGTAAGACAACGCTCGGATAGCAACATCATGTGCTTGCATGATCGTCTCAAAGTTAAAACCAGTTCCATTCCATAAAGTAAATTCGCCACTGCTAGACGCTGTGAGCAATCTTCGACCCTCTGGAGTCCATCGGACTACGTTGACGGGATGCTTGATTTTGTTTAGCGAAGAGTGCAAATGTCGAGCAGGAACCGAGTCGACAGGATTATTAATTCTTGCCAATGGTGGTAGTATCTGCCTTGAGTTAATACATGCCATAAATATACATCAGGGAGGTTATACATCGACTATGTAGCTAGGACTAGGCCGTTCCATCTCTCCTTGGTAGCCACCTTTATATCTAGGCTGACGATTTCGCATCCAATGCACAAGCGTGGAACTGTAGTCAGTAACAGGACCTGCAAACTAGTGTTAATAGAGAGATTCATCTCGCACTGGGTAGAGCAACATATCCGGGGACGAAAACGAGAATAAATCAGGTGATGACAGGACAATCAAAATAGACAATTCCGAATCCAAGTACTATTCCACATCAGGCAGAGTAGAGATGTACGGAATTCGGACACCACTCAGGATCCGCATCAGGGGTAGAAGTTGTGTGGGAAGACTTGTGTTATATGAAAGATGACCGTTGCCGCGAAGAGTGCAAGACAAGAAGAGGAGATCAGAACTCACGTCTCCCTCTGGCCCTCACATATCCTCCACCCTCTGCTCCCCCAGCGCCAGCTGCACCAGCACCACCATGGTCGCGTTGTTCATAAGCCATCCTGCTACCTGGACATCGTTGGTGGTCGGGAGATGGCAAGTCACGGTTGCTCTATTCAATCGATCGCGCGTGCAGATAATCCCATCTCCGCCGGGATGGTCCTCTCACGTGACTAGGAAAATAGTTTTCCCGCCGCCGACTGCCCTAGTCCTGATCAGAGCCTAGGCCCCTCGCGCCAGCCAACCCGGAGCTTTTCTTCCCTGTCGTTTGTCGATAAGAGAGAAACGTTGTTGCAGGAGTCCAAGGTTCAATCTATTTCTGCCCGTCAATTGGAACTCTCCCAGTGGCCCTGCCCCTCCTGTCTCTCCACTTTTGACAAGTCCTTTAACCTATACTACCTGCAATCTAGACCTTTGGCAGAAACACCTCTAGTCATCTCTTAGCCTCCTTCCCTGCCTTTACTAGATGTGGTTGGTTTCCGGGTTGCTGAGCTGCCCCGCCGCCTCCCGTCTCTTGCCCGTGCGTACTTGAGCTACGAATAACGGGCGCGCTTCCTCACTGCTCCTCTTCTCCTGGAACCATATAAATCAACATCCAGGGCCATTGGAGCTTTCTCCTCATCACCTCAGAGCTCCATGCTCACCTATAAGGAGTCGTTGAACCATGGCACCCACTACCAACACGGCGACGGTCACCTCTCGAGCGAGCCCCGCCGAAGCTCCAATCAAGCGGCCAGTTCGTTCACATGCCTCCCAGAACAGCTTATCGTCGATACAGCCTCTCCAACCCATCCGCTCCCACCACAAGAAGAAGTACAGGCACATTGCAGCCGTCCATTCTGTCCCTAAGGCTTCGTGTCTGAGCCATGACTCGGATGCCGCGCCCAGCTTTTTGGGGTTTAGGAACTTGATGGTCATAGTTTTGAGTATGTCAGCCAAGAACCACGCCCCAGTTGTCAGCTAGCTTTGAGTAACTGGATTTGACACCTCTATCAGTTGTTGGGAATCTGCGCTTAATGCTGGAGAACTTCAAGAAGGTTTGCTCCCGCGCCCCCTTGCTCGTCCAGTGCTGATCTGCGCAGTATGGTGTCCTTATCTGCGTGCGCTGCCACGACTACCGACGGCTGGACGTCATGCTCGGCATCGCCCTATACTTGATCATACCCTGCCACCTCTTTGTCGCATACATTGTCGAGCTAGCTGCTGCTCAACAAGCTCGAAAGTCGCTCCGCGGGCCAGGTAAAAGCAGAGACGGAACAACTACGCCCGGTGGGAGTTATGTTCCAACTGACGAGGAGCTCAAAAAATTTTACTCGACTTGGATATTGATCGCGTGGATACACGGCATCAACGCCACTCTCTGCCTATCGATTACTTCCTTTGTCGTATACTTCTATATCCATCATCCTCTGATCGGTACCATGAGCGAGATTCACGCAATTATTGTCTGGTTGAAGACTTCGTCTTACGCCTGGACAAATAGAGATCTTCGACATGCATACCTTCATCCGTCAAGTCGAGAGGAGGACGCTGTCCCCGAAATATATAACCAATGCCCGTATCCCCAGAATATTACCCTTGGCAATCTGACATACTTCTGGTGGGCGCCAACCTTGGTGTATCAACCTGTATATCCTAGGACACCTAAGATCAGATGGATCTTCGTCGCTAAGCGCATGGCTGAAGTATTTGGCCTCAATGCCTTCATGTGGATAGCTAGTGCGCAATATGCCGCGCCAGTGTTACGCAACTCCCTAGACAAGATTGCATCACTTGATTTCCCATCTATTCTTGAGAGACTAATGAAATTATCAACGATAAGCTTGGTGATATGGCTCGCTGGCTTCTTTGCTTTCTTCCAATCATTTCTAAATGCTCTAGCCGAGGTCATGCGATTTGGGGACAGGGAGTTCTATGCAGACTGGTGGAATAGCCCGAGTGTCGGTGTCTACTGGAGGACATGGAACAAACCAGTTTACCAATATATGAAAAGGCATATATTTTCGCCTCTCATTGGAAGGGGTTGGAGCGCATTTACTGCATCCATCATGGTATTTATATTTTCTGGAGTACTTCATGAGTTACTAGTTGGGGTCCCAACACACAATATTATCGGTGAGATCCATGGTTGATTGTTAATGCTAGAGCTAAGACGGTATAGGAGTTGCATTCATAGGAATGGTCGCTCAACTACCCTTGATTGCTATGACTACGCCGTTGGAGAATATAAAGAGCATCAATGGAAAGGTTGTTGGAAACTGTATCTTTTGGATTTCATTTACCCTTATAGGACAGCCTCTAGCTGCTCTCTGCTACTTCTTCGCGTGGCAAGCTAAGTATGGAACTGTCTCAGCTACTCTCAAGGCAGCAGGACGGACTTCTTAACTTGGACGAGCAGAACCTCTTGTTCATTAATTTGATAGGGTATTCGTTTATCATCTTGCGTTCTCTGCGCTGAGCTCCGCCATCAAACCTCCTTTATCACGTTTTTTGGCGTCTTCCTCTAATCTCTTTGTGATAAGTGCCGAAATATCCTTAACCTTTACCAACGCCAGATTAGTACATTGTAGCAGATCCACAGCATTAACTGGCACTCCTCCAAGCTTCGCAATCTGACACACCTCCCCATGCCGATTCATACCAATAGTCACGCACCCATCCCTCAATTGCTCTTCCATTATCGTAGCATCAAGCAACGTCGTCTCCCCAGCCTCCCCGTAAAAGCTAAATGTCACGCATAGTGGGAAGTGCAACAGACTCAGCGGCACAGGCTCCCTCTCTGCTAGCGTGTATACCGTGACCTCCTCACCCTCCGTGCTGGTATCCGGCTTGCGGAAGTGCTGCAACGCGGCAATGACGCCTATGCAAGCCGCATCTACGAGGTTTCCGTCATGCGACAGTATATGCACGTCTGCTCGGACGGACCATACTTTTGACCCGGCGATCAGACAGAGGGATTCGGTATCGATAGCCTGTGAGCGACGGAGTGTTTTCTCTAGGAGCCGCGAGAGCAAAAGCTCAGTCTCTGAGGGCCGGTTCACCTCGAAAGATGGCGCGGTCATGGGCGAAAGCTCTGTGGTGATGGTAAAGATGCCATCAAAGGGACGGTCAGGGAAGGGGGCAGTGACTTCGGCGGAGATATTGGTGAGGACCCTTGTGGACTGTAAGAATGCAATCCGAAAGGGGAAATATGAATGGAGTGGAGTGATAAGAGCAGTGCTCAAGAGGAGACGAACCTTGTCTTTCCTAACCTGACATCCGCGACACCATATTCCTCTCCATAATCCAGCTCTAGGGAGCGGAATTGGTCAAAGCCTCTCCCATCTAATCGTAGATTTTCCTGTAGGGCCTTCTGAAAGAATTGCCTCTCGTTGAGAGAAGGCCCTATATCTCGCGGCATTCTGTGTTTGGGTTGCAGATTCGCGAGAGATGCAAAAGGGTTATCGCGGGGAAACAAGGTTGAAATTCTAATGGCGGCAAAAATCAAGGCGGTGAGCTGTGATCGGTTTAGCGTGGCTGTTGATATATGGACGGTTTTCATGATCAGGAACACAATATCAACACAGCTGCAGAAGAATCATGACTACTGGTACGTGGCTTATCCGCTGTATTTAGGACGCCTGCTAATTTTTTTACAGCTCACAGACCTACCTTCGACCCCGTATGCGCTCCTATACCCCTCATATGATCGACCGTTCTAACAAGTACGTAAGGCAAGGGGAAAGGAGGCACAACGCGGCCCGGCATATCACCAGAGACTCTTGCCCGCTCATACGCAGCTCAAATTTCGGTAAGATTCCTATACTCTTCGCTTCAGTGAGCTAGTTCTGATAATTGCATAGGAAAGCAGGACAGGGAGGGGACGCGGACCACGAAGTTCGAGACCTCCGAGCAGAATTATTGCAAGCAGAAGCTGTGCACTATGCAAAATCCAAGGGTGGACCAGCACCAGCCACAGAAGAGCTAGAAGCTGCCACAAGTACGGCGAAGCGGCAGCTCGACAATGGCGAGGCAGGGGACGAGGAGGACTCCGAGGCGAAACGGCGCCGGATATTAGAAGAGACAAGGGATATAGACGCCGAGTCGGAAGACGACAACGAAGAGGACAGTAGTGAAGATGATAGCGATGACGATGAGGACGAGACAGCAGAATTACAGCGCGAACTTGAAAAAATCAAGCGCGAGCGGGCTGAGAAGAGGGAGCAAGAGGTTAGATTAAACTTTCCTCAGAAATCTACCACATGGCTGACAAGGAGGAAACAGGAGCGAGAGAAGGCCGCGGCGGAAGAAGCTGCACACGAAAAGGATATTGCCATGGGGAATCCCCTCCTGAACCCAAAAACCGACTTCAACGTGAAGCGCCGGTAAGTGGGTTAGCACATCGCAGCATCGAGCCTCGATTGACTGACGGCGGCGCACAGGTGGGATGACGACGTGATCTTCAAGAACCAAGCCCGCGGTACTGAGGACAAGGGCAAGAAGGAGTTCGTCAACGTAGGTATCCTATTGCTTTGGAGAAGAGGCCGTTTCTCTACAGTGCACACAATGCTGTTCCGTCGGCTTCTATGCTAGAGTGCTGACTTTTCCCGCCTACCAGGATCTCCTGCGATCGGACTTCCATAAACGCTTCATGAGGTTAGTCTACACTTTGCTTCCATCAGTTGGGTGAAAAATCTGGTCACAAAAAGCAAGATCAAGTTAAACACAAGGGGCTAACGTGGCGCAGCAAGTATGTACGGTGACGAATTGCCCACTGCTGAACGGTGCAAAGTGATAGAAATGGGAGCGTATAAGATTGGTTGGCTATTTGGGTGTACGGCGCTGGTGCTACCAGGAGCTGGGTGCAGGATGCGGGGTGATAGTTGGTAGTCGATGGCTTATGGTTACCCAAGAGGAAAATGAAAACGCAATTGCCAATTACGGGAGGGGGATCCATCTGTGCCAAGATCCAGATGGATGGAATCAGGATCAGCTGAACGAAGCCCCGAAAGTACTATTGCCTTCTTCAGATTGCCTGATCTCCCAACTAACTCATTTGCTCAATTCCCCTCCCGAAAGATGGCGGCCTAGTGTGTCCCTGATTCTCAGCCAGACAGGGATTCCTGCCCAGTGCAGCTGAGGTAAGAATGATGTGCGTGCAGCGCGCCGTCGTGAAATGTAGCCAGAATTAAGCTTGTGCGCCGAGACCCCGAGAGAAACCACGCCGATCATGACGCCCGCAATCCGTATTGCAATTCTCGCTCCACTGGCGACCAACTCCACAACGCCACACCAACGATGAACCCTGAGAGCATGAACCAACACATTCCACGCAATCGCCCTCGAGGCCCATCGAGTCTGCTCTTGATGCACGTTCTCCTCTTGCATACGAGAGCAGCCACATGCAATCCACCCTCAAGCAGACCCGGAAAATGACGCAGCGAGCTGGAGCCAGAGGAAGATGCTCCTGGCCAGGCTGGCCTTCCTTGCTAGCCTGCGCGAGGGGTAGCTCTGAGCCACGAAAGAAGGGTGCGGTGGTGCAAAAGGAATTGCGACGGCGACAGAGAGGGGCAGGCTGTCGAAATCAGGTTCTGGATGGCGTGCCATTGCCCGACTACCCAAGGAGAATATAAACCACCTGCTCCTCCTCTATATGCGTAATTGGCACCCTCACGAACTCAATACCCAATTCTACTGTACAATTGCATCTGAAACCCTAAACTCTTCAATCATCCATCATGTCTAACTACGACGATGTAAGGCTTCAGCGCCCCCGTTAATATCACTTGACCTGGCTAACGTCTTCCTCTAGAGCTCCTATGGCTCTGGTGGCCGCAATCAAGACTCCGACAACTTCGGGTCCGGCAACCAGGACTCGGGCAACCAGGGTTCTGGTGGCTTCGGCTCATCGGGAGGAAGAGGAGGTGGTGACAGCTACGGCTCGGGGAACCAGGGCTCTGACGGATTCGGCTCTGGAGGACGAGGAGGTGGAGACAGCTACAGCTCAGGCAACCAGGGCTCTGACAGCTACGGATCCGGCAATCAAGGCTCCGACGGCTTCAGCTCTGGAGGAATAGGTGGTGGTGACAGCTACGGCTCAGGCAACCAGGGCTCAGTCGGAGTCGGCTCTGGAGGACGCAACAAGGACTCCGACAACTTCGGCTCGAGCAACACCGACTCCTATGGCTCGGGCAACCAAGGAGGTGATAGCTACGGCTCGGGCAACCAAGGGGGTGGTAGCTACGGCTCTGGCAACCAAGGGGGTGATAGCTACGGCTCTGGCAACCAAGGAGGTGGTAGCTATGGCTCTGGCGGCCGGTCTGGTAGCGACAGCACCACAGGCAAGATCTTGGAGAAGGCCGGCAACCTGTTCGGCAGTGACGGGCTTGCTCAGAAGGGACAGCAGATGCGTGACAATTCTGGCAGCAACAATGACTACTGAGCGGGAGGGCTGTATGCTGGGATGACTTTATGACTTTTATGCTCGTACGGGAGGCTTTTCAGGGATATATGGGACGCTCACTGAGATATATCAAGCTGAATTGCACATAAGTCAATTCATTACGATCATCTGATTCAACGCTGTCTCGTACCTCTTGACTTGAAACTGAAGGACCTTTGTAAATTGCATCACCTTTGCTTTTGATGAGAACATCCCTTCCTCTATAGTCCATAGTGAATGTCTGTATGCCCCATGCTAGAGGCACTTCACAGCTCATGGAGGTTTCTAACGGCAGCAGTCCAATGTCTAAATCTAGTCAGCCATTACGGCACAACCAAGCTTTCAAAAAGGAAGAAAATACTCACGGAAACACCCACGACGGTTCCGTATCAGGCTCAAGGAACCACCCCATCCCAACGTGTTTCACTACTTCTCTCAGGAAAATCTCATACCCCTCCTTCGTAAGGTGCAGTCCGTCTACAAGTAATCCTCTCAACGCCAGATTATCCCCCGTCTCTCTGGATCCCAACAAATCCCCCTCCTTATACCCCTCTGTCAACCTCTTCGCCTCGTCCATCAGCGCCCCCCACAGATCCACGAGAATCACATCCTGGTTATCCTTAAACTCCCGCGCGACTTCTCGTGCAGCCTCGGCGTACTGTTGGGTAACAGCCTGTTCGCGCGTGAGTCCCTGGTTCTTCTTTAGGTCCTCAGCCTCGAGGTGCGTCTCGTTGATTGGGGGAGGCGTGACAAGAAGTATGGTGGGTTTGTGGGCTGTCACGGAAGGGTGGGTGAGAATTCTCTTGAGGTTGGCACGGTACCGGTCTAGTGGAACGTGCTGCTTGGTCGGGCAGGCGGGGAGGCAGGCGTCGTTGGCGCCGAAGAGGATGAGCTGGGCGTTAGATGTTAGCATTTAATTTGGAGTTGGTGGGGTATTGCGGGGCAAGTAGAGATGAACTTTGATAGACCTGGAGTCAGGGATTGACGTAGGTGTGATAGGGAGAAGGGAAATACGGATATTTTATTGAAGAAGAAGAGAGGGGCTGTGATATATACTCACGAGGTAGTCAACCTTTGCACAGGAAGGTGGTGGGATAAGGAGGTGAATGATACAGAGAATATGGTCGGTGTTGTACCCAGAGAGACCCTTGTTTATTACATCGAGCCGACGAGAGCAATCTAGATGTCAGTTAAGCTTAAAATACTTCGAGTTTAGGGTGGAGAGACCTGCGTTCTTCAAGACCGGCGCCGAAAGCATATCCACCATTACTGAGGTTATTGGATTGCCTGAAATTCGATATTAGTTCGTGATAGTTTGTACTTATATCGATAAGAGAGCAGAGAATTACTGGATTATGCTGTCCCCGATAAGGAGAAATTGAGGGTATCGATAATCGAGAACCATTTTTTGCAATTGGTCACGAGTAAGTTCTCACCCAGAGAAAGAAAAGAAAGATGTGAGAGAGCTAGAGTATCAAAATCCCACCTCCCCTCTAGATAGCTGTGGCTGGGATCTGGAACTGTGGCGGTGTAACATATGTGGCTAGGGTGAAACACGGCAAAAGCCAAGACAGTAAAAGGTATCACAAGCCGGACCAACGACTGGATGACCCCGGAATGTCAGACTCTGTGGCTCAGGAAATCACCAGGTGCAAGCTGAGAATGTGACGCCGTACAGAGAATTCCGGCATATATGTTGTAAATATATCACATTATAACTCTCTCTCCTATAATATCACCTTATTCGCCTGGGTATTTGCTGCCACGCCCTCATTCCGAGCGCGATTATTTACTGTCGTTGCCCATGAGAGGGGAAGATGACCCAACTGGGGCCGATCCATATCCGAACCTCAACTCCCTGCTCCTCTTAACGTACAGCCCTCTCCTCCGCCTCCTCTTGTGCCAAACCGACCTGTCTCAAGGTTCCTCTCTTCTCTCCTTCCTCTCCCTTTTCTTTTTCTTTCTAAGGCCTCCTGCTGCTCTATCGACTTTCGCATCAATGTAGTCCGAGCCCGATCTCCATGCAGGAACCCAACTCCAACACCTTTCCCATTTCCAGCTCCCCCAGGATGTCTCCCACCAGGTCCCGCCGAGGCCATCGTCGGCCAGAGCTCGACATGAGCATCGGTCCGCCCGAATCCCCGGATCCCTCCTCGAACCCTGACTCGCCTACCTTCATGAGGAGACCCCCCTTCAGGGAAACCAGCTCTGTGTCCATGACGGAAAACACTCCTCTCTTAGGAGGCACTACTCGCCGTAGTAGGATACGACTTCCTGTGAGCCCCCTGTCATCTATCTGGCAGAAACTGGCAGCCACGCACACATTGTGTGTCCGTGTAACCTATGCTGATCCGCATTCTTCGCTTCAGTCTCCTCCCGAATTCTCACGTCCCTCGCGACACCACAGTAGAGCTGGTACGTCGATCTGTGTTTTGTAGTACATAATATCATATGATATATGGTTCTAACCTTCCTTGCAGGAAGCTTCAAGAGCGGCCGAAGCACCCGACACCATAGCCGAGCGGGTTCCTGGAGCTCCCGTCTGATCGGGTCTCTGACATTGGATGGCAGGCTGCGAGATCACTTAAGAGAACCGAAGAGCCAAGAGCTCGACGAACGCGTGTGGTACGACCAGTTTACGTCGACAGACTGGGTTCGTGACAGTATCGCTGATGCATATCGAGTCAAGGCGTTGCGGAGCCGCAAAGACATTCGAGGTCGCATAAAAGCCCAGTTTGATGGTTCGCAGGGCTGGATCCTCAGTGCGCTTGTGGGTTTCATTACCGCTACGATAGCATATGGTGTGGATGTCTCTGAGGCTCCGGTTTTTGACTGGAAAGACGGATATTGCTCCAACGGCTTTTTCTTGAGCGAGAAGGTATGTCTGAAGAGGACGCATACCCGAGTCAGGTACTAAATTGATAATAGCGATGCTGCGCCGGCGATGAAGGCCGATGTGAGGCGTGGAAGGCATGGTCAACTTATATCCAGATTCCTCACACCAGCGAGTTGATCGTGGAATATGGCATATACATATTACTCGTGGTAGCCTTTTCCACACTTTCATGCCTGTTGACGCTCACGACCAAAACCGTTGTTCCATCGACTTACAGGATCTCCACTCTAGACGAGAACCTTGCGGCAGATAATAGACATGACTCTGGAGATGGAGATGACGTTACAAGCCCTACGCAGGCTGACAAAATGGATTTCGCCCCCCCGATGATCTACTATTCCGCAGCTGGCTCTGGAGTGGCAGAAGTGCGTGTTATCCTGAGTGGATTTGTGCTTCACGGATTTCTGGGCGTGAAGACTCTGGTTGTCAAGACTCTAGCTCTTGTCCTAAGTGTCGCTTCGGGCCTCAGTTTGGGGAAAGAGGGGCCGTTCGTCCACATTGCTACATGTATTGGCAACATCGCCTGTCGATTGTTCCCCAAATACGATAACAATGATGGCAAGCGAAGAGAGGTGCTTTCGGCTGCTGCCGCAGCTGGTGTAACTGTAGCCTTCGGGGCTCCAATCGGCGGAGTCCTTTTTTCGCTCGAGGAGGTTGCTTACTTCTTCCCGGCCAAGACTCTCTTCAGAACTTTCTTCTGTTGTATTTGTGCAGCCCTGACTCTTAAATTCCTTAACCCTTACGGAAATAGCAAGATTGTCATATTCGAGGTTCGATATCTTATCGACTGGGAATTTTTCGAGCTGGCTGCTTTCATCCTCGTTGGTATAATCTTCGGAGCTGTTGGTGCATTGTTCATCAAAGCATCCAAGACATGGGCGCAGTCGTTCCGGAAGATACCTGTAATCAAGAAACAACCCTTGGTTGAGGTCATGTTGGTTGCCTTGATAACTGGCATTGTCAGTTTCTGGAACCCATATACGAAGATTCCTGTTGCGAAATTGCTCTTCAACTTGGCGAGTCCATGCGATATTAACAAGCCAGATCCTCTTGGTCTATGTCCAGAGAGCATGGATGAAATTTTCCCAGTGATGAGAGATCTGGCTGTGGCCTTCTTTATCAAAGGCACCCTTACGATTATCACATTTGGCATTGTAGGTCAAGTCTCGACATCTTTACATTCTGGCTGAACGCTTTGCTAACCCAACTACAGAAAGTCCCTGCCGGAATCTACGTGCCTAGCATGGTGTGTGGTGCCTTGGGAGGGCGTTTAATAGGCCACTTAATGCAGTGGATCGTCCTGCAATTTCCGAGGTCCCCTATTGTTGGAAATTGTGCTGCACATGTTACCGGTCAATCTTGCATCTCCCCGGGAGTGTACGCACTGATTGCAGCTGGGTCGACTATGTGCGGAGTGACAAGGTTGTCTGTGACGTTGGCAGTCATTCTTTTTGAACTGACTGGCAGTCTGCACTACGTGCTTCCTTTCTCACTCGCCATTCTCGTAGCGAAATGGACAGCAGATTTTATAGAGCCGCTGAGCATTTATGTAAGTAATCAGATCGCGGTCATCGATAGCAATGCTCACATTTGTAGGACTTGTTGACCAACTTGAACTCATACCCATTTCTTAATAACAAGCACAAACCGATCTTCACTTCAGATCTAGGTGACATTGTTCCTCGCGTTCGGCGAGAAAGGCTCATTGATATTTCCTCATCTCCTTTGGTCTCAGCCACCAGTTTGCGTGAGAAGCTCGAAATTCTACACCGTGCTGGAGAAGTTGATGGCGGTCTTCCCATCATCAGAGACGAGGTCCTTGTTGGCTTGATTCCTGCCCCAGATCTCGCCTTTGCGCTGGATCGCCTTGAGGATGAGTCGAGCAGCCTATGTCTGATGGCGATGGTTACGTCTGTCGACTCAGATGAAGACAACAGCGAGGATCCCACAGATTTCACACCATATATCGACCCCGTAAGTGCAGATCCTATAACTTCCCTGAATTTTCTAATGAATTTTCCACAGGCACCGGTGGCTCTTGATATCCGGTCGCCAATGGACTTGGTATATGAGTGTTTCGTGAAACTTGGCCTAAGATACATCTGCGTGACAAAGGAGGGCCGATTTGCAGGCGTGGTAAGTGCCTAATAGTGTTTAGGCTCTTTAGAGGTGCTAATACTTGTGCAGACACACAAGAAGACATTTGTGCGATATATGAGAGACTTGGAAGAGAAAGACGCAGATCATATTTGAGAGATTGGGGTTTTAAGGTTATTATTAGTGTTAACTTGACTTTGCATTGGGCAGATCACGGCTTGTATACCTAACTGATACCAAAGCGCTTGGGTCGGAATGGACATGAGCATCAGCATCTGATTTGGAATTTTCATATCTTAGGATAACCAGATTACGTGTAAAATGGTGTAAAGGGGGTAAAGGGAAATGGATTACTTGAACTCCCTGGCGTATTGGACTCTTCTATATCAGTTCTTACCAGATATTACATTACTAATAACTGCTTACGGGTATTACTGATCTGCAACATCAAGCCAAATATCCACCCTCTTTAGATCAGCATATATTCAGCCTAGTGTCATCGAATAAAGGGTATCCTAACACGCGTGCGATTCCTATATACCACATACTCATTCCCGAAGAAGTGCACAAGAAACTTCTCCTCTCTCTCGATCCTTTGCGAGAAGAATCTCCAGAGCACCACTGCATAGCCAGTGAAGCACATGGGATTTCCCAGCAGCAGCTGGGTGCCCAGACCCCACCAGAAGAACCCGAAGTACGACGGGTGGCGAAGATGCGCGTATATCCCCGTGGTGACCAGGCGGTGTGTGGCCTCCTTCTTGCGCTGTACGATGTGGTTGAAGTTCGTGCCCGCCGCGATCATGGCGGCAGAACGGATAATCTGGCCGGTGACGACGAAGAGGACACCCGTCCACAGCAGGGTATCGCGGAGTATGGGCGCAAGCCAGGCACGGTGCGGGAAGAGAAGGTTCGTGAGCAGGCATTCGAGGAGGGCGGCTGTGTGGGCGATGTTGTACTCGGAGCCGTTTTGGGACAGCAGGAAGGAGGAAACCTGAGCGGCGCGGGTGTTGTAGCGGGCGGTGGTCCAGAACTCGAGGAAGTGGAAGATGCTGAGGATGGTGAAGAAGGAAGGGATGCGCCAGAGCGGGGTGGGTTGGAGAAGCAGGGTGTAGAGGGTCAGGGTGACGGAGAGCACGAGCACGGCGCCCAGGAGAAAGGCCCGCGTTGCTATGCCTGCGAGGGACTTGGGTTGCCCAGGCAGGTACTGGGAATCGTAGGTATCGAGAGCGGTAGAGAGTTCACTCTGGCGTGCCGGGGGCTGTTGCAGGTCGACCTCTGCATGATGATCTGTATGCGCATTGGCGAGAACTGGTCCTCTTCTACTCAAAGGCGGCGACCACGACCCGTTCTGTGGACTGCGGGAGGTGGTCGACCCTTGGAGCGCAGGCAGCGTTGGCTCCATAGTCATAAGACGGCCGGGTGGTGGTGGTTTTCGCGGACGAGATTAAGAGAAGGGATGAGGAGAGGGAGGAGTCGTTAGTAAATACTTGTTTTACTGTTTTAAGGCTTCATCACAGCCTCGCGCTAAGAGAGCCCCTTGCATCCCATAGTGCTGGGCAGAATTCGCCCTCACCGCCTATCGAGAGGGATTTGCTCTGTAGATGGGATGTGTGGACAAAGTCCATTCTGACCCGGATTGTCTTTTTAGGTCGTCGGGATTGGCTCTCATCTACAGGTCCCTGATCAGTGCGATAAATATGGAGGACATTAGCGAGGCAGAGAATGAGGCCAGAATGCTCCGAGGAGAGCTGTATCACGCTTTCCGGCCAGAGTTGACAGCTAAGCGGAACCGCTGTCACAGCGCTTGCAATAGGTTAAACAACGCGGGCGACGCGCATCGTAGGAGATTGGTTGAGCTGTGGAGAGAGTAAGAGTTTTGCTGTCTATTCTATTCTTTGGGCTGCCAAACGGTTCGTCCGATTACCGAGGGGCTTCTATCTAACGTGTGATTTCAGGGTCATCGATGATATGAGTCCTCTGCCCCCGCCTGGCGCTACAGAAGAAGAAGATGCTATCCTACTCCAGGACGAGCCGTATATCGACGGGCCAATTAAGGTAGACTATGGAACAAACCTCAGGTACTCCAGCAGACTCCCCTGGATCCACGCTCGATACTCATTCTCGCAGGATCGGTAAAGGAGTCTATATCAATTTCAATTGCACGTTCCTCGATACTTGCTTGATAACCATCGGCGCACGCACCCTCATTGGGCCGAACTGCTGTTTCTATGCTGCCAGTCATCCCTTAGATCCTTTCCTTCGCAACGGCATCAAAGGTCCGGAGCTCGGCAAGCCGATTACAGTCGGCGAGGACTGTTGGTTTGGTGGCAATGTTATTGTGCTACCCGGTGTGACTATAGGCAGGGGTGTGAGTGTTGGCGCCGGGAGCGTGGTAACAAAGGACATACCTAATTTCCACTGTGCAGTTGGTAATCCAGCTCGTATAATCAAGAAGATCGAGCCTCAAGAACCAGATCCTAACTTAGGGACCCCGAAGTAGAGAGTCGTGTAGAACCCCGATAACTCTAGTTGCATCGAGCTAGCCTAATATGCTACTGCCGAAGGATACAGGGCTATTCTCATATCATTTTGAAAGTGCAATATACCGGGGTCGAACTCCTTAAAGACCTCCCTGAATCGAGAACGAAGATAAAATGAGGACCACCACGTTGATTAGTGCCCATACAAACGGGATCCAAGTTGACATTTGGAAGTACCCTGCATTGTAAACTGCTCCTAGACTGCGAGATTGTTAACACAGTCGGGAGACCGATTTAACACTGGAGACCTGGCTTTTGTGCAAGCTGTTAAAAACAAGATGTATCACTCACATCAATCCAATAATACTCCCTGCCAAGACAGCTTCAATTCCAGCCACGAAGGCATACGCTAATGGTATTATCCACACATATTGCCAAGCCGACTTCCCCTTGCCCACCTGCATGAGTATAGCGTAGATGGCGACTACCGCATGAAAAGAAGCGAAGAGCAACAGTGTCCAGATTAGTGTGAAGCGCCAGGCATCATTACTATAATAAAGGTAGTTCGCGACACCAGGTTTTGCTTTGTATGGCCAGTAGAGTGCAGGGAAGGCGGGAACACTGTAGTCGATAGGAGCTGGGTTCTGACGGCGAGCACTATTCAACATGAGCTTGCTGCCCACACCCATCAAGAAAGGAGGTTCTTACTTTGTAGGCATTGCAAGCTTGGGTGGCCTCTTGAAAGAGGTGGAAGCGTCTCAGCCTCGTGGTCTACTTTGGTTGATGGCATGAGGTTAGGTTGAAGTGGCAGCAGATTTAGTACAGCTTGGAAATGCCTCGGCTGTTAGAACGCCGAACTCATAAACTAAACATCATATTTCGAACACATAGCAACACAACTCACAGTATGGACAGTTCTCGGGAGGGATGATTCGAGAATAATGCCGGCAAATCGCCTTCTCACGACTGTGCTACAAGCATTCCAAGGTCCTCCTGATCCTCAGCAGACCAGCAGGATCCTATCGAGTACAGCCTCGCTGCTCACGACGCTTTCGAACCCCTTGAATGTCACACTCCTCACATCACAACTCCTAACCGCGCCGGCGATATGGAATCAGGTAGATGGTTTGGATACTTCTCTTCGCATAATCAGCATCTTCAATACCGCAGCAATCACTGTTCGGAAACACCAGCTAGAGGACCATGATCAGAAACATGATGCCTACCAACCTCGACAAGGGGGGGGGATTAAATGCGATGACTGGGCGAAAGCTGTGATCAAGGGCGCGGATGACAGATCAGCAAGATGGCAACATCTTTTAGTGATTGGCGGCGTGCTTCTGGGAATGGAGGGCCAAGAAAGACGAGGGCTCTCCCGAAGTCTGAGGACGACCATCGAGAGTGCTATAGTCACAGCCGCGAATCTTGCTCTCGAGGACCCAATAACCACGGGACGTTTTGGTCAAGACTCAGTCGTCCTCGCACTCAATCATACGTTCCCTTTATTATCGAACCTCGTTAGAAGCGGGTTAAATTACGATGCTTTGGTGATGGTCCTACTTCATGCAATGACTTCGTTAGAGGGATATCAAGACTGTTATTTCCTCGGGGTGATTGATTACGATGTCAAGCAAGTTCCAGGCAATAAGTTCGAGTGGTCGGCGAAATCCCCATCATTTTTACAGCTACAGAAAGTTTCCTCTCGACCTCTAGTTCAGTCCATGGGACCGCTATCACGACTCATTGCCCACTCTATTGAGAAGATGAACAACCCATTACGGATCATAGAAATTCGCGAACATTTACTTTCTTTCACTGATAAGATCCTGGATCTATGGAAACGTAACAAGTTATCTGAGATAGATCCTTCAGAAGAATCCGCCTTTCTAACCCCTGAAACTCTTAGCGTCACTTTCGCCCAATTATGGCAAGTCTTGAAGACGGCAATGTTTGCTACAGTAGTAGTATTATCAGCTGTTATTGGGAGGACATTGATCGATCGAGCATTGGGTGGGACACTGGCCCCAACTACCGCGACTGAATCACTTAAGATCCTTCAGAGGATACACTTTATCTCCTCCCGCCTGGGATCCAATGCCTTTTCAGCATACACATTCGTCAATCTTACATCGATTGATATTTTATCCGGTCACACATTGGAATCGAGAGAATTTCTTAAATCAATATATCCCCCTTCCGCGGGCAGAATCCCTCCCAACCCCTTACAACGCACCCTCGATCTCTTCTACCTCAATACCTGCGAGCACTTCACACTTGTGCTCTCTCCTCAGGACAATGAGTCTCTAGTCATCAGGCCCGCATTGCCCTATATCGATCCAACTGCAAACGCCCGCCTCAGAGAAATATTCGAAGCCGCGCACAGCGCCATACTTTCCGCGCTTGCTGCCCCTCAGAATGCCAACCTGGCAGCTAAAGTTCTACCCATTTACGTGGAGTCGTTGTTCGAATCGTTTCCTACAAATCTGTCCCCGCGCCAATTTAGATTCGCGTTCAAAGCTCTGATCCAGGTTACTACTCCGCCCTCACCCTTGTCATCTTCCCACCCGATACTTGCGGAAACGCTGCTAGAAATTCTGCACCACAGAGCGCTTAATGCGCCGGCAGAACCCCTACCCTCGTCAGTGACAGTCAAGAGCGAGGCAGATGCGCAGAACTCCCAAATTCCGTTATCAGAGCAAGCAGTATTGTTATTGACGCTCTTGGACGCTCTACCAAATCTTACTATTCCCGTTTTAGAAGAGTGGCTGCCCTTAACTGCGGATCTCCTGAACGCTATTCAAGACGGCCACATGCGAGAGCATTGCAAAGCACGGTTTTGGGATGTTCTAGAGAGCGGGGAGATGGATGTGGAAAGGAGTGCTATCTGTGTGGCTTGGTGGAGCACGAAGGGTGGAAGAGAGAGGGTTCTCTTTGGTGACATGAATGGTGGCCCTTTTATGAGTGGCGCTTTAGGGGATAGAGGAAGAGATGGGAGCCGTTTATAGGCTGGATATTTGTAAAACATAGCTTAAAGAGGATAATGAAATTTTATCCTAAAAGTGACCATATAATGCAGATCTATAGGATTTTGAATAGATATACAGATATATCTGGGATCTATAGATCCTTCCTGTGTACTATTTGGAAAGACCTTGACAAAGAGACAAAAATCTTTCAAGCATACTAATTAAAATTATGTCTTATGTCGGTCAGAAAAGGGTTTGTTTATTTGATGTTCATGGGGCGCTGATACGTTGTATGAAATTTATATGGCAATTTCCACCACTAGAGGAAGGTGGCCAACTAACTGCGATATTGCGGGGCTTAGCCTCGCCGGGGACTAACTGCTCATGTCTGCAATGGATATGTCTTAGTTCCCGCAACCTCACTTCGAAGATAACAACATCATCCAATCCCTCCTGGTGAGAATCATCGGCAAGTCACCTTTTTCACGCGAACTTGGTCGGCGACTCAGAGCGTATTGAAACCGGATTTCGCCCCAGCTACCCAGACCTGGTGCTCCTCATTACCTCTGGCAGACGTGCACAACTCCCTACGGCCGAGCGACGTGAATGCCTCCCCTGCAGTGCTAGATTAATATTCACTGCCTCGATTACACTAGCCACGAAATTAATTTGGCCCCAAAACTGGGATTATCGACGAACTCGGAAGGGTCGATACCTTTGTTCAACCTCTCGCCCCACCCTCATTCCTGCACGCTGCTGCAAACGGAACAATACATCGATTTGCTTGAATAACAACCAAAGCCGAAAGAGAGTGGTGTGGGAAGTGACCGGTGGTCTTAGGCCGATGCGGTGGGGTAGGTGGCCATCGTGATCTTTGTAAGATAGCGACAGCCTGGAGGTGTGCTTGCCGTCCGGAAACGTCCCTCCCTAAAAGGATTGAAACTCGCTGGCCTCGAGAATATCAAGGGGATTTATAAAGGGTTAAGGTCTGTCAACTTTTGAACTGAACCTGGGGATATTTCGGATACAGCAGCTCTACAACGTCAAACGTGAAAGCTTCCTATTCGACTGCAAGACCATAGACACACGCCCATGGATTCGCAGTATCCGGCTACTCGAGATGATTTGTATCACATTCAGATGGATCTTAAGCATGTCCAGGCCGTGCAGAGCAACCATGCTGACCGGCTCATGAGGCTAGAGAAACGCCAGGCTGACGATGCTGCCCTCAAATCTGTCTGGGGAAATGGATCTCTCTTCCCTAGCGTTCTAAGTGGTACTCCCCAGCATGGTCAGTCACTGATTAAAATAAGTCAACTTGTTCAAGTAGCTAATATGTTGTTGCGATATAGGTCCTGTGCAAAATCCTCCAACTGTGTTTGACGACTTCGATGACGAACAAGGACACAATCTCCTAGGCAGTCTGCAGCTTGAAGCGGACGAGGAACCTGTGAGACGAGGCGCATCACGAGCTAACAGTGTTCGGTTTGATGTTAGTGCACTACAGAGCTCTAGCTGGACACAAGGATCTCGAAATTCTGGCGAGTTTGGCCCTGTTCGACCCAGCAGCGGATTTGGAAGCCATCCTATGACGGAGCGATCCTTGTCGCACAAATCGGATGGCAGACAGAGCTCGGCTCATTCTGTTCATTCAATGCACTCTGTCCCTTCTGGGCGAACGAGTAGTCTCGGGCTAGATACAAACTTCCTCGTTAGTGATCAGAACGACGAGTCCCCCATCGATATCGTCCTTCCTCCCCCTGGTCTGTTTATCCTTGGATCTGTTCCTTCCATCATACGCTGTTGGCTTACAACCAATTTCTCCCATGCTGCACTTCTCTATGGGGTGGTTTGTACAGGTTCTCAGAAGTCAGTACTAGATTACTCTCTTGTGGAAAAGATTGGATTAGCAGACCAAGTCCAGAAAAGCTCTACTGGCCGAAACACTATTAGGCTTCCCATTTATCTTCCTGAAGCAATCGTCACACACCCAAGTTCAAGGTCAAATAGTCCCCCTCGGCAACTACCTACCCTCACAACTGAGTTCGAGATCATGGACTGGAATCAATGCACTACATCTAATGGCAAAACTTCTATCCAAGTCTTCCTTGGCAGTGATACTCTTCGGGCACACAATGCAGATATTCTCTTCTCCCAGAATGTCATGACGCTGTACGGCGATGATCACAACAAAGTGTCCGTTCCGTTTGTTAGACCAGAAGACGAAAATTTATTTAAGGACTTGTGTACAACAAACATTCCAGCAGATGAGGGTGATGTGAAGTCATCTTTTCCCTCTTCTGCTCCACTTAATTCAAATTCACAAGTTGAGGCGACGCCCGCCACAGTTAGTGGAGCATTGAGAGACGATACTCTCCAGGCACACAGCACCAAGTCCTCCGATCAAGATCAACGGAATACTTTGTCAATGGAAAATTCGCCTTCTACCTTCATCACTCTAAGCTCTGAGATAACGGATTCCAATAATTCTTCTAGAGTGAAGAGGCATGGCAGCAACGGCATGCCCTTGGATGCTGGAAAAGCACATCAAGTAGAGGCACCTCCGCGAGGATCGGATATATCTGATGATGCAAACCCTGCAGAAGTGTCCCACCAGGAGTCTTCTGGTGGCATCTGGGGCTCTTGGCGCAGTGCCGCAGGTGGTAGTGAGAATGGCGAGACTACAAGCGGCTACCAGCGGCCTACCCGTGGCGCAAGTGGTCGAAATATGAAAGTATTAAAGCCTTCCAAATCTAATAGCTCTGTAACTGCAACAAGCCGATCATCTTCTTCAGCACGGACAGGGGCATCATACGAACCAGCTCCACCACGAACTTCAGGGGAGGCAAGACGTAAGAGCCAAGCCGGTGGAAATGAGAACATCTCAATGCGGTGGGACACTAAGAGGGTCAGTTCCGAGGATCACAAGGCTCCTAAGGTCGCTGCGACACTTTCCAAAACCTCAAATCCTGTAGGAGGCGCTTCTGCTTTTGCTTGGATGAACTCGAGCAAGGCGAAAGCCTCTGCTTCCTCAGAGTAGATCTTGTATAAATAGATCTTGCGGCGCAGGCTGCCCTATGTTATGATAGTACAATAGGCTAGATAGCCAACGAATATAGTAAAATTGCTCCAGAAATACTTCCCAGGTATTTAATGTCATTAAATTTGGCTCACAATCACAGTGGTCCAAGGGGGGTGCCAGAAGTTAACAAATTTCGGCGGAGGGCTAAAATTTAATCCTCATTTTCCATAGACATTCCTGCTGTTAACACGATTTTGAAGAATATCATATCTTGTCGTGACATACCATGATACTACCAGCAAGCTGCAGATAGAGTTAGCTGTCCAAGCCATCACAGAGTTGTGTAGTGCTTTCAGACAAACATAAAATCAGGGTATGGAAGAGGAAATATACTCACTCCATCTCATTTTTCTCTAACGGCTTGGCAATCTTAAGAGTAGGCATGGTCCTTCCGTAGAAAGCATAACATTGCCATACCCTCTACTGAATCCTGGGGAAGCCCTCTTTGTTCTTCTCCGGGTCCACTCCATCCTCCGTCCTAGGCCAGTCACCTCGGAATATGGAGCGGAATTCTCGCTCTTTGTCCTCATCTTTGTCCCTCTTCTTAACGACTTGTTTTTCATACGCAACCACCTCGCCGTTCTCATCCATCCACTCTACCGCGCCTTCATCTCCTGAGGCTGACTGTGTACGATATATGTGCCTGGTAAAATTTTCCGTCCTTCCGTTATCCAACCCGTTCTTCGTACTAGTCTCGCGATCCACGCCTGTCTTCTCTGTCCGGATATAAAACTCCCACTGAACAGTACCATGTCCCATATTCCTCTCCGCATGTACTGAGTGCAGATAACTGGCAGATTCCAGAAGCGGCTTTAACCCGTATCTCGTTCACCCTGGCCCGACCTCGTATACTGGAAGAGCTGTTCTCTTGATTCTAGGACTTTTTTGGAGGAGGGACTCAAAGTACCTGACGCCTTGCGGTACAGTCGTTTAATGGTGGTACTATGGGACCGATCCTTATTCAATCTCGTGGAGATGGAATATAGAGGGATAACCTCCTTCGACGGGGTTGTGACGGGTTGCATGATGGACGAGATAGGATCAAAGGTAAGAGCCACTTGCGAAAAAGATGGTGAATTAGTAACTTTACTCTTACGACTGTATCCTGGAGGATCTGAATCATCCAATGGAATTTGTGGAGTAGAAGAAGCAATGTGGATGTGTTGCGGGCGCGGAGTTTTTGGAGGTAAAGGCGGCCGCGGAAGAGGGAGACTGGCACTTCTTGAAGGAACCTTTATTAACGGTTCCCATATTTTAAAGTCGAAATTTATTTTAATGGAGATATATTATCAGTGTTTGCAAATTGCTACGAACTGGATTAGCAAGTTCTTTTGTTTTGATATCGAAAGGCGAAGGTGACGAGAAGGACGGCTTGTGTATAAATTTATCAGACAGATTCCAGACCTCGGACATGCAATTACATATTAGGTCGACTTGTTTTTATTCTAATTCCAAAGTAACAATTGATACAACATTCTGAACACATTTTCTGCGCAGTGGTATAGCTATATTTTGAGAAGTAGTCACGTGTTAGCATTTTCGCACCTTGCGCTTTTATCTGATTTCACGACGTCAGCGTTGTGAGAGCCATCATCACCAGGGCGAACAAATCGCCTTCGCATCCACCTCTTGTCATGGAAACGAGAGATCGCTCTTCAAGGAATGATCTCTTTCAAGAGGTCAGTTTCTTATGCTAACTTGCCTGTTACTATCTAACTTGTGTAGCTTAAACCACACTGCATCGAGCTTAGCCAGCTTGCACTCAGAGATGATGGCAGCGCCACAAGCTCGAAGGCCCTGGTAGAGTCTACAAATAAACTTTTGAAGGTTCTACAAGAAAAGTGTCAACGATCTGATGGAGTGTTTGACGAGAAACTGGCCGACTACGTCTTCTTTCCGCTCTCTCAAATTCTTAGACGGAAGCAGAAGTACACGGACAGCCTCTCCGAGCTAACCATAAAGTGTTTAAAAATCCTCTTGGAATACGGATGGAGGATGAGAATTTCCCTGGACCTTGCCAAGCAGCTGCTCATATTGCTCACGTTTGTAGTCGGAGGTGTACCAGGCCAGACTTCAACTCCGCCACTGGAAGAACTTGTGATCGAGGCATACGGCGCTCTAGCAGCCCTATTCCGAGATTTGGCTGTAACCCCCGGTGGTGCGTCTGTCTTAGTCGAACCTGGTACAATACCGGCTCTTGGGCACTGTGTGACTGTATTGCTTGATGGAATAACAGATGGGCCTTCCCAGGAAGCCCAGCTCCAGGCATTAAGTGCCTTAAATGCTGTATGGCACTGTGTCAAAGATCCCCAAGCTTTGTCAAGCTTCCTGCCGGGAACTATATCTGGTCTGACCAAGGCCCTTACCCCAAGAACGTCGATACGGAGGTCTCGCAAGACACTTGTTAATGCACTGGAGGTTCTACAAAATGTTTTGGTCTCGATCTTGAGTGACCTACGGACTCGAAATATAAAAGATATCGAGGATCCTAATATCGAGAAAAATGCCCTTACTAAATCTTGGCTGAAAGCAACCACTGGGCAAATTAAACTTGCTCTCTCAAATATCATCAAACTTCGGAAACACGAGTCTACTGATGTTCTCATAGCGCTTAATCAACTCTGTTTGACCATATTAAACGAGTGCCATGACACACTCTCTGAGTCGGCTTCAATCCTTGTCGAAACTTGTATGATATTAGACGGTGTTGATGCCGAAGATGGCGTATTGAGGAAAACATCTCTGACAGACCTGGCTATGATTCATCCCGATCTGGGCGATTCAATAAAAGGAACTGTCTATAATTGGGTTACTAGCCTTCCCCGAGTCATGCAGGCCAATGATGAGGAAGTGAAGCAATCCACCTTGCGCCGACTCTCAAAAGCACGGGAATTACTAGTGAGCTTAAATCTGGAATCTTCAATTTTGGAAGATACTCTGGCCACATCACTCCGGGATGGTGTTACAGTTACGTTAGCATCGTCAAGTCCTCTAAAGGCGCTTCAGGAAGTGGAGTTTGATTTAAACAGTCAGGCCGCGCTGATACTTACGACCGATAACGCGCTGTCAATGAGCTTTCATCCTATTATCTTAGCAGAAGAAAGCCAGAAGCAAACCAGAAGCCAGCTCCTGAATTTGCTATCGAATTTGGGAACAAGAGAGTCTCAAATAAGCATGGCCGGCGAAATGCTCGAGTATGCCCGTGGAGCATCTGGACTGAGTCTTGTGTCGGCCTTCTGGCTCTCCTCACAGCTCGTAAGGACAACAGCAGCGAAGAACCAGGAACTGGATGAATTTTTCACCTCCGCCGTGGCATTTTCTGATGAACAAGAGGCGATTAACCAGGAGATATTCTCATATTCTCTGTCAATTCTCTCCGAAGTCGATGAAAGAAGGTCAGACTGGCAACTCCAAGCTATCGCACTGGAAGTTGTAGCAGATACTGCATTGCGGTTAAAAGAAGACTTTAGATTGGAGCTCATTGACGCATTATACCCCGTCGCACAGTTACTTGGATCGCCAAATGGCCGACTTCGAGAGCATGCCATCACCTGTCTCAACATAGTCTCAAAGGCATGTGGGTATGTAAATGCGAGCGATATGATCGTTGATAATGTGGACTATATGGTAAACGCCATTTCTTTGAGACTTAACACCTTTAATATATCACCGCAGGCTCCTCAGGTCTTGATCATGATGATTCGACTCACTGGGCCATCCTTACTACTCTATCTAGATGATGTGGTCGAGTCTATATTTGCAGCGTTGGATAACTTCCATGGTTATCAACGTCTCGTTGATATATTATTTTCTGTTTTAGGAGAAATTGTGGCTGTCGGGTCAACGTCAGAACAGCTTCAGATTGAGAGTGGAAAGGATACTGATCACCGCAAGAAAAGGCTGCAAGGTCCTACAATTGAAGAGATTGTTGCTTTGCTTGAGAAAAAAGCGAAGATCGAAGATGAGTCATTGGCTCATGAAGATTTTCCCAGAGCGCCTTGGAAAGATGCCAAAACCCTTCTCGACGAAGCAGATGCCTTGACAGAAGGCGAGAATCTCGAAGGGGATGAGAGGAAGGAACCAAAACAGGAACAAAGTTCAATTGAAGTCCAAAAAGCCCCTCCAACCAAAATCTATACCATGGTACAAAGTATTGCTCGTCTTGGCCAGCACTACCTAACCAACCAGTCTCCCGTTCTACGCGCGAGGCTGCTAGGTCTTGTCAGCATAGCGTGTAAAACCCTGTGCAATAACGAAGATGAATTCCTCCCTCTGATTAACGACATCTGGCCCACGGTGGTCAATCGGCTATACGACGACGAACCATTTGTAGTGATAGCGACCACGGACGCGTTGGGAGAGATATGCCGAAGCGCGGGAGACTTCATGACTACGAGGATGCAGACGGAGTGGTCTG
Source organism: Oidiodendron maius Zn (assembly GCA_000827325.1). Taxonomy (NCBI): domain Eukaryota; kingdom Fungi; phylum Ascomycota; class Leotiomycetes; family Myxotrichaceae; genus Oidiodendron; species Oidiodendron maius. The sequence continues at coordinate 1,881,048 of KN832870.1, read as the reverse complement.
ATATGATGAAGATGGCACGGCAGTCGCGAGGAAAGGCGGCGGCTGAGAAGAGGGGAGCGGGGAGCAGGGGGATCTATTCACAGGTCAATCAGGTTTGGGAGGGGGTGGTAGGACTCTTTATTGCCGTACTTGAGTATGTGCGAATTGATGACGACATGTTTGATGAGGTCGTGGAGCTCCTTGAGGATCTGATACCAGTTAGAAGGGATGTACATGATGCGCTATCAGTTGTAAATCCCGATGCAGTTTGGCTAGCGATGCAGATGGCAGGCAAGAACGAGAAGCTAGATCGGCCGGTGTTAGAGGGGTATGAATTTGCGCCTTTGGAATAAGCAGCGGCATTATGGGTAGAGTCATAAGCATTTGCATATAATACATAAAATCGAGTCAATTGAGTGGAATGATTTTCAATTGCTACTACCAGAGGCACTTTTGTATAGCACAATCAGGGTGAGTTGAGCACATGACAGGTCATGCAGCGAACAATTCTACCCGTAGCTCTTAACGCAGAATCCTTGGTCGTAACGGAAATGTGAACAAGTCCAATGCAAGCAGAAAAAGCACAATGATGCCCCGAAAGTCTCGGAGAGAGCGAGGATCAAATAGACGGATTTATTCAATCAGAGTCATCGCTCTCGGCCTCAGCAAGCCAGGTAAGGAAAGATTCAGCGGACTTGCGCACCTTCTTGCTGGTTGGGAGGTCGATGTACTTTTTGCTGGCCTTAGTGCCCCATTTAGTGAGAACCTCTTCGCTGAGGATATCCTCGTTATAAAGAAGCATGAGGACCTTGGATGTCTGGTTGTACATTTCAGGGTTTTCTTTGCCTCGAAGTCCAATGAATCGTTCCACCCCTCCAAGAAGGGCTTTCTCATGCTTTTCAGACGTAACCATCTAGTGATCAAAGTCAGTAACAAAATCTCAGAGGAGATCAAGATGACAACTCACATTCTTCAACATTGAAGCGCGAGCTGGAATCTGCTTTACGATGTCATCGTCAAAAATGGTCTGGACCAGGACCAGAAGTGTACGGTGCTTGGCTTCGATACCGAATTCCTTAGCCTTGAGGTAGATGGCAACGTCATCAACCTTGGTTACACCCCCCTTCTCGTCAGCTTCGCTGATGATCCAGCTTCCGAGCAGATCATAGGTAGAGCTTCCTCCGCCTTCACCATCTTCGTCATCGTCATCAGCACCAAGAACAAGCTTCTGCTTTAGCTCCCCTGGAAGCTGGGCCTGTCGGGCTTTGACAGCCTCCGCAGACATGTCAACCGTCCATTCGTCGTCTTTGACCTCGACTGGAGCAGCATCCAGCTCTTGGGCTTCAGTCTTGATTCGACGCGTCATCTCATCATCACTCCCAGCCTCGACGGCAACATCACCATATCCATTCGAGCCGTGTTCAGAGTTGCTCTCACCACCACTGGCATGTCCGTTTTCCTTGGCATCCCCGTTGGCATTCTCGCGGGCCTTGCGAGCAGCCTTCTTCTCAGACTTGTCCTTCTTGCCTTTCTTTGGCTGGTTCTTGAGAATAAAGCCGCTTAGCTTCAGGCGCAGGTCAACATCTGAGCGCTGGCCGCAGGCCTTGCAGTCGAGCAAGATACGGCCATCCTTGATGACCACGTCGGTCTCGGGATTCTTGCACTTCTTGCAGAGAACAAACTTGTTGATGAAACCGTCCAGGTAATCCTGGAGCTTGGAAGCCTCGTGGGCACCGTTGATGATCCAGCGATCGTCAGCCGGATTAGTATTGGTCTGGGCGCCTAGCTCAAAGCCAAAATACTTGATAACATAGGCTCCCGGGCGAGCGAGAGACTGCGCCACGCTGCTGAGATTGACAATGACAGTCTTGATGCCGTTCCCCTTCCCCTCGATCTTGGACTGGAGTTTCTCCATCTTGTATCGGTAGAAGGGGTCCTTGACATCGCTGCGGATGTTGATGGTAGCCATGGTTGTGGGATGCTTGAGGTGATGTGTGTGTGGTGGGATTCAGGATTGTTCAGGGCGCAATGATGACCGTTAGGCGACGTGCTGATGCGACATGGAACATGCGGAACAGGTGATGACGGGAAATACTGAAGGGCGAGACTAAGATCGGACAGCGACGGTGTTAATGGGACATTCGTTGATCGGGGATATTATCCGTTGGAGGAGAAGTAGGAACTACAAGGCTTCCGCGGTATGCGAAATGCATGCAGCTCGAGAGGCGGCTGGTGTCTGAAGTCGTTGGCGTGGGGTGTGAGATACATAAAACTCAGATGTACCAGTGGACTTGGCGATGGGTTTGCAGGGAAGGGTGTAGACGTGTGGAAGAGGGTGACTTCCTTTGCCGGTGCGAGAAGAGATCTGGTGAGCGTCGTCTCAATGCTGCCACTATTCGAGTGAGGCGAAGTCGGGCGACGTGGAAGCGCGTGGAACGGGTCGCCTGGGCGGACGGACCAGAAGAGCAAGCACAGATCTATCAGGGTGACCTGGATATGGATCGATGAGGGAAGAGCGAGGCACAATTTTGTTCTGAGAACAGAGATGTTCTTTGGGCGTTGATGGGTTGTGGTGGGAAGTTGGCAGAAGATGAATAAGAAATAGCCCAAAACGAGAGAAATTCCTTAGCGCGTTTCGGCTAATGGAAATGGAAGAGCCGGAGATTTACCACCACTGGCCATAAATCTCCCCGCTCCCTCCACTTATCGTATTTCACTGCAGGACACCGACGCTGTGATATACAGGCCCAACCCGTACTCCTATCCTACGGTGCATTGAGGCGGCGATGCTTTGCATGTTTGCCTGGTTTGCCACAATCGGTGCATGAACCATAACCAACTATCTCGCGACCATCAGGTGTAGCCGCCATTTCTGGTGGCTCGATTTTGCGGGGAAGAACCCAGCAGATTGCGTGCCAAACGGCCACCAAGATCCCATCTCCGACACAGCGTGAGATCGAGAATGGCACCCAGCAATGTCGATTATTCTTTATACTTGGTGACGGACTCGACCCCTGCCGTCCTCGGCCACAGAGATCTCGCCGAGGTTGTCGAGGCCGCGTTGAGGGGAGGCGTCACCATCTGCCAATACCGGGACAAGACAAGCGATACCGTAAGGAATCTTTCTAGTCGTAGACTAAATCCCAAGGCCTCCGAATTTGGTTTTTGTGTTTCTGTGTGTCTGGATTTTCTGGAGCGCGGCTGATTGGACCCCTCAGGCTGCTCTCGTCTCCACGGCTCGGAAGTTGCACGCGATAACCCGAGAGCATAACGTTCCTCTTCTCATAAATGACCGAGTCGATGTTGCTTTGGCAGTAGGCTGCGAGGGTGTACATATTGGCCAAGATGATCTCGGTATGTGGAATATCACTGGACTCGCGCCATAGTACCTGACCCGATGGAGATCTCCAGACGGCCAGGAAGCTTCTTGGGAACGATGCCATTATTGGCGTGACAGTATCCACTGTCACGGAGGCATTAAAGGCATGTAGACAGGGGGCTGATTACCTGGGCATTGGAACCATGTTTGCAACGCCAACGTAATTGTAGCCAAGCCAGATATGCGAGTATGTGACTGGCTAACTCGAAGCCAGGAAAACCAATACCAAGGATATAATTGGAACAACAGGAACGCAAGAGATACTCCGAGCAATCTCAGATGAAGGGAGCAACGTACGGACCGTCACTATTGGAGGGATCAATACCACAAACGTCCAACGTGTTCTGTATCAGTCGTCATGTCCAACAAAACAGCTCGACGGTGTTGCCGTTGTCAGCGCCATTATTGCTGCAAAGGATCCTAAATCAACCGCCGAGGAAATTCTTAGCCTCGTTAAAAGCCCTCCACCATTCGCTGCCGCATCACTAGCAAACTCTAGGAAGAAACAAGATGCCAGCAGCCTCATTTCTCAGATTCCCGGAGTCATCAGAGCTGTTGGTGAGAAGAATCCGCTCTCACACAACATGACGAACCTGGTTGTCCAAAACTTTGCAGCGAATGTTGCACTAGCTGTAGGAGGTTCTCCTATAATGGCGAATTACGGCCAGGAGGCGAAAGATCTCTCCAAATTGGGAGGTTCGCTGGTCATAAACATGGGAACTGTGACGCCCGAAGGGCTACAGAACTATTCCCTATCACTACGAGCATATAACCTCAAAGGCGGACCAGTTGTACTAGATCCTGTTGGCGCTGGAGCTACTGCCGTGCGCCGGTCCGCCATCAAGACCTTAATGGTAGAAGGGTACTTTGATGTTATCAAAGGTAATGAGGGTGAAATCAAGACCGTCCTCGGGTCGACAGTTCAACAAAGAGGAGTTGACAGTGGTGCTAGCACTCTCTCTGATGTGGAGAAGGCAGCACTGGTTTGCGAGCTTGCAACGAGAGAGCGGAACGTCGTCCTCATGACAGGCACTACTGATTTTGTGAGCGATGGACAGCGCACGTTCGCCGTATCAAACGGTCACGAAATGTTAGGAAGAGTTACAGGCACAGGATGCGTATTGGGCACAATCATCTCCTTGATGCTAGCTGTCAGTCGGGACGACAAGCTCCTTGCTACCATTGCCGGGCTTCTTCACTTTGAGATTGCGGCAGAAATTGCTGCTGGGCGTGACGACGTCAGAGGGCCCGGAACTTTTGTGCCGGCCCTGATCGATGAGCTGTACAATATACAAGCAGCCACCAGAGCTGGAGAACTGAGCTGGCTGGAGAGGGCCAGAGTCCGGATTGCACCAACTGAATAATTTCATTATTTGTCATTAATCGCTTTTCCATGTCTTAACGATTGTGATGCCCTTCAGGATGGGACAAGTGCCTACATACCATAAATGCGGCTGGCTTTACTCCGCGGAATGAACTTCAATCCTGACCAAAGGACTCGAAAGGACAGTAGCCTCCGGTAGTCCCATAACAACTCCGGCCGCTCGTCCAACTCTTGATGCAACGGACGCCGGAAATGGCAGCCGCAATCTCGAGTTGGTTCCTTGGCTAAGGTTATGGGCTCGTTATGCAGCTCCGGATCCCTGTTTTAGGAAGTATCACGTGATCAACCCGAGATTTTTCCGACCGATAAATTTTTAAGCTCTTACCTCCACACGCCCTACTTACCTAACAATACTTCACACAAGCTGCAAGGACGTACTTTGGCATTTATGTTCTCTTTATCATGTCTGACACCGTTTCGCGGTCTGTCCACTATGGCCGAGTGTGCTGAGCATCAAGTACTATGCTATGGGATACATAGACACGGTATGTGAGTATAGCGAAGGGCCTTGCGGGAGGAATCGGACCGCGCTATGGGACAAAATTACGACAATAGGTTCAAGGGAGTGGAGACCCATTTCGGGACATGCCCAAAGGAAATCCCGGCTACCACACGTGGTGAGGCTGACTGACTCGGTCTTCGTTTTGCTAAAAAAAAAAATTTCTTTTTCCCCCCGAGTTTTTATTTCCTTAACACTGCCTTTCAGCCTAAGCTCGATCTCAAGCTCAATTAGAAAAGTGTTAAGGAGTGAGGTGGAACGGAGTTCCCCTTGACGCATTATCGACCTCTGCTCTAAGAATCGGCTGTTACGATGAAAGTCTGTGTCGTCGAGATAGAGCTAATGCATCGGCTTGAACCCACTCGAGCGGTGTTTTATATTGGCACCCAGCCGACGTCCGTGGGTAATTCCCGGACACGAGGCTGAAAAAAAAAAGGAATGTTTCGGGAATGAAAGAGGAAAAAAATAAGCGAAAACAGAAAGGGGTGGAAAATTTCGTCAGATCCAATTCCCGCGTTCTCCCGACATGCTCCCTTGCTCGTGCACACCAGGTCCGCTTGGTGGGCTCAGTGGAGATGCCTCTGCGACAACCCATTCTTTTTCCACGATCTTACACGCGCGCTACACTCCGTCTGGCTGCCGTCTGACCGATCAGGAGGAGTGGTTGGCTCTCAACATCAGGATGCTGGGTCAAGGGGATCCGCAGTCCTGGCTCAAGTGTGCCGTGCGGGTGCTCTCCTGATAGCTGATTTCCGCATCCAGCTCGCTCACAGACCACTTGCATGACCTTAGACGCGAGGCAGGAAAAATTCGAGCTTCCATCTCTCTCTCTCTCTCTCGTCGTCCTTCCTTCTCTCTTCCACTTGCTGTCTGTTCTCTACCACACCTGAAATCTCTTCTCCACCTAAGCCGTCCTCCATCCAAGTCTTGTCTCTCGTCCTCTTCTTCCCCACACATCACACTCTCTCACATCACAATGGCTTCCGCACGCATCATTGCCCCAAAGATGGCCTCTCTCATGGGCCAGTCTGCCATCAAGGCTGCTCGTCCTGCTCTCCGAAGCAACATCAAGGCTCAGGCTTCCCAGCGTGCCTTCTCTGGTAAGTTCTTTCAGCATCCATCTCCTCCGCATTTGGTTATTCCGTCCTTATCGATTGGTATAAGAAGACACAATTGCTCACAGAAGTCCATAAATAGGCGTCAGCGTCCGCAGCAATACCCCCTTCCAGGCCATGAAGCGCCAGCAAGCTTCCACCATCCTCAAGGCCACCACTCGTAACGTCATGGGCCGCCGCGCCTACTCCTCTGAGATCGCCTCTGCCATGGTGCAAGTCTCCCAAAACATTGGTATGGGTTCTGCTGCTATCGGTCTTGGTGGTGCTGGTATCGGTATCGGCATGGTCTTTGCATCCCTCCTGATGGCCGTTGCCCGCAACCCCAGCATGCGTGGTCAGCTCTTCTCCTACGCCATTCTGGGCTTCGCTTTCGTCGAGGCTATCGGTCTGTTCGACCTCATGGTTGCCATGATGTGCAAGTACGTGTAAATAAGATAGGCGGTTTCCTCGGAGACAGGGGTAGAGAGTTTGGTGTGTGCGTTGCATAGCATGGGAGTCGGAAAGAAGAAAAGAATTAGATGGATCGAGTCCATATAGACCTATAGATAGACTGGCATAGACGGATAGACGGCCCTCCTGTACTATAGTAGACTGTATAGATTCGACACCACTCCAACAAAAATTTACTTATTACCTTTCCTTCCTCTTGACACTTCCGTGTGCCTACCTAGGATCTGTGCACCCATTGCTACAACTAATTTTATAGCCTCCGTAGCTACCTCTACCTTTCAAGATTCAATTGAAGCCATACCGAGCCCGAGCCACTAAGGATCTCAAACTCTGTTGAGCAACCATCTTTAGGTACAGCCGAGGTAGCGATGAACTGAATGCGAAATGCTCGTGTTAGTGCGTCGATATCACGTTATCCTCACGTGATGTGGCTAGGTCCATATCAAGGCGCGTATTATCAAGGTTTGTAAAATTGGCAATACATCACGAGAAGGTTAAGTTGAATACCTAAACCTTATATTTAGGATTTAACCTGAGTTGAACTTTGGGGCCGGCAACGGAGAACAGAGAGGACTGAGGCTGAGAGAATTGTACCACAATTAATATCTGCACACTTGCTTTATGTATTGTTGAGATGCATGATTTGATTGATTGAGATAGGATAAATTTTTAGGTATTGAATAACTGTGGGAGGTTGTGTTCTGTTAAGTTGTGAGGGTTGTATCTGAAGCAGATTTATTGGCAAAATCATGATATATACATCAAAAACAAAGGAAAGGGTATCATAAATATATCTTGGCAAGGTCTACACAAATATGGTGCGAAAGATGCGTAAGGCTGGTTGGTTGCCAGGCACCGCCCAAATATCCAGCAGTGCAGAGGCCGGAAAGAGCCACGTCAGATCCAAACACAACCCCTGGAACTACAAAGAGCCTCACAAATCGAATCTTCTCACCAGATGCTACATCAGATATCTATGCTCCAGGCACCAGCTGCTGCGAGGCTGTTGGGACTGATGTCATCGTATGTACCCCTGACTGCTTCCGGGAAGCCGGGAAGCGGAAGCCGGAATTTTGTTGCACATCGCAAATTAAAAAGCGATATACAGCGGAGATAAATTCCATCTCATTTTGCCCTGAATAATTTACGCGGGAAATAGCCATATGTTATGACGTCAGTCCGCCAAGTTCTCGCGAGTAGCTTCAGCGTCTCTTACAACCCCAGATCAACAAACGCTGCCATTGATACCTGATGTACGCTTCAGATGTATGAGAGCATGTAGTTGATCATCGAGCACGGAATTTCAGTGCCGGGATGATGAGCTGGCGGATACGACCTCCATATCTGAGAGAACGGGGTGTTTTATTTATAGTCTATGTAGCTGCATAAATGCTATGTAATGGACGAGAGCGTGGATTACTTGTATCAAGACACCTAAACGCTCCTCTCCTCATATAATCCTGTATACATAAGGTGAGTTTAAAGTACTTGGGTTCCACCAGGTGGTCGCGGTTAGCCGAGGTACATCTAGATAACAAAAGATATGCGCTGACATTACGTCACCGCTTCTGATCTACCGAAACTTAAGAAGCTCATGTTCTCAAACCGTTGAGTGAGCATCGAACAGCAACTAGAGGTGTCTACATCATTGCCAAAATGCTAATATAACCCTGGCACTGCAGAAATGAGACCAGCGCTGCCCACGGCCCCTCTCCATATCCCACAAGGCGCACGAAATGCCCACGTCCACTCCTATAGGGCCTGCCCTACCAGCTCTCGGCCACGCCATTGCTGGCGCAACAGGCACAGCCATCTCGAATCTATCAATCTACCCTCTTGACCTCATTATAACTAGACTCCAAGTCCAGCGGCAGCTTCGGAAGTCCTCTTCAACCTCCGATGAAGTCGAATACGATGGCGTTCTTGACGCATTTGATAAGATATACAACAGGGAAGGGGGTATAACAGCGTTTTATAGCGGTTTACTTGCAGACACTGGAAAGTCGATTGCAGACTCTTTTCTGTTCTTCCTGTTTTACAATTACCTCCGTACAAAACGGCTAAAGGCACACAGCAAGAGTGCGAAGACCCTTCCAGTGTTAGATGAGCTAGGATTAGGAGCATTAGCTGGGGCCATGTCAAAATTCTTCACCACACCCATTTCCAATATTGTAACACGGAAACAGACGGCATCAATGGTCTCGGCGCGTTCTAAGTCGAAATCCGATGAACCATCCGTCTCAGAAATAGCCTCGGCCATCAAGTCCGAAAAGGGAATCCAAGGGTTCTGGTCAGGCTATTCAGCATCACTCATTCTTACATTGAATCCAAGTATCACCTTCTTCTTATATGAATTCTTCAAAAGGTACCTCCTTCCAAGGTCGAGACGTGATGATCCAGGGGTCAGGGTTACATTCTTGATGGCGGCAGTTAGCAAGGGGTTCGCATCTACCATAACATATCCTTTCTCGCTCGCAAAAGCTCGCGCTCAAGCATCTTCAGGTGCCAGAAAGGATTCAAAGCGAGCCACCGTCTTTACAACTGTTCTTGAAATATATAGAAGAGATGGACCTGCAGCACTATATGAGGGAGTGTTCGGTGAAATACTCAAAGGATTCTTCAGCCACGGGATTACCATGATTATCAAGGAAGCAATCCATAAACTGATTGTCCATGCCTATTACCTACTCCTGAAGGCTCTCAACAAATATCCCTCCCCTGCTGAACTCGCTGCCCAGGCCGGCGAAGCCATTCGGGATGGTGCCGAGAAACTCGGCGAGAGTGTGAGAGAGGGCGTTGAAAATGTTGCTGAGAGGGTTGGAGATAACTCATCTAAGATGTCCAACACGATCAATGGCCTTAGAGGTGAGAAGGCGGGAAACCCATTGGACAGTGCAAGAGAGTATCTTGGCTATAAGATTGAGACAGCTGGGAAGACCATCAAGGGAGTTAAATAAACAAGGAAGGAGCATGCACACATACTGTAAGACTTACTATAGGGGCATATCAATATAACGAAATCAATTCTAATGCTGTTTAACACTGAAACGCCACTCCTGACTTCTCAACTTTATTTGATCCGCCGCCAGCGAATCCCGTCCCATCACTCTTAATCTCAACTAAGCCCGGCTTAATCTTCTCCTTTCCCTCTTTCTCGCCACCTTTCCCATTCTTTGTACTCCCCTTCCTCTCTGTCAAATCCGCATCACAGACATAGCACGATAGGGCATTATGGTCCACGTCTGGCGCATGAGGATCATGTACCCCCGAAGGCGCCATGAATTTCGTCACGCAGTTCTTGCATAGCACATGGCCGCAGGGCTTGGCGAGCATGGCTTTGGACGTATTGGTCAGCGCCTTCTTACATGAAGGACATATCCGCTGTTTGATCTTGGTGGTAGGGTCATCTTCTTCTGAGAAGGAGACTGTGACTAGGGTGTGCAGAGAGTAGTGGTGAGGATTGTCATCGGGAGACGCGGGGCATACCGGGAACTGTTTTGCTTTCTTCGTGACAGTGTGGAGGACGTTGTTGGTGTTGGAAGACGGGGTAACCGATGGTACCCAGAAAGATGGCAATGTAGTCTTAGAGGCCTATGGTATTGTTAGTAAATATTTGAAGGATTGGTGGTGTGCGTACCTTTTCTTCATCAATTGTTCTCCGGACTTTGGCTCTCTCTTCTCTGGCGATTCGGAGAAGCTCATCTTCATCAAGTTCGAATTTTCTCTTCTCTCCCTTCTTGTTACCTGCAATATCCTCTTCCACAACTATCTTCCCTTCCTCCCTCCCAACTATCTTCTTCCCCACCCCTCCTATTTTAGCCTCTAAACCCATCTGGATCTTCTCGAAATCTTGCACCGCTCTCTCCCTTGCTTCATCCTCCTCTCGAATTCTATCTTCTTCTGCGTCTCTCTCTTCTTTCTCTCGTACCTTCTCTAGCCTCTTAATTTCCTTCTTCTGGGCAAGGATATTGCTTAACGCACACTCTCTACAGAAAATGTCCCCGTGGAGACACGATACAGGATCACGTGCTGGAAGAAGACATAGCCTACAAGAGGCAAAGGGAAGGAATGAGTCCCTAGAGAGGCGTGCACTGTTTGAACCCCAAGCAGATTTGGCTAGTGACCGCTCATGTGATGTGAAAACTGCGCGTGAAGTATTGCGCTTGCCTATGAAAGCTCTTAGTAGAGTTCCAAGTAAGATGGATCAGAGGATATACTATGAGACATGGCGCCCGTTGACGCTGACTGGCCTTTATACCGATATGGTAAGCAACTCTAAGTGATATAATGTGAGATAAGTTAGATTTTCTGGGGCTCGGCTTGCAGTGGATTGGATTTACTGTGAGGCGTCTTACGACGATATACGGAAATCTGATATAAAATGTCGGATAAAACTTAAAGCGAGACCGACGAAACTCGCGTTCGCAATTAAAATCGCGTCTCCCTCAACAGTTCCCAACACATCATCAGTTCAGCAGCTCTGTTCATGGCTTTTCTTTTGTGGACCGAATTTCGGCTCGACTTATGATCATGCGAGAAGGCGACATGTCTAGCCCAGTTCCTCCACCGCACAGTCCTAGCCTGCCATGGCGCATATCGTCGTCCCTGATTATGGGCCTGACAGGCACCCTCTCCAGGGGCTTTCTTTACGGACTCAATTACATGGAGGTGATTGGCCTGGACAGGTTCTTAGAGACATTGGATAAGAGGAAGGATGTTGGTGGCAGAGAGAGAGGTCTTTTGACTGGTGAGGGAATTGAATGCACACAATGGACTATCCCATTGCTAATTGGGCTTGTAAATAGTATCAAATCATGTCAGCGTGTATGCAATGCTATCCCACGTCATTAAATGGTGATTTATTGATCGCACTGCAGTCTTGATGATCCTCTGATTTGGGGCTCTCTTCCACTGAGCTATGCTTTCAGCCCCAAAGATCTGAGATGGAGTTTGGGGAGCTACGATATATGTTTCAAGAATAAGTACGAGTCTGCTCTCTGTTTGCGTCTCCCATACTGAACCAGAACCCTTCAGATTTCTTTCCGCTTTCTTCAGTGTGGGACAAGTTCTCCCGACACACAGAAGCGCCTACTCTTCGCATGGCGGCCTCTTCCAACCGACCATAACTCAAGCAATCCGCCTTCTCTCCTCACATCCCTTCTCCAGTACCCCTCACCCGACACCAGCCCCTCACATATCAATGTCCCCAAGATCTCCCGATATAATCGACCCCTTCTCATCTAATGCCCTGACCTACACTACGACAGGAAGCGATGTCTTCCCCGCACCATCTGCCTATCTCTCCCGGAAACACAGCTGGGTGCACATCTTCCCCGAAGGTCGCGTGCACCAACACCCCAAAAAGTCACTTCGATATTTCAAATGGGGCGTCTCAAGGCTTATTCTGGAGTCGGAACCGCTACCAGACATAGTCCCCATTTTCATAGACGGCAATCAGGAAGTCATGCATGAGTCAAGGCAGTGGCCGAGATTCATTCCGCGTGCAGGAAAGAATATCCGCATTGCGTTTGGGGAGAAGGTGGATGGGGAGAAGATCTTTGGGGATCTGAGGGCGCGGTGGAAGCGCATGGTCATGTTGCAGAAGGAAGTGCTAATTAAGAAAGGACAGTCCGTAGATTGGGAAATGGGAGAGTTGACAGAGGGTTTGAAGTATGGGGAGGAGGCCGTGGCATTGAGAATGGAAGTCACAGATAGAGTGAGGCAAGAGGTGTTGAAAGTGCGGAGGAGTCTGGGATATCCCGACGAAGATCCAAAGCAGGGCTTGGTTGAGACGTGGATTGAGGAAGGACCGTCAGCAGAAAAGGGGAAGATGTTGGATGGAAGCTGGGTCGGGAATACCTGAGCTGCAGCTTCTGTCTGTTTGGAAGACTGACTCTTGTTGTAAAACACCTTATAGACGTTATGTCACAGCGGAGGATTGTTGGAAAATGGTATTACAAAGGAAACGAGAGGGTGAACGAATTAAAATGTTAGAGCATGTAGAATTATAAGCAGTTCGAAGAGGAGAAGAGGACGAAGACACCAACCCGAAATCTGAAGTGGGATGGGTTGGACAAAAATTATGCAAAGTATGGCGGATCAAGAGGCCCGGCTGGGAGACCGTACTGTGATCAACTCCCACCTGACATAAATGAGAATAGAAGGTGTAGATCGAACAGCATCAACCGAAACAAAATATGCACTAGGACGCGTTGCTAAGAAACAAAGGCAAATGGAGGTAGATTTAGATGATGATCGCTGGCACCGAAGGAATGCAGTTGGGATGCAGCTTGCTGATCTGGTGGCAGATCTCACATATAGTATGGGACGTAGACCAGGGAAGAGAGTGAATGGAAGTCAGGTGGTGCCGTTGTCCGTTCCCCAAGTGGGAAATCTGCGAGATCGGAATCATCACGTGATTGTAACATTTGAGGACCTGAAAAAGATAAAATTTAAAGGGTTTTATTCCTAGGAGAGTTAATGACCCCTTCAGAATTCTTCAAGTTGCAGCTCTGAAAATAGCAGAAGCTAAAATTGGTAGTTTGTCTCTGCGACATGCAGCAAAAGAATTGAAGCGATTGTTGGCGGGACTTCGAGACAGAGTGCGCCGAGACTACTGTGGGTGTTCCTAGTTAATTCCGATTTCATCATGCCCTTCGTTAAAGCGCCAACTCTCTATGAGCATCCAAACTATCCATATCCGGTCTACCGAGATCAGTTCTTATTTTACATTCCTATATATTTCTATTCCACACGTGCAAGGTCCCTCCTATGGAATACTCTAAGCTCCCGACCCCTCCTGCTTGCGTTGCCGACTTCTGTCTCATTCCAGTTCGTCCGCCATCTCACATCCCAAGTTCCCGGTCCTTAGGCGTATAATCTTCATGATTAGAAAGGTACGCTTTGGTAATTGATTCTTACTAATAGAACTGCTAGATTGGAACCACTTCTCCCTCGGTTTCCAATGAGGTGGCGGCTGTCCAGCGTCTGATGAAAGAGAGCGGATTGACTTACACGATGCATTCCGCCGGGACGACACTTGGTATTAAACTATCTCTTTTGTGTTACCTCTTCATAGCCCTTTACTAGATGTGTCTCGTCTCTCAAATGGAACTGTACTCACTAGAGTCCAACTTGTAAAGACATTTATCCCACCCTCTTCCCCCTATCATACTCTTTCAATAAGAGAATAGCATCAAGCAACCTAACAGCAGCTACAGAAGGAACATGGGACGAGGTGATGCACATAATCGGCCAAGCACATACCCTCGTCCACCAAAACGGCGTCTTGCGAGTGCAAACCGATATCCGTGCCGGCACAAGGTATTCATCCCGTTGTTCCCCCTACCCCCTAGTCTAACAGGGTAGCTACACAACGTGCTAATCGTTCTTCTTTCATAGAACCGACAAGAAGCAGCACTTCTCAGAGAAGGTCTCCAAGGTCGAGAGCATACTTGCCGCGGATGGCAAGTCGGTTGAGAAGAAGGTCTTCGTGACAGAGACGATCCAGAAGACAGAGGGCGAGGCCGTAGCTGCCGCTCCTCAAGCCCAACCCGAGCCACTGAACCCGGCTACGCATAAGGGGACTTGGGCTAGTATGCTGCGTAAGTAGGGGAATTGGTGTGCCTTATATAGCATGGATTCAATCCGACAGTGAAAATAAAATGTATAGCTTCGACCCCATCGATATCACCGTATTAACTCATAAATTAACAGCTTTCTTACCCTTAAATTTGTGCTTAAATCGATGTGAAATTATTCTATTTCTCTATTAAGAGGGAACATCACAATGTCTTTCTGGATTGAAATCCCACTTTTCTGCTTTGTAGTGCTTTATGCACTGCTCACCTCTCTGTAAATCCGGGCCTTCATTTGGCTATATGGCAAGGGAAATTAAACGGTAATGAAAATTAGACAGCAATGAAAATTAAACGGTAATGAAAATCAAATGATGGAAATAGTATTATTGCTGTTGTTATAGCACCCTTAGGCAACTTAGTTTATTGTAGATAGGCGTTAGAGAAGAGAATGTAGTATCGCGTGTTGCTCAAGGTAAAAAGTCTCCAGGCCGTCGATTTATTGTGACTTAATCTTAACTATACAATACCGTGTAATAGATGACCGCATTTTTAGTCTACACCGTATAGAGGTGTTGAGTCGTCGCAGACCCGTAGCATCTTATTAATGTTTGCAGGTTTCGAGATGTAATGGCCAAGCTATACTCCTCGTGATTGGCTAGTTGTCTAAAGACACGAAGTGCCTAATTGCGGTTGGAGGAAGAATGAACTATCTCTTAGAGAAAAATTCCTATGCAGTAAATCACAGGCAAGAAGATAACAAGAAAGAATACAAGTCCAATTGAGGCTGAAACAAGGGGTTCTTTACATGTACGTTAAGCGATTGTTTTGCGAAGGCGCAGCCTTTCCGCTCTGCACACATCCCCTCTCCGGGATCTCGATCAGCGTCGCTCTTCAGATACCGAACATTAATATCACTCCGACCTCCAGTTGTTTGCTGCTGCACGAGTCCAAATGGCTGGCCGTTTCGTGCGCGCGTCGAAATATCGTAAGTCCTAGACATCATCGCGGCACGAGAGCAGGGCTAACTGGACCTCACAGGACATGTCTTTGGAAAGCCGACGAGAAAGGAGGCATGCTACGATAACTTGCACATCAGTCGCAATGCCTGGGACACGAATTTAGTGAAGGTGCGACTTGACGAGGCTTACACGAACAAGAGGCATAAACTGATTTGGAATCTAGGCAAACCCAGAATTTCTCTCAGTCAATTGGGAGGCCAGTGGAGGAGGCGCTTTCGCTGTCATACCTCTCAGCGAAAAGGGCCGTTTGCCAGAGCAGATTCCTCTTTTTAGGGGACATACTGCGCCTGTGCTGGATACAGATTGGTAGGTTGTGATGCTGTGCGCAGAGGATAGCTTGTTGATCACCCCCTAGGAACCCCTTTAACGACCACATCATTGCATCTGGATCCGATGATGGCAAGGTGTTTATCTGGCAGGTTCCTGACGGATTCACACTTTATCAAGAGTCTGAAGAGTTGGAGGATGTCAATCCATTCAGCAAGTTGACCGGCCACTCTAGGTATGCTACTCTTTAAATGCCGTGCGATCCTAATCTGACCCAGAGTAGGAAAGTTGGGCAGGTCCTCTTCAATCCAGCAGCCGAGAATATCCTGGCCTCAGCCTCCGGTGACCTCACAATAAAATTGTGGGATATCGAAACAGGCACGTCCAAGCTCGCCTTGAAGCATGGCGATATTGTGCAGAGTTTGTCCTGGAGTGCAAATGGCACTATGCTGGTGACCACCTCCCGAGATAAGAAACTACGCATATGGGACGTTCGACAAGAGAAAGTAGCCCATGAAGTCCCAGGACACACAGGTGCAAAGAACAGCAGAGTAGCTTGGATGGGTGAACATAATCGTGTTGTGACGACTGGGTTCTCAAAGATGAGTGACCGCCAGATGGCCCTGTGGGATGTTGGAAATCCTAAAGAACCTATTGGAGGTTTCACCACGTTAGATTCTATTTCCGGGGTGTGCATGCCTTTCTGGGGTAAGTGCTAGTTGGTAACCTAAGTATAGCTTTTGCTGACCTTCAGCCAGATGATGGAACACAGTGTCTGTATCTTGCAGGCAAAGGGTAAGCTCCTAAAACCTCTCTGTGGGCTCTACTAACTGGCCAGTGACGGAAATATCCGGTACTTCGAATATGAGAATGATAAGTTCGAATTCCTATCTGAGTACAAATCTGCAGATCCTCAACGTGGTATTGCCTTCCTCCCAAGACGTGGCATTAATGTGAGTTGGTTTTTGTCTGTTAGGCTTGGCTTGGACACTGACAGGTTGTAGGTGCACGAAAATGAGGTTATGAGAGCGTATAAGACTGTCAATGATAGCTACATTGAGCCTATATCCTTCACGGTTCCTAGACGCGCAGAGGTCTTCCAATCAGATATCTACCCACCAGCCACTGGTCTTAAGCCTGCTGTAACTGCTACGGAATGGTTTTCTGGAAAAGATGGCATACCACCCAAGATTGATCTCCAGAGCATTTACGAAGGTAATGGCCCGACTGAAGTGGCAGCAGAGTACAAACCTCCTACCTCTGCTCCTGCGCCCGTGAAAGTCCCGTCACCTGTAAAGGAAACGGCAGAGCCGACTCCCACTCAAAGAGGGCCGCCGCCCAGCGTGTCCGATCAAAAGGCTTCGATCGCTACCATGGCCTCTAAGTTCCAAGATGACGAGGCTGATGATGTTGATGACGATGCTTCAAGCTTTGAGGAGATATCCAAACCGGTTCAAAAGTCAATTCCGGCAGCAGCAAGGGCGGAGACTACGCCTGCATCTGCGCTCAAACCTCTACCAAGCAAAACTTCTCCGCCTAAACCTTCACCTCAGGCAGCACCAAAATCCGCACAGCCGCCTCAAGTAATCCCTGCGACCACGACTTCGTCCGAATTTAATCCAACTATCTCTGCCTCCGTTGAGGCATCTCTCGCGGAACTTAAGAGCACTGTAGAGAAGCAACAGAAGGTTATGGCCGCCCAGGCTGCGAAGATTGGAGAACTATCGGAGGAGATTGCCTCGTTGAACAATAGGGTTACCTCTACAGTGCAGGAACATACTGAACGAATGAGACAATTGGAGTTAGAACTTGAGGCTAGACAAAGTTAAACACGAGGGGTTCCAGAAGGACAGAGAAATGAGATTACGGTATTCAGCGAATGCTTTGTCAATTACTGTAACAAACACTCAATGGACATGATTGATGTCACACCTTGTCTGAACAAAGACCGTACTGTCTTCTATGCGTCCAATTTCTATCGAAAATTTTCTTTGCGGTACGTCTATTTTTATGTCTATAAGGTGTTTTACAATAAGAATCAAATTTCCCCAATCAGTCTCGGCTCAATCCTGCCAAAAGTCCTGTCAATAATCAGTGCAATTCTTTTGTTGCCTGTCACAGAGACAACCTGCAGTTTTTAGACTCGTTACTTTTAAAGCTGCAATTTTAAGTTCTTGAAGGGTCACTAAATCGCTGAAGAAAATAATATCACTAATTAAATGTTCAAAACTATTCCGTACACGAAATCACTTTAACTGCTATTTCGTAAGTGCAGTCTTCGATGCTATTTCTCGGCCCTATTTAAATCTTTGAGATGAAACAAGCGGAGCGGTAGCGGCTATTATTATTCCATCTGCTTTTACTTACAGTAGGAGGTCGGAGCTCGGGCATGTCAAGCTGACCCGCTCATTTTCGCCTGACAATTCGCTGGATGACGTATTGGTAACGAGCACGGACATGTTAGAGAGAGTTGACATCGCTGGACTAAATTGTACAATCGCCTGCCTTAACTCACAAAAGTAGAAGTCGTGAATGTAAAAAGGAAACTGATAATGCTTAAATAACCTTAGTCCAACGATGGAGTTGATGTCTATAAATTAACATGATCGTTTGAGGCTGTTAGTTGAGTTTACATCCAAAGTATCTTTAGTACGTCAAGGCTGTGCCTCGGTATCAGTGTCTCAATTGAGAAGCATAAAACCTGACTTTAACAACGAAATTCGAGCCTGAGATCAGGCGCTCTACTAGGCGAGGGAGGAGAGTGGAACGATGGGAATCAAATATGCCCAATTCAGCCCAAGATCCCCAAAATGGAAGCTCAGTCGTGGATATATAGTTACCTTTTTCTTACGTTCTGATCTCCCGGGCGTGACATGCCACCCTGAATCCTTCGAGTCGCTCAGACTTGTCCCGCGTTGCACAACCCTGCCCACACCCGTATGAAATCGAGATTGGTTTGCTGCTGCCTGCCAGCCTTGTGTCGCAAACTCACTTGAATCTCGAAATTGAACATGACGGGAATCGCGTCAATTAAGATGCAAAGTCGTCATTTGATTCTTGGTAAGAGTATCTACAATGTCGGCCAAGAACTTGTCACCGTTGAAACTCATTGTCTCCCACAACTCGGAAGGTCGATGGTCGGGCTCTGGCTCCACAAGACAGAACTCCAATTCTACCAGCAGCAGCACTAAAACCGCAACAACAAGCAGTGAGCTTCATCTTCAATCGAGGACACAGTCATGGCTTCCATCGCTTGCTCCTGCTCACCTCCATATGGAGGAGGATCCTCACGACTTCTATCTGGGAGATATTTATGCCCGAATTAGCAAACCATTCGACTGTTTCCTTCAGACTCAGGCTGAGCAAGAGTAAACAACTCCGATATGCTTATCTTGAACTACTTTTTGACATTGCTGATAAGCTTCAGGGAAACTGCTGGCCCCTATCATGATCACGTTCGAAGGATTTGTCGTGGATGGCATCACCTACGATATCTCGCCGACTTTATGACCGTCTCTACCGTTCCTCTCAGATGTAAGAACTTGAATGCCGAGGAGCGACATGAAAGGCTGGATCGAGTCAACATATCCGTGGTAGAGTATGGAAGTGAAATGAAAGCGAAAGATTTGAAGTCACTCGACGAGCTTGACGACTTCCTGGAGGAGCTAAGAGTTGAAGAGGAGCATCCTGATGGTCGTCTCCTCGTAGTCCAAGATCTCTCAACCTGCATGATTGAGAAACTAGGAGCTACATTCGACATCGAACCAGGTTTCTTCAGAAGCCACATTGGAGACTATGTGTGGTTGAACACTCGTGATCCACAAGCCGAAATACCAAACCTTGAAGCTTTTTCCAAGAGTTCGAACTATTTCAGTATCCAATACGTGCAGCCGAGATACTTCGAGACTCAGGAGTCTTTAAAAAGGGCCAAAGCGCAAGCCGAATCATTCAATGTTCTTCGAAGAATTGATCATGACGGACGGTTCAAAGCCTGGTCTGATATGCCGGGCAGCGATGTTGGCTTGGTGAGAAGCAAGGCCTCACTTTGGGTACGTCCTAATCAATCTGACCAGAAAGGATGGCTTGGTAAGTGGAATTTTAAATCTGAATGGATTCCTGTACTGATCCACCTCAAGCGATCCTTTTGGTAGATCCATCGATCACTCAAGGCTTCCCACTCTGGTCTGGGTATGGAAATTTTCATCCGCCGCCCAGTATTAATACCCAGCTTGATGATATCTCATTCCCGCCATATGATGGAAACGTCGCTCAACAGTTCATCTTCTGGACACTCAACCAGGCTCGATCCAAAGTAAAAGTCACTCCGCCATGTCCGGATCTCCTTCCGCTGGCATTCTTCACCATGGTATGCGCACACTGGCTCATTATGTGTGAGTATGTAAATACACGTCTCGGGCAAATCGAATATGAAATAGAACTCGGTCTCTCAAGTCTCTATGCCCAAGACTTCGACCACACGCTCAAAATGCTCCTGATCTGGCGGCGTCGTATGCCCATCTATCACGATTTCGTGGAACGCACGATCTCAACGATCTCAGCACGATATAAATCGCCCTCCGACACGAAACCTTTCAACTCCTGGTCTGATATTCTGACTAATCTCAGAGACATATTGCATCGACTAGATATCCTTCATTGTCGGGCTGACAAGATCATGGGAGTTTCCATGGCTGTGACTGCGAGGGAGGAAAGCAAGAAAGCCACTCAGGAGTCTCGCACAATTACTAGGATCAGTTACTTAGCATTTGTTTTTGTGCCGCTGAGCTTTTGGACGAGTTTCTTTAGCATGAGTTCAGACTTCCCGGTTAGGACTTATTGGATATATGCTGTGATTGCGTTGCCGATTAGTGCTTGCGCTTTTTGTGCTTTGGTGTTTGCTGGCAAGATTGGGAGATTTTGGCGGATAATGAGACAGAGAGATTTGAAGAAGGTGAAAAGGAAGTCGAAGTGGAATGATGGGGTTTGAGGGATCGAAAGAGAGACTAGGTGATGATTTCCTTTACGAGGAATCTTCCACGCAGGATTATTAATATGCCCATTACCTCCGATTTTACTTCATGATTTTACAAATGTTAAAAGTATTAGTTTCGCAGAGAAGTCCAACTCATGGCGGTTTGACTCCACTCTGAATCATCTATTATGAACTTGTCATCATTGTGAAATTTCCCCGCTTCTGTCTCGCAGAGCATGTACAGTGGCCAGGCCGCTTCTATCATGCTGGAAAGACCCTCGGGCGAAATTAAGGTATTATCTTAGAAGGATCTAGCTCTGGATATCTGCAAGAACCAGCATAGTCCATTGATATTTGGAGTTTCAGGAATTACAACGCAGGAGAAGTGTCAAGGTTATGCTTATGTAGTAGTATTACGCTGTACAAAACTCTACTTTTGAGTAGAATAAAGACCACGCCGAGCATGTGGTCAGCACTATCAGAAGGCCTGTATTGTGCTCCCTCAGACTTCATTACTGCATGTGTGCTGGGCGCCCTCTCTATTTCTCCCCTAACGACAAATAAAGATCCCAATCCGAAAAAAGCAGCTATCTATAAACAGGACTCCGTATTGCGTAGCAGATTATGGAATGCAGGATTTTCTATAGCTTATGAGCATATATATGTCCTAGATGCGTATATCTGAGAAGACCGACGCTTGCGACTGTCTTTGAACTAGGGGATCAATGAGCTCATTCCGAAACCTGGTTGGCCGGATATCGAACGACGATAACCGATAGAGACAAGGGTCTACAAATTGTAGACATATTTCGATCCAGACTAAGGAGTCATTAGTCACATTGTACGGTACTCTATTACGCGTGGCATACACTATCGCATTGTGTCGTTGTTATGTCTCTCTTTACTTACTTCCCTCTCCGCCATCTCAACTGTCTCAGCATTTCCTGCGAATTTTAATATTCATTTGACTAGATGGCCATTTTCAAGTCCATTTTACGCCAGATTGGCGTCTGGTTTTATAGACCTATCGCTCTCGAATCCTCGGTACTTGGCATCCTTCCACCTGAACTTATACTTTATATTACTCGTTTTCTACCACCGGAATCGACATTATCATTCTCTCTATGCTGCTTGCCTATACATTCAATACTCCAATCACAATATATCAAGATTGTAAAAGAGGACCAGCATCTAGATCGCTATCAGTTCTTAACGTTGCTAGAACGCGACCTACCAAACCATATTTTGTGTTACTTTTGCAAGAGGCTTCACGCTATGAAGAATGCCTACCAATACGACCCTAATAGGCGATATGCTAATAGGAACGTCTTCCCATGCTGGAAATCCAACTATAATTATTTGGTTAGGCAATATATTCATCATTCTTTCTGCTTCCGTGTTTTTCAGATGACAATGAAGCTTTATCGCCAAGGTCTTAACTATTCTGAACTTTTGAAGCTCTTGTCCCACCAAACTGAAATTCGTTCGCTACGAGGCTATGATGAGCATCGCACCGCTTCTTCAAAAATTGTAGCTGGCTCCCTGTTTATTCGGCAGCAGAGAAGATTTATGTTGCCACCTGCCCAACAAACTACAACTTTAAGGGATATTTCTTTCTACATTTGTCCGCATATCCAATTTAAATCATTAAAAATTGTTAATGAGCATAGGGATATTACGAATAGGCCGTATAGGAAAGAGTTACATGGCTATCGGAATAGAAATCGACTTATGAAATGCAAATACTGCCTGACTGAATTCCAAATCGACTTTGAAGAGCCTGGAAAACAGGGTTATGCTATGTCCTTTATAAAATGGCAGGACCTTGGTCAAGGCCTTTCTCCTCTAGATCATAAATGGCAGGGCCATGTTAATGTAGGAATAGATCGACCATGGAAGCAGGTTAGGTTCGGCCGAGGTTCTATCTACGCTGCGTTCGAGGGGAAGGAACATATCGAGTTTGAGTTTAATAATCTTTGATCCTACGGGATAGGAAGAGGAAGGTACTTTTTCAGGAAAGCCCTTATGGTTAGCTAGGAGAGAAGTAACTATGGCTACCTCTATTGTGCTTTCCTTAACCATAATGTTAGCTGTATTTCCATTATTTATTTTCGTCCCCTCACGATGGTTCTCTTTAAGCAACTTCACAATGTCTTCTTGGCTCGAAATCGCTTCTTTTGCTTTTATGCTGCTCAGCATACCACTCCTCCTCATACAACTCTGGGCCTTCACTTGGCCAAATGGAAAAGTAAGTGAGCGCCTCCATCCCTCCCCTCCCTCCCCTCCCACCCCTTCCCCCTTTACAGAGGAGGAAAGGGAAGATATCAAAAATTTTGTGAGAGGGGAGGTAAACCGTACAATACAACAACTGCGGCCGCACCCGCCAGTCCAGCCTGCTTCCCTCCAGGGCATGCAGCTGGTCACCACGGTGCGTCGCAGTCCTCGTGGAAGATAAGCTAACGGCTTTATAGAGGCCTTCCCGGGGCAAGGCCATAGACGCCCCGGGGTATCTGATGACGGACGGAATCTTCGGATTCCCTCTCGAGGATGCCCACCAGCGATGAGCTCGCACTTCTACGCAGTGCTGGTGACTAGTAGCCTTGCAAAAGGTGAAGCTAAGACGAGCTCAAACAGGTTTGATCTGTGCCTTCTGAAATTGCCATCATGAATAGCACGAGCAATGACCCCCGCCCCAAAACTCCTCGAGCGTCCCTGTTTCGAGATAAGTGTATAACCAACCTCAGGATAAGACTCACCGAGGCAACGGATGAACGACGGACTGGAGGGAGGGTATATTGATAACTGAGACTAGACTTCGACTTAGACAATAATAACAATTAATTCAACCAACCTTTTTGACCCCATATTACATATGCAGTATCACCGGAGTCATACAAACAATAAGTATTCGCCCATTCACACTGGTTCCCAACCATCAATTATATGTTTATCAAGGGCAGGCGTCGTACAAATCCCATTGTCCAGGTAATTCTGGAAATATCCCACTACACCTTCGACCATACCAACCTCTTCCCTTGGAATCTTCATCGCACTGAACAATCGGCGCTCCGCAAATCCCGTCAGCCAACTTGCGATGTCCGATAGCACCAACAGCACTGAAAACCCAACTCTACACGGAACGTTGTATATGGCATTTCTGTTGCACCTTCGGGTCGTGGAGGGATATCGAAGATGATGGTGGTGGTTAGCAAGGAGGCCTAGCCGAATCATCTGCCAATAATATCACGATATTTTTGTCAGCCCCTTGACGATACTGAAGTCGAGTTTGGCAAACATTTGCGATACCTTTGCTCCGCTGACCCGATAGATCCTGAAATTCATCTCATTATTCAAAGAGTGACTGTCATGGAACTTTGGACAAGTAATCTTCCATACGCCTGTCACATCCCAGTCTCCATTTATGGCGGACAGAATGGCAGTCCAGGCACATAATCTTGTCTCTGCATATCGAGCTGCCTTCTCCTCCTCCTCCCTTTGTAGCTCTTGAGCCAGAATTCGATCTTCGTCCTCCGATCTGACCTCCGCATGTTTGGCTTCCACATCGGCAACTGTCCGTCCGACAATAATCCAACTGTGGTCCCACTCAAGGCTCAAAGAAATGATTGGCGCGTGAATATATCGGAAGTGGAGGCCCATTTTTGTTGCCGCACAATCAAGGCCTTGACAATCCTTCTTGAACACGGAGGCCAGGGTTGCATTGTTGTCGTTGAAAATGGCCTTTAAACGATTTACGCCATTCAGCTCATCCTTGCGCTGTTGATCTTGGTATTCTTGTCGCACCCTCCGTTGGTCGGCGTCAGCCTCAGCCTTCCATTCAGCTTTGGCTTTCTTCTCCAACTCGACAAGTTCTTTGGTCATAGCATTCGCCCCGGATCTTAACCGCGCCTGAACCTCTCCGATGCTACCAGAGGTCGGCAGACCTCGAAATGCGCATTGGGCGCGCCACCAGTCTGCATTTTGTTGTTTCTGGCGGTGTGATTGGGCCTTGTTGATACTACCGTTCTTGAATAGAATGGGCAGGTACTCGGATAAGTGTGCGTGGAAGCTAGCCCCATTTTTTTGAAGGCCACCATCGTCGCACGTGTACTGTGAGCGATTATGAGTGACTTTAATAGCCGGAGTATACACGTCAAACTCGAGAGTCTCCTCGGATTCGGCCATAGTTGATTGATGAATGCATGTGGTTAGGGAGATATTCAGGAATGAATCCGTACCCCGTAAGTCATAATGGATGGTTACCCCGCAACCGATCTTCGCGTCACAAAATCAAGTTCGCGGCCACCACCGCAGTAGCCATCTATTTCTTCTCTTTAGTTTCAACCTACTGGAGCATTTTCCAATCGATGCAATACATACTTGACCATTAGTTTAACCCGTTACAGTGCAGGCCAGAAGTTTCCTCATGTGAGGGATATTTTATAGTCCGTTGGTTTCACTAGGACAATGTCCATAGTTACTTATCCCCATCACCGCGTAAAGGTGGACTAATGATAGGGTGCAGGAATCGAACCTGCAACGCCTGCTCTCTAGCAAGAGCAAAGGACGGAAAACCATGCGTCCGTAGCGGCATGGAACATACCCCGTAGGGTATGCTGGTGCTCATCGCGTCATGCCCCCGTAGGGACATGGAGCATAGGCTGTAGGATGAGGCATGGCCTCTTACCTATCAGAGCGTTGGCGATGATCTCTCCGGCGCCTTGGAGCCGGGGACCTCGACCTCTCCCTTTGTAGACCTTCAGCAAAAGCTCTGGCGGTTGCTGGGTTGGCGAAGGAGAAGGAGAGGACTTGTTCGGAAGCTCCACTTCCGCCTCGCTGGTCGTTGCGATTTCGCCGGTCGTTGTGATTACGCCGGTCGTTGTGACTGCGCCGGTCGTTGGGATTGCAACGGCCACGATGCCTGTGGTTGCATCGGTTACAATAGGGCTGATCCCCATTGTAATTGTCAATATGAGGCGGATGATGCCGCTTTTGGCACGTTGGGCAGATGGGCTTCAGAGCTCGCCCTTGCCCTTGTGTGCTTCTGTCCTCAGAACCTTGGTTCTGAGGAGCTGCAGTAGGCTCGGGGGCTTGTGAGGCCCGTTGAGCCTCTGGGCCTTCTGCACTCGCCGCCTCCTCCTTAGCCTCGGCTTCATTCTCCCCTCTTGGGCGGCGCGGGAGAGATTTGGCTTGGGGGTTGGCGGTAGCTTCAGCGATGGCATTCATTTCGTCAGCCCAACTCACTTGCACTTCTACATCCATTCCGTCGGTGGGTTGGATCGTCGACATCTACGGGGTATTTAGTAGAGGCCCAGGGGTAGTTATGGGATGAGTCAAACCTTTGCGTGTGCGTGAGCGTGTGTGTTGAGGAGTGCGAGGAGAAGGCAGGAGAAGATATAGAGGTGGGTGGAAAGTCCACACTTCACTTTACGACTCCAGGGAAGTATGTGACATAGTGAATTTTGAATGGTACTTGCCTCATACTCCGCGATTCAAAACTTCGGATCTTTCGATAGTGAATTACACTCAATCTCTAGATGTTCTACCACTTGACTTGCGCACCCCCTACTCACTTCAACAACAGAGTCTTGACACAACTTCAAAACACACACAAACACACGGTTAGTGACGGAGAGCGCTAATAGAGATGATAGAACCGTCCATTTATGCGGCTGGACGAACTCGTGAGCGAACGGCAGGCTACAGGCCAAGGTTCGAATTGTTAACCCCCAGTGTTTTTGATAAGGTTAGATGTAATAAATACCAGAACCTGAATATAATACCTATAGTATAGTAGAATGGTATTAAAATAAACCTCGATAATTAATTATAATATTATATTATTGTTATTGGACATTAATAGATACTAGTCGCTTTACAAATGTTTAGGTGGTAACTTATATATACAGTTTAGAAATATTTAGGTAGCATTTTAAAACAGCTAAATTAAGGACTCTACTTAAACTTCGTTAGGATCCACCCTATTGATACAGGGGGTTGGTTTTGGGATTTGGAAAAGGCAAACAACAAGGCCCTTTTAACAGCTATACTACTGCCTATTTAATGCGTATAATAGTCTCGCCTAGTAAGAAAGCCTGCAGACTAGAACTCCTCAGAGTTGATGGTTGCGGGACATGGATGCAGCCTCTTGCCTATCATAGATAAATGGCTTAGATTTCCGGTATTCTGATTCTGGGAGTCCATACTCCGCTCCACTTCTCCAAATCCTGTAAAAATTCGCAATATTTATATTACGGTTTTCCGCATATATACTAGTTGGCTCGCTTAAGCCCCTATACGCTGCTTAATCTTTTCAACACACCAGAACTCATATTCCCGCCTTACCTGCATGCAAAACAAAAAGTCAGGCGGTCTAAATAACCATTAGACCATACAACTGAAGCAACGCGAGTAATATTCCGACCCCATATCCTGCTATATAAGTCCCCAACTTCCGTTTTCCCCGGCCCTGTTAAACTTTTCTAACCACCACGACATTTTCTCTCACACATCTAAATCCTCCTTTCGCGAGATCGCTTTTCCGATCCTCGTGGTGCACATCCCCCTCTCGCCATCCCGTATGATTATCCTCGGCAGGTCGAGGCGGGCGCTCTACGCGTAGAGTGCCCGCCTAGACATACCTTTAGAAAAAACCGTGTTCCTTCATCGTTGTTTTACTGTATTCCCAAATCCCGTCTTTCGTGTAGGTATATTTTTTCCCGGAATACCCTTAGCCTGCACTACAACGACGAGAATGAGGTTTAAACCAAGGCAAGTGCCTGCTATATATTTGGGTTCTCAAATATTTTTATCTCTGGTTTCTAGTATGCTATACTACGGATGGCGAGGCGTGGCTCATTTCTATGTACCGTTGCTGCTCCTTCGAAATTTTTGCGTATTCTAAATATCCAACATCAGCTTTCAGTGAAGACACGGAGTACAGTACGCGCCGCGGGCCTCGAGGCCATAGAATGCCCCTATTAACGTCATATGGTATGACGTAACTGAGATGAAAGCATCAGTAATAGGTTTGTTTAGATATATAGAGTATTAAGATAGTTAGAAGTTTAAGTCTCTTGAATATCTTTCCTCTATATATGATATATCATATAGGGCTATTAGTTAACTTCAGGACAATATCACTATCAACACTATGGAATCCCTTATAGGATCTAACGTTGATCTTAAAGGGCTACTAGATGTGGAAGAAACGATTCACTTCACAAATTTAACGGACCTAAGGCAAGCTATACGCGACTTCTATATTGCCCCGGATCGTGATTCACTTTGTGATTACACTATTCTCATTATGGGATTCCCCGCCTCGAGCTTCATTAACTTCGACGACTACGACGACAACGATGACGACGAACCATTACTTCCTGGACACGGCAAGATATTATATCTTGAAGACCGGCAAGCACTGTTTATCACGATGCCTGGCTACCCACATGAAAGAGCGAGTCGCTTGTTTGGCCGGCTAATAGATCGAAAACTTGAGGCTATGAAATGCGCGGATGAACTTGTCACACAAGGAGGGCCGGCGGTAGAGATGAACAACGTCAGAAAATCGCCTGATGAATCCTGGACCCTGAGTGGTCCAAGATACATTACATTCGCCGTAGAGGCTGGGGCATCAGAGTCGCCGAGAGCACTAGCACTAAATGCTAAGATATGGCTTGAGCATGAGGAGTCGCACGTGGCACAAGTCGTCACGATTAAGATTTCTCGTGTACGAGAAGAGATTTTCTTCAGTGTATGGACGAATACAACACAGGAGAAGGATACACGAGCAGAACACCCGCGGAGAGCTTCTGAGGTTCAGATGGTGCGTGTAACACTAGCACAAGAACGACCAGTGGCTAGCAAAACAATTTCCCTCTCTTTTAAGAAACTATTTGAGCGAGAACCACGGAAAGGAACGGCAGAGAAGGACTTAATCCTCTCCAAACGGGAATTAGGTGAGATTGCTAGACGGATATGGCTGGATATGGGTTTTAAAATCCCCTCCCCAGCAGTGGAGAGCTAGCTAATGGCCTATGCTCCTTGTCCCTACGGGCGCATAGCGCGATGAGCACCAGCATACCATACGGGGTATGTTCCATGCCGCTACGGACGCATGGTTTTCCGTCCTTTGCTAGAGAGCAGGCGTTGCAGGTTCGATTCCTGCACCCTATCATTAGTCCACCTTTACGCGGTGATGGGGATAAGTAACTATGGACATTGTCCTAGTGAAACCAACGGACTAAACAATTCCTGTGCGAGACTAAGCCTCACAATGCAGTACCAGAATCACGTTTCGCCGTACTAGGTATCCAATTTTTGGTTACCATGATAAGCCTTGGGTAAGATAAGACAGAGTGTGGATTTCACTCTCCAGGCCTTTCCACCAAGTGGCCCAGCACAAAGCAGGGTCCCGTCTCCTCGACTTCACCACTCTCGCCAATCTCCGGAATGGCCACAATGTCTTTGTCAAGTGTAGAGTGGCTGGTCGTGGCGGGTCGAGGCAGGAAGGAGCGTCGGTGGTAACGGAGATCGGTAGTATCTGTTTTTCGCAAAGCTTGTACTGCTGCTCTTTGAGATAAGCATTTATTCAAGTGTCAACGAGGAATGAAATGCTTCCACTATCTAGAGCAATCAAGGTAAAGTCTTCGCGTCGCCATACAGGTTTCGATGCCCGTATCATTGCGTTTCTCTCTGTTATATCGGGCAGACGCTCTAGCCCTAAATACTTGAAGTATTTCAAATACTTAATTGCGTCCAGACAAGAAACTAATGGTCGTAGCCCGTAGTAGGTCAATAGTAACAAAGCTCGCAGGGTGTAATTTGCATCATTTCCAGCGATATGCATGTTTTCATGAGGGCAGTCGAGTATTTTTAGTAAGTGATAAAGGCTGGACTTGATGCCCAAGACTTCCGTAGCAATATATGTTGTATCAAACTTAGCGATTATAGTAGGAATCTCTTGAATGAAAATGCCTCGCTTTTGAAGGACTGCGAGATCACTCCGAAGTCCATGGCCCACGAGGATAATCTTGCGGTATTCTTGGCCTTTAATCTCATCTTGTATATAGAGTTGCTTCAAAATAACTTCATTTACTCTATCGTCAGTACGGTACTCTGAAGTCCCAAAGTAAAACTTCATTCGCTCTCTTCGGAATCTCTTCTGTCCACCTCTCTTTTGTCCCCCAATAACGAAGTGTCGTGTAAGTAACGATCCTGTTGATTTGGATATATCTAAAGAGAGGCAACGAGTATCCAATATTGAAACGCCCATCTGTGAGATATCAGGTGCTCCGGGTTTTAACAGCTCGAGGTCGAAAGAGACGATGACAGCATCCCATATAGGACTATTTTGAAGGCCGAAAATTGACTGTAGCTGCTCTAACCCATTTTGTGGGAAGTAAATCTTCGACATCGCTTTTGTAATCTTTTATTATTGTCTAGGGACGTGGTGCTTTAGGCGAAGAAGAGTGCAGATGTATTGAGGTAACGAGGTTGATTGCGGCTGTGGCCGCGGCGAGACGGTGGCGAGATCGCGAGGTGGTTGAGGAGATCTGGAAGGCCGCGGAGGAGAATGTGAGGGGGCGAGGATGGAGGAGAATTCGATGATTTACTAGATTCCTTGCTACCCTCGCCTTTGATAGGGTATTAGGTGACTTGCATCTAGGTGTCTTCGGCAAAGTTATTTAAAGAATAAAGAAAAGTGAAGCGGAGCGACCTTGGTTAAATGAATGTACGGAAGTAAGTGCAGTTGTGAACCTGCTTGCCAGCCTAGCTTTTCCAACTGTCATAGATTAATCAGTATTTCGCCCTCCGGTGGTTGAACTTATTAAGCCTCCATTCCATTTCAGGGTGTTGGGAATATTTTTTATTAACTAGCCACTAAATTTACAGAGTATGGGCTCACAGAACACCGAGAATCAGAATACCGAAAAGCTAATACCCATTTATCGATGACAGTGAAGAGGCCGGTATCCACGTCCCGCTCCGTCAACTCTGGGAAATCCTAGTCCACAGGCCTTCTTACCGAGCAAAGACGATGATATACGAATTAAAGGTCAGCATCAAGGCTCCACTCGGCAACCTATCCACTAATCATATAGCGCGAGTTTAGGCACATCATAATTATGGTGGGCAGCATCTACAGCTACAACCACCAAAGACTCTCACGGCCAGCCAGACGACAGCAGAAACAACCGCTGTTCGCCCCGCAACCTGTTCCCTTACGGTCGATAGGCGCAGGCAGTCTCTTCCATCGCGACAGTCAGTTTTGGTAGAAGACTTTGCATAGGCAGACGTTGTAAGAAGCTGTTCCTTCGCAATGCCCTGCAGTAGGCACGACGAAGCCGAAGGATGCCAAGACACTCTTGAAGAAGCTCCGCGCGCATGCAAAGGATAAGGACGATAAGGCGATATGCAGTTCGGTACAGGCAGATGTAAGCTAGTTATAAAGTACGGATACTCCTCCGGAACAAGTCTCTCTAAAGGGATAAGTCAGCAAGATTTAGGACAACTACATCCGGGCCTATCTTATAATTCCAAGCGAGACGAGTACTGGTACCCCCGATGGGTGCCGCCAACAGTGGAATGAACTGGTATCCAAGGTCAACGAGTTCGTACCAACACTTAAGATAGAGTTTTCACCAATGTCTGGAACTGGAGAGTGATGGGCGGAGCCGCTCTGATCGTTCGAGGGAGGCATCGATTCCACATCGAGGAAAGTTGTATGTGATCTGTCGTGCTGGAGGGCCTGTTTTGCAGTCAGGTAAATCGTACATCGGATGGGTTTCCTACCCCGTTGCGATAATAGTTTAACAGTCCTTTGGTCTACTAGTTTGCTGTTGCGAACCGCAGTGTATTGAAATGCGATTGTCTCCCGTTAGCTCTGCGATAAGATTGAAATTGCAGTTCGTAGCTGGCACCACGTACAGGTGGGAGTTCGACTTTGCCAGCCTCCCGTAGGAATAAGCTCTCATCATGCGCCCGTAGGGACATGGAGTACAACCCGTGGGTTCTGTGGACAGCTATCACGCGCCCGTAGGGACATGTGGCGTTGCTTGTGCCTAGGAGGTCCATCACAGACACTCAACAGTTTTTTAGAAGAAAACTTAGGTTTTCAACCAACAACACGTTCCCACAAGGCAACGCTTAACATATGCCCAATATCTGTTCCACCATCCTCTTTGAGCGAGTCGCCAGCACTGCCTTTGATCTCTTCCCAATCTCGATGATGCTTCTCAATTATCTCAGCCATACCAGATGCATTTAGAATCTCTGCGAGTCTATAATGGCAGTCTAAAAGGACAGCATTTGGGAGCTCTAACTCTTGTGCATCTTCTGCCCTTCTAAATTCAACTCGGCGACTCTCTGGGAGAAGACTTTCCAAATCATCTGGGTATTCAGCAAAAGTTTTAAGCTCATACACATTGTCACTCTCCTAATAATACATACATTTGTTAGTAAACTTAACCAATACTAAATTTACTAGGGTATACTAACAGTAGCCTTAAAAGCAAGAGAGAAATCTCCAAATGCGCTATGCAAGTAGGACGAAAGTGATATTCCATTTGAAATGTCATTAATGCTTTCAACTTGCATTCCAGCCTTTCGAACATTAGGAAAACATCGGTAAAGCACTTCCCATGCTTTTGAAGTATCACTTGGTGCCTGCTTGCTTTAGTTAGTATTAACACAGTTAAGGCATTAAGGATATATTACTGATGATTGATTCCATGATCCATAAGAAAATGGAATTATATGCGCAACTTCAACCTTCGTTTTTTTTGTGACCTCTGGGCGGCCAAGCTCATTCCAATGACCAATGTGCATGCTACCAGTTATAACACAACGATGGCTATCACGTCGACGACATCTTTCTCGAAAGATTTTTTCGCGAGCTTCTGGCATATCTAGGCTTCCTGCCACAATCTCTGCATTTTCTTGTCGTTTTGGGTGTGGTGAACTTGTAACCGAAGATTTTCGAGAGCGGGCTTTCACTATACTAAGGATTAGTGATGTCTACTTATTATAATACTCTAGGCTTACTTGGTACTGCAAGGCCAGTGACTAGATTGTTGAAGACAGAATAGAGATCTTCATCTGTCTTTGCATTACTAATATCTCTAGCCATAGATTCTCGGCCCCCCTCTGGTAGCCATTCTAAGAAAGCATTAAAAGAAGGCTGAAGTTTCTTTTCATTAGGACGGTCCTTGGTCTTGTATGTACTTATCCTTTTCCTTGCTTCTTCTGCTAAAGTCGTCCAATCTTCAGAAGCCGCGGTGATAGTGGACAAAACAGATAAGCCTCGCGACTGCTGTTGAATCGAACTTTCACCTGGTGCCGAATTTTCAGTTCGTTTCGCAATACGTGCAGACTTTCGTCGAGGGGAATCAGAAGATTCCGGCTGCTGGTCCGTCTGCTTGCGCTTGCCGGGAGTCATGGTTGGATATGTAGGACAAATACTAAAGCGTGTGTTCAGAAAGAGGATTTATGTGAGACGACGAGCGGATAACTAGTTAGTGGTTCGGTTACGTAACCCGGCTTAACACAAGCAACAGCAAAGTTAAGTTAGCGCAGCTAGGTGGGTGACCGGGTTACGTAACGGAACGACTAGAGCAGAAATTTAACGGGGCAGGGCAAAACGGGAGTTGGGGACTTAAATAGCGGGATACAGGGGTTGGAATATTAATCGCGTCGCGAAAGTCGTATCCCCTCATCCGGTAGGAACTAGCCACGCTAGTAGGGTTTTCCCTACTCCTGTATGATGATTTGCTCCTGAATATAATACATAAAATTATGAACAACTATTCCTAATTCAGTCAGTTATGCAACGAGTAAGCGGTAAAATGAGTCGTATTATTGGACAAAATATCCCTGCTAGCGTGGCTAGTTCTTACCGGACGAGGGGATAGTCTAATGGTTATTTAGACCGGTTCACTTTTTGCTCTGTATAGAGGCAAGGCAAGAATATAGGTTCTGGTGTGTAGGAATATATAGTTGGAATGATTCGCGATATTGATATTACGGTTTTCTGTATATATACTACTCCCCCTCTCAAAATAAATGTAATAGTGGGTCAGATTACAAAGGGTTATTAGCCAATAAAAGTAAGGGATTCTAACCTAACTGATGCACTATCTTTGAAGCTATTCAAGCTTTAATAGATATCCACTAACTGCTTAATATACTACAACAGTGTTATCTTCGAGACTACGTTCGACATCGTGATTCGAATCGCAAAGCAGGAAATTTATACCGGTTGACGGAGAAGCGGTCAGCGTGTTTGCTTGAGTACAATATTAGCTGCTGTTACATTCTGAGTGTCCTTGGGAACGTTGAGATTGGGTGCCAGAGTGCATCACCTTCCAAAGCGTCTTCGTAAGATGAGTACACTTATAAGGATTGAGATTCCAGGGCTCAGTCATGTCTTTTGAGGATGCAGTCATGCCTTTGAGGATAGGATGTTTTCAGCGCCAGTGAAATCTTGTAGATACCTCACTTAAGACACTCTTGGATCATTGGACGGCATTATTATACGACATAGCTGCTATGCCGACATTCCATTCGTCACACGCATAATAGGACTGTCGACTCACATTATTACTTCTGAATACATCTGAAAAGTCGAATCACTGGTGTAAAAACTTTGGCACTATGAACATTGTATTCTCTGCGATCAATCTTTTGGCAGCGACGAAAGCCTGCAGCAGCACAAACGAACGTCACTCGCGCATAATTTCGACTGTATATCTTGCAACCGTCACTACGGCAGTGAAGAGGCGTTGCAGCAGCACTTGCGCGACTCACCAGCACATCCACCGTGCCCGAGGGTCTTGTTTCGATTGTGATTGATTTACTGGTCAGAGTTTTCACAAATATCTGGAATCTTCTCGCGGATGAAGCATTGTTCTGCACTATACCTGCATTAGCGTCTTCGCCATCCGCAAGCCAATGGTGATTTCATGTACCTAAGGTAGGAGGTCTGATAGAAGGTGGAACAAACCTTTGAAATCTCCATTAATTGCAACGCTCAATCAGCGCCGTTGCACCGAAGTCCCACTTTCTGGTAGGCCATCTTGACGTTGATAGTGCACTTTTCGGCATCTTCTGTCATTCCGGCATCCAAAAGCTTGTTGATTTATCGGATGACGCAACACTCATGAGACCATAATTGAACCGGGTTTTGTATCGAGACATTCACCGTGTTTCAAGAATGGCGAGCGCTTCGCTTTTCACACATGAGAGACGTAGAAAGCCGCGCGGGCGACATTCTTCGGACTTTTCGGCACACAGCTCCTTGAACTCGCTCCAAACCGCGTGAATTCTTTGAGTGTGAGATATCGAAATCTTGCTGTCAGCCTCAACCGCAGACTTCAGTAGAAGGTACTCAGCCAGAGCTAGGCTATATCTTCCCATCCACGAGGCTTTTGTGACGGGTAGCATGAATTCTTGGATTTCATCTGTTACCGGAGGACTCCAGAGGGATTCTCTGCATAGTGATGAGGCTGATGGCTAGTGAAAGAGAGAAGGAATGCCAGACTTTGGGTTCTCGGTGAATGTTTGGTACTGGTGTCTCATAGTTGACAACGATTCGAGAGAACCAGACAGCATTTTTGGCAACGTTCAAGGCCACTCTTCTTGCAGCGACAGAAGTCTGAGCGCTTCAACTCCCAGATTTGCGCCGAGGTGGTTATGTAACCGTCCGAGTCCGCTCGATCAAGCATTTCTAGGAATAGGTCGGCTATACTAGAGTCCTCGTGGATGTTCCCGAAAGTAGAATACTCAAGGACTTGTAGCAGAGGTAGCCCCACGACGGAGAGAACCGGCCGCTATCTAATTTCGTAGCGAGAACCAGACATGTTCTTACATGACTCGCAAACTTTGTGTATTCCTCCACGGCCAGATTCCCAACTCGCTCTCCTCAAGCCCTCGGGTTCCGTAAGAACGTGGCAAACAAGGGGCGATTCTGTCCTGCTTCTCAAACGAAGACAAAGCGTGAGCTCTTCTCTGGTGTTCTTTTCCTTGATGCTCTCTGCCACCCAGTAATGGACAAGAGGATGGATGTAGATGGAGGTCGAGTCGACGCCGCTTCGAATGAAGGAGACTTTCTTATCACTCGTTTCGCATCTATGGAGCCTTTCCGGCTACACAGAACTCTCCTCAGCTGTGGTGATACCCACTGTTCATCTTTCGGGGCTTCCTGAAACTCTCCATTCGGAAGCCCAGTAGTATTGTCCCACTAAACAACTTTCGATGATGGAAATCGGGATATCCTCAGTCTGTAGAAGTGACAGCATCTGTAGGAGCAACGCAGCTTCGGGGAAATCCTTCTTGATGATCTCGAAGGAGATAGTCCAGGTTGTCATAACGGTTTCTCGGCTCCGAAAGTTGTACTGCGTCGACGGGTACTCCTGTAGATATTCGGAGCGCTCTCTCAAGTACAGCTTGAGGTATTCTGCAATGGATATTTGAGCTGTTCTAATGTAAGATGCAGCCTGATCAATGGCCAATGGCAGATACCCCAGGGATTTGAGCAACTCCGATGCTGCCCCCTCGACCTCGGTTGTAATATTGGTGATGCGGTGAAGAAGCTGCCGTGCTTCTGTATGGTCCATGCCGGCAACATCGACCGTGTTCCACTGTAGCTTAACCAAGTCGTTTCGGCTTGTCATCAGAACCGTGCCTTCATTCCAACTCGGAAGAACTGACGGTGTAAGGCATTGAGCCCATCGTCCGAATCCACGTTGTCGACGATGAGGAGCCATCCGTCATTCTGGGTCAACCAATTCTTCGCAGCTTCTACGTTTCCTTCCAAGCTTTGCATCGTCCCAACGCCGGCATGTCGGGCGATAAGAGAAAACCCGTTAATTAGATGCGGTTTGTCCATTCCGTTGACCCAGAATACCGCGCTATAGCAGGGCCGGTAATCCTGAGCAAACTGCACTGCGATTTCAGTTTTGCCCGACCCGCCCAGACCACAGAGTGCAGACCTTCTTGGCTGGTGGGGTCTTCGGTTTCCTGGTTGAAGTATGGAGAGGAGAGACATTTCAAGATCTCTTCTCCAGACTTAGTCCTCATTTGAGTCTAAATGGACAGTGAAGATTCAAGTCTTAGTCTTGGAGGCTGTGTCGTGAGAACCGATGTCTTGCCCATGTCTGGGTTCTATCTCCGGTCTGGCGACATGATAGAATAGTTAGCAGGTAGGCTCTTTGATAATTTAGTATGGTATGATAAGATATCGTTGTTCTCTTACCTCGTATCGTCAGAAAATGCTTCAGGGTGCGAGATTTCCTCCATTACATCGCTCATTGGGACATCTTGTCATACTTCAGGTGCATTGTGTTGGCTTGCTTCTGGAACTCTAGTGTTGGATCTGACCAGCTGAAGCGCACATCTTTGCAGTCGGCTCTCGTGCTCAAGGATGTAATTGTGCGTATGCGTAGTTATCGTACTTATTTCCTCCCAGTCAGAGAGGGTGACATCTTCAAGGCCTCGTTCGACGTTGAAACGAAAATAGTTGTCGCTATCCCGGTAAAGCATTTCCATCTCTTGGGCTACTCTGCTGGAGCTGCTTGCCATCATCTTGAGGGCTTGCAATATCGAAATTCTGGTATTTTTGATAGTAACGACATTCCCAAGCCGGTACTGATGCTGTCCACTTGGATGTTTCCGGCCTGGGGGAACAACCGTCTTGCCTCCTGAAGTAGAACGTTGGATGGGTTGTTACAGCCGAATCCAGCGTCGATGAATTCGACCTCATCCAGTTAGCATTTTATTGATTTAAGTACGTCGCGGCCGATGATGTAGCCCGCACAACTTCCCAGGTCTTACAATCTTTTAACCTGCTGTTAGTCTCGTATGTCCTAAATAAAGTTTGAGATTGTGTTTTGTTATTGCTAAGACAGCGCTATTGACGTTAGAAACAAATCACTTCCTGCTGACATGACGAGTAGACATACGTCCTTGCAACATGACTCGTCTCGAAAGACTTGATCTCGATGTGGACAAGTCTCTGCCGGTGACTGTGCCAACCCCTCGAGACTCCGGGAAATACCAGCAGGATCACGGCAAAAATCCTCCATCACGGACTTGATGGCATTCTCAAGTGACCTGGCCGAGAACATGCCGCTCAGTGCGACAAGGATTGAGATCCAGTGCTTCGGTCTAAATGCCGCCGCGGCAACCATTTTGTATATTGCGATAGCCTCTCCGGGAGTCAAACCCAGCCGCCCAAGGAGGGCGGCGATGATCCTAGAATAGTGAGTTTAAGGGGCCACTACTTCCTAGGTAGGTCATTAATTAATAGCTCACCCGCCTGTACTGGTTCCTCCGATGAGATCAAAATACTGGGAATACTTATCTCGAAACGATTTGCGACTCTCGTTGGCTCTCCAGACGAAGCTGAAGGTTCCTAGCCAGCACCACGGAGAGGTGAGAGTTCGACTTTGCCAGCCTCCCGTAGGAATAAGCTCTCATCATGCGCCCGTAGGGACATGGAGCATAACCTGTAGGTTTTGTAGACAGCTACCATGCGCCCGTAGGGACATGTGGCGTTGCTCGTGCCTAGGAGGTCCATCACAGGCACTCAACAGTTTTTCAAAAGAAAACTTTGGTTTTCAACCAAAAAGGCAGGGAGTTCTACTGTACAAAAGGGCAAGCCGGTCCGTAAACCGTATTCCGCCTGCCAAAGACCAACAAGTACCGTCGTCACACCATCTAAAACGCAAATAGAAGACGTGAGATGTCAGTGCTACCATCGCTTGAAAGGCCTCTGATCCTATCTCGCTCTCTCATGACATCATCAATATGTTTGCCCATTCCTGAAGCATGCAATATTTTTGAAAGCGTAGCGTGAATTTGGAGTACTACGCTGCTTGGGAGTTCTGCGTCTGAGTAGCTTGTAAATTTAATAATACGCTTGCCGTACATATTAGGCTGGGGCATATGTAGGTCAAGTATTGTCGGGTACCCAGGAAAGGTAAAGATTTCGTATTCGTTTGGTTCTCCCTATCTAAATTAGTACATTATGCTCGTCATTTAAGAGAGTAAGGACATACAGTTGGGTCAAAAGCGAGCTCAAATGCACCAAATGACGAGTGGGCCTCTTGGGATAATGTCATTAAATTCGCAGAGTTATTAATGTGTTTTGGCTGAAGCATAAGACAGGGGAAGCACCTTCTAAGGGTTGTCCAAATCCGTGCAATCTCTTGATTCTAGAACTACTTCTAGTAATTTGCAGGAATGGTGAAAGATGTCTAACAAACCTCTTCATTGTTATCCCAGCACCCTAGTGAAAAGGGAATTATATGTGAGGGTATTGTACGGCCTGAATAGCCCACTATGCTTCTACCATGTTTTGGGGCTGAGATATCAGTGATCCCTGTTAACATGCATTGAAAATTGTCACGTTCAAGACAATTCTCCTTGAGCTGTTGTTGGGCGCTTCGTGTAGCTGGCTCGCCCATAGCTGCCGCCATCTCTTCAACTTTATTGCCATCGAGAAAAGGTGAGGGTGTCACTGGTGTGCGAGGCCTGGTTTTCACTATGTAAAAAGAAATATGGTTTAGAACTCGGAAGCAATTCAAGAGGCATGCCTGGAGGATAAGTTTATCTTACTTGGTAGAAGAATAGAAGTCACGAGATGTCTGCAGAGATCGTAGGTGTTCAATATCTAAGGACGTTAGTGTGATCTCGCACTTCGTGATCGAAGGGACAAACTGTGGTGATGCTTGAGGCTGCTAGTTGATGTCAGCCTATTCTGCAGTTAGGTAAATCTTATATCAGATGGTGTCATACCTGCTACGATAATATCCCAATAGTCCCTTGGTCTGTGGTTTGGTTTGCTCTTGCAAACTGCAGTGTATTTAAAATGCGCTTGTCTCCCGTTGGCTCTGCGATAATATTACAATCACAGTTCGTAGCTGGCACCACGTACAGGTGGGAGTTCGACTTTGCTAGCCTCCCGTAGGATATAATCTCTCCCGTAGGAGGTAATCTCTCATCATACCTCCGTAGGGATATGGAATACACCCGTAGGTTCTGTGGACAGCTATCATGCGCCAGTGGGCACATCTAAGTGAACCAGAAGGATCACAGAATAGCAAGTCAGCAATAGATTCCTTGCTCAGGTGTTCTGGGATCTCGGTTTCCAGAAAATAAAAGATGGCTCGCGCCACAAGGGAAGAAGAAAAGATAGCTTACGCTATTCTGAAGCATTTGTTTAACGTTATGCCCAGACGTTTACTGCATAAGATTGCAGTTCTGGAATACTGAAGACAATATCCCCTTCTCCTAGACCTGGATCTCTAAGGAATAGGAGTCTAAACTCCAGTACTAATGCACCTCCATTGACAGTATATGATGCTGTGTTTCTAGGGTCTCCAGTGTTATTGTAGGTAATTGTGATTGCTTGTTGTAGCACTGGCTCCATTACTGCAGACCATCGGGTTGTAGCTGCTCCTTGTCGAGGTACTCGTTCTTCTTCTTCCCACTTCTCTAATATAATTGAACTTTGCCCGCCATCAAATTTAGCAAGAATCACAATCTTGACATCATGATTTGATGTAGAGAACCACCATCTCATATCTGCTCTTAGCTCGGGCAATGATTCAGAATGCCCAGCTTCAATAACTAGTGTAGGCCATTTTTCATGTCCTAAGCGATCCGGTATAGGCCCACCAGTCGAATCACCTTCACCACCATCGCCACCAGGGTGTCCTTCTCTTGCTCGAAATGTAGTAGCGCCTTTTGTTTTCCAATATCCTTGTAAATTCATTGGGACAAGCTTATATGCATACTGCTGGTTAAGCTCTTCATGAAGGGTTTCGTGAATTCCAGTCGGGATTGTAATAATAAGGAGTCTTGAGTCTGCATAATAACGACGGAACCGAATCCCGCGTCGACGGATCTCTCTCTCTCTCTCAATTATAGCAAAATCTTGATAAGAGACCTCTAAAAATAATTAGTATAATTACAAGTAAAGATATATAGAGCTGAGCTGATATACCCGTAACAATCAGAATATCTCCAGGAACACGATTAATTAGCTCAAAAAGCGCTTCAACTGTCGTGAATTGAATAGTTGGGGGCTTGGTGTCCTGCGACGCCATCAAAGCAGACGAAGCTGGGGTTGAGGCAGATTTAGACATTGAGGCTGACGCAGAGGCTGACGCAGGTGTAGACACCGAAGCTGACGATGCAGATGATGCAGGATGGTACAGAGATGATGCCATGATTAATGACAGAGAGGGGTGGTGGTGTGAGACTTGTTTGGTGGGGTTTGGTGGCTGTTTAGTTGCTGTTTGGTTGGTCAAGTGTGACAGGTAAGCTGCAGGGATGGGCTCGCGTTAACTTACATTCCACCAGTTCACACCACAGATGATGACTAAGTTCCACCCCACGCATATCAATTACCCTTTTCGGCCAACTGTGGCGTGTCTATTAGTCATCTGGTGGGCTTCAGGCTACACTCACTAAATTTACAGAGGATACTCGCTAAATTTATAGTGCATACCCACTATAACCTCTATACCCACGCTTAATCATACCTATTTATCTATCTAATCACGAACTAGAAATATTAATACTTAGTATAATATATTATAAGTTACTGTAAACTTGGTATGAAACGGCTTTTAAGAAGTACTAGCACGTAAATATCACGACAAGAGCAGGAGACAAGGAAGAGCTGGAAAAAAGGCTCCCCTGCCCTCCCCTCCTACCCCAAAAGCCTCTTATGATAGAGTTTCGCAGGGATGAAGGTTAGGTAACTTACAAGTTGGGATTTTCGTGGCTTGGTCAGCTCTGGCTCCTTGACTTGTGTCATCCTCTTTGAGCTGCTTACGCGGCCGTCAGCAAGATATTGGGCACCGAGATGACCTGGCTGTTGAGGCTTGGGCTACTAGCTATACGTGAAAGATGACACTTATCTAGCACTGTCGCGAAATAGGCCGTTGTCAGGGTGTTGGGCAAAGGAAGCCTAATACACGGGAGGTGCTGTAGGTACGGATAGGATCAACATGTAATTGTAATATCGGGTTACCTCTGTAAAAGGCCTAAGACCTCTGGTCGTCAGTAAGTCAAAAACTTCGGGCCAAGGAGAAGCCCTGTTTACAAGCGACTGTAGTAAGATATTTGTGATGTTTAATACAAAGGATTGCTACCATGACATAAAGTCGAATTGGGTAGATAACGGTGCAGGGCTTTGTCGCAGTAGTACTAAGAGATATGTGAATATCATTGGTTAAACTATTCCCGCCCGCTTGTAGACACATGCTCTCTACTTTGGTGGATAATATCCAGCGTGTATGATAACAAAACTTCTTAGAGTTGCCTTATTGTCTCTACTTTTTCCCCTCCCGTTTTTTCTCTTTAGGCCATATAGATATTGGCATAGGCGGCACCGGCTTGTGAATTACCCTGGCCAGTAGACGATCCCGAAGCTCTAAACAAGAAGACTCCTTTGAATCAACCTCAAGCCCCTCCTACTCGATTTCCAAGCCCTCAAAATCAATCTATAGGCCCTCAACTCCGCTTTACGACTCCGCCTCAGACAAATCAACGAGCTTTTGGACTGTCTAGATCAGCCAGATACCCATCCCTTAGTGCCTACAAGTCAGTATTAGGACAACGGCAAGAACCTCGACAAGAGCCTCAACAAGAGCTTCGACAAGAGCTTCGACAAGACCCTCAGCCAGAGAACCAACCTGATATTTACGATACTAGTCCTCCCACAAGCCCGACAAGACCACATCCACCAATACAGCCTCGAATCCCTCAAGATCCGATACCTCAGATGCCTCGAATTCAGACTCCCCAGATCGAAGAACCTCAGCCCGACTTTAGTCATCAGATAGCCAACCTTGCTAAAATATACACTGAGGAGGATCGATATTCAGGACAGCCAGACGATAGCTTTGACTTCAAATTCGGTATATTCCTTGATAACTATATGAAAGCTAGTGTCCCTAGACAAGCCCAGAGCATAGCCTTCTCAATGATGCTTAGTGGTCTAGCCAAGGACTACTACTACAAGGCATGTCATCAAAAGTCGCTACAATATCAACCGGCTTTGTAAGGCTATAAGCAAGAGATTTGAAACCAGTGAACAAGGCCGTCTAAACATACTCAAATGGGAGACTCTGTCACTGAATACTACGATCAAGGAGAATCCTAACAAAACCACGGCTCAATATCTTGATATCTTGATTAAGTAGATGACTACAATCCAACAAAACCTCCCTACTATATATCATGATAATAAGATTGCCTATGATAAGCTTATTAATGCGTGTCGAGCTAATGAAGCCTATCGCTTTGCATGTTATAAGGCTAGTAATACTTTGACCGGTATTATTAGTGATTTGTAGTTATCGATCACTACGTTTGAGCAGTCTAAGCCTACGAATGCTTATATTATGGACCCACCAGATCCTGATCCTGATCCTGAACTAGATCCTGACCTATATTATGTTGATCGCCAGTATTATGGACCTTCTTGACTACCTCCCTCTCGATTCAGACCTAGACGACAGTCTTATAGACCATCAAAAGATCAAAAATACCATCAGCCTCAAGACTGCACTAAAAAGTGCTTAGTCTATCAGAAAGCCGGCTATTAGTCAACCAATCATACACCTAAGGAGCGTAAAGAAGCCATGGATAGGCTTAGGAAGCGTTTTGATAAGGGCTTCCGATAATATATAACTGAACTTGAAGATACGGATAACACGAATGATCTCCAAGAAGCTTTTGAAGCCTTGATTACGGATGACTCTCAGTTGAATACGAATAATCCTGATTCTACGACCTATTTTACAACATGTGGGGCAGTAAATACAGAGCAGGCTCAACAGATAGTTGATATAGTGGCTAATCAAGCCTTTGAATACGCTTTGACCAGCGCCACTACCCAAAGAATTGATGACTCAAAGCAACTATCAACCTACTTGACTCGATACTCAGACAACCACTTCGCCGGAGTAATGATCGATACGGGTGCAGCAACGGTCTCTACGGCTGGAAAGAACCAGTATCAGGCCTATTCAAAAGCCTTCAATCTCGATATACTAGATACTACAACCACTGGATCAACCTCAGTATGTTTTGGAATTGGCGCCACTACTTCTATTGGATCTGTAAAGCTTCATATGCCTATTGGATCAGCTACATTCCATATAGTTGATGCAGACACCCCTTTCCTTCTCTGTCTCCAAGACCTCGATAAGATCGGAGCGTATTATAACAATCTTATGGACCAGATCATTTACCCAGGAGGATCTCACCCAGTTATCCATAATTACAGACATCCCTTCATTATATGGGAAAACTCTGCAGTCAGCTACCTTACAGAGCCTGAATTACGCCAACTACACCATCGATTCAGACATCCAACAATCGAACGACTATATACAATCCTTAATAGAGCTGGACATGACGATCCTCAGCATCTCAGCTTGATTCAGAAGCTCACTAAATACTGTTCCCTTTGCTAGAGGAATAGCCAGGCTCCCCGATAATTCAAATTCACGCTCTATAATAATGATATCTTTTTTAATTACACTATATATACGGATATAATGTATATCAACGGGTCACCAGTCCTTTATATTATCGACGAAGCTACTCGATTCCAAGCTACCAGATAGCTTGAAAACATGACAGCTTAGCATATATAGGACATACTTCGGTTCTGCTGGATTGACACTTACTTAGGACCCCCAGATCTGATAGTTTATAACACAGGAACTAACTTTACGGCTACTAAGTTCCAACAGAACACTCAGACCCTGAGTATTCGAACCAAGGCAGTTCCTACTAAAGCAGCTCAATCAATAGGCATTATCGAACGATATTATGCACCTTTACGCCATGTATATAAAGAGATATTAGAGAAATTAGCAGGTATAACTACAGGCAAAGCTATCCTTTTACAACTCTTAGTCAAGGCAATTAATGATATAATAGGACCTGACGGATTAGTACTAACTTTGCTAGTATTTGGCTTATACCCTCGACTATCTAAATCTGACCCTCCTTCCCCTTCAATTACTCAGAGAACAGCTACTATCAAGAAAGCTACCCAAGAACTCTTGAAGCTATAGGCAAATCGACAAGTTATAGACGCTCTACGATAGCGTAATGGCCCACGAGTCGATAATATACATAATTTGGAAGCTAGATCAGAGGTGTTAGTTTGGAAGATTCACAAGAAGGTATGGAACAGGCTATACAAGCTCTTGATAATTAAAGGAGAGATAGCTACATCTGCAAAAATGTTAAGCGTCAGGA
Source organism: Oidiodendron maius Zn (assembly GCA_000827325.1). Lineage (NCBI taxonomy): Eukaryota > Fungi > Ascomycota > Leotiomycetes > Myxotrichaceae > Oidiodendron > Oidiodendron maius. The sequence continues at coordinate 1,836,116 of KN832870.1, read as the reverse complement.
AATTTCAGAATTTTTATATAGTACTAACGACGTCAAAATTGCATCAATACTGTCAAAATCGCTAGGTAGGCCGTCAAAATCGTGTCAATGCCGTCAAAATCAATAGGCGAGCCGTCAAAATCGCGTCAATGCCGTTAAAATCGCTAGGTGGGCTGTTAAAATCGTGTCAATACTGTCAAAATCAATAGGCGAGCCGTCAAAATCGCATCAATGCTGTCAAAATCGCTAGGTAGGCCGTCAAAATCGTGTCAATGCTGTCAAAATCAATAGGTGAGCCGTCAAAATCGCGTCAATACTGTCAAAATCACTAGGTAAGCTATCAAAATTGTGTCAATACCATCAAAATAACTAAGTAATTCCCTTAAATATATATACTCTAATCTAATACTTAAATATATACACTCTAATGCTCGAATACACACGCTCCAATACTTGAATACACACGCTCTAATACTCGAATATACACGCTCTAATGCTCGAATACACACACTCTAATGCTCGAATACACACGCTCTAATGCTCGAATACATACACTCTAATGCTCGAATATATACACTCTAATGCTCGAATATATACACTCTAATGCTCGAATATACACGCTCCAATGCTCGAATACACACGCTCCAATGCTCGAATACACACGCTCCAATGCTCGAATACACACGCTCTAATGCTTGAATACACACGCTCTAATGCTCGAATACACACACTCTAATGCTTGAATACACACGCTCTAATGCTTGAATATACACACTCTAATGCTCAAATACACACACTCTAATACTCGAATACACACACTCTAATGCTTGAATACACACACTCTAATGCTCAAATACACACACTCTAATGCTTAAATATATACGCTCTAATGCTTAAATACATACGCTCTAATATTTAGCTAGTAATATATTTAAATAATAATAATAATATATTAAACCTATCAAACCTGTCAAACCTATCAAACCTGTCAAACCTGTCAAAATAATTAAGTGGGCTGTTAAATGCGTCAAAAATTTAGGCGGGCTGTCAAACGCGTCAAAAATTTAGGTAGGTTATCAAACGCGTCAAAATAATTAGGTAGGCTGTCAAACCTATCAAAATAAGGAGCATAAGCAGATCCGTCAAGCTGTCATTAACGTCAAAATCAGCTCAACATTTTTGCAGATATATAGTGGAAATCAATAGACAACCTATCCAGTTCAGGACTACAGTTATAAAGCTGTATTTACAGGAACCACTAGCTTCAGAGCAAGTAATTCAACCAGACAAACCTATAGATAAAACCCTATTACTAGAAGCAGCTATTCAGCCAGCTATTCAGCCAGACAACACTATTCTAGAGGATACTATCATAATAGAAGAACCTAGCCAACCAGAGCCTTTATGAAGACCTTAAGGCTATCTACAGAAACAACCTCAACCTTCTAATGACTCTTTTATAGCTGATATTACGATCTGTATCCCTGATCCCAATACCTAGCTTAATGGTAAACCTTTCGAACAGTCTTACTAAAAGGAATTGAACAGCTTATTTAAACACGGTATCTTCAAAATCATCAACTATATCCTACCTAATAGTCAGCTCTTCAAGACTAGGTTTATAGATAAGATTAAGTTCGCTAGTACTAAGAAAGCCTTTGAAAAATCCCGACTAGTCGTCTAGGGATATAGTAATAGTGGTAAGGATAAGATTCTCATATAAGCACCAACTATTTAGCAGGCTAGTCAACAGATACTCTTAAGTCTTGCACCTTCTTTTTATACCTAGAATATAAAGCTGTATTTATAGGACATTTCTCAAGCCTATATACAGTCTTAGATACAGCTAACTAGGGATATTTATCTTAACCCTCCTACTAAACTAGGCCTTCAGTCGAAGTTTTTATAGCTTATCCAACCTCTTTACAGATTAGCTGAATCAGGCACTTACTAGCATAATATATACTACAAACACTATATTAAGAAGCTTGATATAGAAGACTTAACCTTTAATCCTTGTCTCTTAATTAAGAAGCATAGTAATAGAGTCATTAGTATAAAAACTATCGATACATTACTATTGGCTAATACTACCCTAGCTAATAAGGAAGAAGCAGCCTTGACCTTTTCTTCAAAGCCTTACTAGGAGTTACTAACTATATCACCTATTCTTTTTAATAGTACAGTTATCTAGCTTTATGATACAGACAATTCAATTATAATCAGCCAGACCTATCAGATTTCAAAGATTGAATTAGCTACAGATTACGAATTATATATCGCTTAACGTGCCTAAGGAGTATATATTGTAACTGTATCAAAGCCAGAGCAAGCTTTTGGATACTCTTTTACTGTACAGGTGATTAATTCGACTATTACGGATAAACAGATTGATTTTCTGAACAAACAACTATCCTAGCAACTTGATCACCCTGATAGAAGACTATGCTTTGTTCCCTTTGACCTACAGACCCTTTATATGGCTATATTTACAGACTCTTCTCTTGCGAACAACCACGACATATCTTCCTAGATCAGATATATAGTTATTACAGTAGATAAGGACAACAGAGCTAATATAATCTACTAGAGTTCAGTCAAATACAAGCGTGTTACTTGAAGCATCTTAGTAGCTGAGTTATATACTATATCCTTGGGTTTTGATAACGCAGCAGTGATCAAATAGACGATTCAACAGATCCTACATCGACCAATCGATCTTACAATCTACATTGTCTTGAAATCCCTTTATGACTACCTTATACGACTCAGAACAATACACGAGAAGCGATTAATGATCGATATAATGTGTCTTTGATAAGCCTACAAGTGTAGAGAGGTATCACAAGTAGTGTGGATCGATAGGAAGCACAACATAGCCGGTGCCATGACAAAGGAGAAGCCTAGCAACAGCCTCAAGGCTCTTATTGATTCGAATCGGCTTGATATAACGGAAGGGACGATTGGCTAGGTGGATCGGGTAGATACACGAACAGATACGGGTGATAAGGGTAGAAATTTACGGGCTCAAGACAACTGAGTTACGTCCAAATCCGAGGACTTCTTCGAATCAACCTCTGTTTCCTCTTCAGGACTAGCCTCGAGAACGACGAGCTCTGATTGGATGGATTAAGTATTGAACTGGCTAAATAGGGTAAAGCCTCTTTCTTCTAGGTTTGCCCAGGTGGTGTGAAGGCGCAGACAGATCGCACAGGTTATCTCCGAGCGCAGACGGGTGATCTCACGGGAACACCTGCGCGCACTGGTGGTGTGAAGGTGCAGACAGATCGCACAGGTTATCTCCGAGCGCAGACGGGTGATCTCACGGGAACACCTGCGCGTACTAGTGGTCTGACGTTGCGGCTTGCGCAGACAGGTGATCTTGAGGGGAAATCGAGACCTGCACGCACAGATAAGTAAGACGCTAGAAGTAAGACTCTAGATGATGTCACTAGCGTTGCACCAGAGATATCTACAGGCAAGGCTAACGTCAAGTCGTTTGACGTTGACGAGGAGCTGGTCGACCTGTTGGAGACAGGCGGTAATCACGCCCTCTGGGACGAAGAGGCTGATCAGCGGTCCGACGAGGCTAGGGAGCAAGAGAAAGAGCCTTGGGTTCCCAAGGTCTGGCTGGATGCATTGCTGGAATGCACAGATGCATCGCCCCTAGGCCCCGCTATCCGCGAGATGCTCGGTGAATGCTCTATCTGGCATGCCGATTTCAGGGTGATGAGGATGAGGATAGGGACGAGGCAAGTCCTGAGATAGACCCTCAGTAAGTTTCCCACCTCTAGAATGGATTACTAATTCTTGTTTGTAAAACAAGGGCCGCTACATATGTACGGTCGGGGAACTCACTCGGCGCCTGTACCTTGGCGTTCCCTACGAACCTTCATCTCTAATAGAGTATGGAGAGCCGAGACCAAGTCACTAGAATATTATTACCTTTAGCAGGGAATCCCGATCACGGTTCGTAGTGAATGAAGAGCAGCGTTGTATTGCTTAGGAGTTCCGGAACTGCTTTTTGGGAAACTTGTACAGCATGTCCTTGACTCAGAACCTCTTCGTGGTGGAGAGTCGAGATTAGTCAAAAGAGTGGCGGGAAGGAGAGAGGACTAACTATAGTTTAGTATTCCTGTAATACAACATTCATTTCACTCGCGATCTTACTAACAGGAGATGTTCGATATTGGGAGTTGATGAGCAGGAAGGATGTGAAGTCCAAAGGACGATGGGATGCAATCTTGAAGTAGCTCGCGCTAAGTTCACCTAACCATGGGAAACGGGAGATTGTGATCGAAGGTAAAGACTTAATGAACTAGGGTATATAAAATTCGCACTACTATAATTATTGCTCCTTCATTATAGATCAGGGTCGCCTGGATGGCGCAGTGGTCGTGCGCCTCGGGTCCCAAAAGTCGTCGCGACTAACGAGTCTCGTCCCGCTCGCTAGGATGTGGTACGTGAGGGATGTTGGTTCGAATCCAGCTCTAGGCACCTCTTCTGTTGCCTCCCAGAAGATGACTAGCTGGTCTACCTAGGACTGCTCCCCCTAGGCCTAGCTTGAACCCGGATTCTGCTCCCGGTTATCACAGCAGCGGTTTTTGCCTAACCGAGAACCTTGGCCCCGGCTTCTGCTCCCGGATACCACAGCAGCGGTCGTCTAACCGAGAACCTGGGCAAAACCCTACTTTTCTAGAGGGGTGAGCCTCTAGAAACGACGAAGACTAAATCATTGATACGCGACCAAAGAGCTTGAGACTAGGGTGATAGGGCCCTACAACCGCGACCAATCATATAGCGAAGCGACCAGCCCCCCGGTGGCCGTCTAGGAACAGAACTGAGTGAGAGACAGGGCTGGACACCAGAGGCAGGGACAGTGGTCTGATCCCAGGGAGAAGGAGGAAGTTTGGTTCAGAGTTGCCACTGGACGAGTTTACCTAGGCCTCCCGATTATTTGCCTGTATTACAAGGGGGGTATGCATATCAGTGAGGATTCTTCCGAGAGGTTGCGTTAGCCTTTGTATATAGGATATTATTGTGTAGAAGTACCGCGGCTTAGCCATTGCGGAGGACAAATAATAATAATATAGATCAGGGTCAATTGTCGTTATACATCCACCCACTCCTCTCTACCTAATTCTACATTGTAAACTGCTCTTGCAATAATAATTGCTGGACTGCCGGGTCGGTCGGGGCCCGTCTTACGCTGTTTTGCAGGCGGTGGAGAACTAGAGGCAGAATGCGGTCGCTTTTTCGGGTTCTGCTGCTGCTCAAAGGTGCCAGGTAAATGATTTTTCGTTATACAATCTGAAGAATCAGGAATCTGTACTAGGCATTTCTGCCCGGCTTCTAATCCGTTGTCTAACCTGGGGGAAGATACAGCCGTTCTAAAATGACGTCGCAGTGTATATATCGACCAACCAGGAAACTTGGCTTGAACTTGTGCCCAGGGGCATCTTAGATTTTTTCTCAGATGTACAAGGTACTGTGTGTCTTCTGCAGTAAACTTCCGCTTAACGGGCATGCTTGTGTCTTGCTCCGCTTCTGAAGATGTAGGCAGGGAAGAATCAACGGGATGGGGCAGCTTGTGGTACCCTTTTTTTGGACCTCTTCTTACAGATCTGCAGTGTGCGATAATTGCCTCGATAGCCACCAAAGCCGATCCCTCTGATACTCTTTCTGGGTATAGAGCACTGACTAGTTCAGATCTATAGTCCCGCTCGGGCGGACGTACAGAGGGATATTGAGAGCGGATATATTCCGGGTTCTTGAAATATTCCTTCCGAAAATCTTCTCTTGTATTATTTTTCAAAAACTTCCGCCGCTTTGTTACGGCTCGACGCACGTATTCGAGGGCAGCGTTCACTGTAACCTTATTATATCCCTGTTCTGGATCGCCCTTTATTTGGTCTAGTTGAGTCTGTAACTCGTATCTAGCCCTGACTAGGCTCCTTAATTCTTCGTCATTATCGAGGGCCTGGTTTAAGAGGGAGTCTGGCACGTCTGGAACGTCTGGATCCCTCCGTAGATGCATACTGAGTACTTCCGTCTTCTCTGGTCGCGGCTTTTCTTTGCGGAAGATGTTCCCTGTATCGACTAGCATGTGTTTCGATTCGTAGTATTTCCGGAAGACGGTATCTGATTCGCCACTATGGCCCATGAGCTTCTTCCTCCGGGCCGCCGAGACCTTGCCTACCATACAATTAGACGGATCAAGCAGGCCGATAGGATGAAGAACTTACCGTCCTCTAGCATATTACCCATTGTTCTGCGTACATTATAGAATGTAAATCGCTGCTCGAAGCCGGCCTCGCTCACCACTCGCTGGGACTCGGATGTCACTCCACTGCAGCTCCATGGAAGGTTGGGTGAGAGCTCGGTGCTGCCGCGAGAGCGCATTCTTCGCAATATTGGTATCTGTAGCTTATCTCTCTTAAAGTGGATCCGCGTCTCGCCCGGCCCTGGGTTATGTCTATTAAACAGATCTGAAGGAGACGTTATCCCGCCATCAAACGCATCATCTAAGAAAGCAAGAGCAAGAAACCACGCGATCACACAATGGGCAAGGTCGGTCCGCTGGTAATATGTTACAACTAGCCTATAAGGGATCTCGTTAGCTATAAAGTTACACTAGCGCCCTCACCTAACATACTTGTCCTTGGTCTTACGCTCGTTCTTGCGGTTATTATATGTTATCTGCAGCTTAAATTGAGGGCTACAAACACCGGAGCTCGATGCAGGCCGTAAAAAGAGCTCAATATCCTAAGAGCACTAGTCAGTCCGAGTCAAGAGCATACGGTATAGAAGACTATACCCCGTAGCATATCGCTACCTCTTCCTTGCGATAGCTCTCCGACCGTACAATAGCCCCTGGCCGCTCTCCACTCTCAGAGACAAGCAGGTAGATGAGTACAAGCTGGGCTCGGAATCGATTATTATTATAGGCGTGTGGGTCCTCAGCTATCATGTACCGGACCATGATTTTAATATCCTCCCAGTCAGCATATTCTTTGTCTCGCTCTAGGTCCTGAAGTCCAAGTTCTTGGGCTAGATCGGTCCTAATATACTATCAAGAGTCAGCGTTATAAAACATCGCCTAGGCTAGGCTACTATACGCTCTTAGTTTCTTTAATATCATCCTTCGAAATATGATACCGGTGGCTCTTGTTATAGATAGACGCAAACCGTTCTAGGTTGAAGCATAGCGTCTTGACGTCTGAGTGCTCAGCTAGCCTGCCTTTACTCATCGTGGCACATAGCCAAGCAAAAAGCTGGAGGTTATCTAGATCAGGGACGGCGTCGGGCTCAGGTAACCTAGCCGTGAACCTAGAGCGACAAGAGTAAGCTTGTATACAGAGCAGAGTAGAGCAACCGGGGCAAGGAGGGAACCTACAACTCCCAGAGACTCAGCTGGTCGGTGTACTGACGTGCCGATGGGGCCGCCAATTTCTCTATATAGGAGAATGCATCCACTGGGTTTAGACGTCTTGCTCTAAGGGCCTCGCGTTTAGCCAGGAGGGCATCCATAGTGTAAAACAGAAAATGATCGCGATAATAGCGGTGATCGCGATAATAGCAATAAAAATGATAGCGGTAACAGTGATAAGAATGATAACGACGACAGTGATGATAGGGGACGATATAGGATTGGGGTTGGGGATGAGGGAGGGCAGAGGAGGGAGAGTAAAATCTGCAACGCTGACTTTGAGATCCGCGGCGCGTACTGTACTCCGTGTCTCTAAGCACCGAAAGCCAATGTTGGGATGCTTAGAATCCGCAAAAATTTCAGAGGAGCAGCAACAATGTTAAGAAATGAGTTATACCTCGCTATCTGCAATGTAGCACGCCAGAAACCAGAGATCGAAAATTTTTAAGGACCAAAATATATAGTAGGCACTTGCCTTAGGTTTAATCCTTATTCTACTATTCTACTAGTTTCTGTAGCGTGGGCTGAAGGTATCCCAGAAAAAAATATACGTACGCGAACGACGGGTTTTGGGAATACGGTAAAACGACAATGAGAACACGGTTTTTCTCCAGCCGGGCGCTCTATGTATCGCCCTATGTATAGAGCGCCCGGCTCGATCCATGGAGCATGACGATACGGGATAACGAGAGAGGGATGCGCACGACGAGGATCGGGAAAGCGAACTCGCGAAAAGGGGATTTAGATGTGAGAGGTGACGATAATGTCGTGGTGGTTGGGAGTGGTAGAGGAAATTTCACGGGCGCAGTGGGAAAATGGGAGTTGGAGATTTAAATAGCGGGATACGGGCGTCGGAATATTAATCGCGTCGCGAAAGTCGTATGGTCTAATGGTTATGATATCTCGTTCACATCGCTGAGCATATGACCCGAGATGGTTCTGAGTTCGATCGTAAGTGCCAACAGTACGGTCAGAACTCTTGTCCTTTAGTCTCTAATAAACTCCCAGCTCAGTACGACTAAGTTTAATTTTTTTTACCATCTTATTTGCACTGTACTAAGCTTATAATAAGCTCTTAAGTCAAGATATTATCTGCAATTTACAAATAATTGACCTCCTAACACACCTTTCAGTGGAATTGCTTGGGTGGCGTCTTCTTATAATCTTGATATTTTGATCTACACTCTCTTGGTTCCAGTGGACAATGTCGTTAATGCTGACCGATTTCAGTGCAGGAATCCAGCCAAACCCGGAACAGTAAAGTAAATATTTGGCTGCACTCTTCTAGAAGCGAGATGGTTTTTGACATTCCAATGTTGAATTTATGAAACTCAGAAGCTGTTTCTATTGTAAAGATATATAAACAAAACACCGCGTTCCGTTTATGGTTGATCCCAAGAGCTCTGAATCACCATTATCATCCCAACCCAGATGATATCAAGTAATATATTTTCTCATATAAACGGCATCTGTCCACCGGACGACTCCGTCAGAATCAAGCCTTTGCCATTTCCGCGGTACATCCTGAAAGACATCGTAACCCCTTCTCGCGTACCAACTTTGCGTAGACATCTATTTTAGAGTGTTAACAAGAACCTATTTCTTACCGGATCTCACTTACGGATGCCTTATCCGCGGCCGGTGGTGGGTCTTGTTGAACATTAGAAGTGGTAGAAAGCCAAAGTAACTTCGCACAAAGCGGTTGGCTGGCAGCCATGCTTTCCACAGCATCCATAGCCGCGCGACCGAGACCCCCGCCTTGCAATGCAGTTGATACGTAGAAGTATGCAATTTTATAAGATCCTTCTAGGACAAAGTCCTCGCCGTCTGCGTTTAAGGAGATATGGCCCACAGGAAGGAATCTTCTCGTTGGATCAGCAGTCCTCGAAATTCCACCCAAAGAAGTTGCCGTATCTGATAGAGGTCTCGCCTCCAAGGGCCATATCTTCGCATGTTCACTTAACTTCCCTTCCTTTGAAGGATATAAGTCTCCTAGAACCTGGAGACGATTAGATTTACTTATAATGCTTTCAATTAAAAAAGTTACCATCCATTGAAGAGCAATGGCCCCAGATCGTTGGCGATCTCGCCATGATTCCACATCATTCTCATACCAGCCACACGCAACACGTTGTTGGTAGAGCCTCTCGACCTGCTCCGGAGATTCAGGATCCCATGGGATCAGCACCATATCGAGTCTCGAGTTGGTCAACATATCGGTTACTGGAGGGGATCTAGAGCGAGGTTAATTTTGCTGCGAAATAATTCTTGCTTATCCAACAGCATCTCGAAAGACTTTTCGGTGACGACTCATAGTTGGGAGGTTGCCTTGGATAGGGCTGCTATATATATAACTTCCGGCGCCTAAAGAGGATCTCCACGGAAGTGCTTACCCGTTTGAGATTCGGCCTGCTGCAAGATAACGGAGTCTAGATATTAAAAAAAAAAAAAAACACATGGACACACGTGATCATATGCAGTTCAAATCTAGATGGGACATTGTTTATGGAATGTGAAGCGAAGGAAGGCCCTTGCCATATTTGGTGGCGTTGTTGCCAAGCATTGTCTTGGTAGGAATTCGCGTGGTCAATTCTGAAACCTGAATTTCGCCGCGAATTCCTCGTCTACCAGCGAATATAATCGCATCTATACAAAGTCCACCTCGAATTTTCGACCTCAAATCATTCAAATTTCTAATGCGTATTCATCTAAAACAATACGCCTAAAGGCCGATCGACGTAATACCTGTAGAAAGGTCACTCTGCGCCCTACAAAGTTTCAAAACCGAGACACTTCTCTTAGGAGCCATGACCACGGTCATTTCGAACCACCTTCAGATCGTAAGAGTTTATGTTGCTGCGCACACGGCAGACACATTAGAGTAATTACTAATCGCATTCAGGGACCCTGGTACATGACCGCGCAATTCTGGAAGCGCTCATCTGTCTTCCTGTCCATTGTGCTTTCGGCAGCGTCTCTTGTTCTCACTTCCATTTCAACTTTCAGCCCCGAACAGGAGAAAGCGCAGAACGGTATAGAATCTAATCCAGCCAAGCTTTGGTATCAAGCTAACCGTCTGAAGCGCTTAAAGTTGCAGGCGTAATCGTGAATAGCTTGTCAATCATGCTCGCCGCTGCAACCAGCTTGGACTGGAAAAAGCAAGGAACACATGACAAGCAATTTGCGGCTCAGTTGCTAAAGGTAACCCACGTGCATGAAGGAGATATCGTGGTGATTACTGCTAAGTCCTTACTTCGGGATGGGTCGAGTCAATCTTGAAGAGGTCGACTGCTGTCTCCTTCAAGATGACAGGAAGTCGATTGCGCATTGATATGGGACATGCAAAGACTTCGCCATGGAAATTGCAACTTGTCTGTCCGATATATTGCTGGCTAAAATATTGTGTAGCTCATGCACATAACTCCAGGAAGAAGGAGAATAGTATGATTGTACGGTGATGTAAAAAGCGCATCATAGCTTGCTTATTTCGAATGCAAACTGGTCTTCGGGCTGACCTTCATGAAGTTTCAAATGATAGGATCTATTTGCCTTATCTGAGACCTAAGATATTCTTCTCTATTGTCTTCACACCATCCCTAACAGCCGGGCAAAAATGCTTCCTCAATATCTCCCCCTCCCAAATCGTACTCGCAAAAGGATTGCTTCCTTCTACTTCACCACCGAGAGGATCAAAAGTTCCGTCGCCCCGTCTCTCTTCAGTATTCCACAAAGCAGCAATTTTTTTCTCATGCGTTTTGGTCACTTTGCCAAGGAGTCCCATTACAGCCATGCATGATTTTTCTGGCAGATGGAGTGAAGATGTCAAAAGTTGCTTTGTGAATGCTGCGATCCGAAGTGGAGGTACGGCACGCTGCGCAAGTGGGGGCAGTAGCACGGAGCTGAGGGATCGTAGGAGAAGTACCGTAGTCGTTTGCAGATTAATTTTGTTATCGGCAGTTGTAATAGCTGGTGGCGGATGTGGGTCGTTGGGGTCGGGAAGATGGAGCGATTTGGCGCTGAGCTCGATATCTGGATTAAGAGACAGAGCATATAGATTCCGGTAGAGGTGCGTTATAAAGAAGCTCAGATCTAAACTGAGCGTTGCTTTTGCCTTGTGTGCATCCTGGCCTTCAAGTAGAGCAAATGCCGTGATAATGCAAAGTAGTGCCTCTCGAGTGAGATTTCGCGTCGTTTCAACGTCGCCATCCTCTGCGTGCTCCATTTCCTCCACGTCGTCTTCCATTTCAGCATGGCCAATGAGATCTTTCAAAGCCTCAAGAAGATCACCGAAGAAATCTTGGTTGATGAGATGTGCGTAACCTGCCAAGCCTTCCAAGACGGCTCCTATTAGAGTTGGGGAGCGCATCTTCAGGATGCGGAAGTACGTGACGAAGACCAATTTCAGAGTTTCTGCTTGCATCCTATCTCGTTCTTCATGGCTCACTGAAGCATCTGCCTGTTTCATCTCCTTTTCAACTACCTTGCGCTCTCTCGATAATTTTCTTTCTTTCTTCGTCAGAAAGACCTTCTTCTGCTTAGCTTTCGCATTATCACCATTTTCCATGCTACGTTTATCAACATGATTCGTCGAGGCCTTCCAAGAGAATTCTGACAGTAATCTCAAATGCAAGAATGTATTCAACACACTTTCATCTACTCGAAAGCCTCTTCCCTTCATCATTTTCGTGAGCAATGCCACGGCATCCAGAGATGGCGTTCCGTCTTCGTCGTTGCGAAATAATGTTTCAATCGTCTCACGGCATTTGTTAAAGTCGTCATCAACCTTCCTTGTACTCAGCTTTCCAACTAAGATCTTTAGCAATTCACCCCTGAAGTTGAAGTGTGGCACCGAAGTTAACAGGGTGCATGCACAGTTAATTGCGACGCTGCTAAGGCTTGTGCTGGCTTCTGGATGTGTTCCTCTACCAGATTGTGCAAGTTTTGACAATTCTCGAATATAATCCTGATAGCTTCCAACAAGCGCCTGTTCATAGGCTCGTAGTTTCCGTACCTCCTTGGACACTTTTGCTTCCATATCATCGTCCGACAATGGCCGTATTCGATATCCCGGGATGACATCTTTGTAGACTGCTAACTGTGTTACCATGCCGAGCTTCTTAATTATTGAATTGGGCGATTGGGTAAATTGTGCCAGAGTTTTGAAGGCACCAGTGTTCTCTTCCGGTTCCTCATTGAGCAATAATGCAATGCGTGCTAATTCTTCCTTTGCCTCCAAGATCTGTTCTCGCACTGGTATTGTGGGCTTCTGAATTTCCTCTACAATTTCCTCGCCGGATTGTTGGGCCTCAAGCCATTCCAAGTCGTTCCGTTCCTCTTGGTTCTCTTCTGGTTCGTCAACTTGCTGAATTCGCCCCTCTGATGTTATTATTGGCAGTCGAGTGCTCTCTTTCTCTTTGTTTTTCCCTTTTCGTGGCCGTATCTCGTAGTCTTGTTCTAGATTCCAGCTAGACGCGTGTTTGAAAAAGGAATTCGTGTTGGGTACTGCTTCGAGAGTAGAAACGGCTAACTCTTCTCCGTCCGTTGCGAGAGGCGTCAGCTTCCGTCTCTTGACAGCAGGTACGCTACCCATCTCTAGGTTGTCGAGTATAGTTGATCGAAGATTGCGATATAAGTTCTGAAAAGGACCTTATCTGCCAGAAAAGTTTCCGTCTAGCGAAAACTTCCCCCACTAAAAATTTCGCCATCTAACTACGGGCTTGGAAAGTATACGGGACCTAACTTGTAATTATCAGTGAAGCATGCTGCCCCAAACGTAAAATTCAAAATCTTATGACTAGTTATATTACAAAATGTACAAAATTTTCCAAGGCAGATGAAATATTAATTGCAAGAGAACTCTCAAAAGGGTGTGGATTAAATTGGCGGACAGAGTAGTGTCACAAGTCGGACCGGAAAAATGTTCTCCCACATGAAGATAGAATAATTTCCAGACAAAATTATTCAACCAAGCACCCCAAGGAGCATTGCGACAGACAACACATCAGCAATATCTATGCTTCGACCAAAGACTTCCGCTTGTCTGCTCTGTTCGTTCAGAGCGGCTCGACAAGCCCGGCATACATCGATCCGACAATGGCAGGCTGTGGCAGCTCTGAGTGTGAAACAACATCCAACGAGGGTTAGCATTCGGCCGGCGCGAATGAGCCTTGCAGGAGCAAATGATGTAGCCAGATCCAGACCGAAGCAAATAGATACGGTTTCATCAAGAAGGAGAAGGCAAGATGGACCGTTTGGAGGAATGAATCTCAAAGAAGCGAAGATACGAGGAGTTCCAGAGCGACCTGCGGGACAACAGGAAAAGCGAGCTGATAATCGCAGAAGTCGAGAAGATGTAAGAGGTCCCAAAGGATTCAAGGCACTCAAAATGCAGCGCTCTCTAGCAGCTGTGTCATATGCCCAGCGAAGCCAGGTTAAGGAACGAATTGCGGCCATCGACTCATTCGAACAATTCAAACTACTCCCGGTGGTGCAAAGCTCGATATCTACACAGGCGTTGCAAGGCATGGCAGATATTCGCCCTACACCAGTGCAAAGAATTGCAATACCCGCTCTTTTAGGATCTGAAACGGCCAAGGGAAGAGCTAAAAGTAAAGAAGTCGGCGTCGCACGAGGGGACTTTCTTATTGCGGCGGAAACTGGCTCCGGAAAGACTCTATCATATTTGATCCCAACCATAAATGCAGTCAAGCTCGCCGAAGCTGCTGATGCCGACGTTGCCGCCTACGAGAAGGAACTAGAGGAAGAGAAGTTGCGCCAGAAGGAGTCTGGTGTTGTAGCGCCGCCAGTGTCGGATCTGCCACATCCTACAACGGGACGGCCGCGGGCTATCATTCTCGTGCCAACGGCGGAATTGGTAGAGCAAGTCGGCAATCTTGTGAAGTCATTTTCACATACGGTCAAGTTCCGCTCCGCTAAGCTATCTTCTTCTTTTAGTGGTAAAGTTATTCGCAATCGGTTGTTTTCTCCTAGAGGCATAGATATCATAGTATCCACGCCCCATCTACTCTCCTCTATCGCCGACGCGGATCCGAACATCCTTTCTCGCGTCACCCATCTCATCGTTGATGAGGCAGACTCGCTTTTAGACCGCGGCTTTTCTCCATTGACTCAAGCTATCGTTGATCGCGCCACGCCATCTTTAAAGCAGCTCGTTCTCTGCTCCGCGACAATACCCCGAAGTATGGACTCTTTCATGCACAAGCGATTCCCTGATATCCGGCGTCTCACAACACCGAATTTGCACGCTATTCCTAGACGTGTCCAACTTGGTGTTGTGGATGTGGAGAGGACTCCATATCAAGGGAATAAGAATCTCGCATGTGCCGATCAAATCTGGTCCATTGGTAAGGCCGCCGCAGATCATGACGGTCCTGTGAAGGGCCAGATGGATGTAAAGCGCGTATTGGTCTTTGTCAATGAGCGCGAGAAAGCACAGGAGGTGGCCGATTATCTGGTCGCAAAAGGGGTTGACGCAATTGCCTTGAGTAGGGATACTCCAGAGCAGCGACAGTCCGAGATGTTGGCTTCATTTACGTCATCTGAACCTCTCCTGGGTCCAAAAGAAGATCACCCAGGCACTCTTGCTGATAACCAGCCTAACTACCTACCATTTGGGCAGCCTTCACCTGGAGTGAAGCGGCAATTGCCCAACATGAAAGTCTTAGTAACCACGGATTTGGGTTCTAGAGGCATCGACACGCTAGCCGTACGTAATGTCATTCTGTACGATGTGCCGCACTCTACAATAGATTTCATTCACCGACTGGGAAGGACAGGGAGAATGGGGAGGCGAGGACGGGGTATCGTCCTTGTGGGGAAGAATGATAGAAGAGACGTGGTAGCAGAGGTAAAGGAAGGAATGTTCAGGGGCCAGGCCCTGATTTAGCTAGATCTCAGCTCCCGCCGCATCGGCTGTATGACTGGCCCACCAGCGTGTATAATACTGTACTGTAAAACAATAGACGATACCAGACTACGACAGCAACCCTTGAATTAGAGCATGAGTCAAAAGTCCGGAACGTGACTATACATTCGGTGAACGAAAAAAGAATTAGCTGCAATAGGAATCCGGGTATTGATTGGCTCTATACCTTGCCAAAGCTCATCATTTTGACCCATGAGAAGGAGAGCACGAGACCCCAGGCAGAAGCACGGTAATAAGCTTACTGCCTTTGAGCCTCGACAATGTGCGATGAGGTCAGTCTTGCATCTGCTGGCGTTTCGACCACAAGCCCAGGCTCAGCAAGCCTCGTTGTGGCGCATGCTCTCCGTTGACCCTCACGCCGTCACCGCCACAGCAAGGTAATGAATGTACAGTAATGCAAACGCTTTCTTGACTTTGAAAGTCGGTATGGCGGTTGCGCTTCCTTGCGCGTATAAGGCAAACCGCTTTCACAGAGCACTATTTTGTATGGGTCTTTTGCCTTAATTGTTGCCTATCCAGGCAGGGGCATATCCACTTAAAACCTCCCCCCAAGCACAATTGCTAGAGCACGCCGGGGACAGAGCGTCCTGAATCATATGTTGGACCTGCACGCCGAACAGCCTCAGCTGGACGAGGAGAGAGTACCAGGGAGTTGTACCCCGCGCCGCCGTAACATTGAGTCGCACCCTGTATGACGAGGCTGACCACCTGGCTGTGGCTGAAGCACCGCGACCAAGGCAAAAGGACGGGGACGTGCGAATTAGAGTAGGATGCATGCAAGGATCGGCCGGACTGCGAAGACGTCGTTGACGGTCCTTTTTCGTCCATGGGTCTCCAAGCTTCTACTGAATCGTGTTACCACCCATGGTATATGCACTTGACTTCATACAGGCAAAAGGATGCCTGTCGGCCTTGTTGTCCGCCACCCTACAAACCTAGCCCGTGGTGACTACGCATTCACCACCCTTCCATCGCACCTCCAAAAGGAAATCTACGTGCATAGCCTCGGGTCCCGGCGAATGATTCAAGGCGTCATTCGCTGTCGCAGCGGTTCGCTGGCCGTTGTCCTCGACTTTCTACGCGGCAGGGATGGCCCGTGACAAGACGGTGTTGGGTTGGCGCTGTGGGGAGAGAGCTGCGAGTGACCTTGTTCGTGGTGAGTCGCATCACTGGTTTGCACAGGCATATTTTAGCTTCCACATGAGGCAGAGTTGCCTAAGTGCCTAAGATGCGCGAGTATATATAGAGCCAAGTGTTGCCCACTTTGATATCGTGCATTCTCTCCATTCTCATTCTCAGTTTGTGTGTGGCCAGACACCACGCAGCTCGTTCTGCCCCTCTTTGGGCGCATTAGTCCTTCACGATATATTATTTTACAAATATACCCTTTGTCTTTCTTTCTTCCGTAATCATGAATCGATCTCGAAATCAAGAACATCCCCAAGGGCACGCGACCATGCTTGCTTCCGGGTTTCCAGAACCCTCGGGGATTAATCCACAATTCCTTCTCCTCGATACCTTCTTCCCCGGCTTCTCCCTCCTCAGCACGGCGCTGCATAGATACTCGGGCATCGACATCTCGATATACCTCCCTTCCTTCATAATGCTCGGCCTGGCCATCTGGTCGTCGCACTTTGTATCGCAGTGGTTCTGGGATTTCATGGATAAGTTTCTCATGTCGACTGCGGATATTCGCATAGACGATGAGATGTACAACATGGTCATGGCTTGGGTTGCTCAGCAGAAGTTTGCTAAGAGCTCCCGTCGGTTCGTGGCCAACACCAATCTCAACTCCCGCATGTGGTGGCTCTTCCGGGACTATGAGGAGGATGGCGATGAGGAAGATGATGAGAATAGCAACAGTAGTTCTGTTATTAACAACTTGAAGGGGAAGAATAAGAAGCTCCAATTCACACCCTCCTTCGGATCGCATTACTTCTGGTATAAGGGCAGGCCCTTTGTATTCAGCAGGACTCAGGACCGCAACCAGAATGCATGGGGCACTGTCAGCGAGCGGGAGAACATTTCCGTCTCAAGTTTCGGCCGAGATTCGTCTCTTCTTAAAGATCTCTTGGACGAGTGTCGTGCGTCCTTCCAGAAGCAGGACGAGAAGAAGACCATTATCTACCGAGGCGGCCTCAAGAAAGGCACTGCCGAACCAACTTGGACCCGGTGCTCGGCTCGTGCTTCTCGACCATTTTCCACTGTGGTCCTCGACGAAGCCGTCAAGCAGAGCCTCCTCGACGACATGAGCGACTACCTCCACCCGCACACCCGAAGGTGGTACAGCAATCGCGGTATCCCTTATCGTCGTGGATATCTACTATTCGGTCCTCCCGGTACCGGAAAGTCGTCTTTATCTTTCGCAATTGCGGGCTACTTTAAGCTGAAGATCTACATCGTTAGTCTGAACTCCCCGGCGATGAACGAAGAGAATCTGGGTAACCTTTTTGCGGACCTGCCAAAGAAGTGTCTGGTGTTGCTGGAAGATATCGACACTGCTGGGCTGACGCACACTAGAGCAGAGAAGCAGGTCGACGAGGCTAAGCCAGTCGAGATTCTCCCGGGATCCGGGACTACACTGGTAGCAGCCACCCCTTCCAACAGCAACAATAATGGCCGCATCTCTCTGTCTGCTCTCCTCAATATCCTTGATGGAGTTGCCAGCCAGGAGGGACGGGTGCTGGTCATGACCACAAACCACATTGAAAAGTTAGATGAGGCATTGATCAGGCCTGGACGGGTTGATATGACCATCAAATTCGATCTAGCCAATACCGACATGATCATGACAATCTTTCGAGCTATCTTTGCAACCATCGAGGGGGACATTCCACCCCAAGAAACCTCGAATGGCATCGTCATCCGTTCGCCTGGCAAGACTTCAGCAGAGCTGAAGAGAACAAGGGAGGAACAAGAGAAGATCGAGGAAATAGAAAGAAAGGAGGCTGAGGCTAGGAGACTTGCTGAAGACGCAAGGATAGCTGACTTAGGCAAGAAGTTTGCTGAGCAAATCCCAACGATGACATTCAGTCCTGCCGAGATCCAGGGGTTCCTGCTGAAGAACAAGCGGGAGCCAGAGGCCGCAGTCAAGAATGCAGCGGAGTGGGTCAGAACGACGCTGACGGCTAAGAAGAAGAAGGCGGAGGAAGACAAGGAACAGGAGGCCAAGGAGAAGGCCGAGCGAGAGAAGGAAGAAAAGGAGAAGGAGAAGGCGGAGAAGGAGAAGGCAGAGAAGGAGAAATTAGAGAAGGAGACAGTGGGCGAGAAGACACCTGACAAAGAGGCAGAAAAGGAGCCTGACAAGCCAAAGTCCCCTGGAGAGACTTGACGGCAGGAGGCATAAACTGTATCATAGAAAAGACCTCCTTAGATCTGAGATATATATAATGAGGAATCGCGACCCTGCCATTCCTGTGATTCATGCGAGGCGGCTTTGCCTTTTATTTCATTCCAACCAGAAAGTGATTAAAATATTCAGAGCAATTACGATGAGGCCATTCACTCTTCGGGGGCTCCGAATTATGAATGACGCCAAATCGTGCGTAAACCGCATATGAGATAGGCTAGCGTGCCTCACTTGGGCCATAAACCGACGTTTCTTTGAGCGCCTGTGTCGTTTCCTTTGAACGCTGCTCTACTTTACTCATCGCGCCGAGTGGCAAGGCTGCACTCCTCGGGCAGTTGGGTTGTCTTTGTCAACCTGGGAGTATTTTCACTGCGTCAGCTTTTTTCCACCAGCCGCTTCGCCTAGCGGACACTTCCACTTGCCAGTGCCAACCATCATAAGCACCACCACCACCGCACTCCAACACCACCTCCTCGACCACCACCACCACCAACGACAGGGGAGGATTCTCACCTGAGAGGTTTTGATACACGAAAACCACCATCTCCATCCCCATCGCCATCACCCTCCCTTCCAGCACGCGCCCACGACTCCCTCCTCTCCCTCCCGCCGGTCCCGCTCTCGATGTTTGCGCCTGTGCCTTTGCTTCGCTCCTGATTTTTTAATTCCCTCCCGCCAGTACATGCGCCCGCGTCGGCCTGGCTGCCTCTGCGTTGCTCGTCTTCCTCCTCGCCCTGCACCACCGCCGCCCTCCATCGCGTCCCCCGAGCTGCAGCTGTGCAGCTCACCTTCACGACGTCTTCCACAAAGAAAAGAAAGCTCTCGCCGCAGCATATAGAAGGCCAGCCCCTCGCCAACAGCCACGACATCCCGCTGAACTCGGTCGAGGGCCGTGATTCTCTGTCCCCCACCGAGCTGCCGCGTTTCGACCTCCCCACCAACGACGACGCCCACTCCGACTCTGCGCTCCCCCCTCATATACCGCCACACATCCACGCCTCGGCCTCGTTCGGCGCCCAGGATTGCATCTCCTCCGCCGCCAGCTCGCCCAGTGCGGCCTACGCGGGCCTGTCCATTGACGGCGGGGAGAGCCAGAACCAGAGCTTTGAATACCGGAGGTCCTCGCTCGCCCCGAACGATACAGACGCCCGTGCTCAGTCCCCACGGCTGCCGTGCCATAGAGCTATTATGGGTGGTGCAGAGGACATTCCCCAGCGCTCCTCCTCGCCACTGAAAAGAAGGGCGTCCAACCTGGACGCGGAGGAGAAGGATGATGTCGAGATGATCAACGTCTCTGACCCTTCCGAAGCCATGGAGGCTTCTACAAGGCCGCCCCGTGCAAGACGTGCTCAGTCAGTAGATATGCTGAAGGAGGAAGCCGAGGGTGACGAGTGTCAAGATGAGCCATCTTCTGCGGAAACAGGCATGTTTGCACAGAGAGATCTTCATTCTGGCGTTACAAAGCTAACTGGCCCTCTAGAGATTCCCCCTATCGACGTACAGATCAAGACCGTCACCACACTCTGCCAAGCTGCCGACCAGCACCAGCTTGCTGAAGGGGATAGGACGTATCTGGTGTCGAAGGCGTGGCTTAGTCGTGTCATTGCACGAGGCTCGGAAGCCCTGGCGAATAGTAAAGTGGCACCCGAGGGAGATATTGGACCAGTGGATAATTCCGACATTATCAATCGACATATTATAGACGCGGATGGCAAGACCTTTGTCGAATTGAAACATGGCCTAGGAACGGAATCCTTTGACCTCTTCCCACAGGAGGCGTGGGATCTTGTAATGGCTTGGTACGGCCTCAAAGGAGGACAGTGCCCTATTGATCGATACGCCCACAACACGAACTCGGACAGAACTGGAATTCCTAACATCATCTACGAGTATCACCCTCCCATCTTCACGATCCATCGACTGTGGTCAGATATTGCCCCCCTTCTTTCCCAGGCCATCAAAGAGCAAGACCCTCCTGCACCTGTCTTCGTTGTCAGTAGATCTGTTCCATACGTCGACTTTTTGAGGCGAATTAAGACCAAAGCTGGCGTAGAAATGAACAGGAAAGTGCGTGTTTGGAGAGTTCCGAGAACGCAACCTGCTGCAGAGCCCGTGGTTCAAGTTACAAACTTGACCACCCCTCCCTCCTCCAGACCAAGCTCTCCAGCTCCCGCAGGATCAGCTGCCCCAACCCTTGAACCACAAGATTCCTGGACTCGGTTGCTCTTGGAGGTGACAACATTCGCTGCGCTAAAGAAGGGCGAGCAACGAGAAGTAGTCGACAGTCCTGACCAGACAGGCAACCCCAAGTATAATGGTCACAGCGACTTAGCCTTCACTGGATTGGGTGAAACCCAAACTCTCGTCTTGGATGAGCAAGTCGAACGTGACAGTTATATCTTAAATTACACATCCAAGGGAAAAGCCCTCGTACCCAACCGGAATCCAATTGGAAGTGCATCTTACCCCAACAGCCAGGTGAACAGTCGTCGAAGCAGCCCGGCTCCTGGGTATAACTTGCGTGGCCGATCTCAGAGATCTGGACGCGCTCTCGGGACCGTAGGTTTAAGCAATTTGGGCAACACATGTTATATGAACTCAGCCCTACAGTGTGTCCGAAGCGTGGAAGAGCTGACAAAGTACTTTCTCACCGGGAGTGCGACGGAAGAGTTGAATGTTGATAATCCCTTGGGCAACAATGGCGATGTTGCGATGGTATATGACAGCCTGCTCAAAGAAATCTACAAGGAACCAGTACCAGCATCTGTGACGCCACGGCAATTCAAGAATACCATCGGCAGATACGCGCCCTCATTTTCAGGCTATGGGCAACAGGATTCCCAAGAATTTCTTGGATTCCTACTCGACGGGCTCCAGGAGGATTTGAGCCGTGTGAAGAAGAAGCCTTATATTGAGAAGCCCGACTCGACAGATGAGATGGTCAACAACCCCGAGGCGATTAGAGAGATGGCAGCACAGGTCTGGGACATCACCAAGAAGCGAGACGATTCCGTAATTGCAGATCTCTTCACGGGAATGTACAAGTCAACTCTTGTCTGTCCTGTCTGTGGCAAAGTCAGCATCACCTTCGACCCATTCAACAACTTAACCTTGCAGTTACCGATTGAAAATGCATGGTCCCATACCGTTTATTATTTCCCTCTAAACGACGCTCCAATGATGATTCCTGTCGACATGGACAGGCAAGGTAGTATAGCAACCATGAAGGAATACATAAGCAAGAAAGTGCGTGTTCCTGTAGAGAGACTATTCATGGCCGAGGAGTTCAAGTCAAAATTTTACAAAGTATTCGATGATTACAAGTGTGCCTCGGACGAAGTGGGGTCCAACGACAATATTGCCTTTTACGAACTCGAAGCTAAGCCAACAAACTGGCCTCCTCTACGCAAAGCTGGAAAGAAACCTAAGATGAAGTTGTTGTACAGTAATGATTCTGACGAAGACGATGGATCGCCAAGTTGGGGAACTCCCGCAGCGGAGCATATGCTAGTTCCCGTGTTCTACCGTCGCCCTAACCCTGATCGCGGTCGGGCCTTTAAAAAGAGTTGGGTCATCATGCCAGTTCCTCACTTCATCATGCTCACTGCAGAGGAGGTGAGACAAAACATCTTTCTCACTCTGAACTGCTGCTAATGATATTCCAGGCGAGAAGTGAGGACATGATTAGGCGTAAGATTCTTGAGAAAGTTGCTACGTTTAGCACTTCCCAAGAATTTGATGAGGACGACGAGGCTAGTGGCAGCGTCGCTGATAGTATCGACCCGGATATTGTTCTTACCAACGGCTCTGACTCGTCTGATGGCAAAATTGCCGCTAACTCAATAGACGGCGAAGATGGGATTGTTGATGTGACTATGGAAGGTTCGAATACGACTCAGCCATCAACGGAGAGCAATGCTGAGAAGGTAGCAGATGCAGGGAGTTGGTAAGTAAAACAAGTCTGATCACTCTTGACCTATACTAATATCTCTTCTTAAAGTCACCCAACCTTCAACAAGCGCCGTCCAAGATTCATCCAACCTGGATCACATCTTAACCCAATGCTTCAAAACATGTTCGAGATCGGCTTCTTCTCCGGCCCGGCAGGATCTTTCCCTACTGGTTGGAGTGAAGTTGATGACGATAAGACTTATCCAAGCATTTCCTCGAGAATCCCCCGCCAAGAGCAAGACGAAGAAGCGGAGTCGGGAAACGAGTTTGAGAGAAACAGTCTTCGAACTGGTTCTGAGAGCAGCAATGAAGATGAGGATCAGCCCTCGAATGTTATGCCGAGCATGACAAGAATGACTGATGAGTCTAGCGATGAAGATGCAACTCTGCCTCAACGACGTGTAAGTGAAAGCTCCTTTACAAAGACGTGCCCCCATTCCTGTCGAATACTTCCCTCGGTTCCTCATTTCGGTGGTGAGGTTTCATCTGACCAAGACTAGGCTCTTGCTCTTCGAACAGTCAGAAAAGTTGGAGGGCCAAGAGTAGGTTATGGAAAAAGTCGCAATCGTCGTATGAAAACTTACTCGAGAAAGGGCAACCGACAGCTACCGCAAAAGCTATCCAGCGGCAATGATAGCGACCAAGATGCCCCTGATGATGGCCCTCTGATCCGTCTTGGTGAAGGAATCGTAGTTGATTGGACAACCGAAGCCTATAATGCCTTGTTCGAAGCTGACGGGCCCGACGACCACCTACGAGGCCGTGCCACCTTCAACTCTATAGAAACCTTCAATGATACCGAGCTCAATGCTAAGCGGGCCGCTCGTGCAAAGCGGAGGAAGAATGGCATTACCTTAGATGACTGCCTTGACGAGTTTGGCAAGGAGGAAGTCCTCTCGGAGCAAGATACCTGGTACTGCCCTCGGTGTAAGGAGCACCAGAGAGCCACGAAAAAGTTCGAGCTATGGAAGACTCCTGATATTCTCATCGTGCATCTCAAGCGCTTCAGCTCAAGCAGTACCCGGCGAGATAAGCTAGACGTCCTTGTGGATTTCCCCATTGAGAACCTTGACCTCACGAAAAGAGTGGTCGAGCCCCAAGAGGGCAAGGAAGAAATTTACGATCTCATCGCTGTTGATGATCACTGGGGGGGCCTTGGTGGTGGTCACTATACTGCATTCGCTAAGAACTTTATCGACGGCGAATGGTACGAGTACAATGGTATGTGTGAGCTTTCTTGCTAATCTTTCAGGCAACTGACCACATCAGACACTTCGGTTTCGAAGCAGAAGGACCCTTCCCGCGTTGTCTCCCAGAGCGCCTACCTACTATTCTACCGTCGTCGGTCAGATGGCCCTCTTGGCGGACCACGATTCCAAGAGATCCTGACCAACTTCGACAATTCTCTAGAACCGTCGGAAGATGAACTTGCCGGGTCGGGGGAAGACCAGAGCCTCGTCGCAAACTCCTCCCTACGTGGGTCGTCGAGCGCTTTGACAGGAGTAGGAGTAGCTCGCCCTCAGCTAAATCGTGGTTTGGGTAAGGTCCTCAAACCTCACGATATCGAGGGGCTGCCTGCCTACAAAGCCCACGAGGAGAATGATGAAGATGCTGCGTCTTTACTCTTACGCGATGCGGAGATGAATGATGGATTGCCGCTTAACAGCATTGAAGATGAAGGCATTGACATGACCGTTAACTATAGTAACATTGGCCTGAGTACCGCAGCCTTGCAGTCTTCGCAGGCTATCGGCAGCAACTGGAACTTTCAAGGTCTCGAGGGCCTCAACCGCGAGCAAAACTTCATCTCCGGGACCGGATCCGAGGTTGACGCGAACGAGAACTCCGACGACGAATTCGGGTCAGATCGCAGTGATGTCGTGCAGCACAATTCCTCTGCCAGCTCCAACTCGATCCGCGGCCGTATCCACGATTTCGACACTACCCCAGCCGAAGGCGATGGTGAGGATGGATTGTTCGAGGACCCGAGCCCCGTTCCGGACATCAACGATGATGACGGCCGCATCGATACTCTGACGCTACATCGTGATCTGCTACAGTCGCGCCGTGACGTAGCGAGGGCTCGCCAAGAATTTACTGTCACTGCTGCCGGCCCGGGTGAGGAAATCGAGGAGCCCGCGACCGAAATTCATGTCGAAGACGACGATGGCCTGAAGATTGACTGAGATGGTCGAATGAAGAGATGAATATTACGATAAAAGACTCTGCTGTTCAGTCCGCAGAGAGAGGGGGGAGTACGATTTAACACTCCAGCTATCCGCCTCAGCTCACCCTACTTTACCCAACCAGGTAATGATTACACTGAGTCTCGGCTGTAGAAGTAATTACAAAGACGCAATTTCATGGATTTTTGGAAGGGGGTATCAAATCTCTTTCGCGTATCAGCAACTATAAGGGGTTTGTTCATCGCAGGGCCGCGGTGGGATTCACATGGCTTTTGCATTGCATGAGGGCACGGCTTTGGGATGAATCGCTGTGTCTGATCGGATAAATACTACTGCTGTGTCATATCGATATAATAGAGCAGTGTTTATACACTCCGTTTTGCGAAGGATCTATGATCCATGAAATCTGGGACTAAATTCGTGACGCATAATAATATAAATCCCCTTTGTGGGCTCTCTGCGTCTCGTATCAAATCCCTCCTCTTACTCTTTTCTTACCAAACAGTTGAACCCGCAGAAATACAAATGCCAAGACCATCACTGGCGAAGAAGAGTAATGACTCTCGCATTGCTACGATCTCTGTCTAAAGCCTCCCCTATCCAGTGCCCTCATACCCCTCCCCTTCCCAAGTCTAACACTTCCCACCACTAATATACCCCGCCGCTAATATACATAGATGTATCCTTCCTTTCCATTAGAAATTTCTCCCGCCTGATATAGTAGCGCCCTGATTTTTCGATTCAATTCAAATCCTCAACTCGCTCGCACGCTCGCTCGCTAGTTTTAATCACAACGCCTTTCCTAACCGGTACATAATATGATCAATGCTGCCTCTTTTCTCTGAACTTTCCTTAAACCCTCGGGCTGCAAGATAAATACATCTTCATTTCTTTCTTCATTGTTGTGGAAAACACATGGGAAGTCAATCCTTCTTTCCTTCCTGACTCCGGCTTCTATGCCATGGGCGGCGAATTGATATCGAAAGGCTCGACCTTATCCTCCTCGCGGAACTGGATACCTCCGTCGACGGCAATCGCGCCGCTTATCCACTCTAGGTCTGCGACCTGCTGCATCGTCCAGCGATGACGTGCGCGCTTCAATAACCCCTCTGTCGCTGTCATGGCTCCTTCCAAGCCGGCGGTCTTGAATTTCTCCGGGTCGGCTTCGTGGTCGCCCTCATCGCCGGCGTACTCGATCCACGCCCACTCAATGCGGGCGATGCGATGCGATGTGCGGCTGCGTGAGCGCTGCGCCTCAGACATGTTGGGGTGGGCGTCGAAGGGCAAACGCTTCTCCAGCAGGGCATACAGGAGCACGCCGAGGGACCAGGCATCAGTTGCACGACCGTCGTAGGGCTGACCGAGGATCACTTCAGGCGCCGCGTAGTCGTCGGATCCACAGCGGGTGGTGAGCTTCTCGTCGTCGGCGACATAGCGTGAGAGGCCCATGTCGGTGAGTGTGATGATGGAATACGGGTACTTGCTCCAATCCTGGTCGCGGGCGAGCTCATATGGAGGGATATTTACGAGAACATCTGCATGTTGTTAGGACTACTCACGTGATCAGTAGAAAAGGACATACATACTCTCGAGTTTTATATCCCGATGGACGATATGTGCTCCGTGGAGATACTGCACCGCTCCGACTAGTTCCGCGAAGATGCGACGCAAGAGCGCTGGGACCATGAGATTCCGATTGTCGCTCGCGACTTCGAAAAGGTCACCCCCTGGACAGTAGCTGAGGACCAGGAGTGCGCGCGTTTCCTCGATGCCCCACGCCTTGAGATGCACAAGTGAAGGATGGCGGACGGTCTTCATGATCTCCAATTCCCGCTTCAGAGACATCTCTACTCGTTCTTCAGAGGCACCTCCCTTAGGTCCGTGCTCGCAAATCTTGATCGCAACAAGTCTCTTCCGGTCTAGTTTATCCTCCGGGACAGGCGTCATGATGCCTTCCATTTCATCTTCATATGCCGCTTTATCATCTTTGTCGACATCTTCGTCCAATTGGCTAGTAGCTAGGACCACACGACTAAAGGTTCCTGTTCCTAGGACTTTTACTGTTCTCCATCTTCTTGTCTTTTGCCCGTCTCTGGATTGAGCCTCAAAATATTCGTGTCGCGGCTTCATTGATCTAGATTTTTCTACTGCCGTGATAGAAGAATCGCTATCACTACTTTCACCTCCTGTTCTACTCGATGGAGGGGTTGGTGGTCTGCTAGTTGACCTAGTTAGCCGGAAACACTTTACAATTATGCAACCTCCGTTGCATTTATGATCAAAAGAGCCAGCGGCATTTATATATGCAAGGACAAAGAGCATGCTCGGAATACCGACCTTGGAATCGGGGCCAGCCCTCTTTGTAATGCCAAATGCGGCTCCCTCCGCATTGGCGTGTCTACAGGCGTACTTGTCTCTGGAGTGGAATCGAGCATCATGTGACCATGTGTGCCGGAAACGGCGATATTTCGAGGCTTCAATCCCTGAATGGATTCGGGCACATAGTCGCTGAGACTTCTATTCCTGGTATGGCCGTCGCTGTGCTTCTCTCTATTCATAACAGTGCCAGACAGGCCCGCGTCCGTGATTCCGAGTCCATGATATGCGCGGCGCTTCGATTGGTTTGCTATAGCTGAGGATATGGACTCGCCGGTTGCAGTAACAAGAGCTGAATCATGTATGATGGGTATAACCTCTTCAATGGAGGTAGGCCTCGAGGCCAGCTTCCTCCACGGTCCGGGCGAGTCCCCCGACATGAGAGGAGAGGGAAGAGGAGTCACATCTGAGATGGCGTTCAGCATGGGCGAGGAGACGACCGAGTTTGGCGCAGAGCTAAGACTTGTGCTGCTGCCGAAGCTGCTGGCCAAAACCTTCTTCACACTGGGTGTTCGTGGTATGGTAATCGTATTTGGAGCTGGGTGTAGCTCTATGGGGTTCGGCGCCGCAGGTGTGACGGCACTGGCAGCTGTGACAGTGTATCCAGGGATCTCGGTCTGGATGCGCAGACTGGCGCTGAGGGGAGTCGAGCTCGCTCCAGAAGTGTTCGGCGAGGCGTGGCGACGAGACGCTGTGTCCAGCGCCAGAGGCTTGGGGTGATCGGAGAGCGGGACGGAGAGGGTCGGAGGGGAAAGAGAAGAAAAAGTGTTGGTGTGAAAGGCCTGTGTGCCATTCGCGGCTGCCAGTGAGTCGTGCGCCTGGGAATCCTCAGGCTTTATTGTGCCCTGCATGTTCACGACCGCATTGTCCCGGAGCCAACGCGGTGGCGCCTCGGACGGCGGAGACGGGACATGGCGGCGGTGGAGGTTATCTGGAGCTGAAGCTGAGGGCGTCGCGGAGTCTGACATCGCAGATTGCAGCGACGACAGAAGGCGGGAGGTGTTATCGCAGCAGCGAGATCGAGAGGGCGGGAGCGGGCGTGGGCTGATGCGACGTACCTCGACATATAGCACGAGACATGTAAAGGGAAGAAGGAAGGAGGAGAAGAGAAGGGAAGGGAAGTAGAGGGAGAGAACAAGAAAAAAACAGGTCAGGCTTTGTAGTAAGCCTGCAGATTTAAGGTGAAATGAGGCCCAACTGGATAATTAAAGCTTGAAGGATTTCTGGCGGATCATCGATACATCACGGGCGTGCGCACGTGAGAAGCCCCACTACGCCCGAGAGGGCCAGGGACGCGACAGGAATGTGAGGTTATTTGGACAGCACCAGGCGAGATGGATAATTCATAATCCTGTATATTTATCATTCGTTTTATGTATCTCCTTTCACCTATCTAACCACGCTCTCTCCCCCAAATACTGTAGGGTTGTGATGCTATTCCCAAGAGGCCCTCTGGCGCCCTTTTTCTATTCTTATCCCTCCCGCCCAGGATCCCTACCCAAGCTGTTGTTTCCAACGGTATTCGCGCACACAACACGGGGAGCTCTAGTGGTGTCAATTGGTAGGTTGTCATGTAACGTTAAGCTGGGCCGCACACACTGGCGGCGTATCATTTCCGTCCATCGATCCCTCAGCCATCACGTGAGAAACGCCTTTTATAAACAGGGCGCGAAAGACCGCAGCATAAAACTTGCCGTGGAAAGTATTTGCTGATGGAGGCTTCGATTCAGTCAAGTATTCCTGTCATCCACGCAGTAAGTTACTTCTCGCAGATCACTCTATCCTTTTGTCTTCGGTCATCACATCCTGCTTGCCCACCGCAGTCCTGCTACCATCGTCAGGAGCGCCGCATATGCCGTCGCTGCTATCATTACCCCTCCTATTACTAGAAACTGCTTCGTCATGAGCGGCGCATTTCCTCTGGATCCCATCGTCATGTCCATCTCAGCGCCGACCCTGTTTATCCGCCTCTGCATACCTTCCTGGCCGTGCCTGCTCTCTCCTTGATCCCGCGACGGGCTCTGGGGCCTCTGCAGCTGCACAATCGCACATCCATCCTGCGGCCCCTGAATATATGATGCATCCTCTGGGCGGTCTCTTTGGCTGAAGTCAGGGTCGAGATGCGAATGTTGCAGCCATAGCTCGAAAGCTTGTATTGCTTTCGCTGTTATATTCTCAGTCGGCTTTTCTTTGGCATATCATGCGGGAACCCACTGTACAGTGCCAGATCATGCTGGATTGCGTCCCACTGTTCGGTGGAGCATACTGGCTAGATCAGCCCTATGGGACGTGTCGGCTGTAGGTCGTCTGGAAACTTACAATTTTGGTACTTCTCTTGTTGTCCAAGGAGCTTCCAGTGATGCTCATGCAGCTTGGCCGTGTGGTACAGCAAGTTGTCCACGTACGATATTCGCGTGGTGGACGCAGAGTCCGGCGAGGACAGATTTCCAAGCAGGACTTGTGGCCATTGATCGCTTCTCATGCAGAGCTCAGTCCATCTGCCAGACATTGTTGACACGCTATCTACTGGGCTGTCGTTTTGCCTAGGGGATGCTGTGAGCGGATCTGTCTGGCGTGTGCTATCAACTTTAGAAGGCGGATGCTTGGCAGAGGTCTTTGCCTTCCCCAGGCGGAGACTCTTAATCTTATTGAATACCTGCATTTGAAAAGGGATTTGTAAGATTTACGAAATTTCTAGGAGATGCTTGCTCGTCACGTTTGTGGGTTTCAATCGCGCAGTTTCCTGAAGCCAAAATGGCAGGGACGGCCGGCTTCTATTATATTTTGCTTCACACCCAATGCGCATTCCCATCGCAACATACACGCCACTGGAAATTAGTATTAGGATGTCAGATCGTGACAAAATCAGATACCTACAAGCCGGACGCAACGTGACATAACGGAATGAATGCAGGGTCATGAGCTTGAAGGGGGAGAGTAAAGGAATTCTATGTCTGTGGTCAATCCAGGCCGTTCATCTAAGTTGTCTCTCTGCCAAGTCTAATGTATCTGTCTATGTGAGTAGGCGAACCCTTCCAATCCAGTTTCCCGTTTACCCACGTCTAACTCTAACTTACACTCACCCACCTCTCACAGCCTCGCCATGGCGGCGCCCGGGCTGTTCTTCTTCTTTGGCGCAGAGTGGTAACCGCCCTTCACATTATCCGCATTCGTGACGGCTCCGCTCGCATCACGAACAATACCCAGCTCCATCAACTTGTCGAAGACTTTGCTGAAATCCTCAAAGAACCGATCCTTGTCCTTGGCATATAGCTCAACGTACTTCTTGAAGCTCGGGTCCGTTGTCAGCGAAATGTCTGTCGGCAACATCATCAATTCAGTCTCGGTGTCCTCATCATAGTTCATAAACTGCACGATCCCGTTCTTTAATATCTTCTTCCTCCACTGCAGCGAGAGCAGAAGTCGGAAGTACTGATTCGAGAAACGAGTTGGGCTGTTGACCCACGCGCCCTCAAATCCTGATCGGTCGGAGTGACAGCGACCAAGGTTGTGGGCTCCTGAGAGGGCGACGATCTCCTGGTCGTTGAAGCCCATGCGGCTGAAGATCCAACGGATGTGGTCTGCGCCCTGGGCTGCATCCGGGAGTCGTCCTCGTGGTGGGAGCTTGCTATCGTCGACATAATCTGTCCGGCCACCCTTCCAGGGGATTGTAGGACCCCCCATCTCTTTGATAGCTACGACACCGGCAAGAGTCCAGAGGTCAGCGTAAGTGATCCATGGATGCTTTTCCTTCACGGACTCGAGGAAGGCGCGGGCATGTTGAAGGCCAGCATTGGCGGGGTCCCCACCTTCCGCTTCATAACGCATACCAGCGCCATTCGATCCACCAGTGTCGGTCTCGGCGTCATATGTTCCGGCAGAGTGCCTGGAGATGGTCATTAGTATGTGTTATACAGAAGACAACCAAGATGATATTTGTACCATGCTAGCCGGACAAACACAGGACCTGCACTCCCATCATCGTATCCGGGCTGCTTAAGAAGAGCGGCAATGTCCTTGCGGACAGCTTCAAAGTCCCCTTGTTTGCTCATTATCTGTGATCGTATCTTGAAGGACGAGGAAGGAAAGAAATCAACCACAACACGTCTATTCTAATCAGGGTAATAAAGTCTATAAAGCATCGAGGGAAGAGAAAAGGGACCACGAAAACAAAATGAGAGACTGATAAGAAATTTCCATCGTACCGAGGTTCATAAGGCTAGGAGATGCTCCGTGAGGCTTGGAGTGGGTCCATCGAAAAGATCAGATAGTGAAGTGGGATATTCCCGGAATATCATGTGAAGTTTTCACGTGTTGAAAATGTCCACCGCACGTGATTTACTGCAGCACACTTCTAGATTTGATCCTAAGTCTCATATCAAAATGAGTTCTGCAACTCAAATAAGCATACTATATATAGTCCGTAAAATCCCTGCCGTAACCGAAAGTCAAGGGGTATATTCATGTTCCAGTTCGCCGCCCATCCAACTCCCCAGTCCATTCCTTTCAAAGCCAATTTCAACCTCCCCTTCCCGTCACCGCATTAGTAGCTAACACTTCAATCCTCCTCGAGTAAAGCTTCATCATATGCATCACAGGGTCCCCCCAGATAACGTTCCTTAGTTGTCCATCCGTTATCACCTGCGCAACCACCCCCTCATTCATTCTGTCCTCTATATTCTTCTTCTTCTTTGATGACCCAGCTCCCTTCTTCTCCATGCCCCTTAATAGTATCAATCTCCCAGCATTACTGTATATCAAATCCGGCACATTCCACATGGGCGCTATACCGGGAACTGGAGCCGTATGAGACTTCTTGTGCTTAGGCTGGGTCTTGTCTATGGAGAGGGTGCTGCTCGATTTCGATGGTAGGCTGGTTAGCGTGTGCTTATGCTTCCGGGAACTCGATGGTTCGGCGTAGGTTATTTTAGGGGCGGGGTGGGTGTACAGCTCGATGAGAGACCGCAGATAGGTTGGGTGCGCTCTTGTGATGGGGTCTCCCTCATTGAGGAATGAATAGAAAAGAGACTTCTTGAGCGCGGGGTTGTCTGGCTTAGTTAAAGGGAAGATAGAGATTGGTGGGGTTCCATAGGTAACGCAGTGGATGCGCTTGAAGCAGCCAGTAAGTATGTTAAGCTCCGATGCTGCGCTCTTGCTTGTTGAGAGCATGTGCGAATAGAGCAGGGACGCAACGGCGCCACCAGCCGAGTGGCCGGTGATAAGGAGGGAGTAAGTGGATCGATCGGGTGATTCCTCTATTAGTTGGCGCAGTCGCGCAGCAACCGGATTGATCATCTTGCGTGCAATGGTGAGAAAGCCTGTGTGACACAAATTTTCTACATCATCCTGACATTGTTAACGAAATCAAAGGAGACTAGGGAGGGGCGTACGAGGAATCCTTCTGGCGGCGATGGGGTAGCGTTAAAATTGGCCACCCAATCCATGAATGTTTGAGTCCCCCTAATTGCAAACACTATCGTATTCATGTCATCCATTGGTACGGACTTGACTACCATGGCTTTTGTTCCAGTCTTCCAATCCGCCCCAACAAGTGTTTCCTTCTCCTGACCCGACGGTTTCTCGTAGACTCGTTCCGAGTATTGGGCTGCTAGGCACAGCAGGGGAAATGTAGGGAGATATCTGTGACTTATCAGAAAAGGTCAGGATATTTGAAGGTGCTCATACAATTTCATAGGAGGCAGATGCCGTGGCAGCTTCGAATTGGCATATAAGTACACTTTCGAAAAGTAATTGCCGCTTGAGAACTCTAATGTAGATTTGATCTTATTCTTGACCTCTTTGGATCTCCCCTTGGCAACCTCCTGTGCGATGTAAGCTGACTCTTGCTGCTGCCATAGCGGCAGATCCTGGGGTGGTGTTAGGTCTGCCCCGTCACCGGTAAACACCTCCCCATCGATCAAGGTGACGATGATATTAAATTTTGCGGATATTATATCATACAGTGACTGAGCTCCTTCCTGCTGTTGGTACGCTGGTACCTCATCACTGAACGCTTGGACGTCTTGATTGGATTCTGGAATGCCGCTTGAAAGAAGACTCGTCATAGAGGAAAGGTTGAGTTTGCTGAGAGAATGGCTAAGTTTCTTGTGCTTGCGGGCGGTAGGAGGAGCGAGATAATCCTGACCCAAGGCGGGTTGATATTGGGGAGGTCCCTCGGATGTCTTCGGTCTCGGCGGGATCGCATCCCAGCCTGGATGGAGTGAAACCGCTGAAGCTCCTTGTTCAATAGAGAGTTGGTCCAGTATCAGGCTCGACTGGGCAATAGGTGCAGAGATAACGGGGCGGGAGTCTTCCCCCTTCCTGCCGAAGATCACCATGCCTTCGGCGCCTTAGACTCCGCCTATGTGAGACTTCATCAATAACGGTAGAGGATAGACGAGAGGAAAGAGACGAAGTACTGGACCAATGTGGGAAAGCTAGGGAGAACATAGAGAATGGAGAGCGGGAAGAGGGGATACGAGGCAACAATATAACTACCTTCATAGAGCCTGGGAACGACTTGCCAAATCAACGGCGCATGAGAGATACAAGGACTGTGAGGCGATTCGTTGGCGACTGCGCCCCTTATACGCGCCTCCACCATTTTAGATAGTGGCCGCACTGCAGCTTCGACCCAAACGGCAAGCGACCATCTTAACACTGAGTGAGCTGATCACCATAACTACTTATCGGTCGACTAATCGGGCTATAAACAGCATGAATCGCAATTCTCTACATACGCACATACGTGAGAAGTGTTTTTTTTTCTTTCGGCAGGGCAGAATTTCGGATTGTTTTTGTTTCTTCAGACTCAGGCTGAGCAAGCGTAAACAGCTCCGATATACTTTATCTTGAACCTCTTTTTGACATTGCTGATAAGCTTCAGGGAAACTGCTGGCCCCTATCATGATCACGTTCGAAAGATTTGTCGTGGATGGCATCACCTACGATATCTCGCCGACTTTATGACTGTCTCTACCGTTCCTCTCAGATGTAAGAACTTGACTGCCGAGGAGAGACATGAAAGGCTGAATCGAGTCAACATATCCGTGGTAGAGTATGGAAGTGAAATGAAAGCGCAAGATTTTGAAGTCGCTCGACGAGCTTGACGACTTCCTGGAGGAGTTAAGAGTCGGTACATGCAAGTGCAAAGAAATACCAGCGCACAGTGAGGCAATGGGCAAAGAAGCAAGTTCTCTATAGCTAGTAAAACGATCCGCCCATAACACTCTATAGGATAAATCATTCCGCTCTATACTCTATGACTAGTAAGGCATAAAGGGGTACTAATCCTCATCCTCATCCGAGCCCACAAACTGCGCCAAAATCTCCCGGAAGCGTTTCTGCATCGCGGCATCCTCTCCTTGGAGAACCTCGCCCAGGCGGGGAGGCGGCGGCAGACCTCGTCTCGCGTTCTCGTCCACACGCTCCCGCCAATCCATACAATCAAGGCACCACTACGTTATATGTCAGAGATAGATCGAGGCATAAGGCAGGTTAGCACTTACCGGCTGGCGGTTGTTGTTTCGACATGGCGATTTCGAGAAATACTTTGCGTGCTTAAACAAGCTGCAAAGGTCACAGTCACGAGCAGAAAGGCAGTAGTTGCAACGCTTTAAATCATTAGCGTATTCTTAGGCAGTTAATGGGAAGGGATACTTACACTGACATTGCCAAACCTACGGCGTTGGTCGCTATTGAAATCGGACGCAGGGCGCCATTCGAGGCATATAACGCATCGAATACTGTAAGGTATACATTAGCTATTGGCAGGAAAAGGACAGAGTGTGGATCTCACTCTCCAGACATTTCCATCAAGTTGCCGGGCACCACAAAGCAGGGACCCTTCTCCTCGACTTCTTCATTCTCGCCAATCTCCGGAGCGGCCACAATGTCTTTGTCCTCCCCCAGATATCCATCACGAGACACCAGCACCTCGTTGGGTAACCCCATGTCAGCGCGGCTCTGTGATGGATTAATATGGCAAGGGACCTATTTTCGCGTCAGATCACTTCTCTACAAGAGCGTGGTGATAGGGTTGGACAGGGTCTTACACGTCCAGGCCAGGCACACATGGTAAACGGCATGCATGCAATGGATTCTTCCCTTCGTCTTCGTTCCTCCCACGATTCGTATCGTGGTTCAATGGGTTGTCGTACAGCATCTTCGTGGGACATCGCCGCTAATAGTTCTTCGGCTAGGCCGTTGCGCTCGTCTTCGCTCGTGGCGCGCTTCCATCGCTTTATTAGACTTTTGCGCACATTTCACGCTCTTCTCACCTCCTCTGGCACATGAAGGCTGCGGTTTCGGGCCTTTCGAGCTGCACGGCCAGGCATGATGGGGGACGACTTGGGTTGCAGGGATCTATCACGCCACACGCGTTAGCGTTACGCCAGCCAGGCACAAGGCCCCAGCCGCCTTTCGGACCCATACAACGGTCAATAGCATCAAAATCAATAGATCTCGATAAATATTGATGGGTTTTTGATGGATCGTACAACGGCCAAATAGATATCGGACAGGGTTAAGCACTCACCTTAATGAAGATGACGATGGGGTTGGCTGAGAGGAGAAGAGAAAAGAAAAAAATTGATGGAAGCTTCTGTTGACTGTAAAGACAGGAACGACTAAAATCGGTGCGACCATTCCTATTTAAGTAGAATAGCCGAACACACAGTGAGGCAGGCGCGTAGGACTTCCATTCACTCTCTTCCCTTGTCTACATCCATATCCCATGTGAGATCAGCAATACCACCACCAACAATTAGGATGCGCGAGGATAACATGGGAAAGTAGTAAATGTGTGCAAGAGATGAACATGATTCTTAGATGTGGTTATTAGAGAGATTATATACTCAAGGGACAGAAGGGCGGGAAACATAAAAGTCCGAGAAAATATAGTATATGTTTCTGAGTAGATCGCCTCGGGACAGTCAAACTCCCGTGTAACTGGGGCCATAGATTCCAGTTCATTCTTCATAAACGGTATTGAATGCTCGGAAAGTTCTATTTGCTAGTAGAGTTCCGAGCAGCAGACCTTTTGTTGGTTGCAGTCACCCGAATGACGACAGCGAGGGAAAGGAGCAGCTGACTTATCCTTATGAACAATTGCCACCAAAGAGGGTGTTTCCGCGATGAATTTGAATGGGTCGGAGGTGATGCAGAGGGGTAGATGATGGTGTTTCTTTTAGGGCTTGGATGTATTGGTATTGGTCAGGTTTGTTAGCGAAACTGGCCAGCTTCCGTCTGTCAGACGCGTTCGCGTAGAATAGAACGCGTCAACCCCAACATCTCATCACTGCAGAGGAACGTCCTTCAACTCCACGCAGTCTTTCATCTCTAATAGGCTTGAGACCGAATGATATTGCTAGGTCGAAAGCTCAAAGTCAACAGAGAATCTTTACAAGATGCCGCGTCCCAAACGACTAAAGGTGGCACCATCTGTACATCCGCCAAGGTTGAGCACCAACTCCACAATTATTGTTGAAGTCCAGGAATTACCCAGCGAGGCCAGAGCAGGATATATCGATATGACCCAGGTCAGTGATATTGAGGATAAAGTAGGAGCGCCAGTTGCGAAGAGAGGCAGAGGCAGACCTCCGAAGAAAAAGCCTCAACAGGTGGAGGATCAACCCAGCGAACCAATTGGCAGCAGGGCTGGAGGTCAGCATGTCGCGCCAGAAGCACTAGCAGAGGATTCTCTTATGAGAGACATTGAACTTGAATCTAGTAGCCCTTCAGTTGAGTTGGGTAGAAGGGGTCGCCATTCCACCGCCTTTGAGAGCTCAGTCCTCTCCATTTCAAACTTCAGGAGGAAGCCACGTCAAAAGAGCATCCTTGGGCGTGGACAAGCTCAAGCGCGATCTAGCAGCGTGGAATCAAATCGACCTGACGGTAATCTGGTGGGCATGTCCAGCAGGAATACCTCGACGTTCTCCCTCGGAAATTTTAAGAGGCGTCCAAGGCAACCTAGCGTCCTGGGACAACGGGCCAGATCTAGCAGTGTGGGATTGGACACAGACAAAGGCACGCCTGCACAGCATACATCGGTCTTAAATCTTGGGAATTTTCAAAGGAGAGCAAGAGAATCTAGTGTATTAGGTACGAGCCGGAAGCCGCAGCAAGATCGAGTTATAGACGAAGACGATGACGACGATTTCAATCCCGAGGACGAGTCAACCCCATTGAAGTTGGCGAAAGCAGCTCCTGACAGTATCTCCCCCGCTAGCACGTCATCGAACCCCCGGAAACGCAAGTTGTCCGTTGCTAGTGAATCTCGGCCAACTTCTGAAGCACAATCTTCCACAGTCGCTGAAGAGCTTGATAGTATTGTGGTAGCGGGTGCTCTTGGTGACAACGTAGCCCAAGAGTACAATAACCCTTCGTCGCCACCAGAACCTCCAATTCCATCTATTGAAGGTTTCAACTCGGACCCAATCAACAGAACTATGGCTCCCCCCCAAAGCAGCTCATCTCCTCCAGATAGTCCTCTACACAGTTCGCCGCCACCATCAATGATGCCGAGATGTCAGTCACAGGACTACCAGCCCCGAGGACGAAGGCCTTTCAGGGGCAGAACCCCACTTGTAGCACACCAGGATTCTCCACTCTCTTCTCCTCCGCCTCTGACTCATTCTCCCAACCGTCCAGCTAGAGATAAATCGGGAGTAACGCTAGCGGCCCAACTAAGAGGGAGATGGCAGGCCGCACCTCCAAGCACATTCTCTACGGCTCAGCTTCAAACCCTCCTTCCCCGAAGACGGCGACATGCGAACCGTGATCCGTATGAAATTGATAGTTCGGAGGACGAAGTCAATATGGCCGGCATAGCCCTAGATGATGATGAACTTACAAATCTGAGCGTCGTACCACAATCCCGGCGCACAGCAAAGACTTTTATACGTCGTCCAGCGCCACTAAAGAAGCCCGGTAGACCAAGAAATCCCTCTAAATCAAGAGCTCAATTGGAAAGTGGCAAGGTCACCTACGGATCTCGAGCAAACCCTGTCTCTGATAAGGAGAACGAGGAATATGACCCTAATCATAGCCTGGCCCCACTTCCGGACGACGCTGACGGTGACGCAAACCATGAGGATAGTCGAGACATAGGAAATGTGAAGGAGTTGAAAGAAGCAGCGAAGAAGTTCAAGGAGGTCGATCAGTGGGAGCTGGAGTTTGAGGAAGTGACTGCTAGTAGTAGCTCTCCATTAGGTGCTCGGTGATCATTGAGACATCGTGACTCGGGGATAATTGAAAAGGGAGGAGTAAAGTCTGCGCCATTCTTAGCGTTTTTGGCGCTTATGGGACTTTGGATGACACCCCCTTAGTGGAGATGCATCTTATATTGGATTCAGGTGGGATGACGTGTGACTTTACTGTTAAGTTTCAGTGGCTTCCATTTCTTCACACAATAACACAGCATGGTCGATAGCATTAGTAGCAGTTAGGAGTCTGGTTTACAATAAACTCGTTACTTTGACAAATATCACGTTGTGATTTGTTTATAGTGTTTAATAAGGTGGCGGCCTCAAACGTCTGTATCTAATCATCATTCGTAGAAAAGGCCATCTATTCTGAGAAGCTTGTAGAAATGTTTCTCACTGCTTTGAAGTAATCCTTTAAACGCCATGCCATGCGGGAAATACCGCCCCTTACTGTGTGCCATTTTCCTCTTTAATCTCCTCAAACGAAGACATCTCCTCGTCGCCGCCAGCCAGGACCTTCGTCTTTGGCACATAGCCCTCTCCTGGGTCGCCTCCCGGGGTGACCGCTACAACCTGGCCATTCTCGTCAATGAATTCAAAATTATATCTGGATAGCAGGTGAGGAATAGCAGATAATTGCGGTCCGTATCTGGCAGTGTTGTCGTAGAGCTCAAATAATGGGACGGCGAGGAGCTTCATGTTTTTTGGGACACTTAGAACCTCTGTAACTATTATTAGCTCATCTTTTCTATCACTAGCATCAGGTGGTGAAACATACTCTGCCTTGGAAGCTGAATGAAATAGAGCTTCTTGCACTCTTTTGGTCGGGTAACATGCGCCGGGATAAAAGGGTACATAAACGTCTCAAAGTTCGGCCTCCACCACTGTGCCAAGGTGTCCCCGATTTCCCACTCCTCATTAACGCCCTGGCCGCTGAACTGAGAGCCCACAGGCGCTAGCCTCTCGTTTAATCGCATCTTGAACCCCTCTATCTCCTCATCCTCGGGCCGAAGGTAGTCTCCAGGAAGCTTGAAGAACGCATTTGCGATCTGTAGCATGAGGATGTGGGGATGGTTGTGTTCGTGGCAGACGAGGATCCCCTCACAGGTACGTCTCATTCCATGTTCAACGTAATGCTCCTCGAGCCTCTTGAGGCGTGCAAGGACGGAGGGGTCTTCTTCGGGCTGGGTTTCTTTAGTACCAAAGGTGTAGTTAGACAGAGGGTAGAGGCGAATTGTCCCGGGCTGGTTGCCGTTGAAGGACTTGGGGAGGATGGGCGGATAGGAGGTTTGAAGAGCAGTGGTGGTTATAGTCGACATCTTGAACTTAGGTTTGAGGATGGCCTTGCTGAGAAGTTAGAGAGCTCTGCTGTCGTGGTTGCGGGAAGCTTTGGGCTAGGCGGCAGAATCAGTTTATCTTCCATTTTTGGCTAAGGCGGCGAGACACCGAATACGTCCAGAAGACCACAGCTGTGATCTTCCTTTCCCCTGCTGCCAATATTACCTAGGTATAGTAATTAAAAAGACAAACGATTCATGATATTCAAGTAAGGTGCAACGAATGCGTTGCGTTTGCTCTTCGCTTTTGTATTTGTTCTAGAAATGCAACTCGCCGCAGAAGGCTGCATGAGGTTGTATGCCGGAAAGCTGCATTTTGTCACACTCAAACTCGATACTCAACTCTTCTCTATCGAGATACAATTTGCATTTGATGCAATGTGCCGAAGCGCACTGCAAATATCTATAGAGAGCAAACTTCGTCCATGAATAGAGCTTCAAGTCCACTCATAATTGACTTTCCACGCAAGAGATTTATAACGATATATACAATACGGGTCACCCTTCAGCCATTCATTACATGTAATCCGCACAGTTATCGCTGCCCAAGTCCCTCGACCGTGATTCGCTGAGTCTCATTGATTTCTGCTGGGTCACCTTGGGAAGACAGGGGATATGGCGTTTCCGGAAGGGATTCAAGATGCTTTCGGTGGTGTTCGTTGGCCTGTAGTTTTGTTAGATTTGTGATTTTGTAGTCGTGAAGCTCCCGCAAGGTTATAATGTTGCACAGCCGATAGATGAACAACATATGGTGTCAAAGAAAATGGAGGCCTACAAATGGAATACCGCAGTATGTGCACACGTTTATCTCAGGCTTATCGGTATTGATGAAGATCCTTGGGTGGCCCAGTGGGCCGCCGCCTCCATCACATTCGACAACCCGTTTATGCGTCCATCGAACTGGTTGCTTATGAACCAAGGAGATAGCAGCTTGGGGTTGTGGCTAGAGTAACCGTCAGTATGGGCTGATGAAAAATGGCCCGCATACGTAGAAAATCTCAGATTTTAGTCTTGAGCTAACACACGTACCTGATATTCCATGATTGTCTGCTCGAAACGCGGTCCGACCATTGCATCTCCTCTTGGGTTCTGGCTCCGGGACCAGATGTCTGGTCGATTGGGCGCCTGCATCACCCGCTTCTTCTCTCCTTCTACAACATTCTCCTGCAGCCGCGCATCCAAGTGTCCTGGCTCGGTCGGGAGCTCGTTCGTCTTGGAGATATTGGAGACCACCTTTGGCTTTTTCGGGTCGTTAACCTCCTGCTGGTCATTGACAGAGAAGGCATAGGACCGCCTAGCGGAGGCCTGGGCTCTACGTGAGAGCTGCCATATGGCCCTTGAGCGTGCAGTGGACAGCATTGTGGTGTTGGTGGTTCAATTGCTGGTGGCGCTGATTCGAATTGTCGTCGTCGTCCTATTCCCGACAACAATCCCGGCAGTCGATTTCTCGCTAAATTTCCACGGCCCGCCCGCCGACCATCTAGATTCTCGCTGACAGCTCACCTTCCAGGCCCAGGAGCCAAGTTGCTCTCAGACAATTAGAAAACCTGCAAACGGGTTCACAACAAAAGCGATCGAAGGGGATTCTATCTCTTCAACACAGCGGTCGCTCTTCG
Organism: Oidiodendron maius Zn; assembly: GCA_000827325.1. Lineage (NCBI taxonomy): Eukaryota > Fungi > Ascomycota > Leotiomycetes > Myxotrichaceae > Oidiodendron > Oidiodendron maius. The sequence goes on along the minus strand of KN832870.1, from coordinate 1,794,744 downwards.
CCGCCAAAAATGTCGAGCCCTTCGAGCACGCCGGGCACGCCCGGCAGCGCACCTAAGTCGATGTCTTCCCGGCTTCTAACAATGAAGTTTATGCAGAGGGCAGCTGCTTCGACTCCCACTTCATCATCGCCTACGCCTGACGAGCCTTCTCCCAAGCGCCAGAAGAAGAACTCGGATGCGCCTATCAAGCCTAGAATGAATGTGGATGCACTGGCAGACCAACGCGCAGTGCGGGCTGCTCTGGATGCAGAGGAGGCAAAACGGCAGGTGGCGCTAGACAAACAGGCTGCTGATGCCGGAGATACAAGATGGGTGTTGAGCTACGAGGACCAGGAAAAGTCGGCGCTGGTTGCGAATGGCGGCTTACGGATTATCCAGGCCGGATATGCCAATCTTGATATCCCAACGCCACAGCCGATAAAGCTGATGGACGAGGAAGACCTCGCAGATAGGCCTGCAATGGTAGGAAGGAGAAGCTTTGCGAAGTTCAATAAAGCTCTTGAGGTACGCACTTCTTTCAAGACAATTTAATTCAAGTTACTAATAGACCTTGCAGAGAGCCCAGGGAAGCTTGGAAGATTCTTCTGATTCTGATTCCGATTCTTCCTCTGAGGATGAGGACTCAAGCGAACCCAACGAGGATGCGAACGACCCAATGAAAGAGTTAATCACTGCTGCGCGCTTGGAAGCGGCGCAGAAACTAAAGGCGGAGCGGCGCGCCAAAAGAAAGGCGGAGAAAGCGCAACTGCAAGAATTCTCCAAAAAAAGGAAGAAGAGAGAAGTCAGGCTGAACACAAATATGACATCTCTGACGGGCCGGCAAGATAAGCCGGACACGAGAGCTTGTTTCATATGTGGCGGCCCCCATCTAAAAGTCGACTGCCCTCGTAACCAGAACGGCACCCAGAATGGAGCCCAGAAGAGGTTCTATCAAACTGGTGATGATGGTCCATCGCCAAAGGTTCGCAAGGTCAGATAATAAGATAATAAGACAGCGACTGGAGTTATATAGGACTGGATGAGATTCATGGTGGCGGCGTTCATTTAGATTGGGCATTGGGGACGGCGCCGACCTAAGCATTTAAAGGAGTTTTACGATCGTTACATGAGATAAACACTTAGTATCAAGTTTAAATGATACGAACCGTGCTCTCTGCCATCGTGTGAAATCTCCAACAATTCAGTAGTGCAACGTATATATATATATATGCCTGTCTCTAGCCTGCACCCCGTCGAATGCTCGAAATGTAACAATCGATATAAACCTCAGCTCGCACCGGGTTGCAGCTTGTCTCAAGAAGGCGCCGCGATATCTATGTTTGGGAGAAGCCAACACAAATTCATGACCGATGTCTCCGGAACAATCTATGCCGTTGTCTTATAATTTCGAATCTAGCTCTTCAAACTCACTAATGTGCTTGACGGGTTGCGGCCCAGCGCTGATCTGCAGCATGGACCTAAATTCCCGTACGTCCGTGATGACATAAGGTGTAGTTCTGTTGATCTCTTCCTTGACTGGTGCAATTTCGCCATTGTGGCCTTCCTTCAAACCAAGAGTCTTCATTCCATTTTCTGCTGCAATAATGCTCGTCCTCTCATGAACCTCGTCAGGTATTTGCGCGTTCAAGTGGATCGCCAACTTGGAGCGTGCAGGCGAGGCTGGGAGGATATAATGATTGTAAAATTCAATCATGTCAGCTTTGGTGAGCGCTTTGATTTGAATGGTGTCTTGTTTAACTGGGAACAGGGTTAGTGGTGACTAGGAAAGGTACATGGACATAGTCTTACCCAAGTCGAAGTCAAAGTACTCTCCATCAATGTGCAGCCAGAGACGGTTAGACTCTTGATCAAGGTTCTTCAACTTTTCTTGCCGTTTTGTTATCAGACTCCTCTTATGGCCTTCAAATTCAGCTTCTGTCATATCGGCCATAGTCTTTGCATATCCTGAAAGAAAGGAATCTATCCGTCCCTCAAGATACTGAGGTGTCATCTCGCTCTGCACAATAAATCGGAACCCGATGGTAGTTGGCGTGAGCCGTGCTCCACTAAAGACTACGTATCCAAGCTGCTCTTTTGTCCGCAGCTGATCGAAGGCTGGTTCGTGCGTCATCTGGTCTAAAAGAAGTGTCTTCGCGCGTAGTGGACGTATCGCCCTGTCCCCAACGTAAAGTAGGTATTCGATGCAGTGATTGACATTGGCCGGGTCTTTCAGTGTCTTATGGTAGACATAATTACCACCAGCAGGGAACACCAATGATCGAGGAATGGGCCACTGTGTTTGGGGCAGTACTCTGGGCTTCAAGGTGCTTTCGATCATGTTGCCTAGCTTCAGGGCATCCTCCTTGTACAAGTTGCCGTGCACAAAAGTTTCAATGTGCATCTGGCGAAGGAGCTGTGGGTAGAATTGTTGAATGTCTGTGGCTGAGAGATGCGGTAATTCTGCTAGACTCTGCTCATTGATATAGGCTTTGTCGCTGGTGAGCCATCGCGTAAAGTCGCCGACTTGATTGTATGGCTGTTGAAACTCCCAGTTTTTGAGACCGCGTAGTAATCTCTCCTTGATAATCTCAAACCGGTCTGGCTTGATTTCTAGATCTTTCATTGTAATCAATACTTTCTCTAGCAGAACAGCGAGTTTGTCATTATACCCAGATACTGTAATTTCAAGCCCCATGGAGTGACTGACTACAGAGTAATCCAGTCCAGCAAGCTCTGCGTCGTACGAATATTCTTCTAGAGCGTCTCGCACAATATCAGTGTAAAGTCGTGCCTTGAGCGAGTTCTCGGCAGTAGCACCAGGGAGCGTATTTCTGCAGGTTGCGAAGACATTCGCCTTTGGAACCCAAAACGTATCGTCTTTCTTGAACCATATTCGAGTAGAGTCATCGTTCCGAACCAGCTTTGGTTCAATCGCTGGTTCCTTGACCTCTCTCTTCTCAACCTCGAGCTTTGTCGGAATAAACTGATTTACGTGAGGTAAATGCAGTTCCGGTAGTCTTGTCTCGGAAGTACTCGAGCTAGCGAGTTTTATTTCCTCCAAGAGATTCGCCGGAATCTTCTCATACGTGTATTCAGTTCCATACCATTTCTCCTTTTGTTTCCAAACTCCTGGAAACCTTTGAGAAACGACTGTCATTCTGAAATTGTCCGGCCGAAGACATGCTAGAGCTTCTTCGATTCCAGCAGCATCAAACTTTCGAAGTCTAACAAACTCAGTCAGCCACGCGTGTACATTTAACGCATATCAGTACTTCCAGATTGGATGTTGGAATATAGGAGACATCATTAGCCATACCTGCTATGCCCACTAAGAAGCCACTCTCGTGGCAGAGGCGTCTGCATAACAGAGCTTATCTTGCTGGTGAATCGACTAGCCGGGGTCTTCTGCTTGAACTTGAAAGCGACATCTGCCAACCCTTTCTGCTCGTCAAAGATCCATTCTTGTGGAGGGGTTTCCTTAATTAATGAAATGTACTGGAAGAAAACCTTTACAATTTCCTTGTAGTGTGTAAGGCCATCCTCGGTCAGGCGGATCTGGCAGCTGAATATCCCAGGGGTGCCAGGACAAACGGGGTATGCGCCTGCATTAAGTCCGTTTGCCCAACCTTTCGACTTAATGTAGGCCATTACAGAGCCAGGGCCTTCGTGACCAATGAGATGACTGATGTATCGACTTGGCTGGGACTCGAACAAATGCTCCTCGTCAATGAACGGAAAGGAAAGATCAAGGGACCGTGAGTCCATGACTGGTTTTGCAAAACATTGGGTTAGGAGATCTTTAGGGCCGTACGGCACCTCGTCCTCCCACCGTTTCTGAGGTAGGTTTTTATTGCGCACGCCAGCAAAAAGGTCAGCCGCCCAAGCTTCTAGCGTATCAAGTGGCTCTCTGCCTAAGATAACAAGCTTCATCCGGTTCGCCGAGTAATGCTTCTCATGAAATTCCATGAACTTTTGTCGTACATCGACCCCTCGCGCCTCCGGTTCCAACTTCAGAACTTCCAGGTTCCCAGTAGAGAAATGACAGTACGGATGCTTGGGATTCGACAAGGATTTTTCTAGCTGGTGGATCCTCCATTGATCACTTTGCAGATTCTTCTTATTCTCTGAATCTACGGCTCGCAGTTCTCGGTCAAGCGTGTTTGAGAGGAACAGGGGCTCAATGAAGAATTGTGCGAATCGATCCAATGCGCCATAGAATGGTGACACCTCATCCGGAAGGGCATCTTCTGCTGCTTTTGCGGCAACCTCGAAGTAGTAGTTGGTAGAAGTAGCACCCGTATATGCGTTGGAGCTCCCGGAGTGTGAGGCAAGATATTGCGAGTATGCGTTCTCAATGGGGTATTTCTTTGTGCCCATGAAGAGCAAATGTCTACCACACGTTAGCCCCTAACACGAATAAAAAATGCGCCAGCCATTAAAGACATACTCTACAGCGTGTGCCATCCCAGGGTAATCCTCTTCGTCGCTGAAGTTTCCTACGTTGACGTCCATTGCCGCACTCGCCTTGTCGGTGTCCGCATCGTGGACTAACAGCACCTCTAGCTGGTTGGATGGCAATTTGATGACTCGATAGCTCCTATCATCCAAAGACGGGGTTTCCAGGCTGTCCGTGAGCCTTTCCACGGGCCTATTCCTGTGTTCTCTCAAGGGGCTGTCGAGAGGGGACGGCGACTGGGGCTGGGATAGAGACGCCATTCCGAAAGCTCTTGCGTACCGAGACACGAAGCTGCGGCGTTGGAAGGATGGTGCGGAGGTGGAATTGAGAGAGCGTTGTGGTCTGGGGACAGAGTCAAGTGGCGATCGAGGTAGACAGTTCACGCGTAGCTTGTAGCCTGGGAACTTAGCTGCTAAACTGGATATCAAGGTTGGCGCAGTGGGCACCAGCACTGTAGCGAAGCGCCGCACAGGGCTGACAGTAAGACTCGGGTGAGAGACAGATGTAAGATGGAAAAGTGAGACCAGCAAGTCAGCAGCAGCGTGAGGGTGCAGAGATCGATTTGGAGCGTGAATGTCCTTGTTGGTAATCGAGAGGCGATGGATGGAGGATGGGAGAAGTGGCAAGCGGGGGCGCCCAGGACGGACACAGCTTTTCATCTGCCAGGTCGCACTCAATAGCGAGGAGCAATCGAGATCATGCACGGTGCCGGGTCTTGGTAATATGTTTGCTTGTGCTACTAGGCGCGGATCACCGGCGGGTCTTGGGAGGAGGACGAAATGAAGGGTTCGTCCTCGAGGCAATGAGACGGAAGACAGACGCGCGAGGGAAATGACGAACAGCCACGTCGACCTACCTCTGCAGACCTGCTCTCTCCCGGATATTTGGGATATTTAAGGTCTGTAGGAGGTTGCTTACCCTGCACGGCCACGCCAGACGCCCATTGCAAATGTGCAAAATGCCCATTCAGAGCGGACCAGCGTAGCGCTGCGTGGAGAGCGAGAGTGGAAGGACACACAAGCGGCGAGATATTTCTAGAGACGCCTGCCTGCAGCACCAGATGTCAACTACCCTAGCTGCCCCTGGCACTCGTCCGCATCCCACCTCCGTCGTCGCATCCTCCCTCGTCGCATCCTCGTCAGCTTTGTTTGCGTCTGCCAGTCTTGCGTGCGCGTCCGCGGGTTCCACAGGCAGGGCGCCTCGGGACCAGCGCGACTTGGAGGGTGAAGAAGCAGGAAAGAAACATGTGACACTTTTCTCTCTGATAGCTCACATCGCACGAGGGGGAGCGGACGGTCGAGACACGGAAGGGTGCAGTTGAAGCAGACGTGATTGGGTCCTAGGAGACTACAGATCCGCCCTACGTGAGCCCTCTCGACCTTGGAGGGTGGGCATTATTTGGAGATTGAAGTTTGGGCTTGTATGGGCTTGACACCTTGTAATGGAGAGACCCTTACGAGAAGGGAAGAAAGCAGGACTTTTTCGAAATTTTCTCGAGTCAATCTATTGGTCTGTGAAGTATAGCTACCGCTTCTGTTGGTACCTGGTCGTCTCCACTCTCACAATCCAGAAACAGTGCCTCTCTCCTTATTTTCACAATACGAAGTACAACATTTTCGAGGCAATTTGGAAGATCGAGGGCACAACCCGATCTCCCGGTGACGGGGAAGCTGGTAAGGAAATTACCCAATCCCTCGACTCGTTGTTATCATAACCTCGGCCCTTCACTCCTAGCCGGTTGCGTGGTTTATGCCTCTGTCAACCCAGATATTGCTATACCCTAGCGTTTCAATATAGGCCAGCTATTGTACCGGGCCGTCCTAAAGCTCGCCATACATCAAGCACCACCGCTGTACCTAGCCAGTGTATTCAATATCGTGTATTCAATATCGACGGCTTAGCCCCTTCAGGGTATAGTTAAGTTCTCTATAGTGTGCTTCACTTCCGGTATCAAATGCGCAATCTGGTTCGGATCACGTAGAGCCGTCGTCAGATCACTTGGTAATTTCCCGGAGAACAATAGACTCTAGAAGTTTATTAGATTGACTTCGTAAGACCGCGCCAGGAGTGGGCTTACCTTCTTGACCTTCTCAAACGCATCCTCCTTCTCCGTATAATCCCGAATAATCTTCCCCGTTGCAAATTCAACATAGATCCGGGTATCCCTGATCCGCACGATAACGTCGTCCAGTCTCATGAACAGGCGGCAGAGCACGAGCATCCGGTCGGGCATTACTCTAAGTTTGCAGGACAGCATAGAGATCCCATTGTCGTCGAGCTCGCTCTCGTAGAGCACCACCTCTTCAAAGAATAAGATGGGGTCTGGCCGTTTAAGCAGTTCAATAGGTATTGGCTCAACAATTTGCGGAGGTAGCACATCAAACGACTTGCCATTTGTTATGGTCCCCTTATAGTCCGTTGTAAACGACCAGTCAAATGGCTTTACTACCTCTTTAATGCCTTCATGCGTGTTTTCTCTGCTTTCGTCAGCAATAGACCAGCATCCAAAGATGGGGATAATACCTGCTCCTTGACCACTCTTTGGAGTATGCTACTTTCAGCATGGTTCTGCCGGTCTTGTCCACCCTATCCAATGCGTCATATGCATTGAATTCTAGACGCCACCCACTCTCCATATGCTCGACCGATACTATATTATCGCCAAATATCATCTCGGGGACGGGAATTCCCAGCTTCTGCGACATCTCATCGATAGGTCCCGATTTGGAGATAGGTAGCTTACGTGCGCTAATTTTGAAGCCCTTTTGCATGTGTGACACTGTCGACAGCTCGGCCGAAGGATAGGGCTCGTTTAATGCACCGTTAAGAGACATCACTAAGATTGAGGAGATAGAGTCGAAGGTTGATAGTATGTCGTATTGTGATCGCAACGTTCCGTAGGGTCCTCTAATCCGCTGTGGGGTAAATCTTTGGTGGGGACAGCGGCCTTGCCCAAAAATTGTTGCCCTGGTAACGAAGTCCGCCGAGCTTCCCCTAACACATGTCGACTAGAAAACAAGGCGACCAAGTTCATAATCGACAACTCAGTACTAACAAACAGCACAGATAAATATTCAGTCGTTCAAAGACGTGCTTAGAGGAGGGATCAGTGAACAATCATTCCATCAGCACCCCTCACAATGGCAGCTCGTACTCTCGAGTCACGCTTCGAGCACATGTCTGTTAACGATGAGAATGATCCTGGCGATGGAAATAAATACCCAAAATCAAAGGTCAGTGCTCGAATTCAAATAAATACAATCTGCTCACAAGAGAAGGCCATCACCTCCTTGCAGAGCTCTCAACTATCTCAAAGCTCGAACCGGCCCAATCTTCTCAAAATCGCCATTCAAAATCAAAACACAGCCAACACAGTTGTCACCGTCCCTTCGCAAGCAGCACAATGGCGAGCGTCGAACATGCCTATTGGCCCCGGCTCCCCGCCGCGCAAGCCGGTAGCCAGTTCTCGTGCATCAGATGAGATGGTTAAGGCCGAACGTAAATCTAATCCAGTATATGAGCAACCGACACCACCGAGACAATTCCACCTCGGCATGTTCGAGATCGGCCGACCTCTGGGCAAAGGGAAGTTTGGCCGGGTGTATCTGGCCAGAGAACGCGGTTCTGGATTTGTTTGTGCTCTGAAGGTTCTTCACAAGAACGAGCTGCAACAAGGCAGAGTGGAGATGCAGGTGCGAAGAGAGATAGAGATCCAAAGCCATCTCCGACATCCAAACATCCTCCAACTATACAGCCACTTCCACGACAGCAAGAGAGTTTTCCTAATACTCGAATTCGCTGGAAAAGGAGAACTCTACAAGCACCTTCGCCGCGAGAACCGCTTTCCAGAATGGAAAGCGGCTCAGTACATTGCCCAAATGGCAGCGGCTTTAAAGTACCTTCACAAGAAGCATGTCATGCATCGAGATATCAAGCCAGAGAATATTCTGGTCGGACTGCATGGTGAAATCAAGATTTCGGATTTTGGATGGAGCGTGCACGCTCCAAACAACCGACGGCAGACGATGTGCGGCACTCTGGATTACTTGCCCCCGGAGATGCTCAAACCTGGAAGCAAGGACAATTACTATAGCGACAAGGTTGATTTGTGGAGTCTGGGTGTACTCATGTACGAGTTTTTGGTTGGAGAAGCACCATTTGAAGACACTCCTGTCATGACCCAACGACGAATTGCGCGGGGAGAGATGACAATACCGAACTTCGTCACTCCGGATGCAAGAGACCTGATCAAAAGGGTATGTGACCTTTTATGTCCGTTTGGGAATTTCTAACATTGTATAGCTTCTGGTTCTTGATCCTGAGAAGAGAATTCCCCTCGAACAGGTTCAGGTTCATCCCTGGATCATCAAGCATTGCGTGCAAGGGGAGAGGGCAAGTTTACGGAACTCAAAATCGACGGGCAGCAAGTCCTCAGCGTCAACTCGTGATGAATGAATGAATTACGACTAATGAATTCTTACGGCGTTTAGGATATGCAGGAGTGATCAGGTGAGGTGGATAAGCATAATGTCTGGAGTCGGAGATCGTCATATTCTAGGAGTACGGCTTCGCTGAGCCAATATAGCCACATCAACAATCCCATGCCCAGTCTAGCTAATGTACACATCCCAATCGTACAGATCATCTATAAATCGCATCAAACGGCCGGGTATCTGAGAAACACGAATCCCAAACTTCGTTAACTACCTTTGCTGCCTGCACATCATCCTTGCACGATGGTCTATTCATAACAGATTTGATTGCCCTCATCCTCACACAGTTCTGGTGTTGCTGCGTCACCGTCCAGTTGCCTCTTGTAAAAAATTCCCTCGTCCACCTACACTCCCCACTCAAACTAGAAGCTCGAATCTATACCATGGCGTTAGCAAAATTCTTCCCTTTCAAACGGCGATCAAAAGACTTACTTCCGTGCAAGCTGCATGCCTCAGATCAGCCCAGTCAACCTTCCATCGCAAATGATCCCAAGCATGCACCAGTTCGTGACTTAAAGTATCCTCCAAATGTTTCCTATCTCTCATCTCATTCGCACATATTAAGATGCCATGATCCGGACTAAAACCGCCTCCCTGTCTAACTACCGTCCCATCCTCAAGCCGCCTCGCCGGACATCTCCTGCACTTCACATTATCCGCGTTCACGTCGCCATTAAGCTCCCTAATGTTCTTCTGCATGAATATCACCATGGGCGAGTACTTGAAGCAGTAATCCCTCCACTCATCGCACTTCGCGCAATCCCGCGCCTCATTCTTAATATATGCAGCCTCCCGGTACTCTTCCATTCCCTCCTGGCTCATCTTGCCCATTAAGATGTTCCATATATTCGACCATCTCGCACTCGGATCGTACCCTGTTTTTGCGGGGTCGTTCGCAGGGTTGAGAGGAGCTTGCTGGGGGGGTTCCGGAGCCATGGTGAGGATTTGGCGGGCTATGGAGAGCGCAATTCCTGCACCGGGCGTAATGTGATGTCGGTCTGTAGTTTTCAGGGCGTACTGGAACGCCGGTATTGACATTTCCGGTGAGGTTTTGGAAGGCGGTGTCCGTAAAGGGACACAGAAATGTTGGTTCTGCCGTGCGAAATCGCAGGTGTGAAATAATATAAAGAGGAGTCACTCGTCCAAGTTTTGGCTTACAAGTAGGATTCATATATGGCACCGTTACAATCTTTTCCAGTGCAATTAGTTCAACATGAAGGGACCTAAACCTTTGACAATAGTCATAAAGCTTGGTATAGTCCGATGATCACTTAAAATCCATGTCACTGACTGTTCAAGGGACAAGTTCCATTGTGGATGAGCGAACTCATGAGCCCCTCTTGTCTGTCTTGAGTCTTATAGTTGAGACTGCGGTAAAACTTCATAAAGATGGACACAAGGTAGTAATTGTGTCCTCTGGGGCCATTGGCGTAGGCCTTAGGAGAATGGACGTTGAAAAAAGACCGAAGCATCTTCCAAGGATACAGGTAAATGACGCTCAGATTTTGCCCAAGATGTATGCTAAGTCAAACGTACTAGGCTTTGGCAGCAATTGGACAATGTAGACTGATCAGTCTCTGGGATAGTCTTTTTGCTCATTTGCAATGCCCAATTGCTCAGATATTGCTAACTAGAAATGATATTGCCGATGTAAGGATTTCTGACACTGCGGAATCATCCAGCTTCTCACCTCTTCTCAGCGCACGCAATATCTCAACGCTCAAAATACCTTCGCCGAGCTCCTTGAGATGGGAGTGATTCCCATTGTCAACGAAAATGATACATTAGCTGTCACTGAAATCAAGTTCGGAGACAATGATACTCTTTCAGCCATCACAGCTGCTATGGTTCATGCGGATTACCTGTTTCTCATGACAGATGTGGATTGCTTATATGATAAGAACCCTCGAACGAATCCTGATGCCCAAGCTATCGAAGTGGTAGATGATATTTCTGCGTTGCAAGCAGACGGTACTAGTTCTTTTCAAAGTTTATACACACTCTTAGCTAACTCTGCGCAGTGTCCAGCTCAGGTTCAAATCTGGGTACAGGTGGAATGTCCACCAAAATTGTAGCAGCTCGTCTGGCTACCTCAGCAGGTGTGACAACTGTAATCACCCGCTCATCTAATCCAGGCAATATAGCAAATATAGTACGCTACTTAGAAGATACCAGGATACCACCTTCAACCCCATCCACCCCAAATACAGGTCTTGAAGAGCCTCCGGCAAAATCTGCGGTTGCGGTAATCACTGATAGAATGGCTCAAGCTCCATTGCATACAAGATTCATTGCATCTATTCAACCAATCCGGGATCGGCACTTCTGGCTCCTCCATGGATTGGCTCCCCATGGCACCATCTATATTGATGCAGGCGCCCACCGAGCACTGGCTAATAAAGCTGGACTCCTAGCCGTCGGTGTTGTTGATGTCGAAGGGAACTTCGCTCAGCAGGAAGCTGTGCGCCTAGTAGTTGTGGAGCGAACTCCTAAATCAGCTCTCTCGCCCTCAGTAACGAGGTTATGGGAAGGCCAGGGTGTTGAAGTTGGCCGGGCTCTGGTGAACTATAGCGCGGCAGAGATTGCGCGGATTAAAGGGGTTCAAAGCAGCGAGATTCACGGACTGCTGGGGTATGCAGACAGTGAGTACGTGGCGCTAAGAGAGAACATTAGTCTCTTCTTGAAGGAGAGTAGACCTGTGACACCAAGTTTGGAGATCTAGACTAGCTACCACATGGCAATGGCGTTTGGGAGTTACATATATCGAACAGATGGCAAATGCTGCAAGTTTGTACCAAAGTTATTGGCACAGTCAATTCCTTCTGTCCTCCAACGTTTAAGAGTTCCTTGAAAAATATTACTACAGCACTGTCAGTAATCCTGCTTTCGACTATACCTACCTCTATTTATGCCACAACGATTTACAATCCACTGGCGTAGCCAGAAGGAATAGCCCGGGTTCGATAAAGATCTCTATCATAGTTTAGCCTTAACCTGTAGTTCCTCTTCCTCCCACCTCCTCTTCATGATCCGTCCTCGGTAGAAACTCCACATGCTAGCGAGGCCAGCCAACGGCGGGCATAGCAGAAGCAGCCATGACCACCACCTTGGACTCGCCCTACTAATCTCCTTCATGACTCTATTAAGCTCCTTCCTCAAGTCTTCCTTTTCCCCGTCATTCCATACGACCACTCCAGCTCCAGGACCCCGCGCCTCACACCTTCGAGCTTTCTCTCTGACATCACCTTGGCTTTTTACTCTATTCTCCGCATCCTCAGCTGACAAATGTGTATCGCGGTCCCGTAGCCTCTTAATCTGCACCGCTGGGTCGGAAACCGCGACGACCATCACTGTTCCACAGATGACATCAAGACCACTCTCAAAAAGTAAAGGAACATCCAAAACGACCGCCCAGCAGCCAGTCAAGTAGTAGTACAACAATTGTCTGTACATCTCGATTCGCACAGCGGGATGCACGATGCGATTGAGGACAGCACGGTCCTTCTTCTTCTCGTCCGTCGTCCCAAACACGCGCCGACCCAGTGCGGGCCGGTTTATCGGTGCGCCCTTGCTAGCATCTATAGAAGGGTCGGAGGAGGGATCCAGGAGGAGGTCCGGCGTAGAGGATCCGAAATATTCCACAATCTTTCGGTAGCCATTCGTTCCTGGCTCCACGACTTTCCGAGCGAGCGCATCGGCGTCGATTACGGGTAAAGAGTAGGGTGGTTGGGAGAGGATGGAGGAAACGGTTGATTTGCCAGTGGCAATTGACCCCGTGAGGCCTAGGAGAAGCATCTTAGCTGTGCGGGTTGGAGCTGATCATGCTGTGGAAGAGAGGTGTAGGTCAAGTAAGCTTTAAGCGTTAAATACCTACGGCACGTACAGAACCTCGGTTCTTATCGATAGCTTATCTGCACGTGGTCAAATCAAGAGCTTGGAACATCACGTGCTGACCCGGATAAATTTCTTCGAACCCATGTGCGTCCTGTTGGAGCATCTATAGCCATCCTTTCCACGAGCTGTGGCTGTCATGGGGTAACTACCATTTAAGCATAGTAGCCTGACATGGCTGTAGTTACCCAGGTACTGATAGGCTTAGTATCCTCAGGTGATTGCTCTCTACCTAGCGTGTCGACCAACTCTAGGGTGTCGCTGGACATTATACTGGGAAAAGAATATCATATCAGTGTAGTCTATCACCGGATTCCTTGCACTCCGGACAATTCGATTTCTCAACTTTCAAATCTTGTATAGACACTGGTGAAATAGAATGCTATGGCCACTATTTTATTGCATCACATTTACGATGGAGTGAGGTGCTAAGACCCGGTTCAGACTGTCCCTGTTCCGTAGGTCAATTTTAGTATTCGTGCTTTTAAGTAATATATAGAACTTGTGGCCTGCTGCTGAGTTATTTTGGTGTGTTTCTATTCTCGCCGAGCGGATCTGTGGTCTTTGACGGGGTAGGAATTGTTCTCAGCCTGAGAAGAACTGGAGGTTTAATTTGTTAGCACTACCACGTTCCTTCCTTCCTGACGACCATTTCCACCACACTTCGTCACCAACATAACATCACTCCTTTCTGACCTTTTCGAATTGGTCGATGTATTAGTAGTAAATATAACGTTAGCGTACATCTTTGCCCTCCTTCGTTCTCCCTTCGTTTCCAGATTCCCCGCGCTCGGCAAGGGTGAAGCCGTCGATGTGACGACGAAAAGAGGCTCTGCAGCAGGCACTCCCTTTCATGTCCTGCTTTCTATAATAGGATGGTCCCTTCTCCCAACTCTCTTTGGAAACAGACCAGAAATCAAATCCAAACTGATATCTACCAATTCATCTCCCCCGAGCTATTTAGCATTTCAAATTGGCTTACACCATCAAAACTTGAAGAGATGTCATGAACAGGTAAGTAAACGAGCAACCTCATAAGCCCTTAGTGTTTGTACTCACACGGGGTAGAGCACAGCAGCCATGCCGAGGTGGAGACCACGCAATTTCATGGAGTGGGTGGTCGGCATGCCGGTCCCTAGAGACGACGAGCTGTTTCTGATGCCTAATCCTCGTGGATCAGGACGTCGATCAAGGTCTCCTCACAGGAAGGTGGTGGTACACGTGGAGACAAGTGACTCCAACTGCAGATGCTCCTCATCATCCGATAACAGCCCCGAATCGATTTCGAAGGAGCTGAAGAAAGTGCATTTTGATAAGCCTCCAAAGAAGTCATCGCTGAAATCAACAGGTGAGGGCAAGAAAACAAACGATTCTAGTGGCGACACTGAGAATCAAAGCGGCTGTGAACACTGCGGTTGCACGTGTAATAAAAGTGAATCGAAGGCCAAGTCGGCTAAGAGCCAGAAGAAGCAGACTAAAGATCAAACTCAATACAGTCAACATAGAAATAGCAATAACAACCAGACGAATAATCAACATAACCAATCTTTCCAGCACCAACATCAGAACCGCCAAAGCAACCCGGAAGCTCGAAACAACCCACCCAGGTTCCTTAAGCAAAGCAACCCCTCCACACCCAACTTGGAAGCCTTGGTTCGTTTTGCACGCTTACGCGACATGGCTTCTCGCAATATTAGAGACCCTAGGGCCGTGGTTCTGATCTGCGAGGATGTCATTGAGACTCCTTCCGATCCACGCCCAAATGCCTTCTTCGACATTCGAACGGGAATAATGCGTGTCTATCACGGCCCCATCTATGGCAGTTCGCTCACCCCTCTCGGTCCCTCCACCGCCCTAGGTGTAGGACACGGTGCTCCCAATCAACAAAACCAGCAGCCTGGAGGCAATAACAGCTGGCCTAGCACTCAAAATCAACAAGGTGCAGTTCCAGGCAGTTGGCCGAGTGAAAATAACAATGGCAATCAAAATGGTTCTGGATGGAATAACAATGATTCAAACCCAGCGTCGGGCTGGGGATGGAGTAATGACAATACAAATATTAATAATAAATCTTCGAGCTGTGGAGGTAATAATTGGAGTGAGAACAACCAAACCTCAAATAATACTGCCAGTGGAGGCAACAAGAACCAATCAAATGGATGGAGCTCAGGAGGAACGGATGGTCCAAATAACAACCAAAACTCCAACAATAGCTGGGATGACAACTCCAATAATCAGCTCAACAACAATTCTTGGGGAGGCAATTCTAGCAATAATAATAACAACAATTCAAACAACTTTGAATCAAACCCAGGACATAATAGCTCCAATAGCAATAACGACAGCTCTTGGAGTCCACCAAAGACACCGGCCCCATGGGGTGATATGTCAGCCGCTCAAAGTACCCAGGGTGGTGGAAATAGCAGTAATAATAACCACTCTCAAAATTCTTGGAATGGTAGAAATAACAATAATAACAACTCTCGCAACTCTTCGGGTGGAAAAAATGAAAATAATACCAACTGGGAAAATTCAGGAACAACTGGCGGAAACTGGGATAGTGGTATCCAAAACAACGAGTACGATGGCTGGTAAATGAAGTCCGCACCTGCCAATTAAAGTTACGTGGCGAAATCCTTCTCCGTTCTTCAGAGTTGCTCAGCCAACTAAGTTCAAGTCAATCCAGTTTAAGGCTGTCGCAGCTTACTTACCTCATGGTTGGGGTAGAAATTCGCTCTTACCGATGGTATCTTTGGCACGTTCTTACTCTGGTCTGGTAGCGGGCTGGGAGATGAAGGCTAGCTTGGACGTTTGTGTGGATCGCTGTTGCTAATTCTAGCACAGATCATATTTCGGGAGGGTTTTCGCAACACTGACTAGAGAAAGTATATCGCTTTTTTTTTTCAACGGGGATAGCTTTGCACTGCTAGTATTTAGCGCGGAATTAGAAATACTCCAAGTAATTGATGTTTCCAGCTCTTTATGAACAAGCCAATATTTTCAACCCCTACTTGAATGGTAAGATCTTATCTCTTTGTTTACTAGGCGACATATAATCTAAGGGAGGAGGGGAAGGGGAGGTCGTTCGCTGGCTCGCTTGAATACTTCACGCGTAGATTCAATACCCACCAATGACGACAACAGACATCCAAAAGAAACCGCAAATAAATGCCATTTCGAAACTCCGCAACAACGTCTGGCAGTGTAACATTGCTGCTTCTAATATTCATTCTACTCGCCCTCTTCCCAGGCCTTTTTCACTCTCTGTAGGTTCGCCTTCTAATTCCTATACCTAACTAACCCCGCCAAAACCAGCTGGTCTCTCCCCCTCCATCTCTTCTCACCCCGAACCACTCCTTCGTACGT
Organism: Oidiodendron maius Zn; assembly: GCA_000827325.1. Classification (NCBI taxonomy): domain Eukaryota; kingdom Fungi; phylum Ascomycota; class Leotiomycetes; family Myxotrichaceae; genus Oidiodendron; species Oidiodendron maius. Next base: position 1,778,559 of record KN832870.1, on the reverse strand, counting down.
CATTCAATCCGCGCACATGTCCTGGTTCCAGAAGACCATTACCCTCTCTCCTAAATCGAGGGGCAGCTACCTTATCACCGACGAGATACTGCGTGAGCTGCCGGAGCTAAAGACTTATAAAATCGGCCTGCTCAATCTGTTCATCCAACACACATCCTGCGCATTGTCACTGAACGAGAATTGGGACGAGGATGTCAGAGCCGATATGAGTGATGCGCTGGATCGCATTGCGCCGGAGGACAAGAAGGGGGATTTGTATAGACACAGTGCGGAGGGGTTGGATGATATGCCTGTGAGTGCACAAGTTTGTTGGGAAATGAGTATGGTCGCGAAAAGTGGATGTAGATTGTTAATTAGTGAATCTAGGCACATATAAAAAGCGCACTGATAGGAGCCAGTGTTACTATTCCCATACAAGATGGGCGGTTGCGCACAGGCACGTGGCAAGGAGTGTGGTACTTGGAGTTCAGAGCGAGCAGACACCAGCGGAAAGTTGTGGCTACGATTCAAGGGGAGAAGACTTCATGATAAGGATGAGTTGTGCAATATATCTACCGAAAATGAGCAGGGTGTGCTACCTTCTGCCTGGGAAGTGCCACGCTCAAGGAAAATCATGGAGCCGTAAGCCAATCCAGCTGGTATCATCATAGGAAAGCAGGCGCGCACAAGAGAAACTCCATGCCTAATCTTCCTCCTCTTCCTTCCTATGGGTTAGCTATGAGCTTCCTCAAGCGTAGCACTCTCTTCCTTCTTAGTGTCTAATTCTTCCTTCTCTCTATCCGTTCTGCTCTGTTCAGCCGTATCGGACACATTCGGAAACCTCTTCAGTTGCCGCATCCTTCGTCTTTTGCTGATTGAACCTTATCTTCTGCTTTATTAGTTATCTCCCCTTTCTCAGGCTCTTCTTCTTCACAATCTTCAACATCACCATCGGTTCCCGGGTCCTCGACTCTTTCTCCCTCGAGCTTCTCCACATCGTTAAAACCTTCTTCATAAATCATTACATCCAGTTCTTCATCTTTGCTATATACTCTGAGCCCTACAATGCAGACAGCATTCCAAGGCTCTGGTTCATCGTCGTCACTCTCCTTGCTCCTCTTCTGATTGCTGCGAGGTGGAGGGTCGCCAGGGTTTACGTTCATATTCATAGACATGCGTCGAGGCCTAAGTGATGGTTCATCATCGCTGAATAAAGCTTCGAAATCGGAGACAGGACTCGCGCTCGACTCCCCTTCCGAGGTTACATACTCGTGCCGTCGAGGAAATTCTCGCGAACGACGTGGGGGAGAATAGCTTCTGCGTCGACCTCGTTCGTGGATGTAAACTCCTCCGGGGGTCGGTCCCTGGCCATCGCCGGGCAGTCGGATTGGTCGAGGAGAAGTTAGGCCACTCTCGGGTGTCTCGAGAGTGTCTTGAGATTCCGCGAGTGACACAGACAAGTCTTCTGTTTGTACCCCTTTATCATTCTCATTTTGAGGTATCGATTGGGGCGCCTCTGCCTCTGATAAGGCAGTTTTAAACGAATCTTCCGTTTGAACAGCCTTATCCTCTCGATCCAACCGTATGGAAATGTTATCCTTAGGGTTGGACCTCCTATGCCGTCGTGTCTCATTACCTTCTTTTGCTTCCGAGTCCTGTTTGTGCATCTTCTGCTCCCGCTTCTCATTGTTCTTCTTGCACTGTTTTCGAACGACATTCCTAGTCAGATGACGATTCTCCCAGATCTTTCGGCGATTAGCTATTCTCTCTTCTTTAATTTTGGCTTTCTCTCGAGCCTTTCGAATTGCCGCCTTAGACTCCATGTGCGCAGCCGCTTTCTGATGGGCAAGATCGTATGCCATTCCCACCCGGGCCAGTTTGTTATTATCCACCTTCCGTCGGCACTGATCCTTAATAACGTCTTCCACCGAAAGTATATCCGTATCTCTGTCAGCCACCACCATGACAAATACTGAGTATGCGCCAGCAGGAAGACTCTTGAGCTCGGTAACTACACTGCGTTCCATGAGATAATTCCCGTGGCTTCGAACAATATAATCCTCTTCACTAGGTGAATCAACATTGTGCAATCGAAACTGCAGTCTGAAACTGTACTGTCCCTGCAAACCATCAAAGTATCTATCATCAAGTTGGCTAAGTACGAGCACAACTGGCGATTCTTTCTTAAGCACAACTCGAAACCTCTGCTCGAATTCAGCATTCCAAGGGACTTCAACGCTGATCCACTTCTGAGTCACACGCCAATCTGGCGAGTCCATAAAGAGCCTAGTACGATCAAAGTGTTGATATTTGCGGAGTAAATCTTCAAAGGAGATCCAAAATACGCTGTCATTGCCAAACTTGTGGTTCAATTCAGCTTGCGCTTCGGGCGTGAATTCTTTGCTTCCATCGGACCACGGGCCTTCCCAGTTACCCTTTTTGCCCTTGCCCCAAGGATTCCTATATTATTAGCAAAGACCTCAATAAAAGGAGATTGTGTCATACCGAAGTTTTACAAGTCGCTGTCCAGTGGACAGTTGACGGGCTTCCATGATAACATAAGCATGGCCCTCAGAAATTCCGTCCCTATTGCCATAGCCGCCATCAAGGAGGCCTGTCGCACAACCGAATAAAAATTCTTCGTTCACTTTAAGGATCTCATTATTCCAGAACTCATCTGTATCCAGGATATCGGAGGTAAGGAGTTCGGTAGTAACCCCCCCTGTGAGGTCTTCGATACCCTCTCTGCCAGATGTCAGCTCAGAAAGCTACATATGTGGATAAAGCGTACCCAATCCAACCTCCTGAAAGTGCTGCGTAATCGCCATGGGCTTTTGCATACGCCTTCTCCAACAATGGCAGCCAAGTTTCATTCTGGTCTCGACAGTATGCAAAAAACAAGGCCTGAGAGCCAGTCTGATAAGTTTTCCTGTATTCTTTCTCAACATCTTCTCGATCTATCTGCTCTAGTAAGTGTCGTTGAACTGATGGAGAATCCCAATCTGGTGATTTAAGATACAACTTGTCATCAATGATAGATATGATCCACTCGCCATCTAAGGAAGTCAGTTAGCGTCACGTCACAAAGTAACGAGTTGTTCCGAATCGTATATTTCGCATATACAAATTACAGGTACGAAGATAGGCATAATTCTTCAGCTTTAATTGTATTGTCACGAATTTCTTCTGTAAACTTACCTCTATGAAATACAAATCCATAGATTCCAATTTCTGGTCTTGGTTGGTTATAATTCCACAGAAACGTTACAGAGACTTACTTGTATCGTACTCAATGCAGATCCTTTGAATTCCCTTCTCCATATTCGCCAGGGCTGTCAGACTGGCCATTAGCCAGCAATTACCAAGATTTCCTTGCTTGACATCCGCTGGAGATATTTTTTCCTTCAAGAATGTCGGGTTTTCAAATATCTCATGGACTCTCTTCACAGCCTTAGGTACAGACGCATGTAGGTTGGAAAATATATGACCATCAAGGTCAAACTTGTCTTTTCCAAGGCCGTTAAGGCAGTCGCCTTTCTCCCACTTCAGATCCCAGTCGATGTCGAAGGTCGGATCGCGGTATCGCATGTTCACCCTCTTGCACTCTTGTATAAGCTTCTTGACTCTCGTCCTACATTCTTGTACGGCTCTTTCATAGTCTTCGGACACTAGTAGGTTGTTTGGTCGCGGATTCGGAAGCGGGGTAGCTTTGAGACAGTCGGAGCGTAGCTGCGGCAAGATTGTGGTAGCCTTGCTGAATTTCGCTGCTGAGAAGCGCGACCATATTTTGTCAATAGCTTCTTGAGGCGGTAATTTCTTCTTCTTTTTCGATTTCGACTTCTGATCAAAAGGCGGTGGTGGTGGCGGCGCAGCGCGTCGTTCCCGCTCAACATCACTGGTGCCGTAGTCGGCCTCGCTCATGATTGCTGCAGGGCGAAGACCACGATTACTGGCGCTGTTGCAGAGGAGCGAGTGCCTGAGATGGGAGAAGAGGGGATGACTTCGTATTTATCTGGTAACAGACATGGTGTGCGCGTGGACACAAATTATATTGGAAGGTCGGGCCACAGCCTCGCGAGTCATCGCAGGTTTCTGCAGTCATCACAGCCAGGCAGACGCTGGGAAAGCCACAATTTCTAGCTGCCCAGAGAAGCTTCCCCAGGCCGCAGCGTATTTCCGGCCCATTCGCCAGACATAACCTGGTAGGAGCGCATATTTGTAGCCACAAATGAAAGCCTTGCTTGTTGATGGGGATTGGGGGCTGGTTATTCAGCCGCATAGATTATTCGCAGGTGTTACAGTTTTGCAACACCGACTACACATGCCTGTCGACGTGTCAGTGTACGTTCTGCAGGCCAGTTCAGACACCCACCTTTCGCATATATAGTTGCCATATATAATTGGCTGGTTCTTGATGATACAAAGGATACTGAGACATTTTACTTGATGCAGAAGTCAGGAAGAGGATGCTTGTCACGTGATACGCTCCTAAATCAACCTGGAAAGGCTCCTCTCGCCTGAGATTTATGAGCATTGTCAGGAGCTCGGAGTCATTTTGAAGAGGCAAACTTAGTTAAGTGTTCGATGAGACGAGGCGGGCTTGGTGGTTGGCTGCACATCTAGAACCAGTATGCCAAGATTGCGTCCGAACCACAGCAATAGGTTGGACGAACCTCTGGGTGGCTATCATATCTCAAACCAGGATCTCATTCCTAGTGGTAGCAAATAGATTATTACCTGCTTCGGAGCAATATATAGATGTGGCCAGAAAACCGCAAAGGGAGTAGTAACGTAAAGTTATATGTTCTGGTTCACCCACCAGCATGTGCTGAGATCTGGAACTCGCTTAACCCCCCTTTTCAACGGCATCTTTTATCTCAGAACAGGTTCAGCTCCGTCTTTAGTCCCTACCGCTGCGAGACATCATATCCGTTAATCTCTAATACAAGGATGAGAATCTTCGATTTAGCTTTAAGTGCAATGGATTGTCATTCTGCGAATATTCTAGATAGCATTTATACTCGACAGCTAAAAGTCTTTGTTCGCTCTGTATGTCTCCCGGAATACTCCGTCTCCATCCTCGTTGACGCTGCGCTCTCGTACTATCTTCCCTTCTTCCACGATTTCAGTTCCATCCTCTGCGATAATGGGCGCATCACCTAGTTCTTCCCATCGTAGACCCGCCTCCCTGATTAACTTCTGGTTCTTTGTTGGCCAGACAAGACAGAGCACATAGTACACGATAAAGCTGCAAGAAAAGGATATAAGCCATCCCAGGTCGCCAAGGTCTGATGCTGCAGTAGAGACGTGCGCTCCTAGTGTTCCAACAAAGCCCGCAAAAGGGAGAGAGATTCCAGCAAGATATGCTATGACCGCTTGGAGATTCCAACCAAGGTGGTAATAGTAGTTTTGGTTGGATTTCGTCCCATTGTAAAGCCGGCCAATGTATACATTTCCTTTAGTAAGGAGGTAATCTGCAGATAATTAGCTTCGACCTTGCAGAACTGCAACGAAGTCTGTCTTCTCGAATGGGTATATTATCCGTCAAGATAATGTACGAAACTTACAATCGCAAATCATGATAGCGACAACACTGGCCATGAAGAGGCCATATCCGGAAAGGAACGTTGTGAAGACGGCAGCGGAACTAAGAATCTTCCATGGACAGATAGCAAAAGCGAGGAACTCAACAATGTATTGTCCTCGAGGAATGGTAATGTAGCGTGGCAGCAGCATACTACTATCAGATCCGAACGGTATCATGTTGGCAGCAATGTTGGTTCCAAGGATTGACACCATCCAGCAGAACGCCAAAAGGAAAACTGCAAATCGGGTGGATCCCGACCAGTACCTATCCAAGATTGCTTCGAGCAAGTCCCATGGATTCCAGAGGTTCTTGCCCCACGTGTTGTTGATGGCCGCCGTGGCGAGAATGCCGAGGGAGGCGGAGACGGTGACTGCAATTGGATTCGTGATAAGTTGAGACCACTGGGCACCTGTCTTGGTTTTACTCCATCTTGCAATATCCGGTTGATTGGTAATGAGAGTTGCTGTGTTCCCCATCCCACTATTAATGGCGTACATAATAAACCATGCCTTGCTGCCCTTGAAAGAGGAGGTATAGACAGAGCCTAGATTCGCTTTCGTGTTCACCATGCAAAAGATGAATAGGCCCCACACGGCCGGAAGAACTATGATCGACTTGAACCAGAAGAATGTACGAAGCTGGTATGGGCGGAAAGCGCAGAATGGAAAATGAACGAGCCAAAACAGGAAGAAGGATAGCATGCCGGCTGTCGTTATTCCAACAGACTCAGGAATATGGTTGGGAATGTCGGTATAATAGTGTCCAAAGATGCAGCGAAGAATATTTGACATAAAACTCGCACCAGAATATACTACAGAAGAGTCAGCTACGAGTAAATTGCGACCGGAACGGGAGTGACTTACGCTGGACACCATACCAAATGATGGCCAAAGCAGCTCTTGCACCGACAAAATAATAGCTTCCCCACATGCCAAAGACACTGCGTGCCACGACTGGATAACCAATGTGGTAGACACTGGCGCACCTGGAGTTGAAAAACATCGCGATGGACGAGATAGTCTGACTGGCGAAGATCACGAGAATGCTCTGCCACCAATTCAATCCAATGCCAACCATGGTACTGCCCAAAGTCCAATTTCCAAAGGACAGGCCCATATAGAAGGTGACATAATTCCACCATCTCCACGTCCGCTGTGGAGGTAGTCAGTAACGTGCGAATTGCGCACCGGAATGGCTCGAGAAGTACTGTACCTTTTCGGGGGGGGTGGGGTCCAAATCCTCGTTGCTCCATATCTGTCTTTCGCTCGGGTTTCCATGACGGTCTAGAGCGGTGGGACTGGTCTCGATGAAATTCTTAAACCCTTCACGACTGCGAAATGCGTTCTTGAAAGTCGCGGCTTTCTCAGCTGCCACGGTCCTAAACTCTGAAGCGCGCATGACGGGCGGCTCCGGCAGTAGTGATTGGCGTCGAAATTGCGGGGTATCGTTGTCCCTGGTTCCTGGGCCGGCACTGATGAAATGCCACTGTAATTACACTCGATGTTAGGCCAAAGCCATTGTCCCTCAGGTCGACGGTGAGGAGGTTTGGAAGAAGGAAAAGATTCCACAACGGCACGCGACATCTTCTGTGCAGCTAACAGACCCTCTTGAGATAAGAGCTTTCCCTTTGCGTCGTGTCTTATATCGGAATCGCCGAGCAGCTGTCCAGTTAGGTCACAGGAATCCACAAAAGCTCTGAAGAAGCGTGGATCCAACTTCCTCCTTGGGAAGCTTCCGTCTGGGGTTAGCAGTGAAGCTTAGGTAAGCAACCCAGTCCCCCATCTTTTGATAGAGGTGGAGGGATTCAGAACGACATGCCGAGAATATATTGATGAAAGCTTATGAGTAAATCATGGCTGTTGTGACTTCCACGTCTGTGAGTCCGTCTGACGCGCCTCGAACCATAACGCCTGCCCTCTCCGAATTGAAGAGCGGCAAGTATGGTGTCGATAATCTCCAGGCAGCTCTAGAAGCGTTACATCAAGATGGTTTTGTTGTTCTCAAATCGGTGGTCGATGTTGCTCATGTTGATCACATCAACTCGTATATGACCAGAGAAGCAGATGATTTGGTTAAAAATAATACCAAACCCTTCAACCAGGGCGTAAACTGTACGTAGCAATCGTACTCCCCCCAGCATTGGAAGCTAATGACTTGCAAGCGAATATTCTTCAGGGGCCACCTCTAAAAGACCCCGAATACCTCTACAATGATGTCTTCTTTAATCCTTTTGTTCTCCAAATTATGAATGCGTATCTGGGTGCCAATCCAAGCTGGGGATTTGTCACGGGTAACAACGCCCTTCCTCGAACCCATGGATTGAGACAGCCAGTTCACAAAGATATCACATTCTCTCATCCTCAAGTACCAGTCTCTTAAATCTTTTTCCTCATACACCGTTGACCAGGCCTTAGTGCCCCTTTTTTGTAATCGCCAACGTTCCTCTCTGCCCCTTTAACCCTACCACTGGTTCTACCGAGTTTTGGCTCGGATCTCACGCACACACGAGTGGAACCGACCAGGTCCCAGCGACTGCTGAAGCAAAGCGGGAAAGACCAACGTTAAGAGTTGGAGAGCCGAATTGCTTCGTGCTCCCCGAAGTTGTAGAGGAGAGGCGCAAGATAAGACCTCCTGTTCAGCCGACTTGCGACAAAGGAGATATTATGCTGAGAGACCTGAGGACTTGGCATGCTGGGATGCCCAATGACTCCGACCAGTATAGAATAATGCTTGCTTTAGGTTACCAGGTGCGTCCCGTATCTTAATCTCTTCATCCCATGATCCAGTAGTTACAAGCTGTTGAGAATATGAAATAGGCACAATGGTACCCAAATCACACACTGCGGTCCAAACTGCCTCTTAGCCAGGCGAATTTCTTTATGCAACACGGAGGCCAGCCTGTGGAGGTCAGGGCAGACTTTCTCCCTGATGATAGTGACTTTGGAAAGTTGAACGACATTTTCCAGTTTAGATCCACACTCGAATGATATGAGCGGCAACATATTGTTCTATCAAGAACCATATTGACTTGCGATACCATTCAAACAGGTTTATAGCTGAGTACCACGCGCTAATTTCATGAGACTAAACGTATGTAGACACGCTGTTCACGAATCAAACGATGAAATTGGGTTATCACCGCCATTATTTCAACAGTGCCTTTAAAATAAGCTTATACAAACATGCATATCCTATAGAATACCCGCGAGGCAATTATATTGGTGAAATCCTCTTCTGCTCGCAGCTTAATTCAGAAGTCGTTTTATGTGAGTGCGATGTGAATGCAGCAAAACACTGCGAACTGCGTACTATTATTATACTTCACATGAGAACGAAAGACCAGAAAGAACGGACGAAAGTTGGTTGTTCTGACACCACGATATGCAACAAACCCTTAAGAGATAGCGCTAGTATCACATAAATTACTCCTTTTTCACCTCATATTCGGCTACTTAGCTCCTTTTATGAACCACATCTCTAGATGCGACGTGCAACAAATCGCTTTAGCAGGCTAAATTTTATCTAATTGGATCCTTCCCATTTTTTAAGTTTTGGTCTGATCCATCTATATAAAAATGCGATATGCAACAAAGTTCTGAGAGACTTACATCCCCTCACTTCGAAGTGACGGGTACTCGTTGTCATCAAAGCTAAATAGCTGAGAGACAACCCATAAATTTCACTCGTCTGGCAGAGGAATACCCGTTCGAGCTCTATTTGTATTTTGAGAACACCAGTGATGCATTGGTGCCACCAAATCCAAAGCTGTTTGACAGAGATACAGTTACCTCTTTTTGCTGGGAGGTTAAAGGTATATAGTTGCATTTAAACCCTTCTTCTATATTATGTAGATTGAGTGTTGGGGGGACCAAATTCTAGTAGATTAGCAGTTGATCGGAATAGAGAGATGGAATCGACTCACATCCTTAATGGCCAAGATTGAAAATATAGCTTCAATGGCACCTGCAGCTCCCAAAAGATGTCCAATGGCGCCCTTCGTACTGCTGACTGCAATTTGACTAGCAGAACTAAGGCCCTCGTCACCGACCATCAACGATTCTATAGCGTGGTTTTCCGCAGAATCTCCGATTGGCGTGCTAGTAGCATGGGCATTGATATAATCGACATGTTTTGGTGGTATTCCAGCATTTTTCAATGCTCGTTTCATGGCCAGGAAGGCGCCATGCCCATCTTCTCTAGGCGCGGTAATATGGTATGCATCACCGCTACATCCATATCCTCGGACCTCAGCGTAGATCTGAGCTCCGCGGGCTTTAGCATGTCCCAGCTCTTCAAGGACAACAACTGCTGCGCCTTCCGCGATCACAAATCCATTCCTATCCCGATCGAAAGGGCGGGAAGAGAGTGACGGCTCATCATTGTAAGCTGTTGAAAGGGATCGGGATCTGCTAAATCCAGCCAGTGCTAAAGGATGAATGCACGACTCGGATCCTCCAGCAACCATAACATCAGCGTCCCCAAGAGCAATGAATCGAGATGCGTCGCCAATAGCATGAGCTCCTGTGGTACAGGCAGTGGTGACAGCATGATTTGGGCCTTGTAAGCCATATTTCATCGAAATGTGTCCCGCTCCGAGGTTGATCAGTAGTTGCGGAACGAAAAGCGGCGAGACTTTCTTATACCCCTACCCGCACATCTCAGCAGTTTCCCAAGTAAACACAGCTAGGTCGGCTCACTGTCTCATTATAGGCTATGCTTGTATCATAATATTCTTCGAGGTTCCCGATTCCACTGCCTAAACAGACGCCCGTCATCTCACGTTGTTCCTGGGTTTGTGGTTTCCACTCGGCATCGTCGAGGGCCATCTCCGTAGCAGCAATAGCATATTGTGTAAATTTGGCTAATCGCCGTTCCTCTCCCTTGGTAAGCCAATCCGAAGCTTGCCATTTTCCTTCATCTCTATGTCCCTTCGGCACTATTCCAGCAACCTGGCTGGGCAGCTCTTTCCATCGAACTGCCGGTTCACGATCTGCGACATTAACAATGCCACATTCGCTCGCAAGAAGCCGACTCCAAGTCCGGCGGACCCCAACGCCTAAGGGAGTTATGGCGCCAAGGCCAGTCACTACCACTCGCCGCATTATTTTGCCATATTATGCTGATGTTGCAGGAGGAAGTTCGGAAGGTAAGCTGTTCACGGAAAGAGCTATCGCGGATTAATAGTTATTCCGGGTTAGACATCAACTGAACCACCAGCAGCAATTTAACATCGAAGAAGCTGGAGAGGTTCCAGAAACACTATTTTCCAGTGTTTCTGCGCAGTACGCCCTTAATGGCATCGAAGACTTGCTCGTCATGTCTTTGGACAATTCGGCGAGGTTCTCCATCTCTAAGTGGAGTAGGTGCAGGCAAATTTGGACTTGAACATTAGTGCTAACTTTTTCCTCAGATCTCCAGGCTCGCCGTTGCTAGAACATTCACAACCACCTCGACGCGTTATGCAGATATCTCTGGCTCCAATGCGGCAACAGCATCCCCCGCTCTACCCACGATACAGAAGTCAAAAATTTTGCTCCCCAGTTCGTTCGTGACATATCAGGCTTTTAGCATAACCGACGTTATGTATAAAGAATGTGAACGTCAGGCAAAGTACTCGATGCCGGAAGTAGCAGATGAAGCCGATATCCCTCAAACGGAAGAAGGAGAAGATCTGGGACTTGGAGACACGTGGTGGCATACCGGTAGGCTGGTCCTAAATACTATGATGAGCACGGGTAACATTTCTCAGATGTTGGGTTGAAGCCGACGTTTAGCACCTGGTCGCAGGTTACCATGCTGCACATGTACTTACTTACTACTCGATTAAGATGTCTTCCGAAGGGCGAGGCTCAAATGTGGCAGCAAGTCCTTCTCGACCACTTCTTTGCCGATGCTGAGACAAAGATGGCGGTCTATCATAATATGCACACCCGTGGTGTCCGGAATAAGTACCTCAAAGACCTATTTATCCAGTGGAGAGGACTTCTTGCAGCATATGACGAAGGTTTATTTAAAGGAGACGCCGTACTTGCGTCAGCGATTTGGAGAAATATTTTCAAGGCCAACGAGGAAACGGATATTAGGCAACTGGCTCAGATTGTTTCCTTCATGAGGAAAGCGTTGCAAGACCTAGATGCATTACCATACGACAAACTAGGGGTAGTGAAGTTCGGGAGTCCAAGTGAAGAAGGAGATATTGTTCGGCTCAAAAGCCCGATGCTGAATCTACCCTTTCAAAAACTGCCTGGGGCCGATTCCAGAGGAAGGAAATGAATAGGGGATGTCTATGTGTTCTATCTGCAGAGATAGTGTAACAGTATGGAGTATAGGTGTTTATGGGACGAGATATGCCAACAGCCTCCTTCTCCAATGGCACATTTGCTATGCTGTACTTGGAGTTGATTATATGAATATACCATAGCTTCAATATATAAAATGTGTTGATGCTGCACACTACTCTATAGCAAAGAACTGTAGATCTAACACGGTGTATTGCTACAAAAACTCTCTCCCGTCATGTCCTCTCCCACATCTCAAATATGTATTTTGTGCCATTTTCTTCCTGCACGCCTTCCGCCACCGTCTCTCCAACCCACTCATCCAATGCTTGTTTTGACACCCTCTCCCATCCCTCTGCCTTTCCATCCTCATTTAAGTGTACAGGGAAGAAGGTGTCGCACTCGAAATCAGTCAACACTCGCGTCAGCAGTATTCTCTTCGTCTCCACTCTTTGAATGGCCTCTCTATAAATCTGAGCACCGCCAATGACGAAATTCCGCCTATCCGAGTCCATCTTTTCCGCGAGACGTAGTGCGGCATCAAAAGACCCAACTTTTACTGCCTTGTCAGACGCTGGAGGCTCCACTGCTCGAGTAATCACAACATTAACTCTATCCTTGAGGGGTCGGAAACGCAGTGGTATACTCTCCCACGTCTTACGCCCCATTATAACAATATTCTCTGTCTGTATGTTATAAGTCTTCACACTATTACTCGAGTTCAAGAAAACACACCCCTGGGTTTGCTCTCTTCGTGACCCGGGCGAAATACGCCATCTCTTGCTTCAGCCCCGTCCAAGGCAGTGTACCTCTTCTGCCAATACCCATTTTACTCGTCGCAGCGACAATCACTGTCAAGTCGCGTGGAGACATATTGTGATTGGGCTGTTCGACGGATTGTATGCCGTCTTCAAATTGTGACATATTGTCGAATTTGTGTTACTCCTTGGATCAGACTGAGAAAGAATCTCGGAAGTTGGTGTTGGAATATTTGAAGCCTCGCTTACATAAAAATCTTACCACCTCCCTTCACGTCTCTCTCCCCCCCGGCCCCCTAATTCCAACCCTCTTTCATCCAAGCCGAGATTACTATCTTTCTGCTCTGAATCTCTCTATTTATTTAAAATTCTATTGCTAAATCATAGTCAGATTTTAGAACACGGTAGTCTAATAATGATACTTCTATCTTTAGTCCTCATTTCTTAGCATCTAATTGTTTACATCTTTTTTGGTTTTCGTATATAATCAGAAAAATCTCATAGTTCCATGTACCAAATTAATGTAGATAGTAGTATTATACGGCGCATTAATCCTGGTATTTGAATTACTTTGACATGATTCGACTAAACTCCTCTTGCACATATTTCCACACTGCTTCCTGAACATTATCTTTCCTAAGTTTAGCAAGAAGTGCCTGTGAGGTAACTGAGTTTTAAGATAGGCATCCTAGTGTCTACATGACTGCGTATGCGGCCCGACGGACTTCGAGTTACTCTGAGACTTTCAGCCATCGAATCACGAGATGTGAAGTACGGTCGTAGATTAGACCTACTATCATGTCGTCAACATGGAGAGGAATTCAAAAGAAGCGATCGGTAGTGGGCCCAATGGTGAAGTGGTCCATACAATTCCTGGGTTAGCGCGATAGTGAGCTGCTCGTAACTGTATGAACCGGGATTATTTTGAAGTCCCGATCTGCGTTCAACCTACGTTCTCATGAACCCACTCCTTTCTTCTGCACAGGTGGAGAGTCGGAGGGTAAAGCAGTAATGCCCAGAATGTCAAAACTAGTGCAGGGACAGGTCGCGTAGTGGCTAGTGTGAAATAGTTGACATGACGCTCGCTCTGCAAGTACCAACAGCAGTCGATTTAACTTCTGATGTATACTAACTATGACTAGGGTTGCTATAGAGCGAGGCATTCACGACTTTTGATCAGAGTAGATGAGGATTTAAGCTTAAAAACAGCCTTGCGGTCTGGACTCCGCTAGACCGTCAGCATAGAGTCACGTGATATGACACGCCGGACATCACATGACTCGGGTTAGGCGCTATCCCATGTGCAGAAGTACCTCGGCATCTTCTGCCATCAGGGTATTTACCGATCCTCTCCGACGTGTTCGCGAGATTTTCCGGAAAATCCCCCCGCATTATCACAAGCGAAACGCGACGTTGCTGATGGTGACATCACTTGCTGGCAGAAGCACTGGAACAAGAAGAGCACAAGAAAGCTTTGAGTGATATCAGAGAAACTTATCGAAAAAGCAGAAATAATATGGCGTTGGTGTTTTGTACCCGGGCACGGGGGTTTTACTTTTTCCTTCCCCTCAATTTGGGCCAGTGCAGCGCATAGGAACCGTCATCTTCCTCGGTGGCCCGGTCCCTTAAATCTAGAGCTCGGAAGGTGCCATGTTCACGAGCTCAAAGCTGCCCGGCTGAACGGACCAGTAGCCTTTCCCCTTCCAATTTAAATGCCTGCTGGACCCGAATTCGGAACTAGATCCTAGGTAAATAATCACCAACCGAGCTTCATCGCCCCTCTCCCGCACTCCCTTCATATATGTTTGTTGTCTCTATTTTCTCTTTTGCTTGACTTTTGTATCCTCTTTTGCATTCTGCTGGTCCTAGACTCTTGTTCTCGTGTATACTACCTTCCGGGGCTGTGGAGAAGAGGGCAGAGGGTAAAACTGTGCATTGGCCTCATCTAGCCCGCGAGGAGTCATAAGCGCACCACCACACAATTCCGCCCTCCCAAGATGCCGGCCAAAATTGGCAATGGCCCAGAAGGCAAGAAGCCTGCCTCTGCAGCTACCAATTTAATCGGTATATTCGAATTCTAGACAAAATGATTTTATTAGAGTACGGGCTAACAGATTAATACAGCTGGCGGAACTGCAGGCATGATGGAAGCACTGGTGTGTCATCCTCTAGGTAAGATCTCTTCTCACGATGTATTTTATTTATTCAGATCTAATAATCGCTTCAGATACTGTGAAAGTTCGCATGCAGCTCTCGCGCCGAGCCCGCACCCCAGGTGCACCGAAACGAGGCTTCATTGCTACGGGCGCCGAGATTGTGCGGAAAGAAACGCCCTTGGGCTTATATAAAGGTCTTGGAGCTGTTGTGACGGGTATTGTACCAAAAATGGCAATTCGCTTTACGAGTTTCGAGGCGTATAAGAAGTTTCTTGCTGATGATACCGGGCACGTTAATGGACGAGGTCTATTCCTGGGTTAGTTACCTCACTGAGTTCTTTGAAATGCGCTATTACACAAATAACCCACCGAACGGAATATTTATCAATATTGAATGAGGGTATGCTAACTAACATTTTCTCAGCTGGTCTGGCGGCAGGTGTTACAGAAGCTGTGGCGGTCGTAACACCAATGGAGGTGATCAAGATTCGATTACAAGCCCAGCACCACAGCATGGCTGATCCACTCGACATCCCAAAATACCGGAATGCTGCACATGCTCTCTACACTGTAGTAAAGGAAGAAGGAATTGGTGCTTTATACCGGGGCATTTCCCTCACCGCATTACGACAGGGTACGCTTTCTAACTTCAAAATATAACATGTGAAATGCTAACGATAGAATAGGGTCCAATCAAGCAGTCAATTTCACCGCATACACTAAATTCAAGGAGATTCTTCAGCAATGGCAACCTCAATATGCTGATAGTTCCATCCCAAGCTATCAAACTACCATAATCGGTCTCGTTTCTGGTGCCATGGGCCCCTTGAGTAATGCGCCAATTGACACCATCAAGACGAGGTTACAGAAAACCCCCGGGCAACCGGGCGAGACTGCATTAAGTAGAATAACGAATATTGCCAGAGATATGTTTAAGTATGTTTCTATCTCATATTTTATATGGGCACTTTGCTAACAAGTATTTCCGAGTAGACAAGAAGGATTCCATGCTTTCTACAAAGGTATCACGCCCCGAATTATGCGTGTGGCTCCTGGCCAGGCTGTGACATTCACCGTGTACGAATTCTTAAAGACCAAGCTGGAGAGTAGCAGTGTGCCGTTCGTGGGTGGGAAATATGAAGAGTAGAACGGCCCTATGAATGTCTGGATGAAATCTACCGCTGATACTATATAAGGGAAAAAGTCGCCATATAGGTGGAGAAAGCTCAAGCATATCTGTCGCATAGGGAGTCTGCGTTCTAGGCAGCAGAAAAGGCGTTGCATTCATGGACTCATAGTTCTGTTTGGTTTAAGATACCAGAATTGCGCCCTAAAAAACGTTCATACCTCATCGCCTCATTCCATGTGTACATGTGCCAAAAAGTGCAGATACATAGATTTCTAGCGTCTACTTTCGTCCTGGTCGTCTCGGCCGCTCAAAAGCCTTCTTAACTTCTACTTTAGGATGAAGCTCTGCGTCAATAGTCTCTGCAGATATATCAGCTGGCGAACTTTCCTCGATCTTCTTATCAATCTGCAATCCGGCTTCGACTTCGGCGATTTGCACGGCCGAGCGTGAAGAGGACGCATATAGCATCCTCTCTTTGATCTTAGATCCTGAGGGGCAGGTGTAGATAAATAGAATTGGCGATAATGACTCGCCGTTGTACTCATGTGAATACTTGTAGAAGGAGTATCGAGGCTCCGTTGCTGAGATGCTGGAGGATAGAGAGGAGATGGATGTTGACGACGAGGAGGCTAGCTCGATTGTTTCAGTTGCGATGTTGATTTTCTAAAGTAATTAGAGAGTCAGATACACATCATAGCATGGGCCAGAGAAATGAACAAACCAATTGCACCAAATTATCCTGCCCGTTCTCCAGCCTTTTCAGAGCCTGCAGCGCTTCGTCGGAAACAGGCATGCTCACGCCTGAGCTGACATGGGCTCTTCTCCCATTTGTGCCTCTTCCTTCTTCCGCTTCCTTCCTCTTGACTTCTCCCAGGCTCTGCTCCTCCTCTGTCAATGGCGCCTCCAAGCCCACATGCTTGTCATGTTTCTCGAAGCCCTCTTTGGTAAGCTCCTCCTTTGTCGTTGCAAATATCTGCTCCCGGAATCGTTCAGTGCCCAGCTCACGGACCAGTGTGAGCCGGGTAGATGCGAAGAGCATCTTTTGCCGTACCGGAGCAGGGTCTGGGACGTAGGTTATGGCAACGAATGGGGCGTTCTCGCTCGCAGGGTAGCGGCGCAGGATGATATAGAGGGCAGCATTGGGTAGGAGATGCGGCTGTAGCAGGGAGAGGTCATTTTCAAAAGATGAAGTTGCTGGCTCGAGGACAGCTGAGGGAGCAAGAGTCTCTTTGTCTATCGTACAAAGGAGGCCGCGTTGGTTGGGGGATGAGACGAGAGTTTGGAAAGCGGTCTGGAGCTCTTGGGAGGCTTGACAGAAGATCAGCTTTGAACTCTAGGGGAAATAGTGACAGTCACACCTGATATCCCGGACTGCATTTTTGGAGAGTAGATAACTTCAATTTTACGTGTGGTGTATTTGATGAAGAAGGATGATAGCGGGGCATGGACTGGGAAGCAAATGTGAGAGGCTGCCCTGGTATGTGGGCTCGCGCAGACTTACACCGTGGCGGGGTTCCGCAGCCTCAGCAGCTTTTGCACCTTACATCCGCAGAGTACATCACCCACCATCTCTCATCTTTGCTCCGGGTGGATCTACTTGCGATATGGACGGCGCACAGCGTACGACAGCTGCTCTCTTAGGTACGTCGAGTCTCTTGCCATTTTCTGCATTACAGTGAGCCAACTTTCCTCGAGACCGCGAGGAGCGCGCTGTGGCAGCCCTCCTAACACGCTACAAGAATCTGGTCACCTTGGCGGCGATGCCAGCTGGAGATGGCGCAACGAAGGAAATTGCTGCCGCACATGCCTTTCAAATGGAGGTCGAGAGCAATGCTTTAGTATGTTTAAGGTACAAAATTTAGGTGCTGGACTGAATATAATCTAGGTTCAAGCTGCAGAAGACCTCCTGCAGTTGACACGCGAACTAAAGGAGCTATGGCTCTCGGGTCCTCTGAGGAAGATTGGTGAGGGTGAAAACGACGATAAGATGGCCGAAAACTCGAAGAAAGTGCGGGAGATGGTCGAGGACATCTTGAACAAGGCCAGCAGGCTGAATGGCCCCAATGCAGCAGCTACCGCTATATAAAGCTCTTCGGATTTTCCGCACTGCATACACATAGGAGTGTGGAACTGCCGTCTATTGACAGGCTGGAAAATGCCTGAAATATAGAGACATATGGCGGCCGGTCAATACTGCGGGGTTTGAAAACATATTGTCAATTCCGCTAGATATTGGGATGGCGTCGGCGCCAGCGTTTGAGCGGCCTACTAATGGTTCTCGATACCAGAAAAGCACGCGATGAAACCTCTTGGTGCCCAATTTTACGGGAGTGCGAAATAAGTTAGGCATTACAGGACTTCTCTTCGGAAGAATGCAATCCTACCTAGCGCCTAACAATGACTGCGTCTTATGTAAATACCAGATCGACAGCTGTGACATGACCGCATTTTTATACTTCATAAAAGGGGTCATATTCACTTTCTACCTCATCCCTCCCCGCCATTTGGATCATCTTCACCGTCACTAATATCTACGTTCTTCGTCTTAGTTTGCTTTGCTGCAGCTATACCCTCAGCGGTCACCCACAGAAAGTTGTCACTTCGATAGTGGTCGAGGTGATGAAAGAAGTCGTGGAACCTGCATCTATTAGTAAGTCTACTTTAGTGGGGATTATCTAGAATACTTACTGGTGATCACGCTCTTCTTCTCTAAAAATCCTGTCATAAATCTCCCTCTGCTTGAATTCATCCATTTCCTTCTGGTACTTGTTGAAATCTATTTTCCCTCTGTTATACTCCTTCTCAGCCCTTTCATTATAGCTGTTGAACACCGGTCTCTCAAGCAACAAGCCGAGGCCCGGAGCTTTGGGGATACTAATATTCGTAGATCCATAGCTATCTTGGATAATAGTTAAGGGCGCACCGCATCTCACAACGAGAGCAGCCATTGCCACCATCTTACGTATCTGATGCATCATGAAAGACTGGCCATGTACCTTCAAAGATAGCCATTCAGTATCGTTGATAATGACTGGTTTCGGTCCAACGTTGAAAGAACGAATTATTCTCTTGGCGGAGGGATCTGTGAATGTCTTTTGAATCGTGTAGTTATGGAAGTTTTTCGTCCCTAAGTATTCCGCCAGCGTCTCTTGCACTCGGATTCGGCGTTTTTCAGATATGCGATATGCTTTCTTGGCTTTGATATATGCTGCCTTGACATCTTTGATTGCGATTTCAAGCGGCGACTGGCTTGAAACTCTGCCTTCTGTTTTGGACTCGTCCTTCAGTCCGATATCTTGCGGCTGAGCGTTTTTGAGGGTAGCAGGCTCGGGGAGATCCCCATCAGGCTTACTGTCCTTTTGAAAACTATTCTCCATTGTATTGGGCTTTGTAATAGCCTCTATCTCAAATTCCTCCCTTGGATCGGGTTGCTTTGTCTTAGAGTCTTTCGGTGCATCCTCTGAATCTGGCTCAGCAATTGAGCTGCGGATAGTAGCCATTACAATCTTTGCCGTATCAGAATCAAGCCTGTCGAGTATGGGCTTGACGTAAAGCTCTTCAGCGGTCTCCCAGAACGATAATGCATCTTCTTGTCGTTCGTTATATGCATCGAGAACACCTACTTTCTTAGCCGACTCCTCCAACTTTTGCCCAAGGTAGCTAAGTGGATGAGGTGGAATGAACGAGAAGGTTGGAATCAGGTACTCATACCACCGCGAGTCGCATGTCTGGTAACAGCTGAAGGAGCCATTTGTTCGTTCGATGCCCCAGACTCGAATCTGAGCGGGTAGGTGTTCGTTTATGTTCTGAACAACATTTGGGTCCTCCACAATGAGTTTCAAGGAGATGACATTCCCCGCGGCATGCACACCCTTATCCGTACGCGCGCATCGAACCAAGGATGATTTCTTGGGGTCGTTTGCATTGGCTTTCGAGATTGCCCCAGCTTTGATGAAGGCACTGAATAGATCTCCCTCTATTGTCTTTTCTTGTGAATTGATCTGCATCCCCTTGTATCCAGATCCTGCGTAGCCAATCATAACTGCAACCTTTCGTTTTGGTTGGCGTGCTTCAGCCTCAATTTCTTCTTTCGTAAATGGGGAAGTTAATGCTTCACCTCCGTTCAGCTTCCGACGCTTAGCAGTTTGCTCATTATTCCGTTCCCGTTTGTCTATATTTTGTCGACTTCATAAGTTAGATTAGGAGCCTCGAAAAATCAGCATAGACATGCCTACTTATAGTCTGCCCGGCCCATTTCCGACCTACTTTTCCCACCCTTATCTTTTGACCCGAAACCTTTACGATTTCCCTTGTTTTGTCCTCCTTTACCCCCTCTGCCGCCTCGTCCCCCCGGTCCACCCTGGGACCTCCCTCGCTGGTTGTCGGTGCGTGAAGGAGGCGGATTGGAAAGATCATGGGATAATGTCCCTGTATTTTCTTTTGCACCAACTGGCGCCGGAGCTGAATTGCTGTCTGCCATTTTGGTAATTGTCGAAGGCCTTTCATAGCAAGCAATTATCAGTGGGGCAAATTCTTTTCGAGGAAAATATTCGAGAGCCTCAGTAGCTGCAGGCTCAATCTAGCCATATTCGGAATAGCGGGAGTCCTGCCGCTGGCCGCTCAGCCTTGCACTGAACAACTTTTGCCTTGAAGCTTGGAAATTGTCGTTGACTATTGACCGACATCTCTATCACTCTTCCTACAGCCTTGTCTTCACAACCTCTTCTCCATATCCTCTCTTTGACACCATTAGATGTCTAAGATGAGACATGATGGGCGTGATTGATTGCTCTTGATGTCGTCTTGCACACACTTCAACTCGTTTCAACCTTGAACATCTCCTCTTGCTCTGCACCTTTTGGTCTGCGATCTGCACATCCCCATCCCCAAGACATTCTTTTGATTACCCTTGATCACAAGAATGGATCTCGCACAACAGCTAGTACGCTCTTGCGTGCGGTCTTTTTATGATACGAAGCATATTCTGGTCGTGGATGCACTGGTGATTCACTCAGCGTATGTCTTGAGCACAGAGAAGCTCTGGAACGAGATGTTGACAGAATCAACAGTTTGCGCGATGACGATATGGCATATTTAATGAGTATGAATACTAAAGAGCTTCACAAATTGTGTGGAAGGTTGAAAGAGGACCGGTTCCTTGCAGTGTAGGCTTTTCATTATGTGTCGAATGGCAAATTATTTAACACTTTCTCCGCAGACACACTCGTCCAGAAATTAAGGAGGGCCAGCAGAGACCACTGAACCGCACTTATTACTACATCGACTACCGTGCAACTATTGATGCAATCAAGTGGAGAGTCTACCTTATCGATAAAACCGTTCAAGGAACCACTATACCTGTAGATGAGAGGAAAGAGTACTTTTGTGGCAGATGCAAGTCAGAGTGGACAGTAATGGAGGTTTTGGACAAAGTAGGACCTCAGGGGTTCTTATGTCACAAGTGTGGATACCTCTTGGAGCACGATGTTGATAATAATCGCGGTGGCCACGAACAGTCGACGAAACTAAATGCGCAGTTCAAGTTCATCACCGACCTACTCCCTGAGATTGATAAAGTAGTGATACCGGAAAACACCTTTGAACAAGCCTTAGCTTCTGCTCGGAAGGTTATTCGAGATCCAACCAATCCCGCGTACGAGTCTGCGCCATTAGATATTTCGGCAGAGAAGCCTACCGCTGTCCGAGGCTTGACAAACGTTGGCCCTACTTCGATTTCAGTTACTCTGACTACCTCTGAAGGCCCTACCGAGGCAGACCTAGCAGCAGCACAAGCTCGTAAAGAGAAAATTGCGGCTCAAAATGCCATGCCACTTCACTTCACCCACAGTACTATTACGGGAGAACAAGTCAAATTCGCCTCACAGCCGACTTATCAATCTTCACAGTTTCTGGAACCCGATAAGAAGGATATTGCTCTTGATAGCCCATCTGCTAGTGGAGATGCTGCTGAGATTGATGACTACTTTGCACGCTTGAAGGCTGAACAAGCGAAGGAAGCTGAGCAAGAACAGGAAGAGGAATATGAGACGGATGACGACGACGAGGAAGACGTCGGATTTGAGGATGTAGTACCAAATGGTACTGGATCTTCAGTAGCGACACCAGCCAGCTCATTTGGTGGAGGGGAACCGAAGCCAACCCCTACACCGTCGGGGCTATCTGGCGTGTTGAAGAAAAGTGGCAGCAATAGTACCAGCCCAGGTAGTACTAGTCCGGTAACAGGACTTGATACACCAGACGACAGACCTACAAAGAAAGTAAGAATCGAGGAACCGACACCAAAAGATGAGGATGAAGAGAGTGAGGAGGATATGGAATTTGAGGATGTTTAGAGATTTGAGTATTGGTATACATTGCGTGGGCGTGGCTTCGGATGTAATTAGATCTGGCGTTTGGAAAGGCCTGGGCAGGGAACTTCCGTCTGCCAAGAGGCAACTGTGTTAATAAAAAAGATCTACAAGCAGGTCGAGCTGCTTTGTACTTGAGATATAGCTGCCACAGGGTATAGAAATTTCTCTACCATATCATTGGAACAGATCGTCTCTATAACTTCTGTGCTTCCAGGATATACCTTGTTGGCAAAAACAAGCTTTGCGAGAGATTAGCAAGGTGCTGTACTTACACTACAGACCATTTTCCAAGCCACGAAGATTTCATTTCATACGAAAACTCAGTTGTTTAAGAGGGAGACAAATGCATTGTTTGCGGATATGAGTGTTAGGTGTGGCGGAACCTCTAGCGGCAAGGTGTAATACCATCAATAAGTTACTCCGAAGTTTTGCATAGCCCGGGACAATGTTCACTTCTCGTCTTCAATGGCTCGTCCTTGAATTTGTCATCAGGACTTCCTCAGGAATATTTCATCTGAGCATCTTGGAGAGCTATCACTAGTAGCATCGTCGCATTACAAAATGTCTCTCCAGCCCACGGAGCGACGTAGCTACCCCTCTTCCCCTCTACACGGTTTCTGGCAGCTAACGCGTGGACAGACCATGGCTCTTCTACTTCCTCCAATATATCTCCTAAATTTTCGTATCCCTACGGATGAGGTGCTCAAACTGGAAAAGGATATAGGAGAGCCTCTTGTCAGAGACATCAGCGAGGCCAAGGTTGTGATCGGGAGGGTTACGAGGAAGAGTCGGGCACAGCTCGAGTTTAAGTCGCGGGGAGTACATATCGAGGAGATTAAGCAAGAGATTGAGAATATGGAAGCAGATGATGCAGTTGACAACTCAAGGCCCAAGAAACGGAGAAGGGTTGAAAAAGGCGACGCAAATGAGGCGATCGTGATAGAATCGAGCACAGAATCAGAACCGGAATCTCTCTCGAGCCCAAGATCCAATCTCATAGGCACGACCCGCCCTAATCCACCGGCTATAAACTTATCTCTTACACCAGAACTGCCACCGGCTCCTGAGTATGACGACTTTACAGGAGACTCCATCAAAGTCCTCACACTGGAGTGGTACTTGGATTCTGTGAAAGCTGGTGTCTTGCTACCTACAAAGAATTATGTGGTCTTTGAAGGGCGCATTACCGGGAAACCGAATCCTCTTATACAATCGCCCAGGAAGATACTCCGACGAGAGAACCTCATATCCCAAGCAAAGGGAGACACACCTCCGCGGGGTCAACCGCTATACAAACATGGACCACGCTGGGCGATCAGTAAGTCTCCAGCTCAACCGCCACGCCTCATGCATCAAACTTCCTCTGAACACGACCGGGCAGTAGCCCTCCCTCCCTTACCTCCTTCTCTTTGCTCTATATATTCCTGTCAGAGATCCACTCCTGCACAATCCCCCAATGCCGATTTTATTGCACAGCTCTATATCATTAAACACGCTCGCAAACTGGATCGAGATGATCGAGGAATAAGTGCTCTAGCATATTCCAAGGCCATCGCCTCCATCCAAGCATATCCTTATACACTCACATCACCGGAAGAGGTTGCTCGACTCCCCAACTGTGCTGAGCGATACGCCGAAATCTTCCAAGAGTGGAAAGAGACCGGGCGCGTCCAGGAAGTGCAGCAGATTGAGACTGATGAGCGGATGAAGTCATTAACAGAGTTTTACGAGATTTACGACGTCGCAGAGAAGACAGCAAGACAGTTCTACGCTCGGGGATGGAGGGACCTGGACGACGTTATATCTCAGGGGTGGGATACACTCACGCCGAATCAGCAAATTGGAGTTAAATTCTATGATGACTTTAAGGAGAAGATCCCCCGCGACGAGGTAGAACGCATTGCTGCTATTGTGCTGCGGTATGCGAATCAGGTCAGGGAAGGCTTCCATATGGTCATCGTGGGAGGCTATAGGAAAGGCAAAACCATGTGCGGAGACGTGGACGTGATTCTCAGTCATCCAGACGAGGACGCCACAGACCATGTCGTGGAGCAGATAGTCTGGAACCTGGCTGAGGATCAATGGATCACGCACCGCCTGACAGTCTCTACAGCGAACAGCGAGAGGGGCCAGCAGACCATTAACTGGAGAGGCGGCATGTCCAAAACCAGAGGCCGCGGATTCTGCACCCTTGACAAAGCGCTGGTGGTATGGCAAGACGCCGAGCTAGCTAAGAACCCCGACCCTGGGAGGCGTAATCCTCGCAGGAGAGTGGATATCATCCTCAGCCCGTGGAAGACAGCTGGGTGCGCTGTATTGGGTTGGAGCGGGGGTACGATGTTCGAGCGGGATCTGAGGAAGTACTGTCGAAATGTTAAAGGTGTGAAGTTTGATAGCACGGGGGTGAGGAGACTCAGTGATGGGACATGGTTGGATCTGGAGAAGGGAGCAAATGATCTACTTGAGAAGGAGAAGAAGGTGTTTGAGGGACTGGGACTGGAATGGAGGGACCCGGAGGAGAGGTGCACAGGATGAAAGCCCTGGTTGGATATTCGTGGAAGGATAAGGGCTTCGCATATATATAGGCGGGTATGCTCAGATTTCGTAGCCTGACAAACTGGATAAACTCATCTTTTAAATTAGGGATTCGGGGTATATGCTCTCGTCGTTCATCTATCTTAATTCTACCCGCACCACTGATGCTCTCCGCGATTGCATTTCACTTCTGCAAAACCATCATAACTCCATTATACCCCGCCATCAGCACCAGCCCTATTTGGAAGACCTGGAAGAAGATTCCCTGGTACCTCCCCTTCCCCCCGGCATCTCCCCTCGTATAACCAGTCATGTACAAGTATCTTCCCAAAGACCATCCAAACCCCATTGCCGCAGCCGCAACAGGGAATCGCAGGCCAGCGAGTAGCAGCGCGGCCAGCATCGACGGCTGATTCTCCGTGAAATTGGCGTGCGAGCGCTGCGCGCAGTTGAACTTGAACGCCTCCGGGTCGGTACGCGAGTCTGGCGCGTAGCATCCTGGGTACGGCACCTTGGCAAGCTTGCGCATGCGGCCGGTGTTCATGGAGTGAGCATAGTTGACCAAGAAGGTGGAGGTTGCGGCCAGGAGGACGTAGCTAGGGGGATTGATGTGTTAGCTGAACCGTAGACTCGTGGGCTTGAAGGACTGGACGAGAAGTGTACCCATAGTTAGGATCGAGGGTGAAGGTTGCCATGTCGGTGATCGAGTGTTTTCTTTTGATGCAATTGAGTTGTACTATTAGGTGATTCCCGGTCTCATTTATAGTCTTGTTGCTGCACTTGAAATGCGAAGGGATATGTGGCCTGACAAGAGAATCACCCTCCTCTCAGAAGGAATGTACCAGAAAGTGATACAATCCTCGGGGACATTTGGTGGCCCTAGCCGGCGTTCAGTTTGCCCGTGCCGACGGCGAGCGGCCGCCATACGCATACCGACAGAGAGAACACCAGTTGGGGAAGGCCATCGTAGCACAACGGGTGAAACAATTCGCACTCGCGTACCACTTGGTGCCTATGGGCTGGGGGAAACAGGACGCTGCAGCAAAATTATTGTGCAGATCCAGCGCGGGATTGTTGTTGGGCTTGCCCACGTATGTAGTTGGAGCCTGGGAAAATGAAAGACTGATACTTCCGATCCGCCTTATGTGATACAAAGTGCGCCGCCTTCGTATTTCAAAGTGGACTATTCAAGGCGGTTCCGTAAGGCAGTATCTCCTTAACTCGTGCATCGGTCGCGCTGAGCTGTCACCCGAATCAAGGGTCGCACGACAATGAGAGAGGAGAAAAGGGAATGGAAGCAGGTCATGGGTGAGGCACCTTCTTATACCCTGCGGAGGAATAAGCGCTGTCATTGCGCCATGCTGACGCCATAGGCTTGATTACAATTAGCAACGCATTAATTCATTACTTTCCTTGCCTTCTCCTTGAGACGAAGCAATTGAAATATTGATATGGCTACTGAGGGTCATCTATATTTGGCTCATTCTGCGAGATGTGCTCTGCTTCTGGCGGCGACTTGAATACCATGACGGCCATATATGCAAGACTGTTGGGGTCTTGGCATCTCACTCTCTGATTCTTACCTCTCCCTTCAACTAGCATCCCGAAACTACCACAGCGTCTATCACTGCTGTCGTGCCATTCAAAACTGAGTCGACCGCTCTCTTCAGAACATCTTGCAGGTCTGCAGCCTTGGAGACCTTCTCAGCGAACAAGTCGCCTCCTGCGGCCGCCTTTGCAATGCCTGCATAGTCCGGGGAGGGGGCAAATGAGATATTCAATTCCTCGTTTGTGGCCTTCGAACCTAATCCATCTGGATGGACAAGGAGGAGAGATCTCCTTGGAGCATTCCAACCTATTTAAAGTTAGTATTTGCGGAGCACGATTTCAGGGGGGCTTCACCCTTATTATTCAACACGATTGTGAGAATGGGAATCTTATATCGTTGCGATATCCAGTAGACGCTACCCGGCACACAAAACAAAAAGGTGCCGTCGCCAACTATCTGGACGACAAATTTACCCTTGCCGGGGTTCTCGGCCTCAGAAGCTAATTTGATCCCAAGACTGCCACCACCGGACCATCCCAAGCCTCCACCTCCACAATTGATCCAAGACCCGGGTAGCGTGGCCTGGAGATTGTCTGCAACGAATGCAGTATTTGTGACAGCTTCAATGGCGAAGATGCTGTCCGGCGGCACAATCTTACGAAGTGTCTGGCATAAATAGCCACTACCGAATGTACCATCTTCCTTTGGCTTTGCCGCCTCTGAAATTGTGGCAAGTCGTTCTCTATGGACCACGGCAAGTGCATCCCACCTCTGAGAATATAGTCCTACCTTTGAATTTAACTCCGCTATGAACGAGGACGAGATGTATTTCGTCAATTGTGTGATAGCTGTATAGCTGTCTGCTCGATATCGAGCTAGGGCTGCAATGTAGAACACTGGCATCTGGTTCTTCATGGGGTCAACATCAATGTGGAATACTTTGGCATCTTTTGATGGGTGGCACTGCGTATTAATCCAAGGTACATCTATAATTGTCAACAGGTAGCTGGTCAGAGAGACTTGTCACCTACCGCAGTCAATCACAAGTATCACATCTGCGCTGAGAATGGCCTTCTCTACGCCATATCTTAAACCTAGCCATGCCCTGTGATCAGCTGGGAAGCACATATCACTTCCTCCAGTATCCAATACTCGGAGACCCTTCACAGTATTGGCGAGTTCCACCAAAGCTGGAACAGATGCGTGATTTCGTCCACTATAGCCTGTGATCAATAGAGGTTCTTCTGCATCCACTAACGCCCTTGAAATTGTCCTCAATTGATCTTCAGATAACGCAGCTGGCTCTACTGGTCGCCAGTGCTGCTGTTCCAACTTATACGGGGTCAGATCCTCTTCCATGACCTCCCTCGCTGCACACAAGTACACCGGACCCGCAGGGTCGCTCTGTGCGAACTGCAGTGCCCGATTCACTATCTGTTTGATGTTCTTTCCAGTTTTGATCTCCGCTGAGTAGCGACAATACTGAGAAAGGATCTGCTTCTGATCCGGCACATCCTGGATCCAATGAATATACTCCGTACGCGAGCCTCGCATCTCGCCTTCTATCGTGAACGGCGACAGACCAGCAAAGATTAGCACAGGTGCTCGTCCACAGGAGGCATTATGGACGGCGGCAGCGAGACCTTGGGTCCCTACATCGACGTGCACGATCACGCATTGCGGTTTCCCTGTAAGGCGTGCATAGCCGTCTGCCATAGACAGCGCTACCATCTCATTGGGACATGTGATCATCCTGTTTGCCTGTCAGTAATGGAGCGGAATATGAGGGAGTGCCATACGTAGGAAGTTGGCCATTCTTCTCTTTCTGGCCCTGGATCATTGCCTCGAGGATTGAGGGGTGATCGGAACCCAAGTTCACGAAGCAATATCGCACTCCCGCCTGTAATGATCAGTATCACTTCCTTCATCTGTGATCTGGAGAGGAGAGCAATCATTTACTTCCCATAGTGCTTCGAAGAAGGCAACTGAAGCTCTAGAAATCAGTCAGCACAGTTCGTACTTAAGCTTCTTCCACGCCCCCACTTGTCCGTCTGGCAAGCGTTGGAGATTTCCTGGGACTATTTCGATGGAAGAGATACATACGTGTACATCTTTATGACTATCCAAGTCTCCTAAAATAATCTATGAGCAGAAGATCAAGAGCATGAGAAGCTGGCACGTGTCAAGGGAGAGAAGTAAGTATTCTATACCTCTATACTTCGGCGAGAATGGCGGAACAGATTACCGTACATATATATATTTCGGCGGGTTCCCTCTACTGCAGATCCCCCACCAATGCTGGCCCCAGGCGGTTTCCGCTCCCGCTCTCACTTTTCGAACAGTTAGCGGGGCTGCATTGACCTTCACATCGTCAACATTGCATTCATGGAAGCAATGATTCGCTAGGTAGAAATGAAAGGCTTTCACGGCAATCCAACAATCCCTTTCTACTTCTAACCAACGGCCCACCTTTTCCGTATTTCAGTGTATTCACTGTGACTGCTTATCGAACATCCAAATTAGAGCCGTCAGGAACTTTGAATAGAAGAGCTTAAAACAAAATCCTATCTATATTGATTTATAATGCGACCATTTGCCTGGATAGGCCAGAAATATGCTCTCGCAATAGCTTCATAACTGCCTTATATCCTCTTTGAGAAGCGACCTCTTGCCCCCTCATTTCTAATTTCGTTTGCTCTCCTTTGATAGCCTCCTCAAGAGCCGTTTTATAGATGCTGAGATCGGGAGTGAAGTCGAGACCCTCATTGACCATCAGTTGCACTATTGACTCATGTCCGGCTGCACAAGCAGCTTGGAATGCCTTCGCGGTAAATTGAGCTCCATTTTCGTGCAACAATTTTACCACTGCGAACCAGCAGGCTTGTTACAGGGCATCGTGCGGCGCATCAGAGCCGACCTCGCCTAAGGGCGTCCCGTAAGGCGCGGTCTCGATCCTAAGAGGTCAGTAAAGGTTGAGGAGGGGATGGAATAGCCTTAAATGGGTATGTTACTAACACCTACCGCCTTCTATCGCCCTCTAGGTAAAAGGCAGAGAGCAAAATGAAAGCATTACAATATCTATAGGCAGACTTGGTATCGTGTTGTCTAATTTCCACTCTGTGACTAAGTAAGATGCAGACCATTAAGGCATATAGCCTGTGCAGAACAACAAATGGGTGCGGTAACTAAGGCAAAGATTGGTGAGCGTGCCCTGGAGTGGCCGTCGGGAACGCTACGGGCCGTACCCTGTGATAGTAAATGAACGAGTCTCTAAGAGGTGATATTTACCTGCCTATTTTAATAAAGATAGATAGGCCCGCTGTGTTAGCAATCAACTGATCGAATCACAACATAAGTTGAAACAAACTGACAGGGCATCATTTACTTCGGGGATGGTGACTCTTCTTTCTTTTATAATACATAGCCCTTGATGTCTCTCAGTTTTGATTCAGAGAGTTCTGATACAAGCAAATGCAAGGATGACCAAAGCCATGAACGCCCCATATAATACACAAGCCTTTCGCTGAAAATGAAGTCAGTGTGCATACATGGATATGAAGTTAGCATGCCCAATGCTCAAACCATTGCTAGCATACTCTTGCGACTCTCCCCCTTTGCTTAGGATTTTCGCTTTTCTCCAGCACGGCCTCACTGACATCTCTTGTCACAGCACGACTCCCTGTTGAACTCCTATCTCTTCTACGAACTGTTCTCTCCTCAGATGGCCGGATAAACCGGTGTACAGTGCGATGGTCCAATATGCGTTCCTCAGTATCGAATATCCCGCCTTTGTCCGTTTTGGGCCACATATATCCGTACAGTTTGCTATGACGCTCGCATCGCGGGCATGATGAGCGAGTATAGTATGCGTCTTTCTGGACGAAGGGTTCTTCGCAGTGCCTGCAATTAATCCAGGCCGATTCAGGCTCGCCTAGGAGTGCAGGGGTAAGTACGTAGTCGCCAGGGATGCGGATGGCGGGCGCATGATCAAGATCTGTGGTAGGACGAGGCAGCTTTCTCTTCTTCTTAGTGGCCTTCCTGGCTGTAACAGCCATCAATGAGTCATCCAAGTCTAGGTCGACGGTAATCTCAACAACAGAGATATTGCAACTCTGGGTTTTGCGAGCGGTATTCTCCACGGTATTACCATTGCTCGACAGATCCTGGTACTTAATTCTAGGATCCCAGAGCGATCCTGTTTCTTTAGTGCCCTTTCCTCTCTGGATCTTCAACTTGGTTGTGGTTGCCGATGATTTCGTCTCGACAATAATCGTCTCTTCATCAACAGATGTGGCATCGGTAGACGTAGCAGCCTCTGATGGGGAAGAACGGGAGCTCTCCGGGCTTGAGTTAACAGAAGAACTGGGGGCTGATGCACTGCGCCTAGCTTCGTCGTTCAAACTCATAGTCATTCCTCCTCCCCCAAGCTGTTCTTTGGATGCCATGTCGTCTTCTTCCACCTTTACTAGGCTCTCTGCTCTGGCTTTCTTTGCTATATGCAAATCAGGTGAGAGCAATGATTCAAATTCTCTCTTCCTCTTCACTGGCGTTTGGCTTGGTTCAACAGTAGGTGATTTCTCAACAGGAGACTCCGCATTTTTAAATCTCGAGATGGACCTTGGAGTTCTCTTTGGAACGTGCGGTCTTAGGTTCACATCAGGCGTCTCCGATTGATTTCGTGACGAGTTAGCGGAAGGATATCTTCGTCGACGTAATGAGTAAGCCAAGTCAGAGTGCTGATTTTCTATAGATAATTTTGGAATAGCCTCTTCTCCGGCTCCTTTCGACCATCCATTTTGATTATTAACTTCACAGGTTCTGCAAAGGCATTCGCAGTTATCTTCCCCGAAATAATTATCACCTGTTAAAAAGTTAGGCTCTCACATATCAACAAATCTTGACGTTTACTGCGCACCATATGTAACGGTAATCTCTTCTCCAATCTCTATATCTTGTCGAGCTTTGATCATCATTCCATGATTAGGTCCTGTTATAAGTTCGGCATTCGCTCCACAGTCGTGATTGGCAAAACGGGCTGGACCAAGAAAAAGAGAGGCTTGTTTGTTGCGACTCGAGATTACAATACTGAAGTCTCGTCGGCTGTGTTGTATATATTCCTCCTCCTCTGGGGTCATAAGCACCTGTATCCCACAGAGGTATTTGATGACCTCTCCCTTCTTGATGAGTCTCCGTGCCGTAACTGACGCCTCATGTGTGACCACTGTGTATCTATTCGTAGTAGAGACTTCGAAAGCGCATTCTGGCAGATAGATGTTCACGTATCGTCTCAGATGTTGCCGGAAATCGTCCTTCTCCTTTGGTGTCTTCAAATTATCTGAAAATTTCTTAAGCCCAGGCAGGGCGAGCAGTTGCGACTCCGCTTCAGCCGGATTCTTCTTGACTATCACCGACTTTTGAAGGATTGCAGTGACATCTTCCTCTCGAACACCGCGACAAGAGTGATATGCGCTACGATTCTTTCGTATATTCGTCCAGAAATAGACCTATATGTGTGAGAACTCACCTGCGCTGGAGAAGAGAGAGCTTACGTGGTCGACAAGAGCATCCGTGAGGATGTCATCATATGAAGCCAATTGGGCTAGAGTAAGGCGAGACCTCTTTGATTCTGGGCCCTTGGAAGGCATTTTGAAATAGATGCCTCAAACCTCCTTCTGTGATTGGCGTCCTGGTCAGATCGCTGGAGAGTCGTCCAGTACGATGTTGGGCAAGTGTGTATTTGTCTCTAATGGATGGAGAAACAGTGCCCCTTCACGGAAATATTGCAACTATTGTAAACGAGGGGACAAGATTTCGGCTCGGTACAGAGCAGAGAGTAGAGACCGCTTTATGTTGGATATTACTTGACAGACGTGTAATCAAGGGTTGGCTGAACGTGAGGCTGAATGTACAGAGGATATGTACTGGTACAAAGGGTGGAGCAGAAGGTCAGAGGTATAGAGTGAAGAGCCGGGAAGCCAGAACCAGTAAAGGTCTAACTATTGTGACTATTCATTTTGAACAACTGACAATAGGAGAGAGAGGTGGCTATTGAATTCGAACTGAACAATCCGGTGGCAGGGGATTCTTGCCTGGAATAATAGGCACAAATTAGGCGCGTCCAGACACCTCGCAAAGTGCGATTGCCGAAAAGATTCCACTATTGTGAACAATCACTTTTTCATCTAGCATGTGTCGAAGATGATCCAGCTAAAGGTCGGTCATAATACTGAGATTGCTTGTAGAAATAGAGTGTACTGATACTTCGTTATAGACGATGCTCAATTGCATCGATAATTCCGGCGCTGCAGTGGTAGAATGCGCCAGGGTCATGAAAATGAAGAGACATGCTAGGATCGGTCAGTAGTCATGATCTGGAGCCTGTATTTATACTGAATTGATCCTAGGTGACCGCATCATTGTCGTAGTCCAGAAGCAAAGAAACTTCTCTGAATCGGGCCCAGGTGCGAGCATTGCGACATCTGCAGCCAACAAAGTTCGACGAGGAGATATACGGCATGCTGTGGTTGTCAGAACAAAGAAGAAGTGGCAGAGGCCAGATGGAAGTGTAGTAAAATTTGACGACAATGCCTGCGTCTTAATCAACAAGGCAGGAGAGCCGATAGGAACGAGATTAAATGGTCAGTTCCCTCTGCCTATGACTCTTAGCATCTATTCTAACAAAGATTTATGAAGGTGTCGTTGGGACGGAACTGAGAAAGATGAAGTGGTCCAAGATTTTGTCACTGGCACCAATGCATTTGTAAGACTATTGTACAGAAGGAGTGTAGAATTATGAAATTAGCGTTCATGGTAACGAATAAAGTACATATCATTCCTCCCATCTGCCTTGAAGATAACCCAATCCATGCGCCTCTTTTTATTGATGCTGCATATCCCAGTCCATTTAAACGCCAGAACAATATGTAATCCTAGGATATTATGAAAATATGTGGCCGCAGCCGCAGCAGACGTAGAAAAGTTTCTATATTGTGCGTTAGTATGTAGTCGAATTCTAGCGCTGAGAATTCCCTTACCATTCCAGTCTCCGCAGATCTTTGCTGGGACTGGAAAAACACGGCGTCCTCCGTTTTGCACTTCGGGCAAGTCTTATTCGATCGTGGGAGCTATACACCGGAGTCATGTCAGCAGAGGTTTAGAGAAAGCTTCTGCCTCTCCGAAGGCGTCAGATCGGGAGACACTTGGTCCTCTAAACTGCCTGTCTTTCTGCCTTCACACCACAACACAGAATCGCACAACAAACAGAGAGGTAAACCCACAGTCGGATCCGATCCAACGTCCTGTGTTACACCAGCGGTCTCTCCTACTGCATTATTGAGAATATTTCGGAAGACACATGAGGATGCAGCCTCTTCAGAGTACTGGCATGTTCGGCAGGCAAACTGTAGTCGGTGGGTATCTGGGTCTTCCTTTGGGTACAGCATGTTTGAACTACAGGATACATCATCAGCATGGAACTTGCTGATGCTAGGATGCAAAACGAGGGAGATAAATACCATTCACTGCAGAAGCGGAAGGTGATCTGTTCCATATTCTTCTTTTGCTCATCGCCTGTGCTGGATGCCGGGGATGCCATCGTGGCGCTAGTTGGACAGTCGTAGAGTCGTATGTATCGGATCCAAGTACGATATTAGGTAGGTGATGATATGTAAATAGACGATTCACTCTTAAAATTCCACCTTCTTCGAATGGTGGGTTCGTGTGTCTTGATGGCTATGGTTTTAGATACTCGACAGACAAAGAGCGTCAAGGTTATCACCTCCGCCTTTAGCCGTTTTGCCGAGAGGGAATCCGTAAATGCATGATGGCGAAACCCCGCTACAAATCAGCTCAGCTCTACTTGTACACTCTCTTGTAGAACCATCACCGGCTGTTCTGTAATACTTGCGATACCTGCTATAGAATTGTGTGTGATTTCGTCGTCAATCTCTTAATACGATGGTATGTTTTAGACTGGATGTTCCTCTCATGGTTACTCTTCTAGTTACCTTCCCAGCTTGCTAATTACAACAAGACCGCTGACACAGGTCTTCCGTCCGGCTGGGAACCACGATGGTCAGACACAAAGAAGAAACCTTATTTCTTCAACGAGGCCCAGTTTTTGTCACAATGGCTGCCACCGCCAGGAACCGATGAGAAGCAGCTCAAGCTGTACCTAGGTCAAAGGATTCGAGCAAGCCATCTACTCATTAAACATAGGGAGAGTCGGAGGCCAAGTAGTTGGCGTGAGGTAAGCTTTACGCGATGCGAGGGGCATAACGGTCTTCTGAACTCTTATATAGGCAAATATAACGCGGACTAAGGAGGAGGCTAGGGAAATCCTTGAGCAACATCGTGCGACCATTCTCGACAAGAATAATGAGATTACTCTTCCAGAACTGGCCAAGGTTGAATCAGATGATAGTAGTGCCGTTAAGTCTGGGACTCTTGGAGAATTTGGTTTTGGACAAATGCAGATGCCGTTTTGGAATGCTTCCGCCAAGCTCAAGAAAAACGAAATTAGTGAGATTGTTGAGACCGCTTCAGGACTCCATTTGATCCAAAGATGGAATGATGATCCGGAGGTGCGCTAAGCAGAAATCCTTGATGCATTGAGCCTTTACTAACCCGCCGTAGCCAGAGGTTGCTTCCAATGCTGAACTTGCCTAACCTCACTCGCTGGAACAAGTTGAGCCTACATTTAGTACTGCAGTCTAACTTGATAAACTTCGCGATTCTATGGAACGTGAACCAATCCCGAATTGGAACTTGGGGGTGCTTTGTATGGCTGTCACTCTGGTAGTCAATTGCTAGTCCAGCGTTGTGGGAAGTTTTAATTGGGCCAAACGTTTGTAGGTTCATTGACAAGAATAAACATCATCAAAACTGCAAGCTGCGTTCATAATTCAACCAGTGAACAGATAGCTCTAGCTATAGGCGGCACTGATGCTAATCCCAGCGTTATTATCCCAAAGAGACTCATCGATAAACTAGACAGCGCCGCTGCCCGAGGATCGGACAACAGTAGAAGTGCTGTTGCAATTGCACTTGAGTTTCCTCCTAATGTGACACCTCTTGTAACGTAGTCATCTGAATGCGTGAGCTTGTGTACTAAAACCTTGAGATAGAGTTTATACCTTCAGGGATGCGTAGCAATTTCAGCAATTTCGGTCCTATCAGAACTCCAAGAATTCCGCTCATAATAGCAAGAGCAGCTGCTGTGTTCAAGTCCCCGTCGAGGTTTTCGACTGTGGGAGTGGCGAGGGCGAGCGTTAGGCTCCTTGCAGCGAATGACAGGCTTCGTTTGGACGAGATCCCAATGGCGTAACATAATGCCGGATATCCAAACAGAGAGGCCACTGACATGGTTAGATTCGGAACAACGATGGCAAAGAAATGGCGTTTTAGCTCCAAACGATAATTGTACATCGGTAATGCGAGTGCTATAATACTAGCATCCAAAACACTGCTGAAGATATCACCAGCCCCTGGTATAAGGGTATCTTTTCCACGCCAGAGTAAGAGATAATTAGTCCCGGTTTTATATGCAGCGAGCGTCTCAGTCAAATTATCGCCTCGGATAAGACCAAGAATCCATATTCCAACAATGGTTATCGCAGAAGAAACTAGGACTGGATGGAGGAATTGCTTCCAGTGAGGTGGCAGAGCAAGAGCAGCAAAGTAGGCTAGAGTGTTGAACGTTAGGTGAGCCGGCATTGCATATCCAGTGGAATAGTATATCGGTATTCCAACAAAAACGAAAATGAAGCTGTAAACAATCCTGTCCAAATTGATATTGATGAGTGCTGCCCACCGTTGGGGACGGGTGAGAGGCAACGGCATCTGTAAAATCTGCCTTCTTAACCTTGAGTCTTCCTGTTGTGAATTATTCTCCGGAGGCCCTCCAGTAGCTCTGATAAGAGAAGGGTCTCGTACTTTCGGTGGTGTAGGAAGACTTTCAGCAGGATGTGGTGAGATTTCAGAGGTTTGCGAGTCATTGACAGACGTGACTTCAGACTGATGTCGAGGTGAAGTGTCAGTGAGAGGAATGGTGTCATTCTCACTACCCATCTCTTCTGCTCTCTCTGTGATAGTACGCTTTGAGGAGCCCAGAACGAGCTGTAAGCCACGAGTAATGTAAGCCATGGCTATAAACATGACCAAAAAGCCAAGAACTGCAGGAAATATTAACAAGTTATGTAATGACTGATGCAGACTCTACCCACCAAAGACGGTTATTATCTTTCCAACCTCAATGCCGCTAATTGGAGGACTTAATGGTAAAAGCACGAATCTAAATTGTGCATCAGACACTGAGGATAAAGTTGGACTTGGAATACAAACGATGGCGTAAAAAATATATTGATGTATCGGAGTGCAAATCCTGCCTAATTCAATTTATCAGAAGAAAAATCAAGACTCTGGGATTAAAAAATACTGGTATATCGATTATATTGATCAAAGTTCTCGTCCTGCGATCCCCAATGATGAGATTGCATAGGTTCAGGGCAAAGAACAGAGTCACCAGGAGAGCAACCGATGCTGGAAATGAAACTGAACTCAATCTGATCAAGGAATTCACCCCGTAACAGACAAGTAGGATTATCAAAACCCCTACAGGCACGTAGAGCCACGCTCTTAAGTTACGTTGCCATGACAGTAGAGTAACCTGCCAGCCTTGTCAGCCTCGTCATAGATCGAAAGGGCAACCGGCGATCTCTCACCAATTTTAACGCTGTAAGGCCGTCTGATATACATCTCCCGCTGCCTGCCATATTTTATGACGAGGTGGTTATATGCGCTGGAGAAATATATATAAAACCAACATATTTTATCTAGCAAAAGAGACATGTTCTCTGGCCAGAATGATTCGAGACTCCGGCTTTCGGCGGGGACTTTGCCGAAAGGCTGGTAGCCTATTTTTACTATCAACATTCCCAGAGTAAACAAGGCGCAACCTCGGCCATCCAACGTGTGCAGCATGGCTGACAACTCTTTCGAATCCTTTCTGGGGATACTCCGCGATCATGGTATTCCGTTCGATCGTGATGCTCTCGAATCAGCATTTGACAACCCCGAGAGCCAGACCGCCATTCAAGCGTGGATGGATGAGTATTTATCACCCGAGACCCTGTTGACTAGAGACGAGGCAGCATTGTAGGCTTTATGGTAACTTCCATATGTGAATTGACCTAATGCTTATAGATACTCGGCACTGCTGAAGTCTGGCAAGGTGGATACCTTGTCTACTTCTCAGGATCTCACAATATTTCCAGGACTCAATGAAAAAGATATTCAGGATGCAATCGAGGAACTGAAGAGGTCTTCTGTAGCAATCGAGAAGCAGACGGAGAGTCTCAAGCTCCAGCAAAATGCTATGAGCTTGCTCGTTAAGGACAATGCACGGTTATGCCAGAGACAGTCAGAAGTAGGCAACATGCAGCAAGGAACGTGGGAAATGGAAAAGGGAAATACTGTTACTGCTGTTGGTATAAACAGTGCATGGCTTGTAACGATCTAATTCAAACAGGTTGAAGAGCTCACTCTAAATTTGAAAGATCGAATCGCGGAGCTTGAACAACAAGGCAAGACCTCCGAAACGGCTACGAAACAGTCGATAGAGGAAGTTTTAAGATCAGATGACAGATTGTTATCCAGCCTCCAGAAACTTGCTAACGACCTTGACCCCGTACAGTCAGAAGATACTGATACTATAGCGCGCATAAAAGAACTCTGTGCAAGGTAACATATCCTTGGCTGTCCGAAGAGAAGTAACTGAGCATTTAGACTTATAAAGTACACTGTTGAGGGAATCCGAACAAAACTTGATCGGATATACTTGGAAGCGCTGAATAGCCCTGTTCAACGTACTGACGGTCATGATACTACCGACCAAGAAGTCTCTGATCTGCAGGACGAGCTTGAGTCTCTATATGCAGAGATTTTACCAGTCGCCCAAATGTCTGCGGAACAACATTACCTCGAACCTGCACTTCGTGATATCTCTGCAACAAAAGGGCAAGGTCAAGATCGATCCGTCAAGGCTATTAAATATGTAAGCGACCCGTATCACTATTTATTATCTCGTCTTAATCCACCAAAGATGCGCGACTGCCTTCAATATCTTGTGGAACGAACTGAGATATTGGTTCGACACACCCAGGAACACCAATGCCATAAGATGGCCTTGCAGTATATGCTAGAAGAAGCAAAAAAAGAGCTTCAACGATCAGAAATCAAATCGCCGAATATAAAACTCACATCAGCGAGACCAAGCGCTCAGAGGGCAAAATCTTCCGGTGCGACTTCTCCCGTGAGGAGACGAGCTACCCGTCGACGTTCCTCTGGACCGATAGATGATGAAATCGAACCTGAGCAGCAACTCCTTCGAAACCTTGGAATCTCCCTTCCAGATGCTGCGTCTGATCGGTCTCGCATTGACGCACTCGAGAGAGCTTTTTTGGACCGAGCGAATAAGCTAGACGGACATGCACATAGTCTTCAGTCTACGATAGAAACCTCAATCTCTTCTCACTTGCTTGATGCTCATGTCACCCTACACATACTTCGCAATTCTCTCCTTGCCCAATCTCCTTATAACAGTATCAGCCTCC
The DNA here is from genome assembly GCA_000827325.1 of Oidiodendron maius Zn. Taxonomy (NCBI): domain Eukaryota; kingdom Fungi; phylum Ascomycota; class Leotiomycetes; family Myxotrichaceae; genus Oidiodendron; species Oidiodendron maius. The sequence goes on along the minus strand of KN832870.1, from coordinate 1,739,606 downwards.
TAGACCCGGAAGTCGAGTCGTCGCTTTCGACGCTTGAGAACGATATTCAGCAGCTGCAGGAGAAATTGGAGCAGGTAGATTTGCAGAAACTGCAGGCGAGAAATGTTCATCGGGAACAATTTGTTGAGAGATGGTTACGTTAAGGTTAAGAGCCGAATCTACCTTAAGTGCAGAGATACCTGAGATATCTAAATACAGTTATTTTTCTACCCGAATACTACTTTAGACACGAGTCGAGCAAGAGGCGCTCTATACTTTGCAAACTTTTCCTTTCTGATACCTGACTTGCCATGAGATAAAACACATTTCCTAACACTCTTGAATGCACCTTGAAATTTGTTGAGCCTTCCAATACCTTCTTTTGTAGACCAGCAGCGGCAGATGAGTTGTAACCTAACCAGTTAGTTCTAGCAGGGGAAAGGAGTGATATGGAAGCTCACCACGCTCACTATCATGCAGAGTAATCCCCAAAACAGAGCCGAGTGCCACTACGCTCTCGACATCTCGACGATTCGATATCTGCTGGACAAATTCCTTCGTCCACACACTCCATACATCAAGACTATTTGTATCCAGCATCTGCGTTGGTGAAGTGGAAGTCGGTTCGGTCCAGTCATTTTTATATACCTGCCATTTCCCGCCCCGGTCCATGTCCATCATCATATTGAGAGATGTATTTGCCACTTGACATCCTACTGCATGAGCTGTATAACTATGTCCATGCAACAACGCATCTCTCTTGTCTGTACCCAGGAAAGCATAATATATGCTATCACTCGCGACGGTGGCACAGAGGGGGACAAGACCGCCCGTTAGCAGTTTGGCGTGGCATGAGATGTCTGGATGAATTTGAAGGAACGAAGAAGCACTGAAGCGGCCGAGACGGTAGATACCAGTGAAGACTTCATCGAATATGATAGGTAGACCTGTCCAGGCACAAGGATCGGTTGAGGATGTGGAAGGCGAGCCGAAGATTTGAGAGTTTTCTCGAACAACTTGCACGAGGCAATGTTGGAAGAGGGGGTCTCTGTTTATGGTCAGGAGATAATAGTGAGTGACGGGATGGGAAGGAAACGCACGCAAATAACATCCCTCCAGCACCAAGAATGACAGGTTCCATTATCACACCTCCAAAAGTCCTACCCTCCACCCGAACAAGCCTGTGAAGAGTTTCCTCGATATGCCTTCGGTATCTCTGTCCTGTAGCGGAGTCATATCTTGTCTTGATATCAAAAATATCACCCAACGACCCAAACTCATTCCTCGTCCCGAACACTCCTCCTACCTCCGCAGGCGGCTCCACAATCCACTTCCCCTTAACCATCTTCACCTGCGGGAAATCAAACCAGTATCCCCGTCCCTGATACCAATGCACACGCTCATTATACGTCGACGGCTCCGAGCAATCCATCGCCCCGACCGTATCCCCATGATAACTCCCTTTGAGCCCTATAATCCCCACCTCGCTCTTCGGCACGTTCCACTTGTACCTCTCGTATGCGGCCGTCAGCGCCATCTTTGTCGCGACTTCCATCCCTGTGCTCCCGTTGTCTGAGTAGAATACTTTGCCTAATCGAGGGTTGCCCAGGTTCTTTAAGAGGCTCGAGGCGAGGTTGAGAGCGGGCTCATGGATCGCGCTGGCGAACATTACGTGCCCATACCGGCCAGCTGCGTAGGCTGCAGAGAGAGATAGATCGGGGTTTCCGTGGCCTAGTCCTTGTGTCCACCAGGATGCTGAGCCATCGAAGGTTGGGCTCAGCAGGCCATTATTCTCCTGGTCATTGGAGATGATGGGAGTTGTGGTTTGGAAGAAATCCCCGGATGCGGAGTCGATTGTGAGGAGGGTTTTCTCCGATATATTCTTGTGTTGAGTAAAAGGGTACCAGATTTGCTTGCAGGCCTTGCTTGCCATTTGTTCGAGAGACTGTATTCTGGTTCGGTGCCTCTCAGCTGACTGTGCAATCATTTCTCTTACTTCCTCATTCTTGCTCATCTTCTCATAGTAGTCAGACATAATTTCAACATCCTCATCCTCGTTCGCTTCTCGCTTCGGTGGAAGAGGTATGGATACAGTTGAAATGCCCTTTTTCTCAAAATATGTTTTGAGATACTCATGGTTCTGATAATAATCATCCCGAAATTGAAGCACCGCGTCTACATCGTAGCCTCTCACATGAAGAGACTCAAACGCTGATATGGTAGCAGAGATTCCTCCAAGCCGGTGGTCTGCAACCAGCCATATGGGAAGGCGGAGTGGGCGGTAGAGATCTGCTTGAGAGGATCCGCTTGGGGTTGGGGAGTGCACGCCGCCTGCAGTTTCTACTAGAGCAACGCCAGACTTAAACTGAGAGCATTCCGTCAGATATTTCAGAACGCCGTCCAAGACTTCCGAGTCGGGTAGGGGCTGTCTCGTGATTAGTATTGGCTACACGAAGGAGATGAAGTCGTACAGGTTTAGATCGCGCAGCGATATGAGGGCTGACTGCTTCGTCAAATTGAAATAGACATCTGGTATTGGCTTCAGGAGAGAAACGAGAGATATGCCTATCGTCTGCTTCTTCCAATGGGCCAGTAGAGATTGGTTTCAGGTACCAGATTTTTGGTGTAGGCTGGCTCCGTGCAAGCGTTTTGCAGAGTATGGTGGACATAACTGTCTTACCCACATTAGTGTTTGCGCCATAGATCTGATATGCTCTTAGATTTCGCCATAGCGAAGACGGCTTTGAAGGCAGTTTTGTAGAGTAGAGCCTCTGCCAATTCCTAGTCCGAGTTAGGATTCAATTGACCTATTCAGGACAGAAAAGAAGTAGGGGATACCTCTGTTTCTCCCAAGCCCAGAGCTCTCCTCCACTCATGGCCGATCTCGCAGCTAAAGTAGAATGCAGACCCGAGTAGCCCGCTACCCTATATCTCGACATTATTACCACCATCCTATGAGACGCCAGTAGTTGTGTTCTGAAACTACTCGACTGTCCAGCCGGCTCCCATTCTCTAGTGTCGCCTAGCCCTAGACCCTCCGGAGACCAAATGCTATATCACGCGTGTCCATGGGATAAAGAGATGGAGAGCCAATGCCCCAACCAGCATCCGCGGATATCTAAACAGTAATAAGCTTACAGGGTAGTGCCCATGGGCTCTGGAACCACAATTTCCCGCCCTGTAGCCTCCAATACCGAGCGTAGCCGGTGGCCCGATACAGTATCCTTCCAACGATTGATTTTGCAGCTGGCGACTCAACGTCTCAACAAAACCACAGACAGCACGGACTCAGAAGGTCGTGGAAAGCAATATTGACGATCTCATTATTATTGTCATTATTATTGATAGTGATTCTTCCCTTGTCCTGAAAGCTTGGTCCAGGTATCGGGGCCATAGCCGACCCACTCAACAACCCCTCAACCGAGTCTTTCCTGCCCGCCAAAATATACTGCCAGCTCACAACAGAGCAAAACGACCTGGTCACCTTCAACTGAGCTGACAACACAGTTCAAGATGCGTAGCAGGTACTCTCCTGTGCTCAAGAGGAGCCTGAGAGCTGCTCTTCAAGATGGAAAGGCACGATGGACTAGGAGATACGGCACGGTGGCAGAAACTCCCTCGCTGACAACCCCGCCATCCTCAGTTCTGGATGAAGCTCTCAATGCGACGAGTTTGCGAAACACGTGGACTAAGGATGAAATAAGGCAGATCTATGAGACGCCATTGATGAAGCTGGCTTATGCAGCAGTGAGTCTATTTCAAACACTACATTGCTACCCATTCCTACAAACATCAATTCTTAAGTTACCTTCCAGGGCACCGTCCACAGAAAATTCCACAACCCTGCCGCCATCCAGATGTGCACGCTCATGAACATCAAAACTGGCGGGTGCTCCGAGGATTGCTCCTACTGCGCCCAGTCATCACGGTACAACACGGGGCTCAAGGCCACGAAGATGGTGACCGTGGACTCTGTGCTCGAAGCAGCACGCATCGCCAAGGACAACGGCAGCACGCGGTTCTGCATGGGCGCAGCGTGGCGGGACATGCGGGGGCGAAAGACAAACCTTAAGAACATCAAGGAGATGGTTAATGGGGTTCGGGGAATGGGTATGGAGGTGTGCGTCACGCTTGGCATGATCGACCTCGAGCAGGCGAAGGAGCTGAAGGAGGCGGGACTTACGGCATATAATCACAATGTTGACACCTCGAGGGAGCACTACCCCTCGGTCATCACCACACGGACGTACGATGAGCGGCTGCAGACCATCCAAAACGTGCGGGAAGCCGGGCTGAACGTGTGCACGGGTGGAATTCTAGGGCTGGGGGAGAAACCGAGTGACCGCGTCGGTCTCATCCATACTGTCGCAACGCTGCCTTCACATCCGGAATCCTTTCCAGTTAATACCCTGGTGCCTATTAAAGGCACGCCTATGGGTGACAATACGCCGTTGCCTTTCGACGCCACATTACGGACCATCGCAACAGCCCGTATGGTGATGCCGCGAACGATAATTCGCCTGGCTGCTGGCCGGACGACGCTTTCCGAAGAGCAGCAGATGCTCTGCTTCATGGCTGGTGCAAATGCCGTCTTTACTGGCGAGAAGATGTTGACCACAGCCTGCAATGGCTGGGATGAGGATAAAGAGATGTTCGAGCGGTGGGGCCTGAGAGCTATGGAGAGCTTTGAGGTCGAGGCTCTTCGTGAGGCCGTTTCTTCTTCGACCCCATTAGATGGGCCAGTAGTGGAGAAGAGTTCTCAGTCGGTGCTGTGAATGGACCGGCCGAGACCGAGGACGGTGAAGCTCGATAGTATTATGGAACTGCTTCTTCTCTAAGCCCCCGATGTAGATAGACGGGATTTGTGTAGGTCATCCCACGGAATTTAGACCTATATGCATCTGTTCATAAATACGTTAACTGCCGTACCTTATTATTCACAGTGCGGACTTGAATTTTAATTTTGGGCCCGTCATGGTGACTCGATCTGCTCTTCTCAACCACTCTCCTATCTTCCCGATCAATCCCTCAATATCCAAGATCGTATTGCCAGAGTGCAGACAGACCCTGACCCTCTCAGTCCCCTTTGGAACAGTCGGCGGAACAATTGGTCGCACGACGAACCCATTATCTTGACAGTACTTTGCCAGGCTGCGTGGCTCCGGCGTTATGAGCGAGAAGATAGGCGACTGAGGCTTCTGCAGAGGAATTTCTAGAGCTTGCTTTCGCACGCCATTGTACATCTTCGTAGGAATTTCCAAAGTCTCGAGTCGAGAATATAGATGGTCAATCAACTCATTCAACTTTGTAATGAGCTTTGAAGGTTAGCTATTGCCGAATTCATCTTAAAATATGTATTACTCACATGCTGCGTCTGACCCTGCTTCATAAGAGAATAAACAACCTTGATGGCAGCTAGAGATGGGAATGATATTGAAGTCGTATATATCAACGGCCTGGCATAATTAATCAAATATTCTCTGGTTAATAACGAACAGAGCATCATGGCTAGGTAAGTCAGTAAACGAATACCAGATTTGCAAATTACATACCTCCACTACACGCTAGGCCTTTTCCAAACGTATGCAGCCTTGCAAATATACGACTCTCCAACCCCAAACTGCACACAATGCCTCGGCCCTGAAAACCGTAGACACCATTGCTATGAGCCTCGTCAACTACCACATGGCCATTGCCGCCCGGTAAGAGCTTCTCTACTAGCTCAACGATAGCTTCGATAGGAGCGAGGTCACCATCCATACTGTACAATGCTTCCACAGCCACGAAGACATTCCGTCGACCCTGAATGATCAACGTATCCTGCTGGATACATTCGGTGAGCTTCGTCCTCAAATCCTCAACCGAATTGTGCGCAAATGAAACTTTCTCTCCTGCCCTTGATAGCCTCATTCCCTCATGTACGCTGGCATGTATTTGGTCATCGTAGAAAATTGTATCTCCTGGCTGTGGAACACACGAAAAGAAGCCCGCATTTGCATCGAACCCGGAATTGAACAGAAGAGCAGCCTCAGCGCCATGGAAAGCCGCAACTTCACGTTCCAGCTCTTCCGCATACACGGAATTGCCATCGAGCAAACGCGAGCCACCACTCCCGATTTTGAAATTTGGATGGGCAGCTAATTCCTGGAGAAAGGCGGTTCTGAATACAGGCGAGGATGAGAGCGAAAGAAAATCATTGGATGAGAAGTCAACTGACGATGGAGGAGCTGTTCGGAGGGAGCGGAGGGCAGACCGGGAGGCCCGCTGTTCCAGAAGGCCATTCATCATGGTGTGCAGAGGTGAGAGTGGCATTTTGGGAAGTGCTGTAGGTTGTCAATGAGAAGCGGAGGATTGTTGTTGAGGAAAAGCTTCAGCCTTGTCGGAGCAGATCGGCGATTTATCGGCCCCAATATTCATTTTCGTGTAACTGATATTCCGAGATTACCCCACAACCCCGCCAACCCATTCTCTCGACTTCAACATCACGATAGTTGTATGGGGCATAAACGTTCACTATGGCTGAGACAGTAGGAAGGCGGCTGAGTAGGTCTTTGATACATTGATTATATGGCTAAGACTAATAATTATCAGAGAGGCCTGCGCTCTTGTCCTGCCCCAATGGCCCTGAAAGTGTTAGAGAATGCTGACTGTTTCCAGCATCTGCGACATCCAAGATAAATTTCGCCCTGTTATATGGGAGTATGATAAAATGTATGTTTTGACCCCCACATATGGAACACCTGGCTGACGACTATAGCCTTCTCACGGCCAAGAAGATGCTGAAGGCAGCCTCCATCCTCTCAATCCCGGTCTATGTGACGACACAAAACCGAGCGCGGCTGGGAGATATTAGCTCTGAGCTCGCCCTAGACTCCATCGTTGAGAATGCTGATAAGACGGCCTTCAGCATGTGGGTTCCGTCTATCTCGAAGCACTTCTCTTCGTCGGAGCCTGCCGAGATAGTCATAATTGGGATTGAGAGCCATATCTGCGTCACGCAAACGACGCTGGATGCTCTGGCCAACGGCCATAAGGTATACATCCTTGCCGACGGTGTCAGCTCGTGCAATCCTCAGGAGGTTCCCATTGCATTGGCGCGATTGAGGGCTGAAGGGGCGGTGGTGACTACTAGCGAGAGTTTCTTGTACGAGTTGATGGGAGATGCTGCAATCCCTGAGTTCAAGGGGATAGCAGGGCTAGTAAAAGAGACTTCGCTGGATACGAAGGACGTCATGAGCACCTTGCTGAGTAAAATATAAGAGATTAATAAAACACCTATGAGACTGCTCTTTTTATTGGAGATTTAGACAGGTGGAAGTGATTTGTGGGGGGTTGAGGTGCTGGAATCGAACGGAAGTATTTTATTAGAGGAACCAACGGGAAGGTTTTGGAATGTTTGCCAGGATGTTCTGGCAAAAGTAAAGAATGAGCCAGTAATGGTTGCCCAACCTGAAAAAAAGAGAAGAAAAAAAGCAGTGATTCCAATCCATTGTACAGGACTACAAATCAAGTACTATAATCTCACTATCTTATTGGGGCCTCCCCCTCGTCCCCTTGATCCATCCTGATCTTGCCACAGCCCCTGTGTTGATTGAGACATATCACCAACATCGAACTCGTCATTTATGCTGACCTTCCCACCACAATGTAACGTTCTTACTATCCCGTGCAGCCTGTGGCTGGTGAGCCCTGCCACACCAGGTAGAAGCCACGATTATCTCCGTTGCAGGACTTGAAACTGTGGCTCGGCAATCACTAATCCGAGAGAGAAAGAGGGTCAAAGTTCGTATAAACCAATAGGCAAGCTCGAATTCAACCAATCACACACTCGCATTCCTCGTGGGGTCCGAATGCGCCCTGCTGTCAGCCTCGCTGCCTTGGAGGTCCAGCTGGACAAGGTCGATCTTACCTGACCCGGAGTCACACAAAGGAGCACGAGTCACACCTGTTGGGAAAGCTGTTGGAAAGCTTGTGCACCCAGCACTCGAAACGATTAGTCAGGGTCATGTGTTTTTTGGGACAGAGGACACGATGATGGGCGTATGCGGAGGGAAACTCATGCGAACGCCTGCGCCTTCTCCTCACCGACGACTCGCTGGGTGGCTGCTCTTCAGCAGGTCCAGGTCCGCTTTCATGCGCGCAGCCGGAGATGTCTTGCATCACTATGCATTTGCATTTGCATTTTGCATTTTGCATTCGCCATGATGCGTAGGGCTCCGGGGCGGCATGGGAACAAACGGAGAGCTTGGCGAGATTGAGGGCTGAGTGTGGCTTGTTTTCCGCGTGGCGCAGCTTTTCTCATGACCCGTGGAGCTCCGTTCTCTCCCTGGAGAAGTATCACTGGAGAAGGACCCTTGGTCGTGGATCGCGCGCGCCGGGAGAGCTGTGGCTGTGAGGAGCATGGGCGTCGGACGGAGAATAGGAGGCCCAGCACGGGCGACTGGCTCGCAGGTGCCAATGCGGAAATAGGAATCCAGAAGGGGACGAACCAGATGTCGAAGGAGAGCAAACGAGGGCGTGGATTTTCTTGGTCGACCATCGCCCACTTTGGAAACCGGACTCCAGCAGCAGAAACACGGTTCCCTCATCTCGCGCCGACCCGTGAGCAGCCGCTCTATTTTGGGAGGAGCAATAGGAGGCGAACGGCGTGCTCTACGATCCTCCTATTCCTGGGGGGCGCCAGAGAGAGAGTCCTGCGATCCTCTGGCCTCTACCCGCTCCCGGTCAACGCGACACGGGTGGTTTCAGGGTCGAGGGCCGGGCTGGAGGCTCCCCCTCGTCCTCCCCTCGACCTCCCCTCGACCTCCCCCCCATGCCCATCAGCAGGTGCGCACCAGTCGACGAAGGGTGGATGGGTGCGGGTGCAAAACCAGCCAGGGGTCAGCCTCTTTTCAGTCATCCGGCCATACAACAGCCTCTAGGCAGACGATGGCCCTAGCACACCACTGGCCCATGAGCAGGGTCATGACATCGACTTGATATATAAACACGATTCCAGGTGTCACTCGGCCTCCTCCTCCTCCCTCCCACTGCACACCACTCCCTCACTCACAGAGCCCCGCGCCCACCTCTTCTCATACATATACTTGGCCGTGCATCCTTCTCTCGTCATCACCTTCTCATCGTTTTGGCCCGCCCACCACACTGCCTGAATCCCATCTCGCCGGTTCAGATCCTTTGTCTGCCTGCGCCATCCACACCTCCCTCCACCGCCCAGCACCACCAAGAGAGCATCACTCCTCTCTCCCCATTATAACAACCGCCGACCACATGCCCCCTCCTCCATGTCTCTCATCCACCGCATAGACTCCAACGTTCGACTATTGTTTGTCCCCGACTGCGGTGACTGACACGCCACGGGTCCTCGTGAAAGAGACCCCTAATCCAACAACTCAACTCAAAAGACACCAGATCTCGATCACACATACTCGGCATACACGACGTGAGGATCGTGCGCATACGTTCACCATGTGCGTGACCAACATCTACGTCGACCGGTACCCTGACGGGCGCGAGGTGGAATTCCGCCATCTCTCAACCTGCCAGTATGGTAGCCCAGGCCGACCATGCTCAGCCCACTCTACAGTACAGAACGCCGTCAGGATGATTCAGTACGGCGAGGCGCCGACGCAAAACATCTTCAACCACCCGATCTACCCATCCTCCCCTCCTCTGTCATCCACATCATCGCAGAAGCGATACTCTGGAGAGTCTCACAGGCACTCCCGATCGCAATCTCGCTCGGACGATGGGCGTATCTACCTCCAGAGAGGCTCCCTGAAACCCACCCGGCAACACCGCAAAGAGCGCATCGTCGTGGTGGACGCTCCCCCGACCCCGACCACCCCTCCTCAGCTCTTCGCCGGCACCTTTACAGCCCCGTCCTCCCCCGACCCTAAGGGCCGGCCGATCATCGTCGATGAGCGGCCGCTCTATCGCCCAACCACACCGCGCCAGCGCTCACGCTCACGCCCCCCATTAGGATGGGACTCCCCTTCGACCTCGCACACCAGCTTCGACCATCGGGCCGAACGCGAGCAGGAAGCCCGCATCCAGCGTCGGCGCGAAGAGCGCGCGGCCCAGCTGGATGAGGAGGCGCACAAGGCCCGCTTGATCGCCCAGGCCAACGAGGACATCAAACGGCGCGCCGCCGTACCTCTCGCCATGCCTCCGCGCCAGCGCCCCACATACCTACGTCCCGTCGTCGACCAGACACAGGCTCTGCAGGAGAGGTTTGGCGCGATGACGCTCAACGGGCGCGGTAACGGCGCGCCCGCGGGGAGACCGGTGCCAATGGTGGTGAATCCCATGGCTGAGGAGGCCATGAAGCAGCGCCTCAGAGAGAGGCAGCTGCCCAAGAGACGGTTTACGGTTGGACCCGGGCACAGGAGACACCGGGTCCTGTACGATGATGGACTATATAGATGGGAGTGAATTGGATTTGCTTTTACAGTTGTCTGTACACTCCTCGGGTTTACCTTTTTGTCCCCTTTTTTTTTTTTTTCTGGCAGGGCTTTAGACAGTATGTGATTTATACGAAGTACATAGATGAGATTAAACTTCTACCTACCTGTCATATTTTGTTTCCCGTCTGCCTACATTAAAGTGACTGCGCCTTTTGACTGCATCTGTAGAGCACTCCTATGGGGCTCTCTTTCATTCCGTTCCTACGTCAGGAGTCCAACACCCCACCTTTTCTCTCCTGTTGAGTCATGAGGCATGCAGAGCATCTGCATAGATTTTAAGCCTTAGTAACAAGGCACAAAGATCTTCAAGATCATCCTCTAATGTCAGGCACAAGAATTCTAGCCTCAGGCCTTGGGATCCTTTTTTTTTCAGGCAACACGTAACTAGCCTAATGCTATCATGCCCCTGCAGGGGGACATAAGCTTTACATGTACCAGGTGATATTCTTCACAATAGTACCAAAATTTATACGTACGTGCCTTTCCGCAGTATGGATTAAATACTAAATTATGGAAGTCTAGTTGTCCTCACATGAGACATCTAGATCTCCGGAGTCAGGAAGTATACTGTGTATGGAGGATAATACAGTGCTTAACGTTAGGCACGGGCCAAGAGTGCCAAGATCGAAACTTCGGATGGAATATATTGAGGTTAGGACGACGTTGATATCGGACCGGCACTATTTGAATGTTTTTAATCCGCTTAATTTAAATAGTACGGTTTTACGTTTTGATTTGGGGAATTATGTTATTGTGTTTGCAAACGAGAGACAAACTTCTTGGCGGTTTCAATGGCGAGTGGGCTCGGCCGCGAGACGTCATGTGTTGTGGAAGTTAAGGGAAGCTTAAGAGAACAAGACGCGAAATGGGAGCGTGGCGCGAAAGCATTGCAAGAACTGTTACTGCAGTTCTGCTCATTGCAGTCTGCAGCGATCTACGCTCCTCTACGGGAAATGATCCAAGGCGGTCGTCGTCAGCATATTGCTGGTCGGCCAATAGAAGGGGCGGTTCGCTCCAAATAAGTACGTCGGTGATTCCCTGATTTGCCCACAGATGACGACGGCTTGTCTGGAGCGGATCTTCGGAAAGAGGAGCTTAGCGATGTAGCCAAAGTAGGTAATCGAGCAGGCGACTCCCTATATCTTCAGCGTTTCTTGTTTTTTGGCCTCTTCGTGACGCTGGAGATGCTGGTGATGCCCTTCTGCTTTACAAGTCCGATTCTGTCCGTTTCCTCTCGTTCTTATAGCCTTCATCTGCGACTCTTTCAAGGAAGGGCTACCACGGACGCGTGACGGGCCGGAACATCACTAGGCTCGATCCATTTATATTCCCGTAGCGGAGGGCTCAGATGGCTTCCAATGAGGATTTCGCGGTATCATTCTATGAGGAGCCGCAATGGAATAGCCAGCCAGCGTGGAAACTGCCCGGCTGGGGTGAGCCAGTAGTAAGTTATGCTGCTAATGATATTATCTCCATTGGGAACTAACTCTTGGTAGATAGTTGCGTGTATTCTCGTCGGGTCCATGATAGTTTCCCGGAGGCGCGGATACCGCATCTTCGACACAACGAAAAGGGAATATGGACTCCTGAACGTAGAGCCAGGCTATGCACGAACTTCCGACAACATAACCAGAGATAGCTCGGACACAGACTCCAGTATCGATATTGTCTCTACGAGCAAGCACCTCTCGAAGAAGAGGAGGTGCTGCTGGGCAACATTCTACACGCCAAGCACTTCTCGATTTGCGAACCACTATCACAGCAGACTTCTGCAGCGATTCCCCTTCTTGATTGAGATGTTTTATTGGATCATCACTTACGCTTTTTATCGCTGCACGAGTATCCTCGCGCAGTCCGTCTTCTCGAAGACCCCGATCTGGGACGTGGCCCAGGATCATGCTTTGGCGGTGTTGGAGTTTGAGCAATTTTCATGGCTGAGCTTTCTGTTTCCCATATCGGAGGTTGAATTCCAAAGCTGGTTTATGGATGGCCACGAGACGTTCTTGACGATCCTGAATCGGACATACGCCTTGATCCATATCCCTGGAACTGTTGGGTATGTTGATGTGCGGAGCTTGGAAACAAGTCTGAGCCATGTTCTGACCCTCTTAGGTTCATTGGCTGGTGGTACTATGCAGCTCCGTCTCACGCGTCGTTTGCAGTCGTCAGAAGAACGATGACCCTGACAAATTTCGTAGCATTTGTCATGTTCATATGCTATCCATGCATGCCTCCTAGACTCTTGCCTCAAGAGTACGGGTTTTTGGACAGTGTTCGTCATGATGACGCCCAGAGTGTCTGGATGAAAGGGAAGTATGTCAATTCACTGGCAGCCATGCCTTCGATGCACTTTGGCTATGCTTTCTGCATCGGCTGCACGCTACTGTATCACTCTGGGTGTGGCAGGCGAACGCTCGAGCGTGGCGAGGTGCGAAAATCCAAGTCTTTGGCGCTGTTTTATGCTCTGTCTGGTATAGTATACCCATCTTGGATCCTGATAACCATTGTTGCGACAGCGAACCACTTTTATCTCGATGCTTTCGTAGCATTCTTCGTGGTCATAATTGCTTTCTTTTGCAACAAGGTGTTCCTGGTGTTCCTTCCGCTAGAGGATTGGTTATTATGGGCCATGAGGTTGGATAAACCCGTGCCCACAACGGGGGACAGATTGAAGACCTAGGCATTGTGGGATGTGCCGGGCGGGAGAGCGTTCAGCTTGAGATGCAACTGAGCATAGATAGATTGCTACACCATCGTAAATGGAACCATTTAAAGACAAAATAAGGTTGAGGTGAGATTTAAGTTTTGACGTGTAGTTTCACTATCTTGGAGCCTAAAGGCTGCCACTCAAGATGGTTTTGGTGCCGGAACCATAAGGCCCCTAGCCTCTAGACCCCTACATATCCCCAGGAACAGAATTGGGGGGGGGGGCTGGAGCTTGTCTAATCCCTCATGCTCGAGCTCTGTCAACAAGGTCTAATTCACTTCACTTTCGCTCTTACTTCTACTACGGAAAATTTTAATCTTTATCACTTTCCATAGGCAATTAATACCTGGGAACCCTATGGCCGAGGCCGACTACTCAGAACTGTTCTCGCTAGACGACCCTCCGGCGCAACAGGATGTCGATATGTCCAGCTTAGAAGTCGCCGTCGAAATTCCCAGCGCAGCGCAACATGACGAAAATGACCAGAATCCCCTACCATTCCCAGAAGGACCAGCAGAAGATATGCCCTCGCGCGTCGAGTACGTCGAGTATCTCAAAAGTCCCATTGTCACTCTTGTCGTCGGCCATGGCGAGGACCAGGCTCTATTAACCGCACACGAAGCTCTCCTCACTCAAAGTCCTTGGTTCGCAGAAACCTGCGCCCAATTCAGCCATGATCTCGCTGTGTGTATCATTCTCTTCTCACCTTTCCCGCGCTAACTTTTTCTCTCTCTCCGCACAGGAACGCAGAATCGACCTGATAGACAAAGATCTCGACGCTGTTGGCTGCTTCCTCGAATTCCTATATACGGGTGACTACTTCCCGCACAAGATCCCCGGGACGCGAGATCTGGAGCACGATGCGGCCACGCCGGAGGTCGACGAGACGGGCGACCAGCTCTTGAAGCACGCCCGCGTATACACGCTGGCCGAGACGCTAGGCCTGCCGGGCTTGAAATCGCTGGCTTCGTCGAAGATCCATTGCGTCAATTCGACGGCCAAGGGCGAGATCGCATATGCGCGATACGTGTATGCGCATACGCAGAAGGACGACACAGCAATCCGGGCGCCGGTGGTGAATTTCTGGGCTACCAGGAGCCATACACTGCGCGCCGAGGCGGAGGATGAGTTCAGGCAGATGTGTTTGGAGTTCCCGCAGTTCGGGTATGATGTGCTGAGTAAGTTCTCGTAATTTTTCTTTTGGGGAGATTGGCGGATGGAGTTGGCTGTGGGGTATTTCTTAGGGAAGAGAGCGGAGGCTAATTAGGTACAGCGCGTGTGTTGGATGAGAAGCTTAAAAGGGAGAAGAATGATAAGTTGCATCCATCATCGACGCATAGCACGCCGGCGACTTCTCGGAAACGACTGAGAGGGATCTAGTGGTTGAACAAATACCACTGTATACTTCTTTAATACTGGAACCTTTCTCTTCATGGTTGTATTTCAGAATGACAGCTTATTAGCAGGCGCGTGGGGCAGGACATGAGAAGTGAAAGGCAAATAGCATTAATGGGACGGGGGGCAGGGCAGTATTCCTCTTGCTTGCTCGCAGCAAGGACTTGTACTGTACATTAGATCATACATTAGGCACCACTGCCTAGGCTGGGCGAGGCGTGAGAAGCACAAGGGGTAAATGCATTCATAACAGCCAGAATTGAGTTTCGATTCTACTTCAGAATTACTCAAATTTGCAATGAACCAAGTTTTGATATACATTAAGCAGCGGATGCAGCGCTTGTGAAGGACAAAATTGCTTGCATGCATGCGCATGCAGTGGTATCTGAGGCACATTTCATTTGTTTTTCCACTCTCAAACGCTCAAATATTTCTCATTCCCCTTCCTTTTGCCCCTGGAAACAATGAAGGGAGAGAAATGTGAAAGCAGACTAAAAGTTACACGCCTGCCAACCATGGTATCTACACAAAAGAAGAAATAAGAAAGATATAAATATAAATCAGACCTCAGATGATCATTTAACTCCTACACATATATCGCAATCGCACCTCCCGCCGCTGCATGAAGACATTATCCACTGGAGAATGCTGTGGTGCAAAAATGGCTCGACGACTTCTCAATTTCTTAATTTCGACTCTGCTAAAGACGCGGTCGTCTATCATCATCCGCTTGCTGCGTCTGTGCATTCCCGTGCGGCGGTTGTGCTTGTGCCGGTGGCGACATATGAGGCTGCGCGTGGGCCTGCAGCGGCGACTGGACCTGCAGTGGGCTCATGCGCTGCTCCTCGGGGTACGCGCCGGGGAGGGGGACTGGGCGGGCGGCGTTGGCGGGGTGGTACAGCAGCGAATCGATTTGGTGGACGAAGAGCGGATAGAGGCGCTCGGTGATCTGCTCCTGGTTGGCGAGGGCAAGGGCGCGCTCGAAAGGGATCCTGTGGGATGTCAGTTTAACTCATGTTTCAAGCGAGATAAATTTCTCCCTGATGTAGGTATTCATGTCTGTATGTTTCTGTTGTCTGCCAAAGGAGAAAAGAGAAAACAACAGCAGCCTTACCAAACGCCTTTCAGGTGCATCGGCCCGATCTTCACCACGGCCTTCTGCTTCTCCGCCTTGAGAATGCCGTCCCGGCGGCCCCGAGTCATCTGGGCAACGTTGAGCAGCTTCGTGCCATTGATCATATGATTGTCTGAGATGTGTTAGGATATCTCAGGTCGTAGGGACAGTACAATGCCTTCCTCTTTTTAGCGAGAGTACATACCTTCACGTCGGGCCACACAGATGCCGTTGACGTCGACCTGGAAGCACAGGCTGCCCTCCTCCTCGAATATGCTCGTGGTGAGTCGTGGTCGCATGCCCGGCGGAGGGACCTGCCCCGTGGTGTCCATGACGTGGGGGACTTGGTATGGCTGCACCAACGCGGTGGACATGGGCGGCAGCTGTATGGGCTGGCCGGGAGGGTATTGCGGGCTCTGGGGATGGGCGTAGGGCATACCATTCTGATAGGGAGGTTGGGCGTAGGGTAATTGCTGTGGATGGGGAGAATATGACTGTTGCGACGATTGCGGCTGCTGCTGTGGGTGTGGTGGTTGTTGATGCTGTTGATGCTGCTGCGGTGCCTGGGCATCGAAGAGTGGGCGGGTGGCGGCATCCGGGAGAGGGAACTGCGTGGGCGGATGTCGAGAGTAATGCATTGGGGGTGGCAGCGTGGCAGAGGGAGGGAGGTGGGCAGGAGGAGGATAACTCTGGTCCATTATGAGGGGCGGGTGTGAAGATGCCAAGAGCAGATCCGCGTGAGAAATCGGGCAGGAGTGTATTTTTAGCTGTGTCGATGGCTGGTGGTGATGGGAGCCGCGGCAAAATTGATAGCGAGCGAGAGCGCGCCGACCCCTCGCTGGTGTGGGGAAATGCAATTGGGAATGGACGAGAGATGGGATCAGAGATGAATTCAGAGATGAAATGGAAGAGGATAAGAGAGGGAGGGAGAAAGAGATAGAGAAGTAATGTTAATGGCAATGATAATTCTCAGTGGAACAGGATAATCGATGGTTGGGTGCTTGATATGGTGGTTGATGGGAGAGGGGAGAAGAGCTGAGGAGCTGAGATTAAGAATAGAAATCCCCGTCGCCCAATGCGGGAAGGCGCCTCGCAGCCTTGTCCGGCGCGCGTCTTGATTGGTGGAATGGGCGCTGCTATCCCCTCTTAGGCGCGATCCCTTCTGATACCGAGCGTACATCTCTCTGGATTCTATATTTATATATATTAAACCCGGTGTGTGTTTCTGGGCGTCTGTGAGTTCCCGTGCTACTAGCCATGGGTGCCGGCGGCTTTCGACCCCAGAGCGGAAATGAGGATATACTTCTGGTGGACAGCCATGGACGGTACCCCGCTACCGGCCGACTGTAAAGTGTGACTGTGGCAAGCGATGTCCCCCACAGTCTTGGGCTTTTTCACCAAAGGTAAACCCCACCAACGCCCGTACTCAAAAATTCCTCGACCAAAAAATATATCAACTCTCCCACCTCCGTACCTTCTGGAGTCCTGCAACGTCGTATCCGGACGCATGGCAACCTCGTCATCATAGTAACCCCTTCGGATCGTCCCTCCTGCGCCCACGGGCTGCCCGCCATGGCCGCCAACCCCACCGCGACCCTCTCCTCCCTCTTGCGTAGCACCTCCATCGACGACCACGACGAGGTCCTCAAAGCTGCCAATGCCGTGCTAAAAACGTCTAAAAATAATCCCGACGCCCTGCATACCCGCGTCGTCGCCCTCCTCAAACTCGACCGCTTCGACGACGCCCTGCGCGCCCTCGACGATGGGGGGGACGCGCTGGCCGAGCGCTGTGTGCTCGAGAAGGCCTATGCCCTGTACAAGACGGGAAAGCTCGTGGAGGCCGAGAAGCTGGCGCACGGACAGGAGGTAAGAGGCTTGAGGCATGTTGCCGCGCAGGTTGCCTATCGCGCGGAGAGGTTCGAGGACGCCGCGCGCATCTACAAGGAATTGAGTGCGCAGACGGCACCCATCGAGGGGGAAGAGAACGACCTGCGGATTAACAGTTCCGCAGTGGATGTGCAGTTGGAATGGCAAGGGAATGGGGACAGAGTTGAGCAGAGCAGGAAGAAGCCTGGGAGAGAAGACCTGGAGGCTTTTGAGACGTCCTACAATGCCGCCTGCGGATGCATTGCGCGGGGAGAGCTGAGTGCAGGAAGCATCTTGCTCAAGAGGGCAAGGGATTTGTGTGAGGCATTGGATGAGTTGACTGATGAGGAGAAGAGGGCGGAGGTGTTGCCCATAATGGTGCAGCAGGCATATGTCTTCACGAAACTAGGCAAACTGAAGGAGGCCGAGACGCTGCAGAAGATGATCAATATTGCAGAGTATGTCAGGAACCACCCCCTTTTCACGGTTGCTAATCAGTACAGTGTCCCTGAACCACCCACAAGAGTAATAGCACAGAATAATGCTCTTGCAGCCTCTTCCAAGGACGACAACCCCTTCATAACGGAGCGCATCTTTGATTCCGTCCCAAAACTGTCCCCGATGGAGAAACACTTTGAGCATCAAACAAACATACTACGACGAAACAGATACACTATTGACATCCAGTCATTGAAGTACGAAGGAGTCGCCCACTCGACCTTACCCATCATTACCAAAAGCCCATCTCCCACAATATCCCCTTACATCACGACCCTCTCCGTCATCAACGCAGCAGCCCACGCGCATGATGAGACAGAAAAAGCCAGCCTCAAGCATATCCTCCCCGTCTTTGAAAAGCGCCCCAAGGACGTCGGCCTCCTCCTGACCATCACCCAGCTCTACATCCGGCTCAACAAGCCCGGCCCCGCTATCACCCTCCTCGAGTCCTTCTTCAAGCACCTCGAAGAATCCGCCACCCCAGCAGACCTCGACGTCCGCTTCGCCCCAGGCCTCGTCGCCCTCGCCGTCTCCCTCTACCACCTCTCCGGCCGCAAGATCCCCATCCGCGCCGAACTCGCCAAAGCCGCCTCGCACTGGCGCGGCAAGCCAAGCGCCCCGCACGCCCTCCTTCGCGCTGCGGGATCTTCCCTCCTCGAGTCCTCCCACCCAGACGATCTCTCCACTGCAGGAGAAATCTTCACTGCACTGCGCGCCCAGGATCCCAACGACCGCACTGCCATCGCAGGACAAGTCGCCTCCTACGCAGCTTCCGATCCTGCGCGCGTGTCTTCTGATCTGGACAAGCTCACACCGGTTGAGAAACTGATATCCGAGATCGACGCCTCCGCGCTCCTAGCCGCCGGGATCCCATCCCTGGCTCCTCGAAAAGTCACGACGAAGAAACGCCCCGCGGTTGATGAGAAAGATAAAGAGAAAGATGCCACCAAACCTGCGACAAAGAAGCGTAAGATCCCTTCCTCGCGCATGCCGAAGGATTTCGTTGAGGGCAAAGTCATGGATCCGGAGCGCTGGCTACCGCTGAGGGATCGTAGCAGTTATCGGCCGAAGGGTAAGAAGGCGAGGAGGAAGGCGGCGGATCTCACGCAGGGCGGGATAGTGAAAGAGGAGGAGAGTCTGGAACTTGCGGGCGGGGCGGGGAGTGTCAAGGTTGAGAAGGCGGGTGGTGCGAGTGGTGGCGGAGGTGGAGGTGGTGGAGGAGGAAAGAAGAAGAAGAAGGGAAAGAAATAAGGAAATAGAAATTTTGTTCACCTATGCCATAACGGATCTTGTGGGATGGAGGAAAGGGGTAGACTAGGCTAGGCGGATTACATATAGATACTATGAAAGGAAAATAGGGATGAGCAGAATGAAGGTTGTGTTGACAGACACATGAGAATCAAAAGAATCAGCAATGAATGGCTTATTGCACACCTCACGCCCAGCTAGCTATCTATGCAGCAAACGAGGCCACTCGCAGGGAGCCCCAATGTCCATACCCCTTAACCCCCCGTCCCATTTACCATGCCCCTTTTTAGTTCATGCCCCGTGTCCATGAGGTTCCATATAGTACCAATCCTTTAATAGAAAATAAAAGAAATTTGCGTATTGAAGAAACAGAGACACACACGCTTTGCCGACTTGTTCGCTCAGGATCTACCAAATATATCATTTCACACCGTTCCTGTCCAATTCACCATCCTCCCGCGTGAAAAAGCAAAACGCCACGCCGCATGACCAGCTCTGCTGATACCTCTGATTTCTTTGTAGTATACACATTAAATTGAGAAAACAAAAGTATCCTATGCTCGGATACGCCTGTACAATCTGATGCCGAATCAACACGTTTTCATTTCATTCAGATGTAAATCTCTGCACGTATACGATGCCTCAAGCACCGACTGCCGTCTGGGGTGGAGGGCTTGCCATCCGCGTGGACACGGTGTCGTACTCGGGCTCTGTCGTTTCCTCCCGCTCGGGACTACCAGTCATACTTTCGTCAAACGTGGCATTGACTGGTGTGGTATTCTCCTCCGGGGTATAGATTGTCGCTTGCTTAGGGACTCCGTCTAGCCTGCTGTCCTCATCTTCAATGTCATTCTCGTCTGCATCCTTGACGGGCGAGAGGAGAGGTGTATGCCTGCCCTCGGAAACACTGATAGCGGCCTCGCTATCCTCGCCATCTGAATTGCCAAAAACTGGCACAGTCAAATTCTGAGAAAATACTCTTCTATCCAGATCCAGGATGCTCAAGCCCGTTGCCGTGCTGGCTGTTGCAGCAGAGCCATGGCGTTCTCGGAAGTTGGTAGGATCCGCTAGCGCAGAGCGGTAGTCGTCGTCCATCGGGGGTGGCGAGAGTGTGCCTGCCTCGTCAGTGCGAGCTTGCTTACGAATACGTAGTCGCTCCTCTGGCGACAGATTTTGTAGCTCTGATCCGAATGTGATGACAGATGCCTTCTTGCCGTGGACAACAAAACTGCCAGTACCACGAGATAGGACGTCTTCAGTAGCCCCTTCGTCAGACACACCGATGCTAGGTGAAGTTTCCTTCCCTTTGCGGCTTCGAGAGTGGCTGGGCACATGAGTGTCGCGAAGGGTTCGGTGGAGGCTGCGTCGGATCTTGCCCCGCTCTAGTTTATCCTTCTCGACAAGCTTGTCTCTACCTTCATCGATTTCAGGATGAACACTAGGTCTTCTATCCTGCCCTCTGTCAACCTCGATGAGGCCAGCTTCCTCTAAGACCGCGTGCTCGGCAGCATCCACATGGCTGCGTGAGGACGGGCGCTGCGTCTCGGATGCCGTGTCAGATTGTGTACCTAGTCGAGGTGTAGCCGGCGCCAGCTTGGGGCTCGAGTGAAGTATGCTAGAAAATGATGTCTTCCGGGGTCCCCTATCCACCCGAGTATCGAAGTTCAAAGGAGGAAGCTCCCAGGATGCCTGGGATCTATGGAAGCTGGACGATCCGGATAGAGGCGGGGACTGGAAAATATCCTCCAGTCCGTGCTCCTTCTCTAATTGAGGCGTTGAATAGGTGGAAGTCGAGGGCCGAGTACTCGTGGCCGTGGGCGGGGAGCGTGGGCTTGGATGAGGCACGGCACTCGCTCTCGAGTTTAGACGAGTAATAGTAGCCCGATCTGAGCCCACGTCATTGCCCACTTCACCGCGCAGAGAAACACCTTCGGTGCCTTTCTCATCGTTCAAATCTAGTAAGAGAATGTCTCGGTGGCATTTCAAGCGCCAAATCTCCATCCGACCCCACTTAAGTTGAGCAGCCATGCGTCCGGCCGCCAGAACGAGATGTTCTCGGGTTTTCACCTGGATGGGAGCCAGGATCTGAAGGTGCCGCGCATTTCTCAGCTGTATATCGAGCTGCCTTTGGGCAATTGCCAACTTTTCTTCAGCTTCCGTAATTTTCTGCAGCATAATCTCTCGACGTGCGGCAAGTATGTCTTGTGCCATTTTGGTATCAATCTTGCCACTGACGATTGTAACATCGCCTGTAGGGGTGTGCACAGACTTCGCGGAACCACTGTTGGAGTCCAGTCGTCGGATACCACGAGAACGCTGACCCTCATAGTGACCACCAACTACTCCTCGCATGCGGACCCCAGACGTTCGGAAGGCAGCTGCATAATTGAGCTTTGCGAGCCAGTCATTCATCTCATCCTCGTTATCAGCAAGTAAAGTTTCTTCAAATCCACCATGACGAACAAAAACAAACGCATGCTTATGTTTCTTGTAAGTTGAATCCAACAGGGCAACTGAATTGTCGGTGGACATCAGTGCGTCAGGCTTGAACTGGTCTAGCGGAGGTTTGAAGGTTACAGGAATACCGTCATGGCCTTGCTTGATATGAGACTCAAGTTGGTGCATTAAGTTCTTTACCCAAGCAGTGTTTCGGAAGAAGTAAAGCTGCGCTCCGGTGAGAATGGCACCCCACTCTTGCCATGGAGACCTGGTCTTCTTCTTCTTGGCGTCTTTCCGCCAGAGAAGACCAACTTTTGTGATTTTGATATCGACAATACCCGGGCCGGCCTCCTCTGGATTGACGACAGTTTGCTCGGACATGAAAGCATCGGGTCGAGATCTCGCCGAGATGATTTGCAGGATGCCTGTCCTAAAGAAGGTTTTCTGTAGGTTTTCCAGGTTCAGCGATGTAGCGGTGCCGAGATAGCTGTAATGCTCCTCTAATTCCATGACATCTTTCAGGTTCGGCCGCAGAGTGTCTAGTTTGCTGTCAATAATGAGGGTATAAGGATCAACTGGCTCTTTAGAAGGTCGCTTCGTTGGATCCACATTCGCAAGTGGGAACTTGGACTTTTTCTTCGCTTTGTGTGGTATAATGCGTTCCCCATTGATATCCAGATCATCTTCGACATGGATGAATGGCGTGTACGAAATGTTATCGTAAAAACATTCCAGAATCTCATCAAATATCCCCTCACCTCGAGTGTTCTTCAGATAGTCTGTTTTCTGCATCTTGTGCTTATTATTTTTGTTGAATACATCTGTATGCAGAATGAGAAGTGAGAAGGCAATGAAATAGGCCTGGTCCGGAGACGCATATATTCCCGGGTTGCATTCGTGGTATCTGTTTGCAAATCCTTGGAGGCATCTATCGATATGCTGGGTCTCTTTAGGTAGCTCAACCTCCATCAACAGTTTCCTGATGGCCATGTCCATTGGGTCACCAAAGAAACCGAAACCGCGCATGTAGCTCCGAAGAACAGCTTGGGAGAAAGGGTCGTTACCCTTGCAGAGCACACTGGCCACGACTCCTCTGCTAACGGCCTCTTCCAGACGAACCAGATATTTCGCAGGAGTATCATCTTCGTAGCGTTCGGGAAGTACGATGGGCTCTCTGCTAAGCTGTATCGAGTTATTCTTCGACGTGCTCGATGCTGGCGTCGCCGGCCCCGAGCCATATCGTGGAAATGAGGGTTCAGATATCTGGCGCAGCCGGTTCGAGATGCCGAAGAGATCACCGAGGCTCTTTCTACTCGTTGATGTAGACGTTCGGGCGGATGTCAGGGTGGGGGTAGACAAAGGTTCCTCGCTTGGCACGTTTCGCAATGAACTCAGCGTCGATGACCGACCACGTAGACCGACCTTAGAGGCCCGCGGGGATGAACTAGTAGAGGCGCTGGAACCATGTCTCAAAAGAGGTACTGGCGCACTCGATTTTGCTGGAGAAGTGCGCGATGGGGAGGCCAGTGGAGACAGAAATTCCTGTCCTTCTAGATTATCCTTTCGTAGAGCCTGCACAGCGGGAGACTCAGCTCCTAAAGTCCGCAGAGATGTGTTAAGAGGAGGAACTGGAGGCGCTAATGATTGAGGATCAGGCGAATTGGATTTTTGAGGGAGATGAGAGAGATCAAATAACGAGGCGGGAGTCTTCTTCCGTCGAGGGAGGCGGAAGAACGTGGTAGTGGTATGGATTGTGTGTGTAGTGGTCGTTGTAGTCGCATATACTCCATGCTCTCCCGAACTCGCATCAGAGCGGGAAGACTCGGAAAGTCGATTGACTGGTAGAGCCAACGTCGACGATCCTTCATCCCCATAAGCTGGAGGGTTGCCAGCTTGCGTTGCGGGCCTCTGGGGCTCGTCGAAAGTGACCCTGCTCTTATCGCCAGATGGGGTCGTGCTTGACATCGTGAGCCTCCGCAGCTTCTTCTCGTTATTCGCGGCTTGCGACACGTCGCTCCCCTGCTCGTCTGCCGGGTTCTTCTTGCGGCCCGGGAGTCGTACTCTCGACCTCTTCTTCGTCAATTGAGGTTGGTTGATGTCCATTGTTGGTGCCGTGGTCACAATTGCAGGAGCTAGAAAGATGATTGTCAGCGTAAACTCGGACAATTCGGGGCAATAGGGGCACATACGATGTGGAAGCGCAGGGGCATCCGCTTGGGCCTGCAGACGAGCCCTGGTCGATAAGTGCGAGTCTGAAGCATGACGCGATCTGATCATGGAGAACCGGCGAGGTTTCGTGTTCGTGCTCTCCTCCTTTACCGGCGACCCTGCATGCTCCTCTAACCTCGTCAAGTTGTCCGCCGACGTCCGAGTGATCACAGGCGCCCCTCCAGCAGCCGTGGATGGGGAGAGGAAGTCGGCCCGCCGTGGGATCTGCTCGCTGGCCCTTCCATGGGGGAGGGCGGGCGAGCTGGCGGAGTTGACGGCGTAGAGCGTATGACGCCTGGTATCGGGATCACTGGGTAGCCCTCCTTTGCGGCGCAACAAGCCCGTCATTGCCGGCATGATGGGTCGGCGAGCAGGAAGTCATTGAACTCGGAGGGCAGAAGTGGAAAGTGGAAATTGATGGTGCGATTGAGGCTCGGGGCGGGGAATAGGGGGTTGTTGGATGATGGCACGGTGGAATTGATTCGGCCTTGGATGGCGGAAGAAAGCAGTATAGGCGTAGAAGGCGAAAGGAGGAAGACAAAAAAGTGGAGCTTTAAGAAGGATCCGGGATGCGACGATAGTGAATACAACAAGTAAAATAATGTCGAAAGCGATGGATCAGGGAGTGAGCATCAGGACTCTGGCGGGGAGAAACGAGCGGATGTCCTCGTATACCCTGTAGGTCTCTCTCACCAGTCAGACGCGCCGATCATGACGATACGTGCGGGGAGCTGGCTGAGGGTCAATGGGATTCACAAGACGAGGCCGGAAGAATGTTGCTCGCCCTGAGATGCCGGGGGGAAGGGTGAAAGTTTGGAGGGAGGAGGATGTGGAGGAGAGGTGAGGTTGGGAGATGGTCGATCAATGGTTCGACTTTCCACAAGAATGACATTTTGCCTCTAATCGCTGGATTCGGCTCACGACCCGCCAGTCTCTGCGCTAGGCCTCTTGTGGTTACGTGGTTGCCTGGGCCTCTTGAGGTCATTGACTACGCTCTTTCGCTGGCAATTCGCCCTCCACAGTTATTCAAGTATACCTCATCCAGATCCAGATCCAGATCCAGAAAACGCATTGCGCCCTCCATCATCGAGGCCCGGGTGTGATTTCGGGACCATGCAGCCATTGCCAGTCCCTTCATCGCTGTCCCCGCAGCCTCTGCTCCTGCTGCTCCTCCTTATCAGTGCCCCGCTTCAGGCACTCGCGGCGCCGTGGGCCTTGACAACATCGACCTCATCGACAGGAAAGAGTGGCCAGTTCATCCTACCCCAATCGCAGCAGCCTGTCCAGTCGCAATCGTGGAGCCTTCGCAGCGTCTTCCCCCAGATCACCTGGTTGCGGGATACCGCCGTGGAGAAGGTTTTTGGTTTGCCGCCCAAGGTGTCCCGGTCTGGCGTGGAGAAGTCCTCGCGCCCATCTGCCCAGCTCCCGACGAACCTACTGGCACGATATGGTGGCGATGTGGTTCTGCGATTCAATATAACCACGCCATTGGAGGAGGAGAAGCTAGCTGAGGCCGCAGATACCCTCTTCCTGGACGTATGGGAGTTCACCAGCAACTGGGCAGATATCCGGCTGAGCCAGGACGATGTGAGTATCTTCCCTTTTCCATCAATACCTAATGTTCTGATAATCAGCCAGGTGCCCACACTCCTTGGATTACTTCCCAACTCCATGCAAAAGGCATATTCAAACCTCATGCCAGATTTGGCCAAGGCCATCTACCAATCCTACCCCTTACTGCGCTTCAATGCGCCGTCATTCCCCCCAAGTCACGTTCCGGCCTTCACCCCCTCGTTATCGACATCGGATGGCGTGGAAAATATTTTCTTCAGCGATTACCAACCCTTTTCGGTGATCGTGCCCTGGATGCGTCTTATGGCATCTATGTTCACTACCCACGTCCGCATGATCAATATTGGGACGTCTTATGAAGGCCGAGATATACCTGCTCTTCGCATTGGCGTCTCCCCGAGAGTTCCCCAATATCCTGCAGCATCCCGCAAGACAATCATCATATCCGGAGGCTTTCACGCTCGCGAATGGATATCGGTCAGCACGGTAACGTATATTGCTTGGAGTTTGATAACGTCGTATGGCAAATCCCCAGGGATCACCAAACTTCTTCAAGAGTTTGACTTTGTGGTCATTCCTACCACTAACCCCGATGGGTACGTGTACACGTGGGAGAGTGAGCGTCTCTGGCGTAAGAACCGGCAGCAGACAAGCCGCGGGTTTTGCACCGGCCTAGACCTGGATAGGACGTTCGGGTTTGAGTGGGATGACAGCCCCATTAGGGCTGACCCATGTTCGGAAAGCTATGCTGGGGAGCAGCCATTCCAAGCAGTCGAGTCACACAGGTTAGCCGCCTGGGCTAAGAACGAGACTGAGAATCACGGCGTCAATTTCGTCGGCTTCCTCGACCTACACTCGTACTCGCAGAAGGTTCTGTACCCATACTCATACTCATGCAATTCATATCCACCCAGCTTAGAGAACCTTGAAGAATTAGGCATGGGACTAGCGAAAGCAATAAGAATCTCTAGTGGCGAGCATTACGATGTAGCTTCTGCATGCGAGGGCGCTGTCCGTTCAGAAAAACCCACTAGCAGTGGATACTCGCGGATGGAGACTGGAGGCGGCTCGGCCATCGACTGGTTCTACCATGAACTCGGCGTCCGATACAGTTACCAGATCAAACTCAGGGATACTGGAAGCTATGGGTTCTTACTGCCGAAGGAGAACATTATCCCGACAGGAGAGGAAGCGTTTAATGCTGTCAAGTACTTCGGAGACTTCCTTCTCGGCAACAAGGGCATCGAACTCGATCTTATGGACGAGCTGCATCAATCTGCGCTAGATGAGTCTAGTGCGGTTGCAGACGAAGAGCCGGCGGTGGAGCATGAAGTTGAGTACGATATGGACGACTTCAATTGGGAGCTTAAGCAGAGAAGGAGATGAGATTCTACCCCTTATTTAATGCTATTGTTGGCGTTGCAGGAAGGGAATACAAGAGGCTGCCGTAAGGTGAGGGGCGCATGATACTGAGGCGTTGGGGCAAGGATATTCCAACAAAACGTTCTGAAATTGGCTGGGCCAGAGCGCTCGAGTATGTAACAAGCCTTGATCTACTATAATAATACATAAAAAGGATATTAATCCCGCCTCGCCCCTTAAAAGCTCCACACCCTTCCTGCACACTCTCTCACACTCAATTGACCTCCCCACCTACCCTGATGCCGCCGACGTCGCCGAACTCGCAGAGCTTGCCCCAGCCGTGGCAGCAGCAGCCCTCCTCCTGCATTCCACCACGCCCAAGGCACTGACCAAAATCTCCTCGAATAGCTGCGCACTGCCCATGGCATTAATCTCCAGCGAGCCCTGCTTCTTCAATGAGAATGAAGCGTTGTTGAACTTCCCCAGCACCGTTCCCGTCTGCACATCCGTCAGCTTCAAATCACTTGTCAGGCCCTCCGTCTTCCACTGCAGCTGCGCGCCAGTGGCGAAGCTCTGCATCGCATATGGTCGAGAGAAGACGCCGTGGCGTTTGATGGTCTGTGCGTTCCCATGCACGGTGAGCTCGATATCCGAGGACATCTTGTGGAAGGAAGCGGTGCCGATGAGCCGCGGGGAGGGTCCGACGGTGAGGACGGAGAGGAGCGGTGCGGAGGTGAGCGAGCCGGAGCGGTTCTCGACGGTGAAGAGATTCTTGGAGGTGCTATGCTCCGAGAGATAGAGATGCTTGCCCGAGGCGCTCTTATTGTAGATTATGTCGAGCAGGCAGGGAAGCTGGTCGCCCATGGCGACTAAGATACAGACAAGCGGATCTGGTTATACAATTGAGAGTCTAAGACTAGAATTAATAATTATGTGGCTTTTGATGATTCCAAAGTCTTGTTATGAAAAGTCCTCCGAGGTAATGCTTTATATATCCTCCTCCACCCCTTTCCGGCCACGGCTAACGCCTTCCGCGTTCGACGCCGACATGTTCCAAAGAATTCAGTGTTTGAAATCACTGACCTGCGACCCGCCGATGACAGCGTTTCACGTCGTCCTGCCTCGGGCACTGCCTTGACTGCCAACCACTTATTCCTTTTCTTTCCAACGATCCTCGGCCTCGCTTAGCGGATCTGCCTCGATCGGACTTCAGGGGTTCATTTTGGCTTGCTATTCGCTAGATCTATCAATGATACGCTTGACCGCCACGATAAGCAGGCATGGCCACGAGGGAACATGGCAGAGAAGCCTGAGCTAGAAGCATTTCCCGAGCAGGGCTTACATGTGGGAACATCATGGCAACATACGAACTGCAGCATGCCGGGAGACTAACCCCCCTCCCCCCCTCTTCCATATGAACGCACTAATGGCTGATCACAGGTTTCAGCTGGCTCTTGCGTGGTCGGTCCTGTTGGTCAGCCTGCAATGGTTTGGGCACCAAGCAAGATCTAGGTCTGTCGTCTGCACGCTGTCGAAGCTGTCACGTCTTGCCATGCGCTGGGTCTTTAGCCGTCCAACAAGATTGATCAAGCTCCGATGGATAATCAGGCACTTGCAGATCAGCCAATGTCTTTAAAATTAGGACGTGGGGGTAGAAGGTGATAGAAGGGAAATTGTTTGCTATGCAAACACATTCCTATACTCTCGTAGTGAATTGTTTACGACTCCATGACTTAGAACACGTCTTCTCTTGCTTGGTAGATTCGTGACATATAAAGGCTTCACTCTTCCTTCCGACGACCGTTTCGCACCCAGAAGCATCAAAACACTCTGTTTCCGTCGAAACATATTCACAGTACTTGAAACATTTGTCCAACATTATAAGACACTCGCCAACAGTTGCATCGTGGCTTCGAAACAACCCTTCTCCAACACAGTCATTTCGGGCGCCGGGAAGTCGACCCTGAGGGGAGAATAGAAAGCCGGTTTCAATCCGAGATTGCCACCGTTAACAGCCACAACTATGACATTACCGGACCACATTACCATAACAGGCGCCCTACACGACATATACACTATGAATTATGAATCCTTTGTCAGGAAATGGGCTAGTGCTTATCGAGGCCCATCAAACATAACTCCACAGCAAGCACCCGAGAATAAGGCGGAGAAGGTGAGGGATGACGAATCAATTTGATTGCCATACGTTCAGCAGCGAAGCTGAGGGGAGACTACGTAGACACCTACACAATTTAAGGTTAACGTCCTTGCAGGGAGGGACGGCCTTATTCCTTTACGCGTATTCTCTGCCGCCGGTGCAGATTGGGCCGCAGAAGTGGATCCGTCCACCAGTCTACATCAGAGATTAGTAAGTACGGCCATTTCGCTCTCCTGTATCAATTCGACGCATACAGACTTTGTTTTTAGGTCTAGATGCGGCCGAGCTTTGGAGGCCCGAAAACCGCAGGAAATAAGGGAGGAATATATTTTCAAATTACTAGCTACCAGCAAGCTTAGCTATCTAATGAGCTATTGCTCTCGACAATACAACCACCAGAGAACAACGCAAAGCTGCTCATTAAACCCATTATTTCCGGGTGTTGCGTACAGGGTAGAGTGTAACTCCACTCCAATATGAAACTAGTCTTTTGCAACTTCAAATAGTAGACCTAATTGATTGTTGGCTGTAGATAATGACTGCTCACAACCTACAACATATATTTAGCCACTTGGTGGATTTTCCAAGGTTTCTCGACTAGCGGTTGTCTTCATCGACTTAATAGCATGTGAGTTGTAGACGTCACGAAAGGCTACTAATTGCTCAGTTAAGCCATCAATCATTCTAGTCACTTCCTTTGCCATATCGTAGTTAGACAAGTGGCCATACAACGCCGCGACTGACGGAGGGTCGACTATGCCAGGAAAATGAGCAGAAGTAAGGCTTTGACGAGATTCGGATTCAGAGGTAGTAGAAAGGGGCTGAGGATCCTTTGAGACGTCTTCAACTTCGAAGAGAGGGGTAAAGTCGTAATCCTTGATGGCGGATAGCGTGGAAGGGCTGCCGACCACATCTCCAAGGTTGGGATCTATAGGTGAGTGAAAAACCTCATCCGCATATAAGGAGGGTTCTCGATTTTGCGCGTCGACCTGTGGATCGTCCACGTATAAGGAAGGTTCTCGGTAACCACTCTCAAGTTGCACATCATCCACGTACAGCGAAGGCTGGTAATCACTCTTCTCGATCGGCAGATCTGGGGCCACCAAATCTAATGGGCTCCTTGGTGTCTTAGAGCCTACATCAGAACCTAACAAGGATGAGAGGGGAGAGTAAAATTCGGGGATGCCCAAGTCGAGGTCAATGAGCGATTGGCGCAATGAGAACCAGTCTCCAGGATTTCGAGGCGTAGGAGGCGTAAGGTCGCTCCTTAACTGATTGCCAGTTGGATCCGTGGGATAGTGTATCAACAACGGACAGCCGCTGAAGAAAGAATCACCAAATGATTCTCCTCCCTGGTCAGTAAAAGAGACTGGAGAGGTTACTAGCTCATTATTTTGTTGACTTAATGGAAGATTCCACCCTTGCGTGGGCTGATAGGCGGTTAAATCTGAGCCACTACGAATTGGTTTTCTGTGAGAGGTTGCGGTAGACATATAGCTGTCCTCCTCACCATGCCATGTGGGTCTTCTCTCTGGAATGGGCCTTATACCCAATCCTATGGAGGCTGGCGCCATTGTATTATCCGAATTAAAGTCCCCGAGGTCAATCAAGGAGTTTTGGAAAGAGCTTGTAACATCACCTCTTCTGACTGCGACGTCCGGCTCGGAATTCGTGGACAAGAGATCATAATAACTTCGGCTATTGTTTTCATAACTCGATATGGTATTTGGGTCGAAGGCTTTTTCTAAGGGTGACTGAACCGGAGCTAAAACCTGGGGAGGGGGCTGTCGTCCAGAACGCCTAGGAAGAAGCCATCGAATGTATGGTTCAAGGCGAGGCGTCGAGTCAGATTTAAGTTGAAGTCCATTAGGTTCCATTGTTTGGTCAGTTGCAGCCCTTGTGTCAAAGTTCCATTCTTCAGCAGCAACATTCTCTGAAGGTTCCGAATCTCCACCAGAAAGCATGAGAGACTTTCTTTCATTGCCCTGTCTTTCCCAGATAGCATAGCTTTGAATGAGCTCAGTGAGACTTGATGTGGGATACCTTGAATCCGAGTTGTAAATGTAAGCGTGGCGCTGGACCTGTTCAATTGTCGGCCGAGTGCATGGAAGGGGCTGCAAGCAATGGGCAACAAGATCCTTCAAATCCTCGGAAAAGTTGTCGTCTTCCAGTCTAGGTACGTTGATTTTTAAATGTCGGCCTAGATTCTGGTACGAAATACAATTCTTGACATTTGGAGGGAGACCAGTAGCGATTTCATACACCATTGCGCCAAATGCCCAGATATCTACTTCCTTTCCATAGTTGCGACTAGTTTCGAATAGTTCAGGGGCCATCCAATGCAGAGTTCCTATAAATGTCGATCTTTTCTCTAGTTTTTTCTCAAGCGTTCCAGCAACGCCGAAATCGCAGAGCTTTACTTCACCATGTTCGGTGATGAGGACATTTGCGCCTTGTAAATATCAGTCATGGGGCAAAACTCGTAAAAGGATAAACATACATTTAATATCGCGATGTATAATCCCTGCTGTATGGACCCATTTAAGTGCTTCTGCAACTTCTCGTAGAATTGGAATGATCCATTTCTCTAACAGGCCGCCTGGGGAAGTCGGTTTCATCTATTACGTTAGTGTCTGGATCGATTGAAAGGCCAAAGATAGGTGGACACAAACCAATGTTGCAACACTTCCTCCTCCACAATATTCAGTTATAATCCATACTGTTTTCCCAACAGACAATGCATCAACAACGTGGTTTATATTCCGTGCCTTATGTTCTCGCAACACCTTTAATGCACTAATTTCCTTTAGAAATTCGCCATAGGAATCTGAATTTCTCGGGTCTGCAGTGTCGCTCTCATCGATATCAATGATCTTAACAGCTACCAAGTCTGTCGTTGTCACATCTTTCCTGCACACATGGGGGAGAGTAAGTTATCATAGCCAATAAAATGTAACTGCTGCAGATGAAATTGTTTCAACAGCTTTGCGTACCCTTTATAAACGACTCCGAAACTCCCCTTTCCAATAATCTCTATCAGAACATATTTTGGGGGATCCCTGCCATGTTTATTTGCGGCATCAATAACGCTTGTTTGCATCTTCCGTGCTGCTTCAACCGCCTTCGTCTTGGCCGAGTTGGTGCCGTTTGGCACTTGGAGAAGGTCCATTTTGGTCTCGCATTTGCGTGAAGAAGTTAGAAATTGTGAAGCATAGTTGGACTTAGTATTATGTGAGAGGACTCTTCACAGAAAAAGTGACTCGTGGACAGTAGTCTTCGGGTGAATCTGAGTGTATTCACGTGATTTACATATTGCATCCACCTGGGCATTTGAGACCAGTATAGCCAAAGATTCGCGTACATATTAGAAAGACGATTTGCTTAGAGATGAGAGGTATTTGAAGGTGGAAGTCCTCAGTTTCTCATGGCTGGCTGTGTATTTAATTATCTGTTACAGAGACGTCAAATCTCTGCGGAGAAATTTCTCTCTAGAGGTAAGTAAAGTCATTCCACTACATATCTGAAGACGAGTTTTCAAATAAATTTGATAAATATCCTTAATTGGCGACGGGCTGGACGAGTATGTGCTTGGCGGACAGTGGAAAACAACGAATGATCGCTAAGGGATTTAGGTTTCACAGTACAGATTACAGATATAGATTTGTGCTTTATGCGTAAATTGTCTTAAACATCGTTCACATCAACACGATAAATTCGAGGAGAATGCGAAATAAAAGGGAGGCGCTTTATCAGCACTAAGGAATGTAAGGATTAAAAATGTATTTCATTGCCGGCCACATCGAACGGCTTTATTCTTCCTCCTCATTCTATTTACCATATTAACGGTACATACTGCGAAAAGCAATTTCATGTGATTGAATATCTACAGATCTAATGCATCTTTCTACTCGTTGTTCATTCTCGGCATAGAAATTCAAGCAGTTTGAAATATGCATGGAATGATGGAAAAAGCGTTTGTAAATACAGAATGGAGAGCCCAGCAAGATACAAGGGCTAATTTCCTACTTAACTGATTGGTTTCCATGTAGCCCTTCGCAGGGAGTGCAAAGGACCGGCTTCATTATCCACCGGCTTATTGGAGGCGCATTCAGGAGTTTGGAGCACAATGACCTTTCACTCACCTGCTACTCCACATCCCAGGTCAATCAGATCCAGCTGCAGAAAATGAGAAAGTGCATTCCATATACAACACTGAATTAATTTTAGCTCTCATCTACATCTACGAGCCGTTGATAATCTCTTCCATTTCCGTAACATCCTTCACAGCGGTAGTCAAATTGACATAGCCGTCTTTCGTGATTAAGATATTATCTATTCGTTGTCAGATTCATCACCTAACATCGATACGGGAACAGAAAAACTAGCCTTCAATGCGAACCCCTCCAACTTCCCAATATTTGTCGAGCACGTCGGCATCTATAAACGCAGAATGAACTGAATCCTTAAGATAAGGTTCAATGATAAAGCGGCAGAAATAGATCTGCAGTACAGTTAGCAATTAACAAAAGGTCTTATTGAGCACTTAGACAGCTTACTCCTGGCTCCACAGTAATGATACTGCCAGCAGGCAACGTTCCCCTGACTCTTAAATACCTGAACATGGTATCCTTATCTTCGTAATTAGGGTGTCCACCAGTGTCATGAGTATCCATTCCTAGATAATGGCCCAGACCATGTGGGAAGAATGCCACACTAGTTCGCGCCTTGAGGATAGCTTCTTTATCCCCTTTCAAGATGCCCAAGGCAAGTAATCCATCGATAGCGATCTTGTGAGCTGCAAGATGGACATCGTCCCAGAGCACACCAGCCTTGAGCATGGTAATGCATGCTTCCTGCATCTTCAGGACGATGTCGTAAATTGCTCTGCTCTCTGTGCTGAACTTCCCATTTATGGGAAAC
Source organism: Oidiodendron maius Zn (assembly GCA_000827325.1). NCBI lineage: Eukaryota > Fungi > Ascomycota > Leotiomycetes > Myxotrichaceae > Oidiodendron > Oidiodendron maius. The sequence goes on along the minus strand of KN832870.1, from coordinate 1,705,674 downwards.
GTTCGAGTCTGGACGCAATGTTAGCATATCCTACTACTACCGATTTCCTCTGAATTCGGATTATCCCAGAAATACACGCACAATATCTGAAGCGTAGCAACCATACTCTGCGCCCGCATCCAGTAACAGATTTAACTTCCCCGTCATAGGCTCATGGTTATTCACGTAATGCAACGTCGCCGCCGCTGTCCCACTCGCGACAATAGAATGATAGGACTGCTCCCTTGCCCCATTCGCAATCGACTTCTCGATAAATAGCGCCTCGAGCTCCCGCTCGTTCGCAGCCTTCTTGACGGCTTTCAAAACCGCTGTGTGCGCGATCGTAGAAATCGCATTCGCCTTCCTCGTCAGCGCGATCTCATACTCGTCTTTCACGACTCGGCATTCCTCGATGGCCTCCTTCAGCAACGAGAAGTCCTTGTCCTGGAACTGTAAAAAGGTAATGTGGTCCGAGACCTGGTTCGCGATGGCCCACACGGTGCTGTTGGTGCTAGGGCGCGCGAGGTGCGCTGCGACCTCATTGGTGGTTTGTACGGCATCGACGTCGTACTTCTGGAGGGCTTCGGAGGGAGAGAGGGGAAGGCCAGCCCACATGACGGATTCGGGGTCGGTGGGTGGGATGAAGAGCGTGCTTTTGTCTGTAGCGATGTCATATGTGTAGTAGGAGTCTGGGAGGTTGCAGCCTGTCATGTAGTAGAAGAATCTTCTCTGCCTAACGTCTTCATATTAGCTTTGCTATGCAATCAGTGCGGAATTGTCCTACCGAAACGGCATTGGTTCGTCATTGTCCTCAATCATTCGGGTCTTCTGGCCTTCGAGGTAGAGCGTCCCCGCAGCATGTGGGCTCTTTTTTCTAATATATTCAACGACCCTTCTTGCATGAGCTTTCGCCGGGTATTTGGCCTTCAGAACAGCTTCAAAATCTGCCATTTTATCCTTTATTTCTAGCTTCAGAGGTCTTGTTGCGATGGAGATATTGTGTAGAGAGCACGAGAGATTAATGACAGAGATTCGTCTTGCTGTTGCAGATGGTCTCCCAGGAGCAGTGTAGTGTATATGCTGCAAACAAGGGAACTGTCTTTGGAAGGTTGCGCCTGTGTTAATTATCCTCGTGCTTCTCTTCAAGTAGTGGTGTAGTGGGGTAGACAGAAGGTGCCGAGTCGGAACTAGAGATATGCTGGCGGATAGCATCGGGACTTGGAGATCATGCCTCTGAAGTGGGATGGACACGCCTCTTGAGCGACGGCACACTTCTTGGTTGCAATACTTGGTTGTCAATCAATGGAACAGGAGAAAGAAAAGAACGCTGAACTTCAGATAAAAGGGAATCGCGCAACACACACACACGTGATCACGCTCAACCCCACGGTGGGGTAATTGCGATCAGCTAACAGAATTGGCATCTAAACCTCCCTTATGATATGGATTGATGAGCAGTTTAAATTTGCGATTGAAAGTGCCGTAAACGAAAAGCTGCCGCCTCTGACAGTGTTACAATTCAGTAATGGAAATGGTTATACATATTAGTTTAGGGCTGGAATCTTATGCGTTAATAGCTTCCCAGTGTATTTACTGACTTTCCACTATATTTAGCCCTCCTATCGATTGAACTGTCGTCCTAGGAATGCAACCTCTCTCCCGTATTGCAGTTATCATACAAGTCACGTAAGGCGAAATTTTTGAATTTTTTTGCGAAATAGGATCTCGGATAGTCGGTCTAAGAAAGTCATTTTGATGGACCTCGCAGTGACTATTGTGAGCGAGGCAGGAGATTTCATCAAATTATCAGCGTAGCCATCGTCTAGTTGCTCATTATCAAACCAATCATCTTCAAACATGGAATTAATAATATTAATATCTCAATGTCTAGTTTCTTTAAAGTTTACATGGTCCCGGACTCATGAAGGCGAACTATATCGTAAGTCAGATTTGGCCGAGATATATGTGCCGAACGAGTGAGGATGACAATGATGCACGACACGTATCCACGCTAAGCGTACTTGGGAATTGTGATTTAACACGTGGAAGGGTCATGTTGGAAGCATGAGCCCAATCTCGTCCTAAACCCAAATCTCCAGGGTAAGGGATAACAAGTAGACTCCCATATAGCTCAGTTAATCTAAGCTAGAGAGCAAAGAATGTAGAAAGACATTGGATAGAGAGAGTCCATCTGCAGAAAGGTCCACTAGAGAAGTAGCCGGCAGTTCTATGTATGGAGCTAGATGAGATGAATTTTGATATTCATGAAATTTCAAAGAAATTTAGGGGTTAGGTCGATAAAAGTGGTGACTACGTGTCCTACAAAGAAATTGTTTCGGTTGCGTGCAAGAGCATTATATCCGTATCTAAGAATTTGCTTGCAATTTCTCGTTTGATTATGATACCAGACACAGCAATGTGTACAAGTTTGGTACCAGGGACTAAGGTACGTCCCCTCTTAGAGTAAAAGGAGATGTAAGTACCAATGCTACCTTCTGGTATATAATTAGACTACAACTTGGTTAAGGCCCAGATAGTAGATAGTATAAGATATTATCTAGTGTCGAAAATATTGCTCATAAATACTTGTATTCAAATAATTTCCTAGACTCTACGGGGTATAGATACTATTACTCTAAAGCTAGAGAACTAATTCTTAGTAAAACTAGAATACCAGTTTGGAGCAATGGTGCGCCCAAAATCCAAAATCCAAAAGCAGAATTGGTTTCCAGCATCCAATGCGTGAGCTTGAGTCTAGATGTTCTCATATCCAACCTTATCTTCACTATCTAGTAGCTTTCAACTTCCCATAAGTTCTTGAGATTTATTCTTTGGCATCAGTGGCATAGTTGGGACGAAATTCATCGAACCCTGGAGAGACGCCATCTTCTTGAGGCTAATTGCATGTTGAAGGAGTGCATCCTTGCTTGTCTTAAATTCGAAGTTAGTTAGAAAGCAGAAACTAATTTCTAACCTCCCAAGCTCGTGCACACTCACCCCTCCGACCCGAGCGAACCTGGAGTGTGGATAGCTGAGATCCTCGTGAGCTTTCATTGACACACGCAGACCTGCCAAGATCAGCCGGTGACAATTGCGACGAGTAACTGGGATGGCTCGCTCATCCACTGCAAGTTTGTGTATGTAGAGGCTAGTTGCGAGGTAGACGGCGGTTGACATTGGGCAGAACTTATGTATACGCATGAGGTAGTCTTCCAGTGATATTGGAGGGGGATGTTTGGAGTAGAACTTGCGCGTGATGGCGCTGTGCTGGACATTCAAGGGCTCGGCATTGTCCCCAATGATAACGTATGGCTCCATCGGCGTTAACGCAGGGCTATCCGTGGGAGATTTACGGAAGCTCACTCCGTCGAATTCTTCTGAGCCGCCACTCGAGCCTGACAGTGTCCGCAGTCGTTGCAGGTCCAGGCTCGTAAATGAATTACTCCTCGCTATGCTTTCCTTCTCGGCCTGCATGCCTCGCATATTCGGAGGGGTTGAGAAGGTTGGGGGAGGGGTTGGAGGGATACTAGATATATTGTCAGCACATGCTGAGAGAGGTGGGGTGTAGACATCTTACTCTCCAGTGATCCGGACCAGGGCCTCAATCCCCCCACAGAGCAACTTCAGAGCCGTCACAGGTGTGAGGGTGAAGACATCGAGGCTTGCTGGAGAGGGCGGTGTGTTATCGGCCTCGTCGTTCGGCGAAGGGAACGCAAGGCCTTTGTCTTCTGAGGGATCAGGCCGCGGAGGCAGAACAAAGGTGTCGACGGAGTCGTGGATTGGCTCCGTCCCATTGACAAAGGCTGCAGACGACATGAGTCCAAAAAATCTGCAATACCAAGAGCGTAAACGGGTGATATCCCGAGGGCTATCGTGTACAGTACGAGGTCCGGTCGACTCGTAGGAGCCGCGGCCGTGGCGGCTTGACAATGAATGCTTCCTCTGGAGTCCACAGCCGGGGCATATTCTCGAGGATGGTTGACAAGAGAGAGAGGGAGAGAGAGGAAGCAGAAGACAAGCAGAGAATAGCCTTCCTTTCCGTTGCAAGTGGCCGTCTAGCTTTGATTTGCCAGGGTGAGAGATCTCTGTCTGGGCGCGTGCACTGTGGCACTGTGGAGTCTGACTTGCTGGCTGGCCTTCCGGGGTTGGTGTGCGAAAAGCGCCGGTCAGGCTAAGACAGAGTCGACACAGGCCGGGGGGTCTCCTCGATATGCAAACTGGTCTAGGCAGTGGCGTTCGGAGGTTGTCACAGATCCCGCGAGTTGTTCAGGCTCTGTCGGCGATCGTTGCAGGGACGACGGTGAGTATCTACAATGAGATACGGATGCTGCGAGAGAGTTGACAGAAGGTTGATATTCCTAACGGTTTGCCCGAGGTTCAAGCGTGAGCGGGGCAGCAATCGACAAATACCCAGATGAACGCCTAGTATCTGGATAAGGCAGAGATGGTCAGCGATGGATATCTCGATGCCCGGATGGAAACAGTAATCCAAGGGGGAAAAAGAGACGATAAGGAGAATCGTCGTTGCTTACCTGGCCACAAACGCAGTACCCAGTTATATTATCGTCCAGATCCGTCGATGCCGAGGCTCAAATGCATATGGTCCCAGCACTGTATGATCCAGATCCTCCCCGAATCATGCCCGGCGTCCAGGCTTGCCCAAAACCGCGTCCGCTCTGATCTCCTTATAGGCACTGATCTACCCTTCCCTATGTCACCGAAACCCTCACGATTGTTTGGGACTGCCTTCTGTTATACGGACCAGCGGCTGTCTGTGCCCCGCAGCGGCTATATTCGAGTAATTCCCTTCGCGGGATTAAGTCCCCCCGACCGAGAGATTGCGAAGGCGCGACGTGCAAGCAGTAATAGTAATAATGGCATGAAATGTTGTAGAGGGCCTGCTGGGACCATGCAAAGACACCCCCGGTGCAGTATATAAAGTATGCAGGGTCCTGCAACCGAAGGGGGAATCTCGACGCTTCGAGCTCATGGGACAGGAAGTGCCAGTTCTAGCTCCAGCGCGGCGTATTTGGGGTACAAGTAGATTGAGCCGCGGGGCAAATGCCGGCTACAACTCCGCTCTGCTGATCCTACCTGCCTTGTGTCGTGTGATGTCGAAGGACGAATTATTCCGGCGTTACAGTCATCCTCTTGTCTGTCTTACGAGCAGTCTCGCCAGTGTGGTCTGGTTTGTGGGGTATCAGTTGGGCAGGAAGGGGATTGTCGTCTTAGGCCATATAATGTGATGAGGCCCATTCATTGCACGGAATTTGCGGGGGATCCTTGAGCTTTTGCCATCTCCTTTGGGTCTGCCGCAGAGCTGAAGATCCATGAGCCACAGGTCGGGTTCAGTGATCTCCATGCCACTCTTAGGCCCTTGCTCTTGTTTTCTAGTAATACCGCATCCTGCGCCTAAGTATGGGTCTTCCACCTAGTTGGGTAGATAGGCCCCCCTTCAGCACTTGGGGAACGTGGCAAAGGCCCCGACTGGCGTGGAGGCTATGTGTCTGCATTTCTGCATGCGACGTCTTTCGCGACAGCCGCATACTGCAGCTGTAGGTTTGCCACCAGTGCAGGTCGAATCAGCGGCCATTAGGAACGACTGCAAAGGCTGCATCGTATAGGTCACTTGACAAGTGAGCCTCACCTGTCAAATACAGTTAAGGTATGTACGTTGCCCCAAGAGCCGCAGATCTTTCTTGGCCTCGTATGAGACAGATGTAGACTAAGAATAAACATTCCTGGCGCTGGTCCTAGTATCACCTGATGCGATGCATTAGCCATACGAGGAAACCCCTATTCTCCCACTGTGCTCACATCCTTGCCTGCACGAGATTTTGTTGGGAAGTCTAGACTCCTCGTGTATCCAATTACGTGACTACCATAATCTGATCGATATGGTGAGCGTCAGATACATGGCGAAGCTTAGTAAAAGCATTCTAATATATGCTTTTCCCGAGCGAAGTATATAGAAATACACCTAAAGTGTTGTAATACCATGTACAAATATTCTAAACGCATATCATAGCCAGATGTCAAAACCTTCTGCCTTGTCTATTTTAATCCGAATTCCACTCGTGTGAGTATGCATTCTATATCCGCTAAAATTCCAATACGAAGATTCCACTTTCTTAATCTTTCCAACGGTTCAAAAATCTCTGCATAGCATCTGTTGGATGCGATACATGCGGTGCCTATTGAGGGTCAGCCTCGCAATGGAAAATATTCAGGATCCTTACGGTATTAGGATGGCTCGCAGCCACAAAAGTTTGAGATTTCGTCAACGTAGTCAGGACTGACGGATTCGGCAGATACATCGAGGCAAAAACGACGGACGAAGATGGATAAAGTGGGGCTGTATTAGTAGCTGTGATCTTAGTTACTGGAACTTTCTGCATGGGAGCGTACTTCGTCAGGCCGGTCTGCTGGCCATAAGGAATAGCAAATGATGCTTCCTGGCCAGCTGGTACTTCTTGCCTCTCGTCAGCTTCCACATTCACGGGTCGTGGTCCTTTTATGCCTGAAATGCTGGCGAGATCTGTTTCAATAGCAGGCGGGAATATTCCTGTCATCCCATTGATGCTAAACCGGTCTGAAAAGACAGTGAGGGTCCCTGAACCGGAGGTGGCAATCATCCCAAGAAAGCTGTGGGCACGAGTCAGTCCAGAGCATCAGAAGTGCGGCAATCAGAACTCACTATGCATTTTCCGGGAATGAGCCTCCAACACTCGATGATATTGTAACCGATAGCGAATTGCTCCCAGAAAATGACCCCGCCTTCAAGTCTGCCAGTTGGAAGGGTCTGGTATTGGAGCCGGTAAAGAGTAATAGCTGGTAGGAATTAAGGTTAGATATTGACGGTGCATTCCCTCCGTCTTCCCATGTCACGGTGATAGTCCCGGCAGATATTGTCGAACCTGCAACCGGAGATACGAACTTCGGCTCGGCGATGGCGAAGGGAAGAGCAAGGAGGAGCAGGGCAGGTGGAGAGCGCATTATGATGCGCCTTTAAGGGCCCAAAACCACCCAATTAAACTGGTTATTTAGATGCATTTTGATTCCGTGGGTTGGAAATATTGATAGGAGAATTTCTGCAGACATAATTTAGTGACGACAATGAGCTCCATGACCCAATTTAGCTCCTTATCGCTTATCGTCAACCCGGCTGGCAACTGATCTGGACCAACGGCTCAAAAGCTTGTAGTATTGCTGCCAAGACAAAATAGGACAGACAAGACTGTCTATGTTTTCTTACATTACTCTTACTTACGGTTCTTACTGCAATTTATATTTCAGGAAGACCTATTTAGAAGATAACATGCATTGCTGGTCTCCTATTTCATCGTTTTTCTATTAGTAACTTGTCATTTAATGAGTTATTAAGTATAATGTGTATGTCTTTTACAATATCAGCCACCCTCCCCCGAGTATTACGATTGTTGATGCTCTCTCACACAACCAGGGGGGTTCATCCACACTGCAGATCTATAGGTAATCGTGGCGGCTGCTGCCGAGCCCCAGCGACGACGTCAACCTACGTCAACTCCTTATTCAGGAACAAGAAAAATAATACAGAGGCAGATTGAGGTATCATTTTGGCTTCTCAATTGACTAATATTTCAAATCGTGAAGATGAGTGGCCTGATAACACATCGCAATTTCGACCTCAAAGACATCCCATCCTTGAAAGACAAGGTTGCGGTCTGTACCGGAGGAAACTCTGGACTCGGGAAGGAAATCGTTGCCCAACTCCTGCTACATGATATCTCAAAGGTATATGTTATAGCTCGAAGTGCAACGAAGTTCCAAGACTCCATTGCGTACTGGGAGGAGAGCCAAGCGCAAGATGTCCACGCCAGAGTGGAATTTATTGCTTGTAATCTCGGCGACATGGCAGAGGTTAAGAAAGTCGCAGATGAGTTGTTGCGGAGGCTGGACAGGCTCGACATGTTATTCAACCATGCTGGTAAGTGCACATTCTGGTCACTTGTTATGCGAATATCTTGTTGACATAAAAATAGGTCTACCTCCGGTAAAAGAATATGCTCTCTCACCACAAGGCATAGAAACGATCTTCGCAACAAACGTCGTTGGGACATTTGTCTTGACAAACATCCTCGTCCCTAAATTAGAAATCACGGCTGCACAATATGGCAGCTCCAGGGTCGTGATTACAGGCTCGTCATTTCATTTGGCGTGCCAGGAATTGAACTTTGATCTACTCCTATCTCCCACGCCAGTCAAGAGTCCTGCATCTGTAGACTCTTGTTGGCGCTATGCAAGGAGGTACTCTGAAATTCGTCAGTTCTTAGGGGTTAATGCTAAGAACAGTTAGTAAGCTAGGCAGTGTCCTATTTACTAGAGAGCTGGCCCATCGTCTTGAGAAGAGGGGTTCTTCTAAAGTATATGTAAATTGCTTCTTTCCTGGAAAGTAAGTCGTCCTATACCTCCAGAACATCAGAGAAGTATACAAGAACTTCTACTCCAAGGCAGCTAGAGGTAGACTAATATTTACAGTGTTCCAACTGATGCCATGGATAGCTGGAAAGATCTCTTCGGCACAATAGCAGGTGAGGCCATTAAGGGTCTGTTCAAGGTCATTGGTCAATCACCGGCAGACGGCGCTGCAACAGCTCTGTATCTGGCTACATCTCCAGATGTGGAATCTAGTGACCACAAAGGGAAATACTTTGTCCCCATTGCCACTGAACATTCAACGTCCAAGATATCCCAAGACAAAGATTTAGCAAAGAACCTCTGGTATTGGTGCGATGACAAGGCTACAAAGAGTAAGTAAGCTTGCATATATGTACGGACGGAGAATGATAGCTGACTGCAGTTATATCAGCCCTCGGAAGAGATTGGCTAGAGAGTTAGGGCTTTCTTAGGAGAGGATAAGATAATGATATTGTCAAATAAGAATACCAGTAATATATAGTCGGATAGTCAATGCTTTTGCTGCTTCTTTTCGGGTAATATTTTGACTACTTTGATGTGAATATGCTACAGTCTCTCGGAAACCCATTTCCACCATTTATCAACCGACGCGCCACCCCCCCCCAGAACATTACCACCGGATACCTCGACCGAGACGTCAAACTCCTCCATCTGCGAGAACTTGAACTCCTTAGATCCCATCTCACCTAACCAGTCATCTTTCTCATCATCCACATCGCCCATGCCAATTCCAGAATCTAGTAAGCCTTTGGATCTCGAATCCCTGACTTTTGTAATCTCTGCTTCGAGACTACTCCTCACCAGTGCTGCCGGGAGAGCAGTGAAGAGGTCCATCTTGTTCGCTGCGATAAGGACAGGTAACTCTTTCAGAACCTTCACGTTCCTCTTTTGCAAGATGAGGAGCACATCGTGAAGGTAGTCAGCTGTCTGTCTCAGTGCATCATCTCCCGCTGATAGCGTTGCGGCATCCACTAAGAATATAATGCCTTTGAGGTTCTGCGGGTTTGTGATGTTCTTTATCGCGTGATGCCGCAGTTTTCCATGCCCTGGTGTGTCCATCAAGAGAAACTTCTTGTGTGCCTGATTCGTAGGGTCATTCACTGAACGGTATTTATCAGACCCCGCCCTGGTGCCAACTGGTAATGAACATTCGACAGCTAGTGGTGTTTGAGAAGTGTGAGTTGGGGCATGATTTCCGCGCTCGAACTGCGAATACATTAACACAAGTTGCGCGCAACTGGAGCAGCTCAGGTACCAGGGTAAGCAGCGCGGTTTTCCCAGAACCGCTGGGGCCGATGAGGAGGACGGAGGGGAGAGTAGTCAGGCCGCTGGACTGGAAGATGAATCTATGCAAGAAGAGGGGGATCAGGAGGGCGAAGAGGACAGCGAGAGCGAGGCCCACTGGAGAGGGGTTAAGGGCGGCCTGCGCCAGGTCTTGTATGGTTACCATCGTTCTTCGAGTCCCATACAAGTGAGGCAGACTGTGTCGCTATCTGTCGAGTGCGCAATGTTGAATGGCGGCAATTTGTGGCGGTGGATTAACCATAAATTCCAAGGATCCCTGTCCAGAAACTCAGCCTCGTCAAGTTCGTCAGCCAACAGCAACTCCGATCACTGCTGAAGCACGGGTTTTCGTTCCCCTATATTCGCTCAACCAACTTCCCACTCCCGCTACAACTCATTGTTTTCCATACCTACTGTACCATTGACATGTATTTCTAGTTTACGTCTTTGTAATCTGTTGGTTTAGTGAAGCGCCGCGTTGAAGCCTTGTTCCCACGCCGCCGAAATGTCGCAGGCAGATCAGAAAGAGAATTCGAACCCGGCCAAGAGCATGACTGTCAGTGGAAAGACAACCGTTGCCTCGCCCAAGTTGAGCGCCGATGAGCATGTAGAGATGTCAGAACTGCCTTCGGAGCCGCCAGAGGACGAAGATATTATGCAGCTTGCGCGCCTTGGCGATATTCCAGCTATGCAGAAGCTGTTTGACAGTGGAAAATTTGATGCCAAGCACAGTGATGATGAGGGAATTACTCCATTACATGTATTTCCTCGAATTTATACCCCATTGGAGATAATATGCTAACATTTTCTACAGTGGGCTGCTATCAATAACCAATATGCTATGTGTGCCTTTCTGCTGGAACAAGGGGCTGAAGTAAACAAAAAGGGAGGAGAATCAGTGGCTACACCTGCAATGTGGGCTGCACAACGATGTCATTACTACACTGTCCACTTACTTCTCCAACACGGCGCAGATCCTCTCGTGACAGATGTCCAAGGTTACAATATCCTCCACCTCGCGACCTTCGAAGGCAACGTCTTTCTCCTCGTCCTACTGTTGCACCAGAACATACAAGTCGATATAACAGACAGTCATGGCCATACATCTCTAATGTGGGCGGCATATAAAGGATACCCAGCCTGTGTAGACTTGTTCCTGAGGTGGGGCGCGGATGTTCATGCCACAGACGAGACTGGATTCACGGCGTTACATTGGGCACTGGTCAAAGGCTCATTAGGGTGCATACAAAAACTAATTGAGTACGGGGCTGATCGATTTGCTGAAACTTCAAATGGGAAGACACCAGCAGTTACGGCCAAAGAGATGCAAACTCTGAGGGTATGGCACCGGGCGTTGAAGGAGTGCGGATATGCTGAGGATGGCATGCCAAGCGCGATTAATATCCCACTGATTTCCTCCCTTATGCAGGACAAGCGTGGATTCATGACTAAATTTTTCTTCCTTTGGCCGTTTATCATCGTATGGGTAATGATCATGATATCCAGCCACATGGTTGTTTTTGCGGGGATACCATTTGCATTGTTGGCGGGTTACGGTCTTCAATGGATTGCTCAGCGGGTGGCGGAGTATGCGCCTTCTGATATGAGACATCTCCATAAGACTGTAAGTTGTTGCATAGAATTTTGTTGACCATAAGCTAATTTCGCAGCCTTGGCTGGCAGGAATATTTGCCGGGACTCTATTCTTGGTCCAACTCCAGTACATAATGCGCATTCTCCCAGGTGAGCAATCAATTATACCAATCAACTCAAGTCGCTGACCAAAACTAGAGACATTCTCATCGTATATGTTCTCAAACATCGCATTCATAATACTGTGCGGCCTCTGCACCTTCTTCTATTACTCAACCATGCTTTATGAACCTGGCTTTGTCCCAAAACCAGGCGGTTTGGCAGAACAAAAGGCAGCAATCTATGAGCTCTTAAGCCTCTGGAAATTCGATGATGAGAACTTCTGTGTACCGTGCATGGTTCGAATGCCGTTGAGAAGTAAGCACTGCAAGAAATGTCAGCGCTGTGTTGCAAAACATGATCAGTAAGGGAACGAAATGTTTGAAGCTAGAGGCGATGCTGACCTTCTGCTTTAGCCACTGCCCATGGGTGTATAATTGTGTTGGTGTCAATAACCACCGCCACTTCTTCCTCTACCTGGTCACGTTAGCTATTGGACTCGGGTTCCTCGTAAGGCTTACCGTAGCATGTAAGTCCTAAATATCTATACGCACGAAACCTGCTAATGCCTTAAGATTTCGGTAAAATCTCTCCCGACAAAAGTAGCGAGTGTAATATCCTAGGGGAATCTATGTGTCGCGTCGTGAACGCCGATGCTTATACCTTCGTCCTCGTAGTCTGGGCAACCCTCCAACTGACATGGATCACCATGTTGCTCTTTGTCCAGTTGGTCCAGGTTTCTAGAGCAATGACGACGTACGAGAATATGATGGGAACCAACCATGGTCACGATAACAAGGCCGCAGAAGCTATCACCTCTGCTCTCACAACCGGCACAACGTCCAGAGCCGAAGCCCAACTCGGCTCCGCCGGCATGGGACCCGATCCCGCACTACCGCACGGGCATGGGCACGGGCACGGTCATCATGGGCACCACCATGGTCAGGGCTGCTTCGCGCAGTGGAAAAAGATCCTCGGCGTCGACACCTTCCTCGAGACTGCGCTACAAGGTTCCTCAGGGACGCGCAACCGGTCCCGGCGGGCCCGGAATCCCTTCTCCGCCGGCTGTATCCAGAACTGCAAGGATTTCTGGTGTGATCCGGCGCCGGTCTTTGGGAGGAGAGAGAATGGCGAGGCGGCGCTGGGAGGGGCGGTTGTGAACTATACCACGATGTACGAGACCCCAAGACTGATGAGCTTGAGACTCGGCGGAGCCGACACTGCTGGCAGGTATCAGTCTGTGGCGGCTGATGACTCTGTATGATATACTTACATACCTATTAATGTTAAAAATCTTGTTCTAGATGTTATAGTAAACCCGAGCCTGTCATTTCTATCATTGTCACGGAATGTTTATCGTTAAAATTGTGTGGAGAAAGGGGCATATCCTTAGTCATCACATACGCCCTGAATATGGTCACAACAAGTGGGTGAGTGCTAGAGCTGGGAAGCCGACGAGCAAAGAGCACATTTTATTGTCTATCTAAGTCCCTTTCTGCCCCCATCTGAGCCCATTGCAAATGCATTTTATCGCCTATCCCACCCACATGATTACTGTTGCTTCAAGAACTCAAGTGTTCAAACCGATATAATAACTGCCTTTAGAAGCAGTGGGTATTCATGACTAGGGCAATGCTGCAAACATCGCTATCGAAGTTTTGTCGTATCGCTGAACCGTTGGTCGCGCCATTTGAATTAGTTCTTGACGTCGTCATCCGATAGGCTAGAGTCCAAAGTGATACTTAGGGCAATCTCACCGCATAGAAGACACCATCTTGAGCATACCAGCGACACTCCCCAATGTCCCCACTGTCAATTGTCAAGCGGTTTCGTTGTGTATAAGTACCATCAAGCTCTCGAACCCAGTACATGCGTAGTGGATCGTCGTCCGCAGGTTTCATTTCTTGTTTCTTGTTCATCTCAAGACCCTGAGCTGTGGCGAGCTGTTGGTTCAACACTTCAGCGCCCGTGAGGCCGATGGTGTCGTGGGCGGGCTGATTGATATGAAAGGTGGGAAATCCATGTGTGGCTGGCTGTGGTTGAATCATGTACTGATGATAGGGCTGGTACGCGTATGGAGTAGGTATCGCATGGGGATAGACAGGCTGCGCATATACCATCGCATGCTGTGGAGCCTGTAAAGTAGATGTTAACAAAAATTCAGTCCGGACTTGACGTGGCCATTAAAACAGACTTGTGAAAGTGAAAGTGCTAGGTAGTAGGGGGGAGCAAGGCAATATTGAAAGGGCGGGTATTGTAGAGGAGTGTTAAGTACATTAAAGGCAGGGGCTGTAGGGCATCCGGGAGGAATAATGTAAGGCTGGACTGCCGCATTGACGGAGTTTGCAGCGTATGCAGTCGCTGTTATCTGTGGGATGTATGCAACTCCTCCGATCAATACCGTGCCATCTGAGCGGGGGATGTATGTGTGGATGTTAGGGCCGTTCGTCGTATTCCCAACTTGGGGCTGGTAATTTTCGGGTTCTGAACTTCCAGGTTGCTTCATTTTAAGAGCCTCAGCAATTGTAACTGAAGATAGAAACACCTGTTGAGATTGGTTTGTTGACCGAAGCTGATATCCAGTTGTAGAAGAAAGTCGATATGATGATTCAGGCGATCTGACTGAGAATGAAGAGTGTTGAAGAAGGGGATGCGCATGAGGAAGAAGTCTTTTTTATATGCTCGAGAACGTCTGAAAGTGAATCCGAGTCGACAGATGAAGATGCCCTTATTGGATTTCGGCCCGCATGGAAATCCAGCGAGGGGAGAGAGAATGGAAACTGTCACTACTTACACTGTTGACGCCAGTAACGCGAACCATACTCTTTGCATTTGGGTCCCAAGCCAGCACGCCGGGGTCCTTCTTCTTCACAATCCTTTCCTCCAAGTAAATATCAGTCCAGGGCCAGCATGGAAGGCACATCTTGTATGCGGACCGGGACCACCGTTTGGATATTTTGCTCTTTAAGAGGCGCAGGGAGGACCTAGATGGAAGAAAATGCTTTGTACTGTGGAGGGAAAAGATGCCTCCCAAAATAAGTGAGCTCTGTAACTTAATATCGGAATGTAAGCAGAATCTAACCAGCATCGAGTATTATAAGTATTCGAAATTGAATCTTTCTTGCGAAGCAAGAGGGTGTGTACACCCTTTGGGTCTTTCCTTCAATGTATCCTACCACTCAAAATGGACCACCGGACATCACTTCCTCCGCATTTCGTGAAAAATTCATAACTGTCAATAAAATACCTACTCCACGTTGGGCGATGTTCACTTGGATGGCGACTATATCGCATATCTCGACCCCAAATTCTCATGTTTGATGTAAAATGGGAGTTACGATACGTGTCCTACCGTGTCGTCTAATATATTTTAATATCAACGCAGGAATATCTATGAACTTCTTGATATGCCATATTATCATACACAAGCGCATCGTTGCCGGGAGAAGGTTTACTGTGAGACAAGGCAACTGAATTTAATACCTAAGTAGCTCAGAACCGCCGGTTCATGAACATACTCTCCTCCTTCAAGTATTCTCCGAGCTCCAATTCCTTGATAGCCACTGGAAATACGGCTCGCCTTCACCTTCGTCATCTACGTCGTCAAGCGTTTCATCCCACCCCGGCGGGGCCTCATTTTGAGGCCGAAAAGATTCCTGAAGACTGTGCGCCATGAATTCTTCGTATGCCTCTACATCCAATGACTATTACAATTAGCGCTACAACACAGGGATAATCATGCTATAGATGTGGACTTACGTGCATTATGATAGCTACAATTTCATCTTTAGGATGAGCTCTAACGTGCCACTTTATAGTCTCCAGCATTCCTGCATACTCGTCTGTGTCGCTAAGCCGCTGCCAAATACGTCTAGACAGTGGGCTTGCAATATTGACCACCAAGTAGGACCATGGTCCATCTTCTAGTGTATATCCTCGATCCCTGCCAGGATACGCCCTGCGACTTTCATTTAGTGTAGTAACTTTAAGTGTCGGCGGACTCTTGGTCGCTTGAATCTTTTGAGGTGCCATCACGGGATCGACAGGACCTAAACATGTTACGCTGTCATTTGAAGAAGACTCATCATGTAAAAAGACCGGAACAGTTCGAGATGATGACAATGGCGAAGATATTTGCTGATCAAACGACCCTACGGCTTCCTGCCTATCGTCTCTTGATAACCCGGGCTCCAGAGTTCTTGGCTCGGCTTTGGCCCCGGTAATCTTGGCACCGGCTTCCTGACTAGATGAAATATCGACATGGATTCTGCGAGGGGGAATGACGCAGAGCTGTGTTGCATCTTGAAGAGCTCTCAGGAAGCTATAAAATGGAACGTTGTAACTGAAATATAGCTTGGTTGACTGGTAATGTCTGCCATTCCCGCCTTGTAGCATCCTCAGATATATATGAAATTCGTATTTCATTTTATTGTCTTTATAGTCTGCAGGTCTCGTGACGTGGATGAAATCATTTTTCGCCCGCTGTACAGCAATGGCATAGGCCTGTTGAGAGAATAGGTCAGTTACCATACAGAGCAGTGTGAAAGGAACCGAGAAGACTCAATACTTGGATCACTGAGAAGCAGCTTACCTTTATAAATAAATTTTCCTTTTGCCACTGCTCTTCCGTAATCAACGGTGACGGTGTAAACTCCTCGTCGAGATGTGCTTCAATAGACTTGTAATGCTGGAGATTAGATTCATCTTGCATCAGCAACGCTTGGCTAACACTTAAGGTAGCTGCCTCAATATGCGTGTCCTGCTCCAAAGATGCTAAGGCTGTGTTCCAATCAATATCTAAGACTGAGCTGATTCCCCCTCTATCATTCTCAAGAGCATCAACATCAAGCCAAGCCATATTGTTAAGGGTTGCAGGGCTCAGATCCTTTGAGAAACCAAGTTGCTGTCGTGTGTACACAAACTCAATGAGTTTTTCGGCCAAGAGTTTTGGATGGAACTGCTGATCCATTTTCATTCGTTTCCTTAGTCGACTGCGTAAGTAGCCTGCATATGTTGGATGCTGGCAAGTATCTGTTAAGGTCGGGCGACGAAGAGCATATAATATATCGAGCGTTCGAGTGAATTCATCAATGGAACTATTCAATTCTTTCATCAACAAAGCGTACATACTCGACCGCGAATGCAGATGTCACGAGGCCAATATACTTCAAGACTTTGACTAACACGGCATATTTGATTGATCGATTTTGAACCATAGCAGGACTGAAACCCTAAGAGTGGCATCGCATTTGATCGAATTTATTTGCTGCGAGAGTACTAAGGTATTCTAGTTACTACTCGTAACATAAAAACCATCACTTGATAGTGTATGCCTAGCGGCAGGTACAATCCTACTTGGTTCAAAGAGCACGCTAGCTGGACAGGAAGTGCTAAAGTGGCTAAACTTTCAAAGGTCTCTAAATAGCCTAAATTGCGACAGTGAACTTACAAAAAGTAATATAAATCTCAAATATAGTTGCATTACGCTCCAGCTGATCTGTGGACGGCCACCGCGAATTCCATATACGCTTTGGCGTACAACCATCTATATTTACATATGCCTATGGCAGAGGTGAGATCATCCGTCGCTTATGCATCCTGCGCCCTGTAAAACAATATCTAGTAATCAAACAGTGTCGAAGATGCTAGTACATGAAGGGGATTTCGGGTTTGGTCGGGTAGGTGTGATAGTTTATCGTGTCTAAGTTTTTCATCGGAGGAGTATTGGGAGAGTGTAATCAGGGAAGAAAAATTCATATGCGCCAGATTAGAACAGGGCCTTTCTGGTTACCTGCATAATCAACGTTAGCATCGATATATGTGTGCGGCAAGAAGTTGACATACAGCCCAAGCCCCAGCAACAGTAGCCACAATTCCGCCGGAAATCATCATAGGCCGAACTCCTCTGGTAGATTTAAAGATCATTCCGCTCAAAGCCCCTGCGGCAATGCTATTTGCCGAATCATGCTTTCCTCTCATATGACCAATAAAAGAGTTGACGCCGTTGTATACCATCGCTATCACGCCGGCAGAGTTGCCTAAGAATGGCCCTCGCCGCGTCACAGCATTCAAAACTGAGTTTAGCCGCAGTTTGGGAGGTTGGCCATTTGACCTCCGGAGACCCTCTTGTAGTCCCCAAGCACCACCTATTGTTAAGGCCGTCAAGTATGTGACCCCGGTGCCATAACATAAATCATCCGACCAGCCTCGGGAGGGTAAGGCGGATTGAGCGCCAGGGAGATCTGAGAGAGTGGAGTCTTCTAATGATAGATAATCGAGAGTCTGTTGATTGAGACCAGCCAAAGGATGCAATTGTGAGGGATCCGCGAAGGCGGGGCCTGAGAGGAAAGAGGAGACATCTTGGGCTTCTGACGGGTCGAAAGGAGTGCTCTGGAAAGCAGTACCATTAGAGGGTAGGGAAGAATCTGAGGTCTTTGACGATGAGGACTTCCGTCCTGTAAATTTATCCCAGATCGACATCTTAGCAGGCGTCAGAGAAACGCGTAAATGGCCGATCTTATTCGTAAGGCGCAAAAACGAAGGTTGATGATGTTCATGCAGCTTTTGAAAAGTTTATGGATCGGACGTGGCCCGTGCACGTCTTAATTCACGTGACAGGGCAAGAATCGCAGCATGGGTCTTCGGAACCTCAAAATTTGAACACTCGAGAAACCTCGGTCATTTCAGACACCCCACGCTCGTGGAATGGATTATTTACAAAAACATTATCTTTCTCGACTCTGGAAACTGATTTAAGTATTTTGAGGTGCATCTTCTGGATCTGTGCCGATTTATGGTTCCTGACCTTGTTTGGGTGCAATGGCCAAAGGAGTTCAAGAGCAGGCCGAAGATGGCTCAGCTGCTGAAAATCCTCAACAGGATGGTCGATTGATTGTTAAATGGATCGAATTGCAGCCAAGCTCATCCCAAGCACGGTAAGCCTAGTTATTTTTTAATACGATTTGCTCTGATAAAATTTGCCAGGCATGCGCAAGACCATCTTGATAATTTGCTGCTCAAGGCAGCCAAGCCTTGGCATAACTCGAAAAATGCATGTATCGAGCTCTGTTTTTTTGTTGAGCAATGTAGAAGTTCTTTATCTTCATCTATTCAAGAGGTTGCCTTTTCCAAAAGCACATCTCTCGATCTTTTTAATTTTTACATTGAAGGAGACGAAAAGGGCCAAACAAGGCAAATGAGACAAGTCCTAGAACTTGTAGCATCTCTAATTGCTCGACATCCAAAAGAAGAAATTGCTGAATCTATTAAAGAGTCGCTTCTTCTTAGGCTCATCTCCATTATTACTCACCAAGCGGCTCAACCTCTGGTCAAACCTGCTTTCAAAGCTCTGGATCTGGTTTTGAGTAAAAGGGCCATCTCTCTCGAAGAAGTTATTAAAGCGTATGAGAAGAACATCTCACAAAGGTATTCGACTCATAGTTCCAGCTTGGATGTTCTGTCTAGCTGGGACCATTTTATTTCAGATATATTTGATTGGATGGCTCTCGCAGACGTCTCTCCGGCCGCAGGGAAGTGCCTAGTTACCCTATTCGGCCAAATGAAAGGTAATACAAATACTTATATACCAGATAGCACGTTCCTGTGGCAACGCTGGATCAGAAATGGGCTTGATAAAGATCCTGCCATTCTTGAAAATGTGAAGAATTATCTTTTCCCGTCACTATTTAGATTTGATCGGCCAGGCTCAATACTCTTTTTAGAAGATCTGAACGGGCAGAAGTCAACATCAGATCTGAAAAACACGAGGGACCAAATTTCTCACTCGTTGCTTCAATTAGTGGCAATTGAAGCTGGGAAGAAGGCCGGATTGGTAGAGGAACCAAGTATGTTATCTCTCAACACTTCGTCTATTTCAGGCTAATAGTTGCAGACTCTATGGAGGCATATAAAGCCAC
The DNA here is from genome assembly GCA_000827325.1 of Oidiodendron maius Zn. Taxonomy (NCBI): domain Eukaryota; kingdom Fungi; phylum Ascomycota; class Leotiomycetes; family Myxotrichaceae; genus Oidiodendron; species Oidiodendron maius. Next base: position 1,686,346 of record KN832870.1, on the reverse strand, counting down.
GAACAGGACGACAAAGCCTATAGAACTCCAAGAGGATGTGATAGGTGTACTTATTACATCTGAAGTAAATACTGTTAGATCACTTGCATTTTCTGTGTTGGTGGCATCTTCATCTCCACTCCGACCATTTACTTCTACGACTCTCGATATTTTGCAGTCTCATATGGGAATCTTGTACGCGGATACAGATGCAAAATTTCGAACTGACACCCTCAGCAACACTAGAAAGCTGATCGAAAGATTCCGTGGAGCAACGGCCTATCTAAACAGAGAGCTTGAGGATTTATCTCGGATATATGGTCCGGAACCTTCGACAAATTCTGAAGGGTGTGGTTTATATGGCCAAATTCAAAATATTCTAAAGAGACATGAGGAGTTTATTGAATGGTTCTTGGAGTTCTTACTTGGAGAACTTATTCCAACTGTATCCTACCAGCGCCATATTACAGCTCTCAAAGCTACTAGATTGTTACTCCAATCCGGCATACTCGATAGTTTGGCGCCCCTAAAGTCGATTGCAGTATCGAATACTACGTCCTGGCATTATAGGATCAATTTCTTCACGTCATCCGCGATGCGACTTCTCCTGGATCTTCTTATGGACCCATTTGAAGATGTTAGAAGCAGTGCTGCTGCTCTTCTGAAGCTAGCATATATTGAAGATTTTGCTGTTGAAGGTCCGGGCCACGAATCAAACTATCATAAATCGACATTGGTACAAACTAGAATCCCAATTCAGCGCCTTGTATATTCACCAATCATGGATAATAGACTGTATGACATTCAGAATAGAGCAGCAAATAATGCGGAAGCAGAAAGGGGTCATACCTCCTTGGTAAATTTCATTTCTCGAGCGGAAGACCTTGCCCGAAGGACTGGTCGTGCTGACTATGGCGATGGAGTTGCACGTTGCTATGACCTTCTCTATAGCCTCCTCCCATCTACCGACTCCCGTCTGAAGTTAGTTCGGAATCTCGTGCATGACTTAGGAAGTAAGATATGTATTGGAGAGCAAAACTTAGCCAAAGCAGTCTCAGATGCCCCTGTTCATGGAACATTCGCTGCTCTAAAGTAAGAGGTTATTTCATCTTCGCCAAATGGCTGCTGATTTGCTGTTGATAGCCTTATATGGGAAACAATTGACCTTGAAACAGACTTTCTATCACTAGATGGAAGATCTGTCATCACTGACTGGAAAATATTGCAGGCTGAGATATTGTCGCAATGTTCTCTCATTTGGGGCCATGTAAAAAACGTGCTCTGTAATGATTCGCCGGAGGGCCATTTGCCACAAGGTCTTGACGAGAGTGATATTGTCGATACCAAAGATGTCTTGAGTTACAGCTTTCGAGCAATACATGAGTCGAAGTAAGTACTGCAAAATTTTTACGTATAACTACGGATTTCCTAACAAAAGCACACCAGTAATCTCATGAGAAGCATGGCCACCAAGGTCAAGTTCACTTGGAAAGATGGTTCATCTATAATTCCGTTCGAAGTCTTTAAAGGTATTGGGGAACTCACATTTGATCAGCTATCTAGTTTGCGACACCGCGGAGCCTTCTCTACTGTAGCATTAACATTTGCTAGGTGCTGCCAACTTACCCAGACCAAAGCAGCATTGGATGAAATGACGGGCTGTGATCTTCTACAAAGATGGTACCAGGTATGATATTGAAGCACAGAAAGAGATAAGTATATTAACATTGGCAGGGTGCTTTGAGCTGCATTTTCGAACAGACTTCAACAACGAGGCGTTCAGCTGGAATTCCTATACTATTGACAAGCATTTTATCTGCAAATGCGGAAGAACCTGCCTTCCACGACGTCATAACGGAACTTGTTTCCCTGGCCAAGAAGCAAGTTCAACTGTCAATAAAAGAGGAAACTAGTCTACCCCAAGTCCACGCTATGAATTGTCTTAAAGAGATCTTCAAAAGCTCTGCACTGGGCAACAAAACCGAACCTTATATCGCTGAATGCTTGCAACTGGCCGCAGATAATCTTACCTCTGAGGTGTAAGTAAATTGGGCTTTGTGGCAGAAATTACTTGCTAACAGCGATGTAGCTGGGCAATTCGAAATTGCGGTTTGCTTTTATTACGAAGCCTAATTGACTGTTTCTTCGGTACAAGCGAGAGCAAAGTTTACACCGAAGCTGGTTGGGACGGCCTATCAATTAGACTATCCTATGAGAGATACCCATCTCTTCCGGAACTACTACTCCACCTCCTCGATACTAGTACCAATCACCCAGATACGATAAGAACGCCGAATACTGGCGCAGTTGAATCAGTTTTTCCGACCCTCGACATTATAAGACGTGCTGGCCCACCTCCAACTCATCGCGATGAGATATTTAAACTTGTAGCAAAACATCTCAGCAGTCGAATATGGCACGTTAGGGAAATTGCTGCGCGAACAATATGCACTCTTCTGCTACATGAGGGTTGGCTATCTGATCTGATCGTCCTAATAGACAACTTGCAGCCATCGAAGAATCATATACACGGGTCCCTATTAGCAGTTAAATTCATTCTTGAGCGTCGCCTAGAACTGGATCCTCTTTCAGCGACTGGTAAGCAGAGTAATTAAAGCTTTATACTGGCATTTCTAACTCTTTCTTAGATGGCTTAACTTGCATTATATCTTCCTTGACAAAGTCCAAGGCAGTAGAAATTTACAAATCCATACACCGAGATATTCTCGCAGTCTATCTGGAGGTTGAAAACACAATCGCAAAGGTTCTTTTATCTCAGCCACCAAACAGCGGTAAAGGCGACAGCGCATCAGTCACTAAAGATGTTATAGCGCAAATATTTGCTAACAATGCGGTCAAAGAATTTGTTGGGATGAAGAAAAAATATCTCGACGAATTCGTCGAATCAACTGGAGCTGAAACTCTGAGCAACACAATAGTTCGCAGGGCAATATATTCTGCAGCACTCTTGGAGGACGAGTCGGTCCTTCAAAGCCTCTTCGGAGATATTGCAGTACTTAACACTGATATTGTCTTGGTTGCGCTTGACTGTGTTTCTGTTGCATGGAAAAATAAAATTTCGATTAAAAGTCTTTACGGAGTATCGAAGGCATATATTAATCTTCTGGAAGCTTCGAGAAATCCAGAAGTCTGTGCACGCATATGCTATGAACTTGCAAATATTCTTGACAAATCATTCGCGTTGATAAAGACATTTGAGCCAATGGATTTTGGAGATTTTGGAACGATAGGTATCGACCTCAACCATGCAATCTGTCAACTTGGCATGACGTTACGACGCAACGACAATCCATCCTTTTCTAATGCACGGATTAGAATTAGCGGCTTCCTTTTCATTAATGAACATACATCCTACGGGCATAATCAAGTCCCGAAGGGAGAATACAATTCCCTGATGAATGCGTGGGGCCGGTTACTTTGGGAAGCGGGAGACTCGAGTAATGTATAATTTGCGTGCCCGAGTTGATTTATCGATATTAATGATGACAGGATTTTGATACTCGGCATGCAGCGGCTGAAGCTTTACAATCATTTTTCAACTACCCGAACACAGAGCAAAGTCAATATGAAAGAGAACACATGCTTTATCCTTTGCTTGCGCTATATGACACCTTAAACGATGATGATGATGAGATTCGTGACTTGAGTGCCCGGACAGTATCGACATTGCTACAGAGATCTTTCATCCCACTGGCAGCTCGTGTGGAGTTGGTGAATCATATCAAGCGTTTACATGGAGGTAACCTCTTATTTTATTGGAGTTCAATCTGCCGGATGACTGGGAATGACTTGTATTCATCGAAAGTTGGATTTCCTCTGCTTGAATCTGCAGAGGCTCAATTCTCTAGAGCTCTGAAGAATGATGATTCGTTGTTTGTAGAGGAAGAACAGAATCTTTTTGTTGACGAGGTCAGAGAAACAAGACTTTGGGCTAAGGTCTTTGAGGAGACTGATTTGTTATTCTTCTCAGAAGCCAACTTCGATAGCTCATGGGGGAAAGCATACACTGCTTTGAGTGTTTGGGTTACTGACGGTCTGGCGACGATGACTGGCCTCTTTCATGGAGACGACGGCCCACTTGGACGGACATCAAGGCCTGCTGTCTTTGCAATCTGCATGAGGGTTCTTATAGCAGCAAAAGCGATCACTTTGAATAACCAAAAAAGGCCTACACCTGGTGATAGTTCGCAATATCCTATGGCTCTGTTGTCTGAGGATATTACTGCTGCACTGAAGCGATTTACCTCGCTTGGATTGAGGAGAAATATTCACGGAAGCTTGATTTTTGAAGTCTAATGGGATTGAATATCTATCCCCGGAGTTATATTGATCCAGACATTTTCATCTCCCAGGGAGACGCGTTTACGGAGTATAAAGTAGTCGCGCTTCGATCTGATCTTTCACCAACACAAACTTTACACAACACTGCAGGACACAATCACTCAAATCCATAGTCTTCCTTACAGGAGATTAATCAGTAAGCCGCATGGATCTTCTTCTTTTCCCTTCCAAAGTCTTTTATTTGAATGCTGATTATTGGACGCCACTGCATAGATCGATTCAGCCTCATCTCAAGCACAAACCTAAGTCTAACAAGGCTGCCAAGTCCCAACCGCCAAGATGCGTGACAACGTCCTTATCGCCATCTTGGTCATCTTCTCCTTCTTCCTTGCGCTCGTCATGTTCTATGTGGGCTTAATGCAAGTTACTAAATGGGTTACACGCCATCCTTCTCGTGTGAAGTATCACAACTAACTCCTGTCACAGGCTTGCAATGCGTATGAGAACACCTTCTATCATTGACCTTGCCTTATGCTAACCAATCTTCTTTCAGCGCGAATAAGAGGGCAGCGCGTAATGCAGCTCGCGCGTCCACTCGAGCTACGGTGGTAACCCCGGAGGTTCCAGAGGTTTAACTTGAGAGATTCATCTCGCAATCTGTAGCCAAACATCCGTCGGTGTTACGGAAAGGGGCATCATGCTGAGAGATGAGGATATCAGAGGCTCAAGGAAGGAATCACGCGTTGCTTATGATTGGTATTGAGATCGTATGATGGAGAGTTAATCAGCCTTTCAAACAAATGCACATTTTCCCCGTAAATTAAGGCGATTCTTCAATAGAGTGCTCTTATTTCGTTGCATATGACTTGAATGTAACATATTCAGAGGCCACCTAACTGCAATGTTAATTCGCCGAGAAGCAGGTATCAGATCCTAAGTACGTCCACGTCTCAATCTAGACACAATTGACCTTTCATGAAGGTGAGGAGATATATTAAGGTGTCGACGGACTTCAAACAAAAATATAACGAGAGCAACAAAAGCCGTGATAGCGAATTAGTAGTCCCAGCAATAACAGCAATAGCAGACAAATAGGAACACAAGCGAAGCAAACAAGAATTCTGTAGTGCTTCGCTCCTCTCTGGAGTTGCCCGTCAGCGTTCTGTGAATTTTTGGCACCGCGGTATGAATTAGAATCTCATCGTGAGTGGCAGTTACGATTGCAGTAATTTGATCCAATGATCCCATATATATGATGGCACAGTAATGATCTAGATGGAACTGTTATTTATATTCTCATGCGGTGCTCGTCACTTAGATTAAAGTTGTCGTCTTGGCCTGCAGGCGTCCGTATAGCGACGATCCATATGCGCACACCTTCCCGGCCCGTGCACGCCCCTCGCTTCGTCATTGACGAGACATCAGCCTGCGTTCCTGGACTCTCGTTGCTCCAGGCTGAACTTCAGCGTTTATTGCTTAGCACCAGACGACACACAACGTTCTCTGTTTGCGGCAGAAAGCTCTAGAAGGAGCAGCCAACTGTGCATCATGTGGAACGACGAGGACAATAACCCGTACGGGACCAGCTTTGAGCGTCGCGACTCATCTGCCTCCTCTTCCGCCAACAATCCCCCTCGTAAGTTTCGCAACTTCAAAGCTACTTTCACTCCTGCATTACAAGATGATGCACTCCATTTGCTTGTATGATGCTGCTGATCCAGAGGCTGATATTGACTGGCAATGCATAGAGCATGCCCACGCCGGCACCGGCACCCCATCTACGACCAGTGAGCACGCCGAAAGCGAGACGGAAACCCGGTCCCGGCAATATGAAGATACCAGCGCCGGCAGCGATGAGGAATATGGAGGTTCGACGCAAGTTGCTCCGAAGATGAAGAAGGGCGGGTACGACAGTCGAATCGAACAGATTCTCTACGAGAACCCAGATCTACCAATTCTAATAGTGGAGGCGGGTAAGAGCTTGGAGAGCGGGGGAAAATTCATTGTTTATACTATACGAACTGGAGTACGTCGGCAGTTTCCATCTGGTGCCGTGCGCTGACCTCCCCGCAGGATCTTGAAGTTCGTCGGCGATACTCAGAATTTGCTTCCCTCAGAGATGCCCTCTCGCGATTACATCCCACACTGATCATACCGCCTATCCCAGAGAAGCATACGATGGCCGATTATGCTGCAAATCCGACCAAGGCAAAGCAGGACCAGCAGATTATCGACTTACGGAAACGAATGCTAGCTGTCTTCCTCAATAGATGCCGCCAAATGGACGAGGTCCGGAATGATGGCGTTTGGTGGAGATTCCTTGATCCAAATGCAAGCTGGGTAGGTATCATAATCCCTAATATTTATTTTCCCTCTAGCTGATGCGAATAAGAATGAGGTTCTACATTCCCACCCTACCTCATCTATCCCGAAGTCTAATATGAAAACCCCGCCTCTCGACCCCGCCAATCCTTCGCCTGCGCATGCATTCCTTCCCGTCCCTGCTACATCCGCCAAGCTCAAGGCTGGATCTGTTCCGACTGCGAACCCGCAGGGAATACCGCACCAGCCACCCGAGTACAATCCTGCCACTCTAGTCTTTGGGCGGTTTCCTCCCGAATCTCAAAATCTCACCGAACAGGAGCTAGACCCCTATTTCATTAGCTTTGAAGCAGGGACGAAAGAACTTGAGACGTTGTTAACAGGCCCCATCGAAAAAGTCAATCGCCGAACGGTGACCCATCTTTCTTCATTATCAAGTGACCTTGCTGAGCTCGGTGCTCGATTTAATGGCTTCTCACTCTCCGAGCCTTCACCGTCCCTTGCAGCAGCTATTGAACGAGTTGGCCAAGCTATTGACTCTTCATATATTGCAACAGAAGAGTTATCAGGGTCGCTTGGCGCAAGCTTTGCTGAACCAATGCGAGAGAGTGCACAGTTTGCTGGAGTTGTTCGCAGTGTCCTACGTTATCGCATATTAAAGCGAGTTCAGCAAGAGATGACGATTGATGAATTAGCCAAGAAGAAAGCACTCCTCGAGTCCTTAGAGCGAAGCGAGGCCGAAGCTAGACGGATTGATCAGTATCTCAGCAACAGCACTGCAGGACTTCCTCGGCGATCCACATCTTCGGCGAGAGACTCTGCTCCTCAGAGAAGAGAGAATAACCAGGAAGACACGGCTTCCATAGATTCAGATTTCCCCCCCACACATGGTGACCATGGCAGCCCACCTTCGGCTGCTCAAGGAGCGCCACAGCAAGATGGGTCATCTCCCGCTCACCGAAAGAACTCAAGCGGCAATTTCATCACCAACAGGATATTTGGTCGCATAAGCCATGCTGTGCACGGTGTGGTGGATGTTGATCCTGAGAGGACACGGAGGGATCTAATCGGTAAGACACGAGAGCAGATCGGACAACTAGAACAAGCCAAACTGGCGTCAGAACAAGATGTTCGGGATGCCAGTGCTGGAATTTTGAAGGATCTAAAGCGCTTCCAAGCGGAGAAGGAAGATGACTTGAGACGGTATATGGTAGGTGTCCACATGCTTCCAGATTTTCACAATGTGTGTGCTAAATACGCCCCAGCTGGCCTTTGCCAAGAGTCAAATCGAGTGGGCGAAGAAGAACAAGGATACTTGGGATGAGGCCAAGGCTGAGGTGAATAAAATAAGCGAAAACTGATGATCCTTCGATGATAATGTCTGAGGTGCGAAAGGAGGGTAATGATTGTTGATGACATGAAGGAGTTCGAGGATCCCTTGTATAATCAACGGCTGCTATGACAGCAATAGGTCGTTAAGTCATCAGACACGAGAAAGAAGACCAATACGAGATTCTTTTCTCAAAGGATAGATTTCTATTTGATAGAGCTCGATCTAGTGGGCCGACCCTTTAGTTCTATGCTGGTCAGCATCTAAAAAATATCGTTCTAGTCTCGCCTCGTTTCTCAAGTTAAGACTCAAAAGGCCCATCTCTCTGTTAGAGACTCAGCAGATCTCCAAACCCCTCTCTCATGTTTCATAATGCATATACATGATACAGCGATCTTGGTAGTAGGATTGTTGTCCCTAAATGTTCACTCTCAGTTGGCCTGCCTCCTCTGGTCAACTTCTCTGATAACCTGCTCGAGCCACCAAACGTGAATTCTCGGATCGCCAGTCAGTTCGGGATGGAAGCTAGTTCCAAATACATTGGCCTGTCGGACAGCAATGATATCTTCAGCCTCGGCATCCAGTCTCTGCTTCGCGGCCTCGTCCAGAGCAGCGGCTCGGCCGTGTAAGACGCCCATAACCTCGACATCGCCTAGGTGGAAGTCTTTCACCACGGCTGTATCAACAGGTTTTGATGGTGCAACCACAGTCCCATCTATTACCACTTCCCTTTCTTGGCGGCCACCAACAACTGGAAGGACTTTTTCGACGATAGGCGCTCTTATAAAAATGGCTCTGAAAGGGTCCGCCTTCGTATCAAACCCCTTCCCACCAGGATTCCGTAGAAATGGAAGATCCAAGTTGGCTTGAAAGCTCTCGGTCTGCCTCCCGAAGTGGTTGCGATTGACTCGAACATCCAAACCTCCAATAAGCTCTTGCCCGCCATTCTTGGTGCGATTTGCCGATTCTGCAAGCAGAATCAACCCCGCGCAGGTTCCCCAAGTCGGCTTTCTCAGTACCCTATAAAGCAGATCAGCACCTCATCTGATCATAAAGAGGGGAGCATGATATACTTGACGAAATCACGAAGAGGCTCGAGGACACCAGAACGCTCTGCCACCAACGACATGGTGGTGCTCTCGCCGCCGGGAATGATCAGGGCATCACATGCCGCCAGCTCAGCTGCAGTACGGATCTCCGCAAAGGCCCATCGTCTCTTGACGGCGTTATCTCTAGAAGCCAGGATCTGGGCAGCCTGTCTCAGTAACTGCACGTGCTCATTAAAAGCGCCCTGCAAGGCGAGGACACCGACGGTCACGTCAACACTAGGAGACATCTTGGGATGTTTTGTGGGGTTACAACTGAAGGTCACAAGCTCCTCTAGACAACTGAGTATTTATAAGGGGTGGAGTTGTCAGACACAAACAACGCATGCCTGTAGCCCATTGTATATTTCTCGCCTTCTCTCGGCTTTTCTTATGACTGACTCTCTCCCTTCCGATCCGATAACGACGGGCCGGCAAAAAGAATCGAAACCCGTGGCCACTCGCCTAATTAGCCCAAAACAGCGCATCTCCCCGTAGGCGGAATATCCTTAGGGGTACGTACCCTTTAGTACTGATTCCTCTAAAAAGAAGCAAACCCACCTCAACATCCCTACCCCTCCTATGTTCTCTTCACTTCCTCCTCCGTGAGAGGACCACGACGGTCTGCATAATTCGACATAATCCTAGTCTCCTCTCCTCTCGTCATTTGTTCTACAATATGTCTACCGTCCTCTACTACCTAGGGATCCCCGCTGCCGCCTACTTCGCCCTCACCGTCTTCCTCTATATGCTGTCCCCCGTAATCCCACTAGCTGGTTTCTTTGCACGGCTGCTCGCCGCATACGTCTGTCTGATAGCCTGCGCATCCTACGGCGTCGCCATCTCGATCCTGCTCCGGCTCGTTGGATACGGGGGAATTTCACAATGGGCTGTCGCAAGGTCTTTCAAGTACACCATGAAGTACGCAACCGGTGTAGAGTTCTCGATCGATGACCCAAACAACTACCTGAATACGTACCGGCCAGCGGTGTTCATTGGGAATCACCAGACAGAGCTCGATGTGCTCATGCTCGGCTATATCTTCCCACAATACTGCTCCGTGACCGCCAAGAAGTCGCTGAAAAGCGTCCCCTTCTTAGGCTGGTTCATGAACCTGTCGGGCTCTATCTTCATCGATCGTGCCAACTCGACGAGCGCAAGGAATGCAATGGCTGGCGCAGCGGAGGAGATACAAAAGAGAAGGCAGAGCGTTTACATGTTCCCTGAAGGCACGAGGAGCTACGCCAAAGAGCCGCTGCTTTTGCCCTTCAAGAAGGGAGCTTTCCACTTAGCTGTCCAGGCCGGCGTACCAATTGTTCCAATTGTGGTCGCAAACTACTCGAATGTGCTGTATGTACAAGGCTGGAAGTTTAATTCTGGCACAATTCCTATTAAAGGTGCGTGCCTGCTATGGTATTTTATGGATATGTGCTAATCCTAATAGTCCTCAAGCCAATTGAGACAAAAGGCTTAACTGCAGCCGATGTCGACTCCCTCACGCAAACGGTGAGAGAGTCGATGCTAGAGGAATTGATGGCCTTAACAGCCAAGGCCAGGGGAGAGCCCATTGTCATGCCAGCGCAAAATCAGGGAGACAGAGTAGTAAAAGCGACCGGTGTGAAAGTGCAATGAGTGTGGAGATAAAAATGGGATAAATATGCATACAAGAGAGACGAGAAACGATTGAGAATGATCTTGCATGTATGGCGTACGGACATGCGTTGCACACGCCGCTCGCGGGGTGGCCGTGCTCAGGATATACCCCTAGATGTTGGTAGTAACAACAAGCCTAGATTACGATATTTACTTGCCGGACCACGAAGGAAAAAGAGCCTTCTTCAGTACTATAACTCCGACTTTTCCACCCCCAGAACAGTCTCTATCGCCTTCGTCACAATTTCTTTATCTCCCTGCCGGGTCATCATCCTCGGTGCAGCATTCGCATCCGCCCAGATCGTATCATAATTCTCGTACGCCTCCTGCGTTCCTTCGACCTTCGCAATCGTAGAATCCGCTTTCGCGATGAACCAGAAAATAATCTTCCACACACCAATCGAGTTTCGCTGCTGCACCGCAATTGGCTCCGTGCCCAGCGGCTTTTCTCCCGCCTCGCCGTTTTCCTTCTCCGCCTCAGGGGACAGTGGAGCACGATGAGGGAAGGCGTGAGGAAGCAGCTCGCATCGGATCCCGGTCTCCTCGAAGGTCTCGCGCACGGCGGCGCTCTCGAGTGTCTCCGAGGTGTTCTTTCGGCCCTTGGGGAGGAGGTGTTGCTTCGATGTGCGGTTGAAGATGAGCAGGACTTTCTTGGTGGTGGGGTCTATAGTAACCGTGCCACAGCTGATGACGAATTGGGAAGAGAAGTGGAGGGATTGCCGGGATGGCATCGTTTTGGCGGGGGTGAGAGGTTCTCAATCGGAGAGATTATTATACTTTGTTACGCCTGGAATATATCACAGTAGACATAATGATGATGATTATTTCCTGTGAAAGAATCGTATTAGTCTTCAATAATGGCGATTACTCACTGTGCAGAAAAATATTTATATTTCGCTGCCTGCTGGGGAAGACTCATTCAAAATCAGAGACATTCAGGGGTGTGCAGTGCACGGACTCATACTTACTTTGAACCTAGTGCGTACTACCATCTCACGCCTTTTTGCACTTCATCCCGTCTATCTTATAGCTTCAGACTCTTCACGTTGGGATAAATAGGACAGGTATATCCATTTAAGTTAGATGGGCCTAACGATTTATGCCAACCTCATCCAGAAAACGCTGTCATAGTTGCTGTGTTTTCTCCATGTATATGTCAGAGATCTGTATACTGGATTGAGTGTGCTCAAGTGACTGCACTCTATAGTTTTGAATATGATTCTGGCCTCAATGTCTGATATTAATTCAGAAATTATCAATGATGTTTTCGAGGCCGTTTGGAATCTGTTCCAAGCCTTCCAGCGCATTGCGCCCTGGTGTGGAGATATAGATAAGATCTCTTCATTACACTTGAATGTACTAGTTTGCTTTGCATTCATGCCTCTCCCAATGGAGAGGGCTGCAGTGAGAGGCCTCACACGTCATGGATACTCGTGAATGTTCCCTAGAAACAAGGGTACTTCGCATCTTAAGCGCTGGATTGTTCCAAATCACGTGCTTGCAATTAGCAGGCGAGGTGAAAAGGGGGCTGTAGTAATCACGCCAAGACTGTCTTTCACTTGGAAAATGCCTTTCGTAACATGTATTTGAAATCAATATATTTTGGGTAAGTGATGCAAAGTTTGGAGGGCGAGAAAAACACAACTGTTGGTCGACGTGACGCAAAGCGAGGGGATAGGCGACTCTGGCTCGCCAAACAACATATCCAAAAGCCAAAATGTTGCCTCAGAACCGCAGCAGGAGATATTTAATTCAAAGCTATTTTTATATCATATAAGGAGAAGTCATACTTGACTAAACAAATTTTTTTTCACATATATATATAGCGTAGAGGCTATGAAGTAGCTGAGAACGATTTCGCTGAGCCCACGCTTCACCTCGTTTACAGACCTAACTTTATAATTCAAATTTGGCGATTTCCTTTCGCAACTAGCTGGGATAGCCCAGTGGTTGCTGGGACCAAGGATTTGGTGGAAGAAGAGTAACCCCTGCCTCGTTGTGCCGATTTCAATGTAAGCCAGCGTTGCGCAGCGCCTTCTCCAGTCTAAGACACGTACCCCTTTGAGACTACCGCGTTTCGAGTACTCTCGGCCCTCAATTGGCGAAGTCCCTTCCTATGATCCAGGCGAGATGGATGCTACCTATGCATCTCGTCAACCAAAAAATACCTGCGCATAAGACGCCTCGTCCCAACGCAGATCCCCCACTGGGGAACTTGGGAGAAGACTCAACTCCTCGGAGGAGATAAAGCCCAAGATTTTTTTGTGTTTTTTGTTTCCCCTCAGAGGTAAGACCTTCATATTGTATATATTTCCTTCTTTTAGTTGCTTGTCATGTAATGGATATCTTGTTTGATTTCTTCGTCACCATCTCGCGTACTATCTCGAGACGAATCTTCAATGTTGAAGCGTGACCCCGCCTTCTGAGCAAGCACAAAACCATAGCGGACTTTATGTAATCTGCTGCGGATATCTGCATGTGGTACTGCCGCCATATTTCAAGAGTTGTAACCCAAATAACTTACAAATTCGGTTATCGTTGTAGACAGAGTCTTTGATAACTCAACACAACTGATTATTTAGATCTGCATGAAAGACGAATGAGATAATTACCGTCCTCAAATGTGAATCTACAAGAAAATTACTACCTGGAATCATTGTCCAACCGCAGGTTGGTGGTGAGCCGATGAAACGGTATACATGGCTCTTTGAAGGAGATATCGAAAAGAGACCTGGCCAGGAGCATCAGCAGTAACCCATTTGGATCATTACCTAAAACCTGCAATCCTAGGAAAGTGAATGAGCTCGTGACTAGAGAAGACCTGACTTTAATGGGTAGAGAACTGGATGACGAGTTTATATATAAGATATGCGGTTGGCATTGGAGAATGAGGGTCACCATCGATAAACTTTTGGACGTGTGGAATATCAAGCGCGGATGTCCGTCAAGTAGTGGAAACTGCAAGGTGTTCGTTCATATTTGATTGCTCTAAGCATATCTTGTCTACCTCGGGGACTCGCCCTTACTCTCTATATCGTATCATCGCACCTTCCCTTCGAAGTCTTTGGTATTGTTTACCAGCTCCTGGATTCCCACCCGCATTTCTCAATCCTCCGTCTCCGTCTCTATATTTTCTCAGGACTTTATTCTTCGCCTGACTTATCCATCCTTCCAAAACCTCTCGATTAAAGTAAACAGCAATTTCAACATGAAGTACTCAACCCTTATTCCCTTCGCCTTCACATATCTCGTCAACGCTAATGCCCTAGTCGGCCGCGCGAGATGCACAGACAAGTGTGCAATGGCAATTGTTTCTGATCCGAACCCAGCTGTGCATGCAAGCCAGATACAAGACTGCCAAGATTATCTTGGAAAGACATACTACCCGACAACAAGGTAGGTGCAACTCGTAGCCCCCTCACACCGAGCAATAGAAGGGCGACTTTAACGCCGTTTATTTAGTGTTCTCCATACGGCTACAATGACCATGATTCGAAATAACGACGGCCCAACCCTGGCACCGAATACCGTCGAAGAATCCAGGTACTCCGCTCACTTGGCCCAGGGCACGGCTGTCGCAACGACCCAGGTGGTCTCATCAACTGCACCCCCACTGTACGCAGCCGAACTTTGCCAGCAGCCTCTCTTTGGCTTTCAAGGCGTCTTCGCTGCATACTCCTCCGCTTGTGCCTGTGCTAGTGCATATGGCGCTGGCGCCGACGCGCCATTCTATGTGAGTTTGTATTGTATACCCCCGACATCAATAGACAAGCTTCTAACTTTTAACTCTTGCAGACCAAAATTTACACGAAGAACGTAGTGCGCACAGTATCTCGCTTTAAGATCCTGGCCGTCCCTCTAGAAAAGGACAAACAGACCTTCTATCTAAACATTCGGATAGATACACTGTCTCAACATGGTGGTAGCATTCCTGCCCGTCTCACGAACTCTTCAGAGGAAGCCAGTGTTTTCGAATTTACGGCAGACCATAATCTTCGACTGTATCATTCAGAGCTACTGGCGGGCACCGATCGCGAGTTCGCGCGTAGTCAGATTGCTGGACACGAGACTCGATACTCCGGTTTACAGTTCGGGTGGTCTCCCACAGCCCGCCTATCCAAATACCTTGTTCCTCGCACATTCATCGTCGATATGCAAGCTGGCCAGATCGGGCATCAGCTGAGGACAATAGTCAACGAAACGTTCTCTACCGACGTAGTTGGCACAGACGATGGACAAGTTCATCTACCTGTTGGTGACCGAAAGGGACCCGACGACAAGCTACAGGAGACCAAAGAGTTAACGACCTTCTACAAGTTGGAGGCTGTTGAGCTGGAATAGACCGCTGCATCTGAAGCAAAACACTTGGCTCCTGGGAAAGGGTGGAGGAATAAGTGAGAAACTGGAAGTCCATTGCCCTAAAACTAGACATGGGACACTAAGAGTGGTAGGAACTCGTGTGCTCATACATACCCATTCATTAATAGGAGGCATCCGCGTAAACGGGAGCTGGTGCAGTCCAAGAGACTGCACCTAATAACCTATAATTCCTTCTTCTACCCAACTAAGCTATTCAATGAAGTCGATTGTATTCGTAGGTTCTGAAGGTAGTGCACTGCCAGCAACTGTCAATATTAACCCTATTACCAGAGCATTAGACGGAGGCCAATATGCTGTCTTTTCAGATAAGCAGTATTTGCGCTGTTCGTGACCAGGGTCCACATTCACATGTCTTTTTAATACGAGGCTGTGCGAGGCCGACGGCTAAAGTTGTAGAAAGGGTATTACACCCTCTCTGGTGTTTATTAGGCCCTATAATCAGAAACTATGGAGCAAATGCTATGCATTCAGGTATATCGCATATCTGCAAAGGGGGGGTGGGGGGGGAAGCCAATCGCCGTGGAAAATAAAATGTCCCATCTGGCACCGTCCAACAGAATGAAAATCGGTCGCAAATCCTCTCCCCTCTCTATTCCGCCTGCACGTAGTAGTCATAGATTAGTCTGACCTTGAGGACCTGGTCGCCCTTAGTCACCACGACCCTCCTCGTGTAGCGGCGCTCGCCATCGATCTCCGCGAAGCCCCAGATCATGTCGGCGGTCCAGCCGGCCACGGCCTCGACGTGGCTCTGGATGTGCAGCTCACCCTCCGGACCGCCTTTCTCCTCGTCTCCCTCGAGCCACCCCTCCTTCAAGTAGGCGTCTTCGATGGCATCGGTATTGATGAAGCGCGTCTGACCATGCAGCTTGCCGAAGATGTGGTCCTCGTGCTCGCGCTTCTCCCAGTCCAGGGTGCGCAGCTCCGTGGTGCCCTGCAGCCCGCCGGTGGTGACCTGGTCGATGTCGATGTGCACGACCCCGGCATCGTCCTTGTACTGCTTGACGTTGAGGTAGACGGTGGCCAGGCTGATGAGCGAGCGGGTAATCCAGCTGACGCCTTGAAGCGCGAGGACTGGGTCAGGGTCGTCGGAGAGAGTCTTGTTCTGGAGAAGGGGAGTAAGTCAGTATTTTGTTTGCATGTTTTGGCGTTGGTGGCTTGTGTTCAGGGGAGTATCGGGCGTAAATAGGGGCACGTACCATGTAGAAGGTACCTGAGAGGTCTTTGATCGTGACGGAGGCTGGCGCTGCCATGATGGGAAGTGGGATGCGGGGTACAATCTGGACTGGCGCTGCGATGCGTCGTAAACTAGAGCAGAGAGCAAAAACGGAGCGAAAGAAACCGTCTATAAGCAGAGGGGACCGGGGATATATAGGATCGAAATACACAAGGAAGACGAGGTGAATGGATATCCATTTGCCCCATGCAGCAGTTCAAGTGGCCGCTGAACCCATATGAAGCCGAGGTGGTACAGTGGAGGGATGATGCCTTGTGGCCTCGTTGCCTTATGGACTGAAAGGAGAGAAGCCCAAATTGGGGATTTGTGCCCGTCGTGCCTAGTTTTGACTCTAAAGAGTTAGTCTCGATCGCTTGCATCTTATCCAATCACCATTGGGAGATATAGATAACGAACCTCCCGCAAGGCTCTCCTCCCATCGAGGATATCTCCAAGAAAGCGGGGTTGGATGTCAAGCTATAATACGTATAAGACGCTGCCAAGCATGCGAAGGACATGCAGGACGCCAGTCACGATTGCATCACTGGCGGTGACATCGTGGATGGCGGTATAGACATCGACTCGCAGTCATAGGTTTATATGTACCCAAAAGGAGGGCAGGCTATTCAGGAATGAAAACAAAATAGTTTTTGATATCAGGAAAATTAATACTACAGTGTGATGACATATTCCCCATTCTTCAGTCTGTATAATAACCATCCGTAGGCAAGGTACAAATTCATGCAAATCAGTTCTTAGGGAGGTACTTAATCCCTCTACGAGGACAAGTGCCATGCCCGCTGCCAGCGGGTTCCACCCCCACGAACTGCCCATTCTGCACGCTCCCTTTGACGTTGAACGAGTACCAGGCCTGGTTCAGCGCGCCACGACGGCATCCCAGGATCACGGCGCCGCCGGAGATAGTAGAGAGCGCGGCCTGGATCTCGTCGGCATCGTAGGTCCGGTCATGTGAGGGGGTGATGCCTGCTGCAGCGAGAGCCTTGTATGTATCCAGCGTCTATATCATGTTGGTCAGTAACCCGCCACTCAATGGCCCATTTCCATCTAAATATATGTAAAGAAGAGGCAAAAAAAAAACGCACAAAAACTAACCTTGAAAACCTCAACCGCCCTCGTAAAGAAGTCTACCACCTCGTCGCCCTCATTATAATCATCACCATAGCAGCTTGGCGACAGTGTATTAATGCACGTGCCGTGCTTGCTCCACTCGTGCTCCCAGAAGCTCTCGGCGGACCCGCGGTCCGGCAGCCAGAACGTGCGCATGTATTCGAGCAACTCAGTCTGTCTCGCGCCCTCGAGGATGGTGGTGATGCTGTGGTAGGTAGGAGCGTAGTTACAGAATTGAGGATAGGTGCCATCACACAGGTCGGGCCTGAAGGTAGGGAGTTAGTGAGTGGGGGGTTGCTTACGGGACGAGGTTGAGAGTGGTTGATATCGGGGTTTAGAAAACCGGAGGGTAAGGGGGGATTGGTTATGGATACGCATAGAGATGTGCGTATGAACATGTACATACCAGAGACCGTGCAGCGTCCAGCTATCCTCTGGCCCTACGGCAGGACTGGTGTCCCAGAATTGGGTCTGGAGGAGCTGTCCTCCGGGATAGATGAAGCAGCAGCTGTCCGGGGCGACGGTTGTGTTGTGGCAAGACATCGGCCCATCGATGGGGCAGCTGGGAGCACTGGAGAAGTAGTTTGCTTGGGAGGAAGAAGGTGGAGCTGCCGGGGCGTTGGGGGAGGGGCTCCAGCTGCCCAAAGGGACCTGGGAGAGGAAGCCACCAGCGAGAGAGGCGATAGATGGGATGTTGACCATGTTGGAGGCTATTTGTGTGGAGGTTGGGAAAGTTGGGAGTTTTGTACCTTGTGCGATCTATTTCAGTGATGAGATGCCTCGTTGTTATTGACAAGAAAGTTCAGAGGGGATGGCAGGAGGAGTGGGAATAGGAAGTAGGTAGATAGATAAATAAGAAGCTGAAATGGATTAACCCTTCAGCTCATCAGCTATGCTGCAGTAAGGCTGACTGCCAAGAGATTCGTAACCGCGAAAGCTGTCGTCGTCGTTTATCTCCCGAATCACTTGACTAAGGTTCCCGTTCCCCTTGCAGACGTCCCGCATTGCGCCACGTGCGATGTCATCGCTAAAGCCCCTGAAATAACATAAAATGGGGACGAAAGGAATAACTTCATAATTACCTTTTATGAAAATTCGGAGTGTGCCCTTCAATTATAAAAATACGATTCCTTGGAATAGAGGCGAAGTCCATGTCATGTGGCAAGTGGCGCAATTTCATACTAATCATAAGTTTATTCGCTGCAAAAGAAGCACTAGGATATATCCTCGAGTTATCTCGATGTTCTGAACGTCATAGTCAAATACCAAGAAAGCCATGCCTACTCCTTTTCCTTGCCCGACCATGTCATGTCATTCCAGTACCAGACTGTATTCAAAGAGAGTTGTTCCGCCCACAATTCTATCGCAGCCACACCACACCACTCGACCACCCTCTAGTGTTGCACGTCAATGCCGAAGAAGTGCACCTCGGACGCACTATCTCCCTGGTTGTAATTCCCCGCTTTGAAGTAGCTAGGCGGTGAGTCCAGCTGGTATGTCGAGAGTACCTTCTTCTCGCCTCCGTTGATCGCCACGCTGAGCTCGCCCTTCTCATACGCAATGGTGTATGAGAACTTCGTTCCCACAGACACATTCCCGACCTCGGTGACAGTCTGGTCGCCGCCCTTCGCCGTGTGCTCAACGCCCATGCTGAGCACACCCTGCTGGCTGTAGTACAGCTCGCCAACGGGCCGCACCGAGACCTTGTCATCGATATGGATCTGCCCAATGCAGGTCCCGTGCGTGCTATCGTCGGCCTTGACCACCATAAGCGTCGTTGTCATGCTGTTCGAGTCGGCTTTCGGGTCCCAGCTGGCAGGCGAGCTCTCGCGGAGCTCCGTGCGGCAATGCTTGCTGTTGGTGGTGGTCACGCAGCCCGTCTTGGACGGCGAGCCGGGCACCTTCATGATCACGGCGCCGGTCGAGCTGTCGACGTAGTAATACTCCTTCTTCGGGTCAGCGTAGCTGCTGAGCTCTGATCCGGCGACGCTTTGCGGTTTTCCCGGGCTGCCAACGGGGAGCTGGAGTGTCCATTTGCTGAAGTCGATGCTCGTTGCACCAGAGCCTCCACCAGTGGGTGTCAGAATTGATGAATAATCGAAAACTGCTACCCACGTAAAACTTTTCAACACAATAGAATATTAAAATTTTAAATAGGCAGAACTATTATTTACAGCTTCTATTATATTTATATTAACTTTTTATACGTCTTAATCTTGCAGTTGTTGAAGTATTACACTTGCGAAACTTTTCGGTTATTCCTCAATTCTGACAACCACTGGTGCTCCTTCCGTCGTAGTAGAGTTTCCTCCATCTGTTGTGGTGGAGTTACCTCCGTCGCCAGAGATCGTCGAGTCACTGGACCCGGTGGTATCGTCTCCAGAAGAAGGAAGACCCGACGTCTCGCTAGGTGGTGCTGAGGATGTGCTTGGAGATCGGAGGCTCAGGCTCATAGTCGGCGTCTCCCCACCGGGAGACATCGGGGCAGGGACTGCCATAGCCACGGGCACGAGTAGCAGCGCGCCCATGATCGCTGGTCTGAGCTGCATGATCGGTGCTAAATAATATAAACGAGATAGTAGTAAGGAAAGTATGAGTATAATTATGCGGCCCGTAAATAAGTAAGAGAAGATATCATATGAGATATATATGTAACAGAGAATGGTACATCTCCAACAAGTCAGATCCCCCTTATATGCAATATGCCAATTTGCAGCTCAAATAGGCCTGGAATTCCTGGAGATGCCATGAGTACTGTACTCCATAACAGACACTTCCTCCACACTCCTTCAGGTGTCGAGATACCGGAGGGTTGGAATTCGACTTGCTGCAATCCTTCATCCTGGGCGGGAATCCTTCAGGGGAAAACTTCCGTCTGCGGAAAAGCACTCGCACAGAGCACTTGTGGCTTAAGGTTATATGCCTGTGCCGTACAGAATGTTTGATATGCAAGAATACTCCAGTGGATTCAAGTGTCCATCGGGCCACTGATGAAGTCATCATAGCTTGATACATCGCTTGATGTGTAGCACCTCGCAGCAGTTTACTTTCTGCGTGTAGAGTTTTACAGAAATTCAGATTAGCGAGAAAATTCCTCACTGACCTGATAATAGAGCTTTTAAATTATCCTGCCTCTCTCCTTCTTAAGGAAACTCGTTCACCATCATCACTTTCACCAACATCTCACAATAGCCTCAACATCCTCTACACCGACCATTGGCCCAACTCACCACCTCCCGCCCTCTTACCTATCATACCACCACTCAACACTCTCCCTATCACTCCAAATCACCTTAGCTTACTCAGGTTCCTCACCTTCCTCCCTTTCCCATTCCTCAATCTCGATGCCCCATCCTCCCATTGGCCTCACCCACAACTACAGACAGCGCTAGAACGAACGGCGAAAGTAAAATATTTCCCTTCTCGCTCACAGCCCTCCACATCCTCCTATCTCGAAGCCATCGTGAGACTTCTTTCCGACTTTGTATGTTGCTTTCGCGCGGATCGCGGATGGGGATCTGGGGGGGTTCCGGAATCCTAAGTCGGATATGGAATCCTACGGATGAGGGTGATGGTGATGATGTAAGAATCACATATTCCAAATAATCAAGAATGTAGAAACGACAGTAAATTCCCCCCCTCCCCCATATATAGTTCATGCATTCCCTCTCGTGGTTCTCTCTTTAGTGCGTGGTTTCGATAAGGTTGCGTTTGTTTGGTAAGGCGATTGTGTTGGAAATGATTTGAGATGCGCCGTAATGGGTGTGTGCCAGTTAGTGCTTATCTCACTGCCGGTCTGAGCTCCTTCGGGTACCTTACATTGCTCCACGCACCCAATGGTACAAATAAAGCAGGCGATGGAGGGAAGGTGGAATGGAGGATGTTGAGTAAGCAGAGTTGTGGAGATTCTATTTATGTTATTTGGCCAGGCGTATGAAGTCGTATGGAACGACTAAGGGAGTGTCCTTTTGCAGAGGATTGGCGCTCTGAACCATCTTGATACACGAGTATTTACCATGAGATTCAAGTAGTACAACAATCACAGTCAAAGAAGACGATATAAAGTAGGCAGTATCAACTAGACTAGGTACATGTCCCAATTCCGAGATACCTCTCCACTTCAATGTATAAATTTGAGTATTATCACCGCTGTTCTGCGACTGTCATGTAGACACTCCTCTGAAAGACCACATATGTAACGCCTTGGCAGATCTCACGTCCCGAATGTCATATTGCATGCATCAAATAACTATGCCAGTCCCGTGTCAGTTGTGGCTGGCCGTCAAAAGAAAACTCATATGCATCCCAAGTCTCAAGTCTTCCAACCCTAGAAACCCCCGCATGCTATGCACCTCTCAGAGCAGATTGAAACAGAAAATAAACACGCCCAATATGTTACCGTAATGCTGCCCAACCTCACCGAAGTAAAAGGAACCACACTCTGTCAAGGGCAATCGCCCAACGTTTCGCTAAGAGTAACTCAGCTGCGCTTCTTCGCATTCTCGGCCTTCTCCTTCTCAGCCTCCAGGAGATCTTCCATCATCATACGCTCCATCATGCTCCTCGGCGCACCGGTGAAACTGCCTGCCGCCTTCAAGCTCTCCCGAAAGCTCTGCGCATCGCTTGGATCCAGACCACTGCGGCCATCTACGCTGCCCACAAAGGAGTTAAAGGCGCCCAGGGACGCAGCCTGTGAGTGTAGCTCCTCACTCACGATTGGTAGGTTGAAGGGGTGGCCTTTGTATGATCCAACGGAGGGCTTGGGGGCGCTGGAAGAGTTCGCTTCGGGAGGCGTGCGACTGGGGATGGCAAGGGCAGGAGAGAGGGAGAGGCCAGCCTCGGCGGGGCTCACTCGAGAGCTGGGCATCTCCACGGCAGATTCAGAAGATTCAGAGTCCTCTTCCTCTTGCAGCTTCTTCCGCTCATGGCCAGCCTCGTCGAACCGAAAGAGGGCTTCTTCGTCTTCTTCCATGAACGTTAGATCCTCCTCATTACCATCCTCCATCTTCTCCGAGTCCTCAAGCTTGAAGTAGCGACTTCCAGGGGATGTGGGAGGTTTGGCCGACTTGTCGGTCACTGTGGGAGAAAGGATTGGTGAAGGTACGTTGACGGGTGATGCTCGCGTACCCCGCATAGGTGACAGAGGTGGCATGTCGGCCATACCATCCTCAGAAGCTGTATCGGGGTCGTCATCGTCGTCGTAGATCGGTCCCGGAGCCTGCTTATCTGTAACATTGGTCCGACTCTCCTTCTCTATGAGGTTCTTTGATGCGGTATCTCCAGAGTCGAGGACAACAGGTTCACCATCTGGGCCAGAGGATACTGTAATCCACTGCGTGCCGTCATCCTCAAGTGGCTGTCGAGACAGGACTCGCAGTGCATCAGTCGTCGATACCCTCTTCTGAGGCAGGGGTGAGTCATCCACAACCTCAATCCGTTCGAGTTCCAACTTCTCCTCTTCCTTATGTCCAAGGTAAGAGGCAACGCTCTCGATGGGGGGTTCTATGTGCTGTGGTGAGGATGTAGGCAAGACCTCTTCGCCCATGAAATCGAATCGCACGCGTCGAGGGCTTTGCTTTGAGTTGTCAGATGATCTGCGCAGGGCGCTGCGTCGGACCTGGCCGTCGCTGCGGTCAGAGCTAATAGAGAGTTCGTCTGTGTTTCTGCGAACTGGCTGGGCACGTCGCTCGAGGTCTGGCGCTTCTTCTAGGATTTTGGTGTGTGTGTTGCCGCCTTGTCCTTCGTCCATCTCCTTCCCTTTGCCGTTATCCAACAAAGGCGAAGAGTGGAGGGGACTTGTGCGGATCTCGCGACTAGTATGGTCCAGCAGAGGCAGATAGCTCGGGGTGAAGAGACCTTGAAATTCTCGCTCTCGCTCGTGTCGGTTCTGAGGACTGTCCTGCTCCGTATCATGTAGAGTGTTGTAGGAGGATGTAGTCATCAAGTCGGCCAGGCAAGGCTGTGTAGAGCTCTGACGGCCATCGCTGCCTACGGCGCCCGACGTCAGCGGCGAGGGTGCGTCAGGATTGAGGGATTTGTAGTCTTTAAGATCTTCGACAATGATCTTGGAGACAGTTTCGGAGACATCTTGGGGAACAGTGCGGAGCAAGTCTTCCGCGAACTTGGCGAATTCGGCGGCCATGTCTCGCCGGTAGTTCCAGACGCGCTCGTCGAGCGCGGCGAGCTTGTTGTGAAGCTCTGAGACCAGCCTGCTTACCTCGTCCATGGTGATGCTAGACTCGGTGGTCAGCAGCTCAGCATATCGTGGTCGGCAGGAGAGGGCTGGTGGTGGGTGGTGAGGTTGAGTGCGTCTTGCTGACTGTCGAAATTCGAGGGTCTAGAAGTGAAGGTGGAGGGCACACCCGGGATCGGCGTGGATGTGATCTGATGTGATGTCGGACGAGAGTTGGAAGAAACGAGGGGATCGGGGGCAAGAGTGGGAGGATCAACCACGGAATGAGGATACAGCTGAGGATGAAGATGTGTAGAATATCGAATGGGTTGTTTTTCTATGTGCAGGCTGAGTTCTTGAATTGAATTGTTGACCCTGCGGGTGAATCGTTGGCATGTGTGTCACGTGGACAGCTGCCCTCCTCACAACACCACGACTCCCAGAGATATATACAGGAAGATATCTACAGATGCAGCGGATATACAAGAACCAGGAATCAGCCTTCATTCTTTGTTGGTAAAGGAAAGGCCTGCACTTATTCGCTGGCACGATTGTCCTCTGTAGATGCATGGTAATCCACATCCCAGCAAGATCTATGTACCAGAATCACACTGTCATGCTGGCAGCGGTCGGTATATCAGCTCGATCAAGCATTGGAAATATAACTCTCGTACCTTTTAAGTTATTCTACGCTAATTTATATCACAGGTACACACAACCTTTCACCTCTACAACTCAGGGCATCATATCTTCTCACTGCGATAGTCCAAACTGCAGGCTGCTGCCCTCTTCCAGGGTTCATGACCCTGCACCAGCCATGACGTCCGGCTGCAGCGATGGGCTTGATGGGTGTAGGGATAAACTGCCGGTTATTCATGCTGTTGATGCTGTCAATTGTCAGCTGTAGTAGGCAGCATCGTGCGAGATCAGCTGCATATGTCAGGTAAGGCATACGGGAGGATTTGGGAGATATTTACTGCATTTCCAAGGTACCCCCCATGAAGCCACAGCGTATCTATCTCTCCCCCCACTTACATAGCCTGTTACTAACCCCTCTACAGAGCTGCATGCACGCCTGACATTTGGCATCTGCCAGTCTGCACCCCTTCACCCAGAGCGCAGAACTGCTCCACCGGCAGATCTCGGGAATGAGTCCTTCCTGCCGGGAAATATGCTCTCCTCTCGCTGTTTGTCCGTCTTATGTCCAGACTCCAATCCTTCGACCGAGATCGAGACCCAGCACGGACGGGAATCCAAAAGAAAAGAAGCGGGGTCTGACGATCCGATATGCTCCTTTCGTACCGCAATCCGGAGCCAAAACATCAAAACCCCTCATTCGCGCTGACTACTCTGCGCTATCTTATATTACTGGGCACGCCACTGCTACCAAGGGCAGGAGGCACGAGCACACCACGACAGCCAATCTGCCGTGCCTGAGAATGACACTTACCGACCGGCCGACCCGGCTCATCTTCTAGCTAATATTTTAACTATCTTCACTAAGGAAGCTCCACCGCCTCCAATTTACATAAACTCTTCTGTCCAAGCCCAGCATACGTGGTATTGGGACGGGGCAACTCTATCCCAGCTCTCTCTCCCAGTTAAGCAATCCTTAATCCTTACCTTCAGGCATCTTCGAGCCTCTCAGACAGCTCGCATCGAAACCGCCATCCTCCTAATCCCTCACCCATATGCAGCTATCCCTATCCCTATCCCTACCTCAACCAAGCTCTACCTAGCTCTACCAAAGCTACCCATCCCCCCCCCCACTCATGCCATCACCACTCGACCCCTCCAAGTCCCAGCCGCGGCACACTCTCTGGCACACGCACAGTCACAACGGCCTTCTCGCGCCATTCCTTTGCACCTACCGCCTCACAAAGCACACAATCCACTCCCACCCCAAACCTGTCAAAACCCACGCTACCCCCAACTGCCGACGCATGCATGCATGCGAACACACTTTCAACAGCAGCCGCATCACCCCAATCACTAAACCCCTCCACTCATCCATCAATCAACCTAACGACTGACCTCAACCCCCCTCATCCCGCCCCATCCGCGCAGCTTGTTCCCCCCCCCCCTTTCCCCTCCTCGAGCTGCCTACCGAAGTTAACCATTAATCAAAACTCACCATCTTTCTCTCCCTCAACCCTCTCCCTCGCCTAGTTCTATCTCGATTCGGGGTCGTTGGCGGGCTCGTGCTACCCCTCCACTCTCTCATCCCGGGCAAGAAAAAAGTTTAGTTTTCACCACCTGTTTTATCGTTTCTTGTCTGTTTGTTTTGGCGCGGTATATCGGTTAGCCGATCGGTCGGTTCCCAGATCCCAGCCGGACGCCGGTCTATCTATTTCGTAGTGTAGCATTCACACACATCAAGCACACACACTCACACATGTCAACGTCGCACGCCGACTATCGGTACACTCGACGCCTGCCGACGCAGACGCCAGAAAGTAACGGTGTGTGCGCGTGAGGGGCGTGCGTGTGGTGTGCGCCCGACCGGCTTTCGTATTTCGCCTGGTCTGACACTGACCACACTGTACGAGCATTTCTAGGGTACCTTTCACTTTACGGAGCTACCCAGTGTGAAGGGGTCCCCTTCCGATATGTATGCCAGGTACTTATCCTCTGCGTTATTGCCCCGAGACCGAGACTGGGGTCGGATATTGTCTTTCATTGCTTTGTTTTTCCCATTTTACAAGTACAGGACGCGCTTGTATCTCGCCATGCTATTTCCCTCAATCCCCACTCTGGCTTTCTATACTATCCTATCCTTTAGCCCCAGCCCATCCCCCCCTCTTACCTAGACCTGCGCTAGGTAATTAGCTATCTAGGTATCATGAATTTTAACTAAGTGACATTTCCCTACATAATATATGCATGCCTCCTTGTATCTCCTGACTCGCCCGCCGGTGCGAGGATCCTCGTCTGCCAGAGGGAGGTTTCCCGAGCCTGGGTCGTGATGGTCGCGCATCTATATCCCCGCTCGGGTGATGTGCACCGTACCGTATCATATCGAATGTACAGTCCCCTCGTGTGAGAGAATGGTGCCGTGCCTGCGCACAGATCCTGCAATCCGCGCGTCACTTCACGTCTCCGAGATTGCTATCTGCCGTGCCAGTCCGTAGGCAAAACGTCCATCTCTCAGATGCTCTCTCTCTTCACCATGCCCTGTCCCCCGTGCAATCGCCCCAGCCCTGCGTAGTCGTCTTCGTAGCTGCTACCCTCTCCCTCGCTTCGCGGCCTGGTACTCCTCTCCCTTTTCGAGTCCCCAGGCTCGATCTTGAGGTTGAGCTCACCCTTGCTGTCATTGCCATCTTTGCCATCTCCTGCCGCTCGGGCCCCGGCCGCTGCTCTCGCCGTGTTCATCATGTTCGGGAGGTGCCGTCGACGGGCGTTGATGAACCAATTTGAGATCTGATCTGGAAGGACGTTAGTCAATAGACAAATGAGCCAGGAAAGTAGAACTAACTCATTTGCAGGCCCGTCGCCTTCATCAAGCGCTGTTTCTCCTCTTCTGACGGGTACGGATGCCCCAGGTTCTCTCGGAACCACGCCCGCAACGTGTCCGTGGTCTCCTTGGGTAGGTTCCCCCGACGTTTCCGCTGCTTACCATCGCCTGACATGTCTCCTGTCTCCATAGGATACGGGTATCCAACAAAGCCTGAAGGATGGATGGTGGAGAATGGTGCTTGGTTGTGCGTTGACGGCCTCGAGAAGGAGAGCCCTCGGGGCTGCTGGTACGAATAAGTTGATCCAGGCGGATATGCCGGAGCTGGGTCGGTAGGTGAGATAGGTTGCTGTTGTAATGGCTGGGCCGCTGGCCGGGAGGTGGCATCAAAGCCGTGTTCGCTCCAACTGCCGGGAGCCCTTGGTGGTGCCGGCACCGTCGTCCGATCGAACGTCAGGGCGGGAAGGCTCGGCAGCTGTGGGCGCCAGTCTGATCGACTGATGGCTGAAGAGTCAAAATGTGGTGAGATCGCTGGAGGTCCTCGTGCTGTAGTATGCGGGCTGGTCCGGGTAGAGCTGGCCCAGGATTCTGCTATGGAGAGCTCGCTCGCTCGACGTGACCCAGCCCCAGGTGATGCAGTTGTGCTTGGGCATTGCTGGTAAGATGATCGTGGTGGACTCCTGTGGAGTCTTGAAGACATCTGCTCTCTCGTATCCAAGTCGTCCTCGGCTGAGAGTCGTCTCCGCTTGCGTAGAGAAGGAGAGTGGGTATGCTCATGCGGAGGAGCCAGAGACGTAGGAGAGTAGGACGCTGGGCTAGGTCTGCTCCCTGGCTGCGGGCGCACACTTCGCACATGGTCGATCTCCGGGATGGCCTATACCTGTCAGGATGTGCTCTCTAAGTCTACGTAGAGTGACATACCTGTCGGATAGACGGGAGCTCGACCTTCTCGGTCAGGACGGGCTCTCCTCTCGACCGTGAAAGGAGTTCTGGCCCCCGCCTGCTCTCCCACATCATGTCTCTCGGGGACGGGAGTAGAGACGGGGCCTGGACAGCTACAGCAGACATGTTGAGCGGCGTCGTGGGTACTTCTTCCTTCAACTGCGCTTGGGGTGTTTCTTGAAATGGGGGTAATACCATCCCAGAGTAAGACGGTCCTTCGTCGTACTGTGTGCTCAGCAGAGAGCAAGAGCCAGCACACGACGAGCAGCGCCTACCTTATGGGATTCGTTAGCACACTCGGTTGTTGTAAGAAGTCAGTTGGACTGCTCGCGAGGGAGGAGACAGGGTGGGCTGTCTATCATAAAAGGACGACGATGGGTGTGAGGGAAATTCCATGCATGACTAGCAGGAGCAGCCAGGTAGAGATTGGCCCAGAAATTAAGTATCAGGATAGAGCGGCTTCGACATACCGTCCTAAGATCTGCAACCGGCACTCGAGTTTGGAACCTTGACCCGATAACGAAAACGGGGTTGGGATGGTGGCGGGAGATTATTGCGATTTCAACATCCCCTGACTGATGGATGTTCGACTTTAGCTCCTATAGGAATGCCGCAGGTCGTCGAGGCCTCGTGACGGTGCGGGCAGGATTCGCAGCTCGGGAGGGTGGTCGAGCAGATGGTGCGATGTCGATCCGCAAGTCGGGACCCGGAGGACAAGTGCCGTTGGGGGAGGAAGGTGAGAGCCAAGTTGGATGAGACGGCTGCCGCGGGAGTAGGTCTTAAGTATATCCAGGGTCGCTCAATACAAGAAAGAGAGAGAGAGAGAGCGAGCGTGAGCTTATTAACGGCCCGTTGCACAGATGCCGGTGCTGGCAGATATCCAGAAGAGGGGAGGGGTAGGGGGAAGGCAGGGCCAGGGGTTAGCACCCAAAAAGTGGCGTCAGAGAGTAGAGTGGATTGTTACTCGACCCCAAGTACCTTGAGAGTCGAGTCGTCATGGGACCGGGATGGGATGAGGGAGGCATCTGCTGTAGCGCAGTGGCATCTTTCCAGCACTAGATGGACAGATCGTCTCTCGCGGAGACTGGCCCTAGACGGGGCCGCTGAAGCCCAGCTGCCTCTCCGGCCCCCCCGTTGTTCGGTAGACCCGGTAGGCATGGAGCTGCCTTATAGGAGAGGAGGCAGCAATGTAGCAGCAGTAGCAAGAGCAGTAGCAGCAGACCGGGTATGATCGCGCGAGACCATGGAGAGAGGATATGCCTGCCCATACAGCGGTCCAGTGTGGGGCCTTGTAGTTCTGGCACTGGGCCCGGTAGTCAGTGGCACTGGCACTGGCACAAGTGGGACTGACGAGCCTTAGTGTGCAGCTGCAAAGAGCATGACGACCCCAGAAGGACTCCTCCCCGAGCCCGAGCAGACCAAAAGCTGCCAGGCCGTCGGTGACAGCAGACGCAAAGGGCAATGCCATCCCTAGGATGTGACCCCATCCGGGCCACTGGCTGTTCTTAGTGTGGTTCAGTACCGGACCTACTAGGGAGCATCCTGAACGTCCAGAGCATGCGGTACGGTGCTGTACAGTTGGGTCGATTCCCATCCTCTCCCGGATGGGGTCTCAAGCCCCCGTGCGTACCAGCGAGCCCTCCGGCCGCAGAAGTGGACAACGTAAATCTCCGGGCTGGTTCTTGCTGCCGAGCCAGGGCTTGGTGCGCTGCCGTCGTGCACTGGCCGCACTCTCGTACATTGCCGGGCTTGTATGGCCTGCATTGGGCAACTGTACGAAGGTACCAGGGCAGTACGTCTGCCTCGGTCAGGTTTGCGCAGGAGCAGGAAGAACAGCCAGTCTATAACGCGAGCCAGGCAGCTGCAACCTGCCGCGCGCAGATCACGCCCTTCCCTTCGGGGCAGTAGGAGAGGCGAGCAAGACGTTGACCAAAGGTATGAATTATTTTATCACTTTATCGGGCCATCTTGAGCGTTGCCCAAAGAGGCAACGCCCAGCGCGAGATCTTGCTTTGTTTTTCTAATGTCAGCCTGGTTGATTTAGCCCGCCTTTGCATCTGGTGTGGGTGCTGTATGGGGCAGAGACCGTCTCCATCTTTGGTCCCGGACTGGACGAAAACAGTTCAACAAAGGTAATCGAGTCGCCCGCGCCGACATAATAGGGCAGGTGGATCTCCCAGGACGGCCGTGGTGTCTGTCTTGGACGCAACGGCGCTCTTCCGCCTCTGTTTGGCCAGCACCGACGAACCCACGTCCGTGACGTTTCTGTTTTGGGGTGCAGAGTCGCAGCGAGAGGCGCCTGTGCATCCAGTCTCGGTGCTGTCAGTTGTCTGGTGCAGGAGAACAGGCTGCTGGTGCTTGTACAGATTAGACCGGACGAACCCCGCCGCCCAGAAGGATCGTCGACAGGCATTATGCTTTTTTCTCGTGCTCCGATGAGGATGCGTCTCTCCGTGCGCGAAAACCGCCCCAGATCGTATCGTATTGTGACCTACAATATGATTTTGCGGCAGCTCAGACGGTATTGTCCCGCGCTGATGGATCGGCGCGGGGGTCGGGAGCGGCGAGATTGCTGGAAGCGTGCATCCGGCTGGACGGGTGCGCTGGATCGCAGCCAAGATCCCGACCTGTCTGTAGCGGTACAGTACTATGTGGTCTCGAGCTTGTACGGGATGGCATATCACAGGCGCTCGTGCTGTAGGGAGGTAGCATGGCGACCGGTGCTGTTGGTGGTCGAGTGGCGAAGAACTACGGAAGAAATATATGGGACGAAAGGAATCCGCTTACTGTACAGGACGGTACGAGAGAGGAGAGTAACAGTACCTTATGATATCGAATCAGGAGGAGTACACCACCATGTACCAGATACCCTCGACGCCGTCCCCAGAATTCAATCTCAATCTAGCTGCGCCCCTGGCAGGACAGAATTTGGACAGACTTTGGCCAGACACGAACGATCGACCCGGCCTAGATGCCCACCCCGGGTTGGGTAACTGTCACCGTCGCTGTCACAACCCCCATCATTGCAGCCGCTGCTACTCGCTGTCAATAACACGGCTCTGCGTTCCTCCCAGCCCGCTGTCCTACGCACGATGGCGGATCTGACAGGCGACAGCTCCAAGGGGGACCTGGTTCGGCTCTCTTCCAAATACTCGGGCTGATCATTGCTAGTTAGGTAGGACCACCGCCAGCGGTCTGGAAATGTCAGGCTCCAGCAGAGATCATCGTAGTCCTCATGGAGATTGCTGCAATCTACGGTATCTCTCTAGTACTACTGTATCCCTCTAGCATTTCTCTAGCCTTGCCCGCCTCTTCCCCGCGCCGAAACCTAGCTGATGGAAGGGCACGTAATAGTATCGGCCCGGACGGCTCGTCATCTCGCTCTCCATCTCTCCACGGGGGTGGACGAGCAGATTGGGCAGGCGGCGAAGGGCCTTCACGAGGAAGGACGAAGAGAAACCACATCCACATCCATATCCAGAGCATTGTCCATATCCAGAGCATTATCATGCAGATAAACATGCAAGGAGAGATCCAGTGTCCTGCCCAACAGGTCCTGCAACCAAGATCCTGCAACCCACTTTTCCCAGATCACCACCTCCGTGCCTGTGGTACGGCCGTGGTTCTGGGTCCCGACAGGCGCGGCATGGTACGAGCGGAATGGACGATCGCTGCTAATCCCGGCTGTTGACTTGCCCCGGTGCATATCGCGAGTGCGGCTGCTCCTGTACAACAGAGGAGAGATCTCTGGGACGATGATCATCTGCGTGTGTGCGACACTAGCTTGGACGAGAGAGGCAATAGATCCATCATGGGTGCCAGAGGGTTGGCGTCGCGCAACACCAGCGGATGCTCTCGTTCCCGCTAGAGATGTGACATGCTTTTGCTTTTGCCATTATCTCCTAATAAAATGGCTGCCGGAACTCGACTTCCATCCATTGATATTGTTTTTGTAGTATTTTCTTATACTGGTTTTGGTAGCCTATTTTTATTTCCTTTTTATCTCTTTCCATCTGTCACCTCCTCGTCCTCCTCCTCCTATGCATCTTTCCCCTGCCGCAGCCACCGCCCCCCCCCCATCTTGGCTGAAGAACTATGGAACCGCGGAAGGTCTCCTCTTGATTCCGCTGCAGCAGTCTCACCTGTGTAGAGAGCTACAACGCTGCACCCGACACTCTGCTAACAGTGCTACTGCTACTACTAGTACTGCTACATGCAGTGCCTTGCCTTTGCATCTGAAGAAACGCGTCTCCCATAGCGTGACCGCCATGCCCCCCAAACCCTTCCCTCAGACACGCGCCGCGAGCGTGTTCGCCCGACGTACTGTACATAAAGGTCTGAGATCAAAACCCAGATCCCACGACATAGCCATGATCACCCTTTGTGTCATACGAATATCTGCCCTACGCAAATTCCGAGGGAGGTGTTCCACCGCGTCTCAGCGACTCGGGGCAAGTGCCGACGCGCGCTGACCTCGAAACCAGCACCCGATTGCCTGTTTCATCAGCCAACCCCTCTAGATTTCAGATCCTGCCCTCCACTACCAAAACATCTCCAGAGCCAATACAGCGGCTCTCGATCCGGGTACCGATCTCTGCAAGGCTAGCACACATTTGCCGCTCACCCACGCTCTTGACGTCTGTCGTTCATCCAAGGCTCCGGACGCAGGCCGTCCCGTTTCGCCTTGAGACGGTGCGTCCTGACATATGGGACGGCGAACTCCATCAGGAAGGCAGGTATGTATGATTAACTTACAGTCTGTGTTATGTGTAAGGCATGTATGTATGTATGTATGTATGTATCTTCAGGTCCCCCCCCAATCGTCGCAGGAAACAATGTCCTGCGAGTACAATCCAGTACATCGCGTGAAGTATCTCACCTCATTTTGCCACTCAACCCGCCATCCCCCCATCTCGTATTGTAACACACAACACCCTCACCCGCCATAAAACCTTCCAGACCCTCCTCCCTCATTCAGCTGAACCCCTTTCTTTCCCTACTTCTCCAGACTTTCCATCACTCGTCTCGCGCCCCTAATCCCGCACTCTTTTGCTCTCATCCACTCATTCCAGAAACCACCAAAAACCCTCCTCCTGCTGTCCCTGGAAAACACCCCCAAGGTAAAGAGTCCGGCCGAGCCTGCGTCCTCACCTTCCATATCCCCTGACTGAGGCTTGTATCAGAGTGAGACCACATACACCACTTTCCCCCAATCGCAAAACTGGATATATCCCGCCTCGTCGGCTCGTGCTCTAAGATTAACATTACATTTTCGGAGATACTTTTAGCACCCGCCCTGCCATCTCCGGGGAGCTGGGTCAGGGGGGCAGATGGTGATGATGACGATGACACGTTTTTAATTTAATTTCTTAGCTTACTTCGTTCTCTGCATGTTCTAGACTTTCTTTTTCTCGCGGTGTTTCCTCTCGGCGGTTTTTTGTTTGGCAGGTCATGGATGGACCAGGTAGAATAGGGGGCGATTTTTTTACCGAAGAAGAGGGGGTTTTCTAGAAACGTTACATACCGAGAATTCGACCACCGGCTTAATAAGACATCCTGTAGTGAAGGCTGAGATTGGGAGCCGAGGCCTCAGATTAGAAGATGGGAAAGTTTTACGATGGGAAGCACTGTACAGTGTTTTATTTGGCTATGTTTCTTTTGTTGTGTTTTAAGTGTTTTCTAAGGGAGCCTGGTAGTAATTTATGTGTTGGTTAAATTCGCATAGAATGATTGTAGTAATTCCATATCGTTGCTCTGAATTCGTACTATCATTGAACGTAATTACAGCACAACCCCCCCCCCCCGCTAAACGCCGGAATTATACAACAATGGTCCATATTCCTGTCATGAGCCTACTCGATTACTCCATATCGTACTGCACATATCACGCCTCGCGCGAAACTCCGGACGATCCGATAATCTCAAAAAGTTAAAAGCGGCTGTCGCGCCGCATCTATGCATCCCCGCGGTCCCGCATCTTGGTGGTCTTCTTTGCCGTGCCGATGTGCGTGTTGTGCACCTGCAAATGTAAGTAATTATGTCTATGTAGAGGCTCTGATGTAGCTTTACCTTTGTGGCGAACTTCAAGCTGGTCAGCGTCTCGCTGAGATGCTCCTCCAGAGGGCTGGCCATCACAAACATGAGAGTCTTCGAGTTTCCTCCTAGCGAGTATTGCAGAAGGTACGTCAACTACACAGAGTTAGTAGGGACTAATCAGATATGCAATATTCAACTTGCCTTTGAATTGCGGTAGGGGATATGGGCGCCTTCTCTACCTTGGCCCAGTGCTGCAATAACATCACCAAGGCAGCTGAGGCTCTTGTTGATGCTCTGCGTCTCCTTCATTCGATCTCCTTCCGCTCCAGATTGCTTCAGTCTCTCAGAACCGGCCAGATCGACCAAATTCAGTGTGCCTTCGGAGGTCTCGCCTGTGATTCTGTTCTGCCCGACAAGCTTCAAGATGAATACGGAGTGCGATCGGGAAGACCGCTCGTTGGATTTAGTAGCTGCAACGCTCCGATTCGCAGCAGCGTGCCTCAGAATTGATTCCACAGTGTCTGGAGAATCGAGGGCGGCGCTTCTCAAGCCCGTGACCACTGTTTGCTTCCTTTGCTCGTCATGCTTGATTTCATGCTTCTTTTTGTCGAAATCTTTCGAGCTGCCCAACAGATCATGGATCTCTTCATTGTAGACCTCAATAAAGCTTCCTTCCATCGCATACTCCCAACCTTTCTCCTTAAGACTGGTCGCTGTTTCGTAGATCTGATGTGTTGCACGCGGGATCATGCCATCTTCAGAAGACATTGTATGTGTTTTACCCGATCCGGTCTGACCATAGCAGAATATGCAGACGTTGTAACCATCAAGAGCGCTCTGGACCAGTTGAGAAATCTCTTCAAACACTTCCTGATTCTGACTATGTGGGCCAAAGACACGGTCAAAAGTGAACGAGTGCGTCTTTCTTGAAACTGTTCCGAGGCTGCTCCTTTCTTCCCTCCCCAAGATCTCCAACTCCTTAGATTCGCTCTCATTATCTGGGAATGTAAGCCTGGCAACTTCCCCTTCTGCCTTTTCACTGAATACGGGTCGCACTCGACACATGACGCGAATGTTCCCTTTAAGCTCCTGAACTTGATTGAAGAGAATGCGGCGTAGTGTCTCTTCTTTAATTAGCTTCTTCTTGGATTCCTCAGCAGACTTAACCGCCTGCTGCAGTCTTGCCTCCATATCTGCAAAGCTATCAGACTGGGCTTTGCTGCCGGATTCAAGGAAATGAATCCTCGCGCTTAGGCTTGAGATGGTGCCTTCCAAACTATGGATCGTTGAGGATGATTGAGCTCTATTCTCTTGAATTTCTGCCTTGAACTCAGCCAAATTTCTCAGGGCCTCGTTCTTTAGAGTCTGCTCCCGCGCCAGGTCTCCTTTGACATCCTCTAACTCTTCTCTCATATTCTGGTTCTCGATTTCCTTCTTTTG
Source organism: Oidiodendron maius Zn (assembly GCA_000827325.1). Taxonomy (NCBI): domain Eukaryota; kingdom Fungi; phylum Ascomycota; class Leotiomycetes; family Myxotrichaceae; genus Oidiodendron; species Oidiodendron maius. The sequence continues at coordinate 1,650,910 of KN832870.1, read as the reverse complement.
AACGGCGAGATCTAGTTTCTGGCGTTCAGCAGCAATCTGTATTTCTAGACTCTGGACTTCACGAAGCCGCCGACCTCGTTCCTCATCTAGCTTTGCGTCATGTTTCCGCTCAAGCTCCCGCAGTCTATCCTCTACGTCCACCGTTGCTCGTCGCTCAAGTTCTCGTACTTCATCTCGGTGTACTCGTGAGAGGCGATCTGCTCCGTCGGTTAGTTCTCGTCGGAGTTGATCTGTCTCGTCGCGATATGCTCGTCGACATTCATCCAATTCATGTCGGTGTGCTCTAAACTGGTCATCAAACTCGGTGGTTTTATTCAGTAATCTCTCTTGCAAGGCGTCTGTTCGTTGTCGTGAGGCTTCTAAATCAGATTCTAGAGTCTCATTTTTTGCTAAAAGTTGAGAGCGCAGGGTTTCAAGCTCAGCAACTATTTTGCCATTATATCAGTATATATCTCAAGCATCGTCATTTCAATGCCATACTTCTCGATTTGAAGATTCCAAGAGCTTCCTCAAAATGTTCCCGTTCTATGTTACTTCCGCTAATATGGTCCTTGATCTTCATACATATCGAGTCCATCTCCTCTAGACGATTATCAACGTCCCAATCTGTAAGTCCAGGAATATTAGAACTTTTGGTCAAGAAGTTGTTTGTTGAGGGGCAGGCTTTGGAAGTTCTCAGAGGGGTTGCTGGAGTATTAGTCATTGTCTCCGACTTGGAGAGCACTGGGATATAGGATGGCGTCTTTGGAGCCACTGAGCTGTCTCTAGATGCTTGGAACAATACAAGAGCACTCTCGGTACTGCCGATTCTCGAATTCCGAATGCGAGTACTGATTGAAGCCTTCTGACTTGATCCTGGAGTTGAGAGTAGCTTCACTTTGTTCGACATCGCTTGATGTCCATTTAGCTGAAACTTCTGGGCCCCGTCATCAATGCGAAGCTTGCTCATTGCCGTACTAACGGAAACGTCTCTCATAGTACTCAGTAAAGTTTGGGGAGCGCACGCTGATTGGCGCCCGCGGGACTTCTGAACTGGTAGTGTCGAATATTCTTGGCTTGATTGAAAGGAAGATGGAAGGGTATTGAAAGGCTGCGTACCCTTTCTCCTGCCCTGCGTTGGCATATCCTCGTCTTCCTCCTCATCATAGTGATGCGCCATTGACGTGGCCGGTCGGGAGCCCGACTTGGATATAGGGCGGCCAAGTGTAGATTTGTTAAATGCTAACGATGTTTGCGGTCTAGAACCATATGCAGACTTTGGACGAAGACCAGGGCCAACACTGCTTGAAAAGCTACTATTGGATGTATGCCGTGACAAGGTGGAGGGGTGTCGGGATGACATAGAGGAAGTGAGCGAAGGATTGCGAATATTGCTAGCCTTCTGTATATTTTATTAGTATTTTCTCAGCAATTTAAGAACGAGATACAAAGACTTACGGCGGCACCAACAAGTGTTGTCCCCTTTACCGTTGGCCTCGAGCCGACGGAAACAGCTGCAATTGAGTTCGGCTCGCCCGCTCTCTGGGCCAATGTTTTCCGTTTAGGCTCGGGTTCATTGTCTGCGCAAATTGGTATCATTAGCAAAGCCCAAAACTCTCTTTTGGGAACTTACACGTCGCCACTAATTTGTGTTTTACAGAGGTCGGTGGAGCCATTTTCGAGGTGAACGTGCGGACATTGGCTTGCGAATCGGATATCTCAGCAAGTTCTTTTCCTGGAGAGGTGAAGCGGCTGGGCAGAGGGAGTTGGGATGGACGAGTGCTCTGAGCCCGTAAAATATAAATCAGCTAATGGATCGAAATATGAACGGCTAGGATTTGAATTTGTACCGAGTTTACGTCTGTGTAATCCATCTTGAAAGGTAGCTAAGGCTACTTGGTGTCGAACTGTGGCATTCAAAGTGGTCACTATTCACGTTGGGCCGATTGAGCGGAGTATATTGAACGTTTTAGGTTCTGGTCCCTCAATACTGAGGATTTGTTTATGTCGCTTGGTGTTGACCTCGGTCTGGTTGCCCCGTCAGCGAGGTTTGGCTAATCCCACCCGCTGGTGTCTAACCGCACCCCATAATTCTTACTCGTCTATCGCCGTCAACTACTCGTCAAACAAATGGCGAGAATAATCATGTGAAGTCGTCCTAATACCATAGGGTATTTGACTCTCTCACTCCTAGTCTCAGTCCGGGAAATCCTATCCCGCAGAGACGACATCGGCCATCTCACATTGGCGGTCTATCCTTTGTCTCTAGAATACTAACTAAAGCACCGGTAACCATCTGCAGGCACACAGGTGGTAGATGGGTACTTGCTATCCTATCTAAGGTCAGGAAATATTTTGTATCCTCCTCGATATATCTAGTGTTATTTACCATCTCATATTCAAAGTCAGACGTCCCAAAGTGCATCTATCGTAGACTAAAGGGGTGGTATCGTTTGTTAAACCTGGACAGACATTAAGCTCAAGATGATAAAAAACGAGCATTACCTGCACTCGGCATTATCTCGTAGAACTCTATGGCTAGTCGCAGTATGTAAGATACCTTAGAAGACTCTATATATTCTAGACCCTAAGCTCTCCGCCTTCTGAATTCAATCTCTGCCGACTCATTTGGTGAGATCGCCATCCGAACATGCCTGCTCTCAGGTCTCTTATCCAAGCCTCCAATTCCACATACGTCACCTTTGAGTCTCATAACCCAGTTGTGCAGCAACTCGATCATGACAATCTTAATTTCGTTACTGGAAAAGAACCGGCCAGGGCAGGCATGTAGTCCGTAGCCAAAGTGTATCGAGTCTGGAGAGGCGGTTGCGAATTGATGCTATGCAGTTATCAGCTCTAAGTTCCGGCTGTTGGAGAAGTATCTAAACAAACTTTGTTTTCGTTACCTTCCATAGCGCGAAGCTTGAAGAAGCGGAAGGCATCAAATTCATGCGGTGTGACATAAGATTCTGTGTTGTCAGATGGCACAACCATTGATTGAGCCGACATGGAAATTGCGTACGCAGGAAATGTGATGTGGACGCCTTTGGGAATGGTATGTCCAGTCGAGAGCTTAAGAGCAGCAGTCGTAATACGACCTATTCCGGTGACGGTCGGGGGCGAAAACCTCTGGCTTTCTTTCAGGAAGCTATCCAACTTTTTAAGCTTCGGGATGCTCTGTTTCTTTAGTTTATGAGACTTGCCACCGATATTGTCATAGCCATCTTCTTCGATGACCTGCTGGATTTCATCGCGCAAAGGCTTGATATACTCCGGACGAGAAACAAGGTCGAAGATTACTTGGCTAGCCGCGGCCGTGGTGGTGAAAATTGCTGCAAAAGTTAAGGTCATCTGATCATCGGCTATTCTTCGAATGGATCTATCAGTAGTATACTTGAGTATCCAAGATATCATTGTACCCCTCCTACTTCCTTCTAGATCCTCTTCGTACGATTTCCCAACAGCATCGCGGGTCAAGATTTCCTCGATCAAGGGTGCAAGAGGACGGCACAACGGTTTCCATAACGCTTGACACACTTAACTTCTGGAAGAAATCGTGCAAAGAAAGGGCGCATGATTGCAGGCTGCTTCTCGACAGCCTCACGTGCCATCATCACGTCCCGTGTATAATTGATAGATGCGTCGATCCATTCCTCCTCGCGACTTAGAGGAAGCCCCACGAATACTCGGCCACTCAGGAAGGCAACGATACGAGTCAACTGATAGTAGAGGTGCACAGATGTCCAGTCCTCACAGGGTCCTAGCTCTTTGTCTAGCCCATATCGAAGTTCGTCCTGGAGACCATCTAGGTAGCTATTAATGTGACGAGTGAGGTCCACCTTAACTGCACTGATAAGCTCGACATGATCTGCCCCAAAGTTAGTATACTTAGAGTGCATAACCTTTCGGACCATCTTGTTGAAGGAGGCCTGATGTTCTGGAAGATTTCGTATCTCGTCCAAAGTGGACTTTGGGAGGACGACGACATCTCCTAAGATGAACGGAGTATCTGGATACTTTAAAATAAAGTCAGCGTGCACAAATGGGCCGGGAGAGAGTACGTACTTTCAAACTGCCTTCTACCACTGCAGATTTATATTCACTGGGGGAGGCTTCGAAAATAGGAAAATTCAATCGTTCAGGACGGGAGAGGAAGAATTTGATAAGATAAAATACAACAAGGAAGGCTGACACGCCCATCACTATCTGAGTCGTCGCCGAATGTGCCTTGAGAGCGGCCGACTTCGTGGTCAGATCCATGGCTGATAGTATGTGGAGAATTGGTACTACAAAATGGTTTCTCAAAGACCATGAAGTATATCAGTGAAGGAAAGGTGCTGCCAATGTTTAAACAAGATGGTTTACTTCGGGGCCGACGACCAAGAGGCAGAAGCTCAATTTATATATTCTCTACGGAGGACAATTTCTTGGTATTTTAACAAACAATTGGGCTGTAATTTCGACGTGAAAGGAGGAAATGGAAGTTACCTCCAAGTGCCGGGTGACCAGGACCCTCTTGATACTCGGGGCTAGTAAATGCCATCTTCAATATTCGATTGCCACATCTCGAGCATTACGGCCAGCCAACCAGATCCCTCGTGGTTCGAGAGCTCTAACAGAACAGCAGATTGACAAAACGAGGTAGGATGCGAATGCAAACTACGCTCCGAACAAAATTCGAAACGTCCAGCCCACGCATCGTCCAGGAAAGCGGACAAATCACGAATTGTAGTAGAGAAAATGGAAAACGAATGTCAGATTTCCGTGCCATGATTGACGGCGTATCACTTTCGCGCAACCCCGCTCTGGGCCCTGCATATGCAGAGCGGTCATGTCGAGCACAACATAGGGCATCGGGAGATTAATAAGTGGTGAAATATTATCACATCTGGTAGAAGAGGTTTCCCTTGCAGATATGTCGGATAGCGATGGTGGTGACTGGGCGACGCTGGAGCCGCCAGCGACCGGTACCAGGTGCTGCAATATATACCGCACCGGACATACGGCTGCATGGGAGAGGATTCCCATCCAGAAAAATTGAATAGGTCTACCACTTAGCGTTTGTTCAACTGCCGTCGCCACACTCGGCACGACTCGAGGCAGGGCGGAGAGTCTGGCACGGGAATGGGCCATATCTCTCATGAATATAATTCAGCAGCAGCCATGAGGGAGAAGGCGAAGGGTAAAGGCGAGCAGAAGAATGACATACATGAGAATGGATGATGTTGCTCTCCGAGCTCTCGTGGTACGTTGTATGGATTCGCCGCAAACTCCCGAATACGACTGCGACGGCAAGCCCATGCATCCTGCATAAGTTGCCTGCGCTGCTTCTTACAACATGGGGAGATGCATAAAGCAGCTACTTTAAGCACCCAATGCAAATCTAATCAATCAGAGCTTCTCCATTCTCCATAACTAATGTACAGCACTCTCGTCATATCCCAAAATCCTAACCCAAGCTTAGCCTCTCCAGTCGACTCTTGGCGCCTTCCACCAGCGCTGTCTCGCGATCCAATAGATGCATAACCTGGGCCATCTTGGCCTTTCTGATCTCCGATGGCACCTTCACGCTGGGTGAGGGCAATGGTGCCTGCTCCGCTTCCTCCGCGAGTTCCTGCACATCTCTTAACAGCTTCTCTTTCAACTCCACCACCTGTTCAAACCGTTTCCACGGCTCTGTTGCCTCACTCTTCGAGTCGCCGGTCTGGGCTGAGGGTATTATCTTGCGCTCTACCACAGCAACCTCCTCCATCCACGCCCTCTCCCTATCACTCAATTCCCGATTCGTCCCCTTTGTCTGCCTCTTCTTCAGATTTTCGATCCTCCTAGTGAGTTCTTCTTGATTCCTTTTTACGGCTTCAATGCGCTGCTCGAGAGCCTCATTGCATGGCAGTACCAATTCATCACCGTTGTCCTTCCCAGAGATGGCATCCACGCGATGAGCGACATCATTGGTCTTCTGGATTTGCGATTTGAGTTCGATTTGTAACCGCTCGCATCGCCGGAAGAGTTCCGCGGCCGCAGTACCAATGCGGTGAGTCTCCTCACTGAGGACCTTGTGCACATCCGTCATAATCGTAAGGGTGGCAGGTGATAATCGGACCTCTTCTTTGAGCAGTCGCTTGTATTTGCTGTGTCTCAGCTTCTCAAGAAGCAGCGGAAGTGCCGATGTCTCCTCAAAGCTAGGTGCTGGTTGGTACACTGGCCGTGGCTCACACAGAATCAACGGTTTTTCGGACTCCAGCTCATAGGTCGGTGACTCTGACTGTCGGGGAAGGATGGCGTATTCGAAATCAGGCGACTCAAAAGTAATAGAAACTGGCCCGCGCAGGCTCGCAGTAAGGAGGAGGTATCCTAGATCAGGATCCTGAATCACAGAGCTTGCCGCTAATGGTGCTAGCTGCTCATCAGGTCTCTGGGTGTAAATTCTCTCTCTTGTCGTATTTTGACCTTTAGCAAGGAGGTCGACCCTGAAGTCTGTGCCAGCTGTGCTCTCATTCAACTCATTCTCCAGGCGGAATACCCAAGGCGTGAGGGAGATGTATGTGACACAAGAAATATCAGTAATGAAGAATGAGTATCGCGAGTTGCAGTCATGACTGAATGTAGGCCAATTGTTATTCCCGACCTCCGCATTCCGCAGTGTGTCGAGAACTTGAAATGTCAATAATGAGGGAGCATCAGTCTCCTCAATAAATCTTGACACTTTAGATTTCAACTTCGGCAGCCATTGTGCTTCGATCCCGTCCAAATCCAGACATATGGAAAGGCGGCCACTACTCGAGAGGAGGCAGACAACACCAACTGATAGCCCGGCGCTACTATCGCCATCCTCGATCTCAAGCTCATCCTCTTCACCGAACATTAACTCTTCTCCGTCAATCCTGGCTCCAATTACGTAGATATCGCTAAGTAGACCATCCAGCTCATCCTCTGATTCTTCGGGGGCTAGGTCGAAGTCAAACGGGCCTTGAAGCTTCGGGATTCGGCCAGGTTTGCTTGGTCGTGTATAAACTTCTGCAGCCGGTTCGCCAAGAGCAGCATCAATATGCACAGGCTCTTGAATATCAATATCGGACATCCAGGCGAGCTGTTGCTGAGCTAGTAGTTTACTGTTGGCGGGTATCTCTGGATCATCTTCCATCCCAGCGACCTTGGCAACAATGGAAACAGATAACGAAGGCACTAGCGTCGGAGGCGGCGACCATTTCTCAGGCAAGAGAGGACAGAGCGCGTAGACATCTCCTTCTCTCATAGCAATCCATAATGTCATCGGATACCATCCCCCAGAACCTCTAGACGAGAAACACGCAGAAGCCACCTCCATTTCGAACGAATCCGGCGAGAATCCCTTATTAGCGCCAGAACCCGAAGCACCGAAATCCTGGTCCACAGAAGTTCCATCCGCCAACTTCTTGAGGTCAATGGCCAGAGTTGGGCGGTCAAAAGACCAGCGGTCTCCTGTAGATAGTTCCCAAACTCGTACCACTGCATCCTCTGTCACCGTAACCAAACAACTGCCATTGACCCCTAGCGGATGCCAGAGGGCAGAAGCAACTCCGGATTGGGATGTTACGTGCGTTGTCGGACCTAGTGTATATGTTTTCAACTTCATGGGCCCCGTATCTGGAGCTGTTAGGTGTGACGATTCCGGCAGAACAGCAATATGGACCGTATGTGAAGTCAGGATCGCAAGGTAGTTGGAATTCGGTGAGATCACCAGCTGGCGGATCTCGCCTGCTACTGGAGTTTTAATGGTCTGCCAAAGTCAGCTTTGTGGACCGTCAGGAGTCGTAAACAACTTACTCGGTAGCCTTGAGCATGATCATCTTGATATTGACTATCCCTCTTCCTCCCCTTTCCAGAGCTCTTCTGCTTGTCCTCCCACGCCTCCTTCAAGTAAACAAGATCCGCCCATCGAATCTCCCTCCCAACCGCAATAAACACCTCTGTTCCCCTCTGCGCAATCGTTCGGCGGGGTCCTGGTTTCCCAGTTCCCTTTCTACCCACTCCTCCAGACAGAGAAGGGTGATCCGCACTTAGTGATGAAGGGACAAAGATCTCGTGGCCAGGGTTAGGCTTCGAGAGCCAAGCCGGGGTATAGCTGATGATCTTTGGCATTTTTCTCCGGCTGTAGCTCAGCAAGGAGCTACTACGAGCTGTGCAACTTCGAAATTTATTCAGGTCATCAGTTATTCATTTGTAGCGAGTGGGAGTCGGCTGGTGGTGAATTAGTATGTTGTGCTCTTGACATGAGCGGTTCCAGGTTCATATTTCTGAGTTGAAGTGCCTAAGAAACACTAGCGCGTCGCGAAACCCATCAAGAGCTTCAAAGAAACCTCCTCTACCCGCTTTCAGCTCTCCAGCACCACAAACATGCCTGGAACAGTACGAAACACTGTTGAGAGGCTAGATAGGCCAAGTGCTTATTACCACAGCAGGGTGAGCATGTAATTCTGTCTCGCAGGGGGAAAGTGGATGTAATACTAACGTTTGTCTTGCCTTAGAACAGGAAGCGCAAGTACGACAGAGACAATGAGGACGGGAGGGAGAAGTCAGAGGAGCCAGCTGGAGATCCGTTGAAAGATGCTACCACCCTTTACGTAGGAAATCTGTGCGTGGTCTTTGTCCACATTCCAGAAGCCAAGGCTGACTTCCCTTAAGTTCCTTCTACACAACGGAGGAACAAATTCATGAACTCTTTTCCAAGTGCGGTGAGATCAAGCGGTTGATTATGGGGTTGGACAGATTCAACAAGACGCCTTGCGGATTCTGTTTCGTTGAGTATTACACACATCAGGATGCTCTTGACTGCATGAAATATATTGGCGGGACAAAGCTCGATGAGCGTATTATTAGAACTGATCTAGATCCTGGATTCCAAGAGGGAAGACAGTATGGAAGAGGAAAGTCTGGTGGCCAAGTGCGCGACGAATACCGGGAGGAGTATGATGAAGGCAGAGGGGGCCTTGGCAGAGCCATTCAAGCAGAGAGGTTGAAGGAGGAAGAGGAGTATGGGAGGGGCAGATAATTTCAAAAAGTCACTCGAAAGGTGTTTGGGTGTATGCAATGCTTGGGTGCACTTGGCCATGGTGCACAGGGAAATACGGATTAATTTTTCAGTCAAGGTTAAAATAACAATATGATCTTGTGTAGAATTCTTTCTGATATATACGCGATCCATAAACGCCGCCTATGCATACTTCTACATTCACAGTATAATACATTTCGTTCTCCATGATACAATCTGCTGCTTCAAAGCCGTAATTGCTCTGCTCAGTATCCCGGGGGGTTGACACGCTGCGATACTCTTGTCCACTTTGGTAACTCTGCGACATCATTAGTATCAGTCAAGATTCAAGATGACGCTCTGAAGGTGCAGAGTTTTGTGAGACTCACTCCGAATCGACTTCCTGTACTTCTTCTCCTTCCGATCAAAGATGGTGTATTTGTCCTTCGGTAGCATCTCCTCTTCCTTAGGCATTTCGTCCTTCCACCTCTCCAGTGTCTTCGTGGTCAGGCCTTGCTTAGCAAGAGCCTGCTCTACCACTGATACGACGTTGTCAACCGCGCGAAGTCGCTTTCGTTGTCGTGCCTTTTGAAATTTTGAGAGCCGCCATGGGATCTTCCTATTTAAGTATCATCGTCAGCAAATGCGCAATCAAATAAATTGGGTCAAAAGTAAATACCACGTACCATAGAAGACCCCCCGATAGTGGGTTTGTAGCTCTGAAGGCTCCGAACATGATATTGATGGTGATGTTATGGAATGCCTCCGCGATGTCCACACATTCGCTCAGAAAAGATCTGTGGAGCAGGAATCCTCGGACCAATCAGCGATCGCGCAACAGAACAGCTCCGTGGATCCTTCAATGTCCAAGGCGACCCGAACAAACGATCGCAACGCAAAGGAGCCGCAAAACGATATGTCCTACTACTTCGCCATCATTGGCACGCAGGACAATCCCCTCTTCGAGTACGAGTTCGGGACCTCGAAGCAGGGCGGCGATGGGATTGCGCGGTTTGCGGAGCAGGCACGACACATGAACCAGTTCATCGTGCATAGTAGTCTGGACATCGTGGAGGAGGTGCAGTGGGGAAATGGACAGATGTATGTTCGTTGCTACACTTCTACTGAAACCACTGCTAATCGCTGGTCGCAGGTATCTCAAGTGCATCGATCGGTTCTACCAGAATTACGTCTCGTGCTGGATTACGGGCGGCAGTAAGCCTCTCCCTCCCCTCCAACCCCTTGACAAATTACATCCTTCAAGGGCCATTGAACTCTATATACTAATCAGACCTTCCAGACGTCAAATTCCTCCTCCTACACGCGCCCCAACCTGCTTCCGCCAACACGTCGCGCTCCAGCACGTCCATCGGCGCCAACCCAACATCCCCGCAGACCGAGGAGGCCATCAAGCAGTTCTTCACGGAGGTGTACGAGAACTGGGTCAAGACTATCATGAGCCCCTTCTACCAAGTCAACATGGAGGTGCGCAGCCCTGTCTTCCGGTCCAGAGTCGCAGCCGCTGGGAAGAAGTATCTGTGAGGAGCAGTGAGAGAATTCTGGATACGTGAAGAGATCTGAGCGAGATTCTCCCGCCTGATCTGCACCCTGGTAGAGGATAGGATAATCCGAGGGGCGTAGACAGCTCGGTATGGAGGTATTCGTCCTCTTTCCTGGTGGCAACGGCGAACCTTGTCGATAGAAGGCCACTGCGTCGAGAACCAGCCCCGAAGGACAGGGATTAGAGGACATTAGCACAGCATAGAGGCATAGTAAACTTTAGTATGAAGCAGACAGATGGGTGCTTATATCTCGGTAGATAGAAGCAGAGTAGAGCAAAATGGGCAGAGTGCAGATGATACTAGCCTCTCCGCGCGGCGATCAATTAAAGCCTGGAAAGCACCACCATCTGGCCAATGGATTTAAGCTTCCCCAGAAAATACACGCGTGAAATCGAGGGGTCCATGATCACTTATATACACAGCCCATCATCAATTGTGTCCGCGATGGGGAGAGACACGCTAGTGCTCGCTTAACCCGGTTCGGGAAAAGGGGCAAATCCAAACAAAACAGGCGCCCAAACTGACTTCCGCGCAAACGAGTTGAATGATCAGCCCAAAGAAACTCGGCAAAATCACAGCCAAAAGAACAGCGTTTAAAGCACCCGCTCAAATAGGACTAGTGCCACGCCTGCGAAAGTCAGATCAACCAACCCGCCCGCCGTCGCCTTTATTTACTTGTCGCTTCTCCTCGTCTCCCTCTCTTCTCTCTTCTTACATCTTCCCACTTCGACCACCCATAAATAACTTCCATCAACAACATCATCTCCCACGTCGAAAAGACGCGTTATTCCATCTCCAAACCACTCACACCCCTCCCCAACACACTTCAATCATGACTGGACGTAAGTACCTCACTTCTCTCATCGCCTATTCGCGTTCTCATCGTCATCGCCGCCTTGCGATCGGGGTCCGTTGACTGTTTGGGTGTTGCATCTCGACATCCCACTATGTCCGACCCCCGACCAATAGAACGCGATGACCAGGCCTCAGCACAACCTCGCATCCCCTCCCCCATTATTTTATCCTTATATTTCATATTTCCCCTCTGTCCTCATCGTCAATGCAACCCCAACTAACATTCTCCAGGCGGAAAGGGCGGAAAGGGCCTCGGCAAGGGCGGAGCCAAGCGTCATCGCAAGATTCTTCGTGACAACATCCAGGGTATCACCAAGCCCGCTATCCGCCGTCTCGCTCGTCGTGGTGGTGTGAAGCGTATCTCTGCCAGTATGTCATTCCCCTAATAACCCTTCTCTGAACGCCATCTTAACACATCTTCCCAGTGATCTACGAAGAGACCCGTGGCGTTCTGAAGACCTTCCTCGAAGGAGTCATCCGTGACGCAGTCACTTACACTGAGCACGCCAAGCGCAAGACAGTCACCTCCCTCGACGTTGTCTATGCCCTCAAGCGCCAGGGCCGTACCCTCTACGGTTTTGGTGGTTAAGCATATTCCTCTCATCATCATCACCCCCGGCGCCATTTCGGACCATCAAATCGACGTATTTGTTTTCATCGATATTCAGCTGGGATTCGCATTGCTTGCTCGATTCGCACCTATGCGACCTTTGATAGTCTCCCGTCCTTGTGGTATGGGATTGACAGTCTAGCATCCTGTTTACGGGAGGGTCGCGCGTCTCGCCTTGGCATATCTCTTCCCACTTTCGTTATCGGGAATCTCCCGCTCAACCGAATACAGCTTCTCCTACTCCCGGTTCTCGACTCCATTTTTCCACTGCTGTTTACAAACCCTTTGATAGTCTACCCAATCTTTTTGGGTATCCGACAGTCTAGCATCCTGTTTACGGGAGGGGTTTAGCTGTGGAACTTTTGCACGTCGTGACGATCTCTCTCGCGGGAATGTGGTACGGGTTTGGCGTGTGCTCTGGTGGTGATGGCGGAAAGATGGAAATTATTATAGTTGCCTGCTTTTACCCCGGCGTTGGTTTTGGCGCCTGGACGTGGCGTCTGGATGGTCTTTACGAATTAATCGGCTATGACACTTTGCTACATGCAAATGGAATGAATAAATTGCACATCATGATTTGACCATGCCTCTTGTGAAACTTGCCTTTGCATATCAATGCCGTACCACACGCGTCATTCTCCTTGCGCCTGCCTATTTCCGCACTGTCTGACCTTAATATGAATCTTGTGTATGCACTATGCGCCAAAAACCAATATCCATACAAAAAGAGAAAATATTTGTTCAAACAGCAACCTCCCGCTCTCTCACTAAAGGAGATTACACTCATCCGAGCATATTTGAGGCAGGCACCTCGATTTTCAGCAAGGTTCACAATTCTGGGACTTGTGATTGCTAAATCATTGACAGTCTTATTTTATTCTATTTTACTTATTTGTCTACTGTTCTTTCTGTCGATTGGGGAGTTGTCTCTAGGAAGCGCGAGGTACTCACTGTTTCTTTTATGTTGTCAATGAGAGGAGGCTGGCATCACTGAGCTGCGCATAAAGCGCCATCAGTGATGGCCTCGGATTGAATGCTAGATGGTCCCACCAAGGTTCTAGAGACCATATTATTTAGGATTATCGTAATTTTTGGTTAGAAAGCGAGCGAGAGAGGAACGAGATAGCTGTTAGAATGTGTTTGTTGGGGGGAATTCGTTATTTGGAGATTTATGAATGGTGTTGCGTGCCGGGGAAGGGGTATGATTTTCCGTACGAAGGTATGGAAGGGGTCAAGACGGGAAGAGATAGACGTCGGTTCCACACATAATACAACTAGGTAATACCTGATTTTACGTCATATGGAGTTACTTTTGTCTAGCTAGATAGTTATGGTCTGAATATAATAGGATTTCGCCCTATGAAATTGTAGCTATTAAGGAGTTAAACGAACAGTACAGTACACCCATACTGCTTCTCCTAGATCTTCACGCCAGCATTTCCAATATACTTCAGTAAGTAACCAAATAAATAAATTAATAAATAGATAGATAAAAAATCGCACAAACGGTCGAGGCTCTCAATGAGATTCTCACTTATCTAGGTAGGATCGGAATATGTGGCGGCGCGTTGAGCGACTTAGGACACATAGGCACGAGGAACGTATTGTTGACTGTAGCGCAGCATCATCTCCTGCGGACATGGAGCTGGATATCCACAAATTTTTCGTTTTATTGTTGACACCCCATACGCTCAACTCAATAGGTAAGGGGTCTTCAGCGAGGATCACAGATAGTCTTGGCAGTCTGCGACAGCCGTAGTTGACAAATTTTTGGGGAGTTGTCAATTTGTTTCTAGTTTGATTTGATTAGGCCGTTCGTTGGAGGGCTGCAGATTTGTTATCAGTAAGCTTTTCGCCATGATACTGGTGATAACTTGATGATCGATGGTTGTTCAGATGGAGGCAGTCGCCATAACTCGTTTGCTTCAGAATAATGGACGGACAATATACTCTCCGGCAATGCTGGGTCGAGTCTCTGGACGCATGTTAGTTATCCGAATTTCTTCTCCTTTATCGAGCCTGACTGTTTGACTTTGTTTGCTGGCAGAGGCTCTTTATTTACTCTGAAGATCTGAAGCTTTTCGGAATGGTAGATGATTCGCCGGGCAGGGTTGGGGCTGCGAGGTCTTCATATCGTTGCACAAGGCACACGAAGGGCCGATTTAATTCTGACCAAACAAAAGTCATAGTCTTAATCATCCCTTGAATAGGAAGTCCGTAAGGCATATATCTCATGCCACAAACTCTATTATGCTCCCTGCGGATCGATCCTCTGATTGAAGGTCACGTGATCAGTGATGTTTCGACGGATTTGGTCACGAGCTGTTGTGCAGGCTCTTTCGAGTCAAGAACAATATCATGGCTTGCGTACATCATCCTTCTCGGACAGTCTCGATCATCTGGGAATGTTGAGAGAACTTGACTAAGCAAGATTTAGGGGCGGGACTTCCGATCAGGGCGAAAATCCCTTGCAACATCGATGTGTCCAAGATGACCGAGGAGTGGAGGGCTGCCTTGATGATTAAATGTCTGAAGACTGTCGCGCACGATTTGATCTCACGCAATGGAATATATATGTATCGGAGGCAGAAGCCTTGAATTTTGTAAAAGAAAACAGAGCCTATTTAATCAAACATGAGGCCAAGTGCCTAAATTTGAACACAAGCTCAAAGGCCTTTGGCCCATTTTTAAACTCCGGAAACTCCATATACAGTGCTTTTTTTTGGTTGCGACACTTCAAGTTGAAACCATATGTACCCCTTTCCCTTTCATTCAGGATCCAGTCCTTTCTCCTATATTTGTGTTATATCAACAGTTTAGTGGTGGGTGACGTCGTCCCAGGCGTACTTGGCGCTATCCCAGAGGGAGGTACCAGTCTGGACAATGTCGTTGACGGCACCACCGATCTCGGAGGCCTTGTGGGCGCCGTTCACAATGGATTGAGTGCGGCTACGGCGGATGATGTCTTCTCGGAAGTCAGACGGTTGGGGGATTCTCACCATGCGGCCGTTGACCTTGACCCCGTTGGGGACGGCTGGTGCACCGGTGCTGCCCTGCGAAAGCTGCTTCATCTGCGGGGTCATCACAGTGCCTTCCACAGGTCGGATGGAGTAGCCCTGCGTCGGGCGCAAACTACCCTGAGGAGGCATCTGGAATCCGTGTTGCTGGAGGTGAGCAATACCTGGAGCATGGGGAACATCGAAGTAACTGACGGGGCGAACATGAGCAGCGATGGGAGCTGTCTGTCCTTGAGTCGAGGGGATCTGCTGGGTTTGGGCACCTTCTTGTGCCTGCTGGACTGGGACGGGAGCGGCCACAGCAGTAGAGGCGAGGACAGCAGCGCCGATGGCAACGGATTCAGCAGTGAAACGCATTTTGAAGATGTGGGATTTGAAAAAAAGAGAATGCAGGAGAAGAGGAGATGGATAAAGCGAGGAGAAGATGGAAGTGGAAGTGATGTGATGTGGTGAGAGAATGGCAAACTTTGGGAGGACAGACGGTTAACCTTATACTTTGCTCAGCACGTTTCCTTGGCAGGTGCCAATACCAAAGGAATATGAGGATATTCAGCAGAGCCTCGGTCTCTCGGTAGTTGGGCGCTGACATGATGCCAGCGCCACGTCCCAGAGGATGGGATTCAGGACAGTCAGGGCATAAAGTCCGTTCCATGGGGTAAGCGAAGAAGTGCGATGGTCGAAAGCAGCACCACGGCCAAGACAGGATCGAAAAGGATTGCGCTGTGGAGTAAGCTTAAGATGACGGTTAGATATGAGGATCGCGCCGCAGTGTTGCGGACGCGGCTGAGTGCCAGACTACCAAGCTTCCCTCGTCTAGTTTCAGTACGACCAGGAAATTCCGGAAACGGAAAATTGAAGGCGCAGCAACGCGACAATAACGGCATCGACAAGAACCACAACAAAGCCAAATCTCAGTCAACTCAAAGAGATAGAGACCATGTGAAAGTGACCTCGCCTGCCTTCAGTTCTCATCGTGTGCGATAATTGGCCGGAAATGCTCTTCTCACTGCATCGTCAGAAGACCTAGTGGAGTTCCGCAGTGCAGGATTGTGGCCTGCTCCAGTGGCGCAGGGACTTTCGGCTTTACCACCCGGGAATATCGAAGAAGGATCTCTACTTAGGGAGACTAAGTCGTTGGCAGGATTTAAGAGTCGCATTTGCGGGGCCTCTTGTCCTTGCCCTCCGGCCCGGAATGGAACCGACTTAGCTGTCTGTTGGACAGTACGAGCCGAAATTTACCTGGATGGCCGCTTACCCAGATCCATTCAGTTTCATGATGTCTTGGCCGAAGTTGTAGGAAGTCCCGGGCGAGAGACTACGAGGGCACTGCCCTCATCCATTACCTGAATGGATCGAGTCTTGAGGCTGGTTTAATTCATGTCTGTAGCCGAACCTAGAAAGTGGTGCTGCCAAGAGGCTGCTAAGACGGACTGATGATGCAGATCATGCAGATCATGTAGAATTCTGTAGAAAAGGTGTAGAAGGCAGCCAAATATAGTTTTAATTGGGGCGTATCTTCTTCTTCCTACATATCCTTCTGTTGCCTAGTAGTCTTGCACCTCCATGATGTTAAGGTGTCAGGGATGCAGAGAAAGCTCCGCAGTTTTATGGGAGCGGATGTAGCGAGACTTCTTCTGCTTCCATATCCCCTGCCTTATCAATGAACTGACCACTTATATCAGGCATCCTTGGACTCAATTGCTCTCATTTCGGTAAGTTACAGCACAATGCCATGTTTATTCCATGCGGGGGCCAAGATTGGAGACGCGACGATAAAGGCTCTTTGACCGGACAAAGAAACTGTGCCTAAGAAAAGGTTAAGTATTCATGAATTAATCTTCATACTTCCTTACGCTGTATGCATTTAAGTGTCCTTTCGGCTTGTCCCCTACTTTCTGTGACAAAGTTGGGCAGTCTTCTTTCCAGGCACAGGAATAATCGGGGCCGTCACAAAAAGCACCCGCCTGTCCAATATGAATACGCGGGAAAATTTCGAGGGTTTGAAGTGGCAAGGCACCGAGAGACTTTGGAAGAACCGAGTAGGGAAGAACTGGGTGGCCAAAAGGATATTGGGAAGAGGCGGCCAAGGCATCGTGGGACATTGGTACGCCTCCTGTCAAGCCAATGTATAATCCTGCATGAATGTATCGTGACTTGGCTACTCAGGTCTGAAATCTAATAGCGAATACTATAGGTCTTACGAAGGTCCAGACAGGGCCATGAAGGCCGTCAAGGACGTTGTGGTCAAACAATCCGTCGCAGTAGGACCTCTAGGGAACCGTAGGCTTGGCTTGTCTCGAGAAGCAAGAGCCTTACAATATTTCGAAGATTCCGGCTCTCCTCACATAATTAAGATGTATCGGCATCTATACGAGGAACAGGGCAATTATTGCATGAGTCTTGATGAAGGAACTGTTCACCGTATGTTTATGGAGTATTGTCCTGGTGGAGATTTATTTAACTGGTTTCAGACGAAGAGGCACAAGTACGTCTTCCGCGGTGCTATGAAACATCTTTATTGACCATGGCTTTGCAGAGATGAAAATATTACAGAATTAGAGATGTGGGCTGTTTTCCATTGTTTGGCCCGTGGAGCTTTGGTAATGCACATAGGATCGGAGGATACATCTCGCCTTCGGTGGCAAAGAAATATTGTGCATTTCGATGTAAAGCATGCAAATAGTAAGTATATCTGCCACGGACTTTCTCAACCAAATATTCATCCTGGACCAGTTTTATTAGGGTCTCGGACAACAGACGATGAGCATATAGATATGCCTGTATTTAAGGTTGGCTAATACTATATCCTGACATTGAACATGACTGACTTATATACTTCTGCTAGTTTGGTGACTTTGGATTGGCGGTAGACGTGCCGCCGGTTCAAGGTTCGAAGTATCAAAAAGAATACCAATGGTACGGGACAGTGCCATTCTACGCTCCAGAGCAACGGAGGAAGTACAGCGTAGACGACGACATCTGGCGCCCATGGATAAAAGTAAGCTATCCTTCTTATATGTCCTTAAATGAATTGTAATTTCGTCCTAGGAGCTGGTTAGTGACAAGTAATGCAGCCTTCTGGTAACCTTCTGAAAAGCTTTGACTATGGAAGCCACACCAATGTGTGGCAAATAGGGCTTGTCATGTGGTGTTTAAAGCACCGACTTAATTATCCGAAGTGGCCAACAAGATCCTCCAAAGCTCATATTGAGTTAATACAATCAACCCTTTCCCACAGATTGAAGACTGGTGGATTGACTTTGGGAATGGGTGACGACATTG
Source organism: Oidiodendron maius Zn (assembly GCA_000827325.1). NCBI lineage: Eukaryota > Fungi > Ascomycota > Leotiomycetes > Myxotrichaceae > Oidiodendron > Oidiodendron maius. The sequence goes on along the minus strand of KN832870.1, from coordinate 1,632,595 downwards.
ATGAAGAAAAACATGGCTGTCATTCCAAATACAGCAAAGGATTGAATGCCCTAATTAAGGAATGTCTCTTAATCCAGCCTCCAAGTCGTCCTTCTCCGGAATCGCTTGTAGTGAGAACGAAACGCGGATTAGAAATGTGCCACAGGCGTGTTGGCACACCTCTCCACCCAGTTCCCACATCCCATATTCCACAAAACTTACCCTCATCTCGCTGGTTCTCGAAAGATCTGCGGCATATGATATCGACCACACCAGAGCCGCAACGCACGCTTCCTCTTTCCGATCTTATACACAGAGTCGAAGATATGAAACTGCAAGGGGAGAGGAAGGATAGACGAATGAGAGTCCAAAAAAGGAGGAGTTGGGCTGCACGACTGAATCTGGGAGGAAATTTCTCTCCCAAGCATCAAGTTGTTGCTTCTATACAACGGTTCCCAAATCCATTCTCCAGCAGTGCTGACTCAAGCCGGATGCGTGACCTCGAACCTATCATCCCGCCTGGTCTGCTAGCGGCAGGTGCCGTAGCAGGAGCCGCCGCTGGTGCTGCTGCTGGCGTGGCAGCCGATATTGGAGCAGGCATAGGGGAAGGAATAGGGGTAGGTCTGGGAATGGTCAAGGATCGGCTTCATGCCGGGTTGGAGGCTGGCGCACATCGACTGGCGGAGGCTCTCAACCCCCCTGGCCCTGAACGCAGCGACGAGTGGCAAGATCTCCCCCAACAAACAAAGGGAAAAGGAAAAGCGCCGGAAGTCTCAAAATGGCCACTGCATGAAGAAGCACTCGTTCCTCTGCCAGTACTGTACTGTATAGTTAAGAACTTTGGGATATTTGGCCAGGTAAAACACACCCATGTCAAACTGATCGGACTATACAAAGGCACGACAATTATACAACTCAAGGCTAGACTGATGAAGGAGGGTGTGACTATTCCCCTAAATCGGATGAGGATTATGTGTGGCGTTAAGGTATTGAATGATAACGATACATTGGCGGCATTAAACGGGCAGACTACCATAAGAGTGGAGAAGGAGTGATTGTATTTAGTGCATATAATCGGAGAATGCGTTGCTAGGAGGCCTGTTTAGTGTACAGGCTATTAGCCATTAGTTTTCTATTGCAGTGATGGGAATGATGCTATCACGGAGTAATTCTATGATTTAATATTTCGCAGAACCGTGATAGTCAGGTTCAGGATATGCGTTGCCTTGTTAAGTGGGTCGTAGACTGAGATGACAAGATATCGCTTTGCAAACGGCGAATCAGTATCTATGATTTCAAATTCATTGGTATACAAAGAACTGGGGCTCGGCAGGACCGTCGATTGCTCGAATCGTTGAAGTATTATGCACTTTCGCTGGATTTCCAGATTAGGAAATTAGAAAAAGGGGCAAACTTCGCTACAAAGCTGAGGGGTGCACGGACCATACATATATTTCAACATTGCCTTACCCTCTCGCAAACGCCACGAAATTAGAGATAGTCAGTGAACATAAACGTCTCATGTTAAATAGTACTGGGTTCCTACCAAAATATTCTTTAAAAGGATCAGGTAACTACGGATCTACAAACAAAATTTCTGTTTATAAGCAATGAGCACGCGGACCACTAAAACGTGAAGTGATGAACTAAGTTCTCGAATTTGATGTCAAGCCGGGTATCATCCGTCTAACGTCTAATGTAGAATATCATTATTTGTTGCAATTACGCTGAAGCCATTAGGGTATCCACCCTCTGTATGCATGAATTCGATGCTTATCAGCAGTTCTGAAGAGGTATGTCTATGAAACGCCAACGTCATCATGAGATGGACCGCCGATACTTTCGTTAATAAGTCTGTAAACTGCGTCGACCCACAATACCGGATCCTAGTTCTTGTCCAAGCACCACTGGTTCTTTGCTATGGTATAACCCCTTTCTTGTCGATGGAATCCAGAGAAGTTAGCGACCGAGTGCTGGTCTGCCCCTGATTCAGCATTTGATGAATTCCTTTTTCAATACTATTCTCCTCTACTCCACCAGTAGACGGAGGTTTTATCAACATCAAAGACCTAATTGAAGACGGTAATGCTTGGCTAGAACGAGTAGAATCACGAGAGACCTTTCTCGCCAGTTGGAGATTCTGGAGGTTAATTGAAGGACCTGGGGGTGGAGAAAGAGGAGAATTTCCTGATGGAATTGCGTATGGGTGCTGGTTTGATGGAACAATTCCTCCATAAGGCGGCCGATATGATGGATGCGGAGCACCTGGATATGAGCTAGTGTTGACTGAGAATTTGGCAGAATCTTTGTGCACACGATTGGCATCAAGGTTTTGAGCATGTCCCGCAGGGTTGGGGTCAGTCCAGTCTTTGAGGGTGGAGAAATTACTGTTTGTTGTTGGGCAGGTTTTATTAGCGGACCCGCGCCAGTTGGCTTGAGTAGATGCTGCAGCTCTGTCGGCGTGTTCCCAATAATCAGTCTCAAATTTGGCCCTCTTCCTTTTCGGAGCTCCTTTCATTCTTCAGTATTCTTCAGTTTCTCAATGATAGACTAGCGGAATGAACCTACCCTCGTCGCTATCATCACCGTCTTGTGTGGCGACCTCCCCTTCCTCAATAGCGTTGTCTACAACGGCATCGTCAATACCAATACCGAGCTTCTTCATCTCCTTCACCTTTCTTCCGAGGTTCCATTCAGCCATACTGCCGTCAAAATCAAATTTGGTTGACCTCTCCCACATCATTTTTAAGCCACGCGTGATTCTACCTGGCACGGCTCTGTCCATGTAGCCGCCAGGGCCAACAATGGCTTTGCGTTCCTCGAGAATTTTGTCAATCATCTTTGAAACGTCTCGCTTGCTAATGTCGTTCTCGAAGTCATTGCCATGGAGCACATTATTGAGAGCAGTAGCCATTTCAAGATGTGCGTGTCGCCTGGAACGTCCTGGAGTATTGAACTTTTGGTTGGGTCCTCACAGTGAAGACCTTTTGCCATAAGGCAGAGTAGAGTGTGCATCTATGTGGTATTTGTTAGCCAATTCTTGACATTGGGTAGAAGAAAATATACTTCGAACTGTGTCCATTCATGAGCAGAATTACTGTTTCGTTTGACTGGTGGCATGATCTTTTTTATGGCAACGAGGAAACTGAAAAGCTATCTTCTAGTATTCTGAATTGCACTCAATGGCCCTGCATAATAAGCGTTGCCCTCTGTGCTCAAGGCTGACGTAGTAGCTGTCTTGAGAGGGGCCTTGAGTAAAAAGATTGAGGATGATTAAGATACATTGGAAAGGGATTTCGCATCCAAGGATTACCAAGAACGAAGGGAGGAAGGAACTGGATTATCCAATTGACTTTGGACAAGTAAAGGAAGGTGGCAGTCTGACCTTTATACATTGCTCTATGATATTAAAATAGCAGATCTCGCTAAGGAAGCTGGAAGTATGTGCTACCTGATATTGGGAGGAACGGTCGAGAGGTATCATGTGACACTATCACAGCTGGAACCTGGTATGCTTGTAGTCTATGTTGTTTTTGGACATATACTAGTTTCGGATCTTAAAAGAATTGGAGTATGAAACTGGACACAGGGCTTTACCACCTCTACCAGATTGAAGCTCTGAGCGATTAAATGGGAATTTCATTCCAACTATTGTCGTGTGGTGCTCTAAATACAGGTACTTCAACGCTTACATAGGTAGCCTGTAAGTCTAGTACGCGCCAAGCAGTGGCAATGTTCATGCGTAACGTAAGAATTATCTCACAAGGGATCCTCCCAAGACTATCCTGAATCCATGTAAATGCCACATATCCAACGACGCCGCCATGATGCATCCGCTCTTCTCGAATTGCCGTCTAGTATATACCCTGAGTGCGATACTGGAAAGTGTCGTAACTAAGATAAGATTAGCGGAGAACTTCGACAAAGGCGAGAGGACTTGACACTTACAGTCGTGTATATAAACTGCCTAAGGATTTCCCAATTAAATCCGTCTCCACAAATTGCTCCGCATCGTCTGCACCGAGCTGCAGTTGAAATCGCTGGCGCAGGGCCGCCGTCGCCTGCTGTACACCGTACGAGAAGCAAGGCATTTTGGACTCTTTGCCTATCATGCTGACTAGGTCGATCAAGTTATCTGCAGAGCGACGAAGAGCTTTCTGAAGTTAGATTTGTTTATACGACCAGGTGTTTTCATACCTTGGAAAGCCTGCTTGCATAGCTTCTTATAATCTTCGAACCCTGGAGAACCAACTCCGCCAAGGACATCGACATATTCTTGGGTCAACTTGAATGGCGCAGCCTCGAAACCAACGGACCCTGGAGAGTTCGACAGCATGAAGCCGAAGTCTATATGAATTATGTGACCTTCGTTATCAATGAGAACATTGCCGTTGTGGCGATCCTTAAGTTGGAGAATATAAGAAATGATGCTGTAAGCCGCAAGGGACCTCTTGAATGCGTCTTCTGCGGCCTTGTATGCATCGCTCTCTGGTGGACCAAAGCTCTTTACAAAATGATCTTTTAGTGTTGCAATTCGACCTCGAGGATTCTGGCCGGCTTCGATGGTGGCAAGTGTCAGACTTCGCTTGATGGAATGGAGAGATACACCATTGGTAATTGTTTCGATAAGGCCAGAAGACTCCCCGGTGACCAGTATCCGCATCCGCTTTACCCAGACAGGAGTCTGAGCATCTTGCCAGATCTTGTCACAAACTTGAATGAGTTGACATGCAAAAGCCTCTTGCCTGAGGTCGGCCCCCGTCTTAACAATGACGCTGACAACGTCCCAATTTTTCATCCAGCCATACGGGGATGTTTTGCGTATTCGCTCCTTTTTGAGATGCCATGCCTCACCAAAGGTAGCAGCGCTAGGATCATCTCTATCGCCCTTTCTCTGCACACCACCAGTCTTTTGGTCATTCTCCATTCGAGCGAGACCAGCACCAGCGTTCAATGTGGGACCAACAGTCTCGTCCCCGATAGCGTCGGGTGGCATATTTAAAACCGCAGCATTCGCATTCGCCATGATCATGTCGAATGTCGGGCTTGGGCCATGGAAAGTATCCTCTGATTCGAAGCTTTGCTCCTCTAAACTTTGCATGCTTGCAATAATCTTGGCCCTGATTGCTGCGACTTCGCTCTTTGGCCGTTTCCCACTTGTCAATTCCAGCTGTGCTAGCATTTGTGACGCCGTGCGCATATGTGTGGCCAGTGCAGAGAAATCTAGAACGTCGCCAGGGCCGGGTCGAACGGAATTTAGCTTCCGGCCCGGGCTACTTGAGCGTGACGTTGAAGCTCCGGAGGTTCGGGGTGTGGCGAGCCCAGAGAGATTCGATAGCGTCGTGGTACCACTCGAGAGTCGTGGAAGTGGGGGGGGTTCCCTCACTGTAGTGTCATCGTCGAATGTCTTGATGATTGGAGAGCTTCCTAGGTCGCCCGAGGAAGGCTCAAAGACGCTATCGGGGGAAAGGTCAGTTGGCTTAACTGCGTTTCCATTTGCAATCACCGTCCGTGAAGATTCCGAGAGGTCGAATATACGCCTCCGACTAGTTCCTTGCTCGGAAAGGAGTTTTGATAGCAATCTCACATTATCAGGGGTTTCCGGATCGAAAGAAAAATCGTCTCTTAACACTTCTACCATCAAGAGGTACGGAACCTTCTCCGCACTGTTCAAGACGGTTGCCTCAGCGGGGTTCAAGCGAACGATGCGGTGGTGGCGGCTTTTACTTGGTATTCCGTCCACCAACGTCGGAGGGCAAATACAAGGTATATCCACCTCGGATGGAAGGTCTTGCGCAATGAGGGCGAGTTCTGCTCGCAGAGCACTAAGACGCGCTGGTTTAGGGACAACAACCAAACGATTAGAGATATCTTCTAAGGCTGTTATAAACTGGGTTTCACAGCGACTGTAATTTTGCCGTAAAAGCTTGGTCTTTTGTAAAGTGGTTAGCATGGATGCAGTTAAAGGCCTCGGCGAGAGGTGAGTGTGCTTTTTGCTACTCCCATCGGCCGATCGACGTGCGAGAGCAGGAGTGTTAGGAGTAGATAATCTCGTCGCCATCCTGACTGAGTGGGGAGAGGGGAGTGGAAGAGAACTAGAGCTGAGCCGGGGGTCGGCTTCCGTCAAATCCAGCTGTTGCGGCCGCCGAGGTTCTATCGCGCTCTTTCGATTAGGGCGAGAAGCTTGAGAGCGATCGTCCGAGGAGGCCCTGCCTGATGTAGCAGGACGGCCATCCGCTATCAATGCCTTGTACGGAGAGCTGGCTATACGTCCGCCCTCCCTTCGCTTTGCTGTGGTGGTCGAGGGCGTAACAGTTTGGCTGCGGGCGGGTTTCAGCGCATTAGACGGTTCCGTGACAACATCTCCATTAGGCTGCTTAGGTTGAGGCTTTCGCGCCTGAGAAATTGCCAATGGCCCAGCCCATTGCGGGAGAAGTGGTACTGCAACACTACCCAAAACGAAGCTTGCAAGCACTGTGACCGGCAGGACGTTTTCTTTGATTTTCTCAACTCTCTCCGGCTCGGCCAAATTAAACACAATGTGTTGGACCTTGTTGTATATCCTCCTACAAGTCTGGAAGGCCTCGGATTGCGGATTTGGAGCAAGGTCGTGTAAGTACGTCTGGAAGAGCCAGAATGTCTATGAATCGGGTCAGCCGTGCTTTTCTTCACCCAGACTTGAAGAGACCCCACCAACAGCGCCGCGTTGACCGATTCCTCGCACAGGTCCAGTATGAATTCCTCTAGAGCCATCGAATCATTGTTGACACTAATAATCAGATGGCACAGCTGCGGTAGGAAGAACTCAATCTCGTCGTAGCTGAAGCGTCGCAGCTTCGAACACAAGACATAGGTAATACCGACATGGTCTGCATATCGCCTGCATTGCGACGTTAGCTTCTGGTGCGCGGGGCAATGGATATTAATGGGGGGAGCTCGTACGAGAGATAGGCCACCGAGAGAAAGGGATCCTGATTGAAGACATCACTCTCGATGAAGCGGTTCAGCAGATTCCAAGACATTGGGATAAGCCTAAGCGGTGAAGAGGGACAATGCTGGGAGGCGGGCCGCCCCGAATAATCTCGACATCAACAGGTTTGTCGTGGGTGGAGTGTCAGAGCTTGGGGGGCCATGTAGACATCGGGGGCGTTTGAACGTGTGAACGTCAGAACGGCGCGGATCGGATTCTTTTTGAATAGATGTGGTCAAGACGAGGATATTCGGAGTCGCAAATTCTTATTGGTAAGGAGAAGCTGGCCAAGCGGCCGCACGACATGGAACTCGGCGCCCTTTTTATCCGGCCGAGCTTCATACAATACACATAACGCCCTCCCTTGTCAAGGGACGGTGGACCTCCAAAGGAGCTTAGGATATGTTAACACATAGATACTATATACTAGGAAGTTCACGCTGTGCTTTGATATAGCGCAGTGCCTCCTGTATGTCGGCGCCATCATGCCTTCCTCGAAATATAGCCCTCTACATCTGGCTCTCGCCCTACCTCGTTATCCGCAAGTTGGACAAACCGTTCTTGCTCAAACAGCTTTCTTGCTCAGAGGCGAATTACATCTCCCTCAGCCGGCCCATTACCATTGATTTGTTGAATCTCTCTTAACACCAAACCATGGCAAGCGCCATTGAGTTCTCGTGCGGCTACCCGCTTCGCACGAGGGCATTCGGAACTGACTATATCGGCATAAACAACATAACTGGTGAATTTATCGCGGTTAGAGAAACCAGGAAGCTAGAAGACGGCCAGTTGGATTGGATGACTTGAGGAGCAGCCTTGATATCCTGCAGGCCAAACTCTTCGCCACCCGAACCTCATCACACATCTGGCCTACACGCATAGAGACTCCGCCTTTTTTCATCCTCTCTGAATATGTCCTTGGTCATAGAACTATTTCCTGCTGCGTGCTGCAGTACCGCAGTTTTGAGGAGTCTATCATACGTTCGTTCACAAGCCAAATCGTTCAGGGTCTTGAACACTTGCAGTCAGGGAGTGGTACACAATAACTTGAACTCCAGCAATATCTTCGTTGGCTACGACGGTGTGGTCAAGATTGCTGACTGTGGTACGCCGCACGTAGCAGACAATTCTCAGTTTACTCATACATTCCAATCACCTGAGGTTGCTAGCCATCCAAATGAAAACTATGACAACAAAGGCAATGTCTGGTCCCTCAGCGTTATTGTCCTAGAGATGGGTATGGGTCAACTACCCAGTGATAATGATATTAAAATCATGAGTGAGGAGCCTGGTAACAACGTTGGTATTCCTGAAGACGGGGACAGAGATATTCCCAGATTGTCAGAATTTTGTTCGAGCCTGTTTGGCTACGTAAGCACCACTCCCTTTTAGCTCCTGTATCCTCCAATTAAGTCTTCATCTGTAATGAAGACTTTGACTTGCTGATTCGCATAGCAAACCTGGAACAAGACCTGCCACTTCAGACCTGCTAGTCCACCCACTGTGTGTCTTGACATATGACTATGACTTCCTCCTGACGGATCTCTATGAGAGGATTCTTGCAGATGTGAAATATATGACCCCGAGCGGAAGGAAGGGAACTGTTAAATTGAAGCTACTAATTCTACGGAAATTTCAATGAGCAAAGAGACCGAGCCGCAGGAGTTGCGAAGAAGTTGTGCGAGGCAAGAGTTCCGATTGGGGGAGTATCATGTATGTTAAATACTTGTACTGTACTAGCATCAGCACCTAAACATTAGATATGAAAGCAATGAATTACTCAGGGTATGATTGACTCATTCTTTACTAATATATCATTTGCCATCTCCTGCGATTGGAGACGGCGCTATCTTAGGTATAGATAGACCTAAGAGCGCCGTAGCGGCCGCCTCGAGTTTACCCGATCTCCAACGGTAGAGGCAGGCCTTCAGTACCCATCGCATGGGCTGACGATTTAAGGGCATAATAATAATAGACTAGATAATTATATTAATAATTAGTCTAGCGACGAGCTCGGCAATTCGCACACCTGGGTATGTAACGCACCCAGCATCCTTTCCCCGCCTCTGGGCCATGTATCAAATCCACGGCCCGTGGAATCGGCAATGTCAAAGCCACCAAACTTCCCGCAGTGCCAACATTCAGCTCCCAATCTCGCTTTTCATTTCCTACAGATCAAGGGACGATTCATAAAACTAGGCGCGGAATAATAGTTATATTAATCTAGTCCTTCTCATACACAAATACCAGTAATCTGCTTCCTTCAGACTATTTATCGTTCCTACGTCCCCTGGAAGCGAGCTGCAAATGGCGACTCCCGCTCTGGTCTCGGCGGCGGCTCTGGCTACCACAGCTTATCTGAATGCCAAACTCGGAATTAAGAATGATTTAAGGCAGTTGAGCTACGACCGAGAATGGCTCATCCGATTCCAGCAGTGGCTGGGGACTTTAGGTGATAGATGCACGCTACATCACATCTTTGAGTTGGCAGATAGTCAGGCTGAAGTGGTCTGGTTTGAGGGCCGAACTTGGACCTACGGGGAGCTAAAAAATAGTGAGTATTTCAAACAGAGAGATTCTTAAGTGAAAATGGCTAACAGGCCCATCTAGAAGTCGATCGCTTTGCTGCCTTTTTGAGTGAAAATGGAGTCGCAAATAAAGAATTCGTTGCTGTGTTCACGACGAATTCTCCTGAGACGATAATTACGATTCTGGCGCTTTCAAAGTTAGGAGCCGTGGCTGCTTTGATAAATACCAATCTTCGAGGTTTCTCCTCCCTCTCTTCCATAATTCCACATAGACTAACTTACTCTCAGACGAGACCTTGAAACACTGCCTGGATGTCTCGACTGCAAAAACGGTCATCTCCACTTTGGATCTGGCCGGCTTCATCCAAAGTGATTTGAAGCATTATTCTATCAATCTCTCATCATTTCAGGATGCACCATTATATACTGCCTCTGGGGTCTCCGTCATAAATCTGAACAATCTTTCCATCCCAGAAGTTGTAGTTCCGTGTGCAAAGGGGACGCTCGAGGATGTAGCATTCCTTATATACACCTCCGGAACTACGGGCAAACCCAAAGCATGCGCTGTACGAAATTTCTTGCTTGCTGCAACCAGCACTACTCTTCCGCATGACGCCAGGGACCCGATGAAGTACTTCCCGCTTCGCACTTACTCGGCCCTTCCTCTCTTCCATGCAACTGCCCTCTTTACCGGCATCTCTTACTCCTTTGGCAGCTCGTCCACCGTCTGCCTGGCTCGAAAATTTTCAACTTCTCGCTTTTGGGAAGACGTCGTGGCGAGTCGTGCTACTCGAATTCTTTACGTGGGCGAGCTATGTCGCTATCTAGTGTCCGCTTCCCCTTCAGTTTATGACCGCGCGCATTCCTGCATCGTGGCAAGTGGAAACGGCCTCCGGGGAGAGATATGGGAGAAGTTCCGTGAGCGGTTCGGCATCCCTGAGATCAGAGAGTTCTATCGATCGACGGAGGGTATAGCGAAGTTTGATAACTTCGGAACGTCTGCTGCTGGTGCGGGGAAAATTGGGTTCGCAGGAATTCTTCGCAGGTATTTGGAGAACGACACGTTTATTGTGAAGGTGGATCCTCTGACAGAAGAGGTGTATCGGGATCCTAAGACGGGATTTTGCGTCAGGGTAGGATCAGGAGAAGCTGGAGAAGCTATTGGAAGAGTCAAAAATAAAAACCTGCTCATCGAGTATCTGAATAACTCTGCGGCAAGCGATAAAAAACTTCTTCCGGATGTGTTCGCCAAGGGTGACTGTTTCCAGAGGATGGGAGACTTGTTGTTGAGTGATTCTTACGGATGGATCCAGTTCCACGACCGAATGGGCGACACATTCAGGTGGAAGGGAGAAAATGTGAGTGCGGGCGAGGTGAGAGACCACATCGCCAAACTTTCTGGCGTACTAGATGCTGTCGTATATGGCGTGAAGCTTCCTAGGTAAGACAAGTAAAATTGGAGATTTCAAAGACGCACTACTAATAATGCCAGTTACGATGGACAAGCTGGAGCGGCAGCGATCACTCTAGAATCACCTTCAGATGAAAAGTTTATGAGCAATCTTTACATTGCTCTCAAAAAGACCGGTCTTCCATCTTATGCTATGCCACGCCTTGTGCGGATAACAAAAGAGTACGCGTCTTTCGAGTGACATAATGTGGACTAATGTTTGTTTAGGATCAAATCAAATGCTACCTTCAAGAAGGCTAAACAGGAACTACTGAAATTGGGCTGGGTTGAAACTGAAGAAGGAAACACGGATAAATTGTACTGGTTAAACGGTAAGACGTATCAGCGACTAGATGGAGTCAGCTGGGAGTCGATCAAAGTTGGGAGGGCAAAGCTGTGAGATTGGACGGAGAAGTTGAGGAAAGAACAATACATCTAAATAGGAACATGCGACATTTGAAGCTGCATGGACTAGGATATATTTACTTCTCTTATCTATCCGAGCCGCCGAAGCTGCGTAACTATGATACTTATATATAACAATACCCACTCAAATCCTGATTTCGATCAAGCCATTGATAGGTTTCCATCAACGCGGTTAACTTCCTCATCCCGAGTGATATCAGATCTAACCTTCTCCAAGCACCACAGCCACGAATCCCAGGCACGACTTACTCGGCTGCAAAACCTGAAATAGGTGCTATGGATGGAACTGCATACCCACAAACCAGGGTGTGTGTTTAAGTTCTATGATCTCCATCCGCTCTCCTTTGTCATTTTTCCCGACAAATTGCAAACCGCCCTTGGAGAGGCGTTCAATGTATTCTGGGTTAAACTCATACCGGTGTCTATGCTTACCGTAGATTTCTTCCTCCTCGCTACAGAGTCGGGGGACACTGGACAATTCCGAGCGTTCCTGGAAGAGTCAGACACATGTCCAATCTCATTGTGCCAGATGTTGACTTCATCGATTTCAGGCATAAAAATAAGCACTGGGTCTGGGCATTGCCGTACAGCTCAATCAAACTTGCCTTCGGAAGGTCGTATACATGGCGCGCGAATTCGATGACGGCAAGCTGCGTGCCCAGGCAAACAATATCACGACTAGAAAGATATTCCAAGAAGTTGCCACGGCGTACACGTTCGATTACATGCGGGAATATCGTTCCGGTCGTGATATTATTCTCGCGCATAAGTGTGATGTTGAGATAGCGTTTGTAGTTGTCGAGGTCGAGGTCGACTTCACCACCATCGTCAAGGATAAGGATTTACCCATGACCGTGATCCCCAGGATTATTACACGGCAGGAAAATTGCCAGTCCACATAATTAGCTCTTAAAGTTGAAAAATACAGAGCTATTACCGCCAAACACGAGAACGTACTTCATTTTGGAGATTTTTCTACATGTATGGTGCTTGTCCTGGCTTTTGCAAGAGAGGAATTTCTGACTTGCGAAGTTGGAACATTTCAGCTGGAACTACGCGCTGCGTTAAACCGTTTTTGGCTCTCTGCGTTTTGGTGGGGCAGTTCGACAGCGATCTCACCGTAAGATGGACAACCACATGTAAAGATGCAATCAGATAGAACGGCTTCTGAGACGTGAATAGGAATTTGAATGCCAATTATTCGGACAAGTGTCTGTTGTGGCACAAACTATTGAACGTTTCCCCGTTGCGTTATATCCTCTTCCAGATCTATTCCGGCTCTATCTAGTAGTCCTCATATGCCTATAATTCCCGAAATGCATTTCACAAGCAATAAAAGGGAAATTCTTCTTAGCGGCTCTGGGCAATTTCTGGCAAATCTTGGATTCCAATATCCGCATTACCACTGCCTTCTTCATTATCTTCTTCGTCGCTTCCCGCCTCTGGTGAATGGGAAGCACCCGCTTTTGCACTCCCCTTTTTAACTGGGATAAGACATCCTTGGGCTCTCAAACATCTTGTCAAATCGGTGCTTGGTCGCATGCCCTTAAAGTCTTTGGCATTGTGCACTGCGAAGACGTTACTCTTGGTCGTGGCAGAGACAGCAAGACTGGATCGGGTCATCACTCGCCAGGCATCCAACACCACAAGGTCGAACTTCAGACAATAGGTACCTGCAGTCCTCACAGAGAGGTCTGAAAAGTAGAAGAAGCATTGCTCTTTGTTGCTGTCGTCTCTGCCATAAAAATGCGACCCGACGAGTGTCCCAATCAGCCGTCGCTGAGGCAGCCTTGATGACGAAGGCATTATATTATCCTCTTCGTCACTCCATGGATTCCACAGTGAACAATATACCACATAGAATGACGAGCGAAGCCTTGCGACGATTTCTTCCTCGCTTGACCCCGGGTCACGGACCTCCAGGACAAGAATAGGTGGAGGATCAATGACTCGACGATCTCTTTCGCTGAATCCGCAAGCGCGGGCAGACAGTGGATGTTGGCGGACTGTAATGCTGTATACCGGCGGAGGACGATGGGAGTGGCCACTTCAGAATGAGAAAATGTATTCAAATATCAATGATAACTTACACGTACCTAGAATTCTCACTCAACAAGTTGGAGATAGGAAGTTGATTAGATGAAGTCATTTGGAAAATGCTGGTTTTTAAGACTAGTGTCTTGTAAAGATATCTCTCCTAAAACCTAGGGAGAATAATAGTCTCTCTAGCTCGTTGAGACGAATTTTCTGCGAAGGGCAAAGACGGATATTAATAAAAAGTCAACAATCATAAGCTGGTTACCATGGAAGCTCCACCCAGAGGGAGGATATGAAGTCAGAGATTATAGCCGAAGACAACGCTCTATATATGCTGTCCATGTTTGAACAGTAGGATACCTTAGAGCCATAGTATTCGCTATATGGTCGTACAAGTCGTGAGATTAAGGCCTCTCGAGTCGTCCATCATGAAAACATGGCTATGTGCTACAGCGGAACATTTTGATCACCGGAAACTTTGCCCATATATATCCGCTTGGATGACCGGCTACGATATCTCCAAATACGGATACGAGCCGTGGTTGCAGGGTCAGCTAATAATTAGCGGCGTTGTGATTCGTTCAGCGCTCAGCCAAAAAGTCTCCAACTGTTACATTTGCGTCTGCATCGAACTCAAAACGTGGTGAACCGTACAGCCTCCCCCTCATCAATAAACATCGGAATATCAGCACGGCGGAGTAGAATTTCCCTTAAGAAGGCTTCGGTTCGCAGCCTGTGACAGTCAACGCCACACGGGATCATCTTTCCACTTGTTAGAGCTTATATGCAGCTCCTCCCGGGCTTTCGGGTCACAGAACGAGGAGTATACACCAGTCAGCGGTAATAAGTTTAGTTGAGATCCCCATTTCGATTGCTGCCGGAGTTACCGGTTGGCCTTTCCCTGCCTAATGAGCAACGTTATTAACGACACGGTTTGATCTTCATTTTGGCAAACCAAGACCATCCGACAAGAAAATAAATCCATATAATCTCACACTGCAACAAAAGCCAAGTTTCAAGTCTTCCAGACTCTAGTCTTACCACATACGTCGCCTTATGTGCCTTGCACGGAAAAGGGTATGTGTCTTGGAGATCGCTGACCATCCTTCAGACCCACATTGTCGTCCATGCTTTGTACTCCCACACCACGCGTAAAGGGTTTCGACAGCTCCTATTTCGGATTCCCGCGTGGCAAAATGTCTGAGAAGAGCTGCCAAGCACCTACGATGCTCACGTAGTCCCGTTTTTCGTCATGACGAAAACTCACTGCATTTGGCGTAACGCGGCCAGCAATGAACGTGCTCTACACAATGCCCTTCTGTCATTAACACCGGCGTGATGAGGCTGCCACGTTTACAGTGATATCTGACTCAACATGGTGAAAGCATCATCTCAGCGCAGCTAATTTGCGAGGACCGATGGAACATGTTCATGAGGCGCACACAAACAGGGAGCGTATGAACGTAAAGTCAGACGCAATGACATATCGCCAGGTTGAAAGAGTGTAAATTAAATACAGGATTTAATAAGGGCTTAGGCAATTGGACTAGAAGTGCATCCAGCCACGTTCGAGAATGATTGCATGTTTTTAAACCTCGAGGCACCAACAGGCCCTGTAACGGAGCTGTGGCTATGACTGTTGGATGTGCACTAGTCCTAACTGCTATCATGATAGATGGGAATATTCTCTTCCTCCGGTGTGCTGTAATCGAATCATATCTCCGGAAGGTATGTTATTGAAGAGGGACGGAGAGTGATGCAGGAGGATGGAATAGTGAACTGGCTAAGTGCGTGCAGTTCTCCCTGGGGTCAAGAAGGAACTGGAAGCTAAAGCGGGTTTAGTAGTTACTCTTGTCCTCAATATATGCTCATGCCTCTTACCATTCAACATAAAACAAGAAAGTTCTACCTTCTTTGTATCCTCCCATTCCACACAGGTTTTGGGAGCAGTAGATTCATTTATCTCCCGCTATTCACTGCGGTTTAAGGATCACTGTACAATCTTTTACAATTGAAGTATCACATCCCTCCATTGACGGTTTTACGTCAGGTAATTGACATAAATATTCCTCTATATTCCCGCAAATTTTATGGTTCGTACGGGCATATAAATATGACATTCGCGTGTAGGGGATTGCTGGGGTCATGTAAATGGTATCTTATTTTATGCGCATAATGGGGGGCTGTCGAGTTAATGATTCTAGCAAATAAGGTCTTAGGAGGGGTAAGGAAACAAAGCTTAGTGTCTCTCTCAGAATTTCATTCAGTGGGCGAGCTGTCAGACCTATAATAAGTACTCTCTCATAATACTTACTAGTATATATATTTATATCAAAGAAAACCTTGTAACTTTAACAATGGCCGCTTGTAGCGGATTTAGCACCCCGAAGGCGTGGGAGTTGTAAAAGGATGCAGACTGTTATAGTTTATTGTTCCTGTGGTAATTGATACGGATCGAACCAACGGTCAGGATTAGATGGGAACCGGTCGATCCAATGGAATTTATTGGAGTCGAAGAAGTGGAAGAATGATGAATTTTCCTCATTTAATGTTGGTTTCCAGACAGCGCCGCGCCTAAGTTGTCTTACAAACCCTCCCAAGTGGGAAATATTCCATTATCTGCAAGCACTTCAAGCCAAGGTAAACCCATTTTAGTTACTAGCACTCCTCTTCCGAAGTTGATGCATGTACCGGACGTCCCAGATTCCTCCAACCAGCATCCACAATCTCTTCGTACCGCATCTTGCCTTGCATCTATGCAGTCAATCCTCTAGAACGCGAACACCTGATCCTCTAATTTACTGACTGGTCGTGCCTTAGCGAACCCTAGGCTCTCGGACGCCTTCTTCATCGCACTGATCATAGGTGGGGGTCCGCAGAGCAGGAGCTTGACATCCGCTGCGGGCTTAGGAATCCATTTCTTTGAGGAATCGTCAGTACTCAAATCACACTTGTCCAGAGGAATATAAAGAATATACGTACGGTGATCATCTCAGGAGTCACAAAACCCACTCCTCCCTCCCAATTCTCAGGCGGGTTGTTGAGGACGTAGTGCACTCTGAATCCCTTGTCATCCTTGGCGAGCTGATCGAGGTCCTCGCGGAGCAGGATATCTTCCGGGTTGACATTAGCGAAGATCAGGTCGATCTCCGTCTTGTCACCGGCAGCGCGACCCCGGATCACAGCCCGGATAATCTGCAGCATGGGAGTGATTCCGGTTCCTCCCGCGATCATGCCAAAATGGCGAACCATATTTGGGCTGTAGACCATGGCTCCCTTAGGACCTCGGACTTTGATACTTTGTCCCACGACCAGGGACGCCATGTGTTTCGAGATGTTGCCGGCGGGGTACGACTTGATCAGGAGATCGAAGAACCCTGGCTGGTGGTCTCCAGAGATGGGTGTATAGGATCGCACAATCTCCTTCGAGTTGCCGTCGGGTTGAAGCAGCGTCGCTGCAATTGAGATATGCTGTCCGATTGGCAGACCAAGAATTGCGGTGGGAGATGGGAGCTTGAATCGGTAGCTAAATTTCGTGAGCACCAAGTCTCGCCTTTTGTCTGCCTCAAGACTCACATTGCTACATTGTGGGAGATAATTGTCTTTTCCGTGAGCTCGAATTCTTGGAACTCAGTGGGTTTGAGAGCCGTTTGAGCTTCTGGAGAGGCTGTTAGCTACCTTGAAGTGTTGTCTGCGGGGAAAGCCTACTTGTTCCCCCGAGCAGTCTGTAGCCTGAGAGTAGTGCTGCAACTACGACAGCATACGGGACCCATTCGCGCTTCACAATCAAGCATCCAACGACCAGCAGACCGGACGGGATGTAGACGCTGTCGACATATGACTTGCTAAGGAGGGCCGACATGGGTGGACAAGCAGCGTAGAAAGCAGATGGGAGATGGTTGATAAATCAAAAGCCCCAGGCTGCAATTGGTAGAAATTAATATGATGAAGATCAAGAGAAGAAGCCTCAGCCGTTGGAGGAGGTAGAAGAGAGGTAGTCAGTAGAGGGCTTCTGCTGGTTGAGGTCGGAGAGATTTATCGGGGAGTTTCAATCGCGCGATGATTCTTCTCATGTCACTGCGAATAATTGTCGGTTACGGTTATGATGCCCGACAGCTGCGATAGCCGGCGTGGCTTTCCCGAAAGCAGCAATCCCGTCCATCAGATCATCGGATCAGACCAGAGCTCCACGCGGGACATTATTTTTACATGTCTCAATAGTTTGCATTCCTAGAATTCAACGCGAGGCTAATAGTAAGATTGGGCAGAAAATATCCGAGAGTTGCATTCTGCTCTATAGTAATATGCAGCATTCGACCGCATCCATCAACTGGGAAGTAGATAATAGTCCTGGGTTGGAATATTGCCATGGGATTATGGCTGTTAATCCAACTACGACGTGGCAATCTCTTTCTGTTGATGTCCTCGTAGGGCATGAGCCGACGAGTTCTCATGGCTCTGGTCCCCAGTGTTCTTCGCACGATATGAGTGCAGGCCAAAGGATTATACCGGAAATCCGGAGGCCGGAGGCATTCACGTAGGCCGCCTCGCTCTTCTCTCAAGCTGCTCTTCTCTGCTTCCTATTCCCCGCAACTGCCTGCTCCTGTGGCATCTGCCCGGCTTGAGCAGCTCCCGCCATCCCTCTTGCCATTCCCAATAATCCATAACCTTTATATGCCCCAAACCCGGGGATAACACCCCAAACGAGCCACCCCCAATTCCCAAAAATGATGACGGATATTAGACAGAACCACGTAACCCAGATAACATCAAACATATACTCTGTCAACCCCGGTGCGGCGAGGTCTTCACCAGAATTCTTCAACGCCTTTGTGGACGGGTCGAATTTGGGTCTTCCTGTCA
Source organism: Oidiodendron maius Zn (assembly GCA_000827325.1). NCBI lineage: Eukaryota > Fungi > Ascomycota > Leotiomycetes > Myxotrichaceae > Oidiodendron > Oidiodendron maius. The sequence goes on along the minus strand of KN832870.1, from coordinate 1,614,342 downwards.
ATTCGAGGATGTATTCTGACACTAAACTGGGAATTGAGAGGATGCCATAGGCTAGTAGAGAGCGCCGTCTAATGAATATGCTGAAGAGAATGAAGATAGTATTGAAAGCGAGGGTTCCGACGTGGAGGTTGTTCAGGGTGCTGATGTTTGCCTTTGCGCGGTCTTTCTTCGCCTTCTGCGCCATGTCAGGCTCTTATGCTTCGGCGATGTTCGTAACGTGCAGATACAAACGGTCAAGATGCCAACGAAGATTGAATTAGACAGTCGATCCTGCAATGGGGAATGCTGGTGGATAGACGACCTAGAGCCTAGTTCTCCTTCCCCTAGCCAATGCTGTCGTATGCGGCTTGCTGGAGACAAAGCCCAATCCCACACAAGCCAGTCTTCCGAGTATCGAAAATCCAGGTCTCGACGAGTTTGCTCTTCGATTTGTCCCACTGTCCAAATTGACACGAGGCTGAAGCGCTGGGCGCGTGCTGAGTAAGCGAAGTGATTGTTGCTAGGTGAAGTTCAGCTCTCGCGACCAATCGATCTGTTACCCGCCACGAACCATAAACACAGCTCGACATCTCTTAGTTGCGAGGTTGTGAGACATCCCAACCTCTCCAACGTTGCCGTTCCCTTGATCCACAGACATCATCGCGCCGGGAATTTTGGCCTTTATCCTTTTGTGTGCAGGTGCAGCCCGGCTTCACGACCATTCCCTTTCCAACGTTGTTATTCCTGGACACTCGGCGCACACGAGCTCGATATTCTCCCCGACAAGGACTCTGACCCAAGTCTAATGTTGGAAGAAGCATCATAGAGACTGTTGCTAGACTGCAGATTACAGAGCCAAGAGTCCACGATAGGATCTGGGGCGCAAACAGCGGACGTGCCAAGTCATTGTCGACAAAGGACGACCCAAGCATTTTACCTGGTCTATAATCTTCACTGGCTACATGGCTAGGCCTTTATAGCGTCCTGTACACCTGGTTCACCTGAGTTCACTCCTTCATTCATCCCCATAATGGCACCAGCAAATACGTGCGTGACAAGCCAGCTGCGACAGCTGATCTGTTACCACCTTGACAACAATCTTGCCAAGAATGCCCTCTTCTTTGCAGAGCGCTTAGCTGCCTACGACCATAGATCGGCCGAATCTGCATACCTTCTCGCACTCTGCTATCTGCGACTGGGTGATCATGCATCCGCTTCCGAGTACAGCAGAACCGCTGGATTCAGAGGAACACACCTTGGTTGTGCATACGTCTTCGCACAGGCATCGTTAGTCCTGGAGAAATACAAGGAAGGGATAACAGCCTTAGAAAAGAGTAGAGGTCTCTGGGGAGGGAAGAACAGCTTTGGCAAACATACGCAATCAACCCGGAATGCCTATCCGGATGCTGCCGCCGTGTACTGCTTGTTGGGAAAGCTCTACGCTGGGCATAATGATAAGAGAAAGGCCATCAGTAATTTTGAGGAGGCCCTGAAACTGAACCCCTTTATGTGGGATGCCTTTACAAGCCTTTGTGACATGGGCGTGAAGCTTAACGTTTCGAACATCTTTAAACTGAGTGCTGAGATGGAGGCAATTCTGAAGACGAATGCACCAGAGCAGTGGGACAGCCAACTACCAATGAAAGACGCCACTCTAGCAGCAATGCTCGACCATGCACAGAATAGACCAGGAGCGAGACCAGCAGCCACCGTGGACCCAAGTGATCCTTTCAACAACACGTCTTCACGGAGCTTCACGGGAGGCATATTTTCCAATTTTGGAACGCAGCAAAAGCTCAGTGAGAGCAACCCGAGTTTAACCAACCTCCCCGCGACAGGAGGTGGAGGAACTGGCCCCGAGGGAATGGAAACACCTCCTGGACCAAGTGCTCCGATAGATATTTCTGTAGCTGCTAATCGCAAAGAGCCTGGGGTGGTTTCAGCATACCCCATTGAACCCCCTCAAGCACCAGCTCGAAAGCCCCGGGCTATTCCAGGACTGAGTATGGACTTCAATGTCGATGCGCCTAAAATGAGCCGGGCAATGTCGACGAAACGGGTGCAGAAAGTACCCGAGCCTGCTGAGGAATCGGCCGCGGCGCAAGCTGTACGGAGTCATAACCTAACAGCTGGAGGCGGTGATAAGAAGAGAACGATTTCGGGGCAAGTTATACCAAGACAGACATCCGAAGAGCCGGGAGCTCCTCAGAGGAGGAGCGTGAGGTTAATCAACCAATTCCGGCCAACGAGCAGCAGACCGGTGAGCAATCTGCCCTCAGTGGGAGCGAACCCAGGACGGGAGTTGAAAAAGGCAAGACCGCCAATCTCCCGGATCATGCGACCCGGTTCAAGTACCGCAACCGTCGGTCGACAAGTCAGTGGGAATAGAAAACCCATGGAGGATAGCATGGATATAGACCAAAAGGAACTGGCTGTGAAAACCTGGAGCCAGCCGACGATCAGCCTTCCACAACAGAGAACATCAGAACCAGAACCTTTAAAGCAGGAAGAGGCACTCCGCGTTCTTCTTGATTTATTCAAGAGATTTGGAAGTGGTTATTTCGCCCTCTCTCAGTTCCGCTCTTCAGAAGCACTGCAAATATATAATGCTCTTCCTCGGGCACAGCAAGATACTCCTTGGGTGATGGCTCAAATGGGGCGTGCACATTATGAACAAGCTGCTTATGCTGAGGCTGAGGTATACTATAAGCGGATCCGCCAGGTAGCACCAACGAGATGCCAAGATATGGAGATCTATTCCACCATCCTCTGGCATCTCAAACGTGAGACTGATCTTGCTTTCCTGGCTCATGAGCTGATTGATGCTTCATGGAAATCTCCCCAGGCTTGGTGTGCCCTTGGCAACTCCTGGTCCCTCGCCCGAGACCATGAGCAAGCACTTCGCTGTTTCAAGCGTGCAACACAGCTCAACCCTAGTTTTGCATATGCTTTCACGCTCCAGGGGCATGAACACGTCGCAAATGAAGAATATGACAAGGCGCTTACTTCTTATAGACTTGGTATAGTAGCAGATCCTCGACATTACAATGCATGGTATGGCGTTGGACGGGTTTACGAAAAGCTGGGAAATTACGAGCTTGCTCTTGACCACTTCACTAAAGCGTCTAAGATCAATCCTACTAACGCAGTACTGATATGCTGTATTGGAACTGCGTACGAGAAACAGAAGCAAACCCGCCAAGCTCTTTCATACTTCAGCCAAGCTACTGAATTGGCACCTAGATCCGCTTTGACGAGGTTCAAGAAAGCTAGAGCTCTTATGTCACTGGGAGATCTGGGATCCGCTTTGAAAGAATTAATGATCCTGAAAGACTTGGCACCTGATGAGGCTATGGTACATTTCTTGCTCGGAAGACTGTATAAGGGCCTGCGAGAGAAGGGATTGGCGGTTCGGCATTTTACAATTGCCCTTAATTTAGATCCAAAGGTACTGTAGTCCTTGCCTGCTTGCAAAACCTCCTATGCTAACGAATTCCCAAGGCGAGTCAGCAGATCAAGGAAGCGATTGAGAGCCTCGAAGATGAAGAAGAGGATGACGATGGAAGCATGATGGCGTAAGCATATAATTATAGGGATGGTTCTGCTCTCCAGACAGCTGTTGCACTGTCGTTCAGAGATAAGCAGACGTTGGCGTGTCTGGGTCGTCCAATGCTCCTACCAAAATATCAATTAATTCGCGCCCCGGCCACTTCCCCAGCAGATCCACGAGATCTTATATGGGAACAGCGGCTGCAGCTGACGCCACGATGATACGATAGAGAACGAAGTACGTAAGGCATGTAGTACATCTGCATTGGGAGGCGTTTAAATAGGAAGCTTGGCTTTTTCGTCGAATGAGTTGTGCTGGTCTGTCTGGGTACTCGTGTATGTCCTGAGTGACCCTGTCTTGTGCATGGTTGGATTGCATGACCAACTGCACGCATGGATAATGGCAATGCATATTGGTGTGTCCTGGGGTTAGTGAATTTTTGGTTCTACCATAGAACTACGGAAATAAATACCCTCGCAAATACATATCAGTCTGCGAATGAGTTGAGATCTTATTCTCGTGCATGACCGTGGGCCAAAGTGACTAGCTATACATGGGAATCATTAATGCTAGCCGTACTCCTCAAAATCTGCTCCATGGCTCTTGAATGTTCCCAATACCCTCACAAGCTCAGCAATGTGTACCGCAAAAGCAATTCGGTCCAATAATGTAATGGATATTAATAGTTGTCTATTACAATTATCTCTTCATTCAACGGGACCCACCACTACTTCCTGACTGAAAAATTTATACATTTCATCATGCAAGTATATAGTGATCTATCTCACATCTCGAAATTAAATCTCCTGTTTATGAGCTAGCTTATATTCCGACCACTCTAACATCCACTCCAGAACGAACTGGATCTCCTGGGACTGTGTGTCCCTGACAGGAAGCGGCGGTAGGAAGTTCGGCGGCACGTTCACCGTCTCGTTAGGGAACAAGCCGTACTCGTCCCAGTGGTGAACGGCACCGGAGATCAGCATGAACGGCTGGCTGGCGGTGTTGGTGCGGTTGTGTGCAGTGGTGTTGAATGGGGACGCATGCGCCGTCGCTGGACGCCACGGGTCCTGCTCTCCGTCGATGAAGGCGAGGCGCGGGTAAGAGATGTCGAAGCCGCCCCATTTGTTAATGGCGTCGGTGTCGGGCGGGGTGGTGATGTTGAAGGCGTCGACGCAGATTATGCTCTCGTACTCAAGGGTGTTCGTACGAGATATCAGTGGGAGTTGGTCTTTCGGAGCACCGGACCCAGTTTGGAGGTAACCCCATTCCGTACAGTACTTTGTTCGCAGTCAGCGGTATATTTAAGGGACTTAGGGGGCCTATTTACTTGGTACGGCCATGATCTCCAAGTCTGAGTAATATCATCTTGGACGTAAGACGCGGGGTCGTGAGTACCGTAGCAAGAATCTTGATCCTGGCAACTATTGACCGTGTACACTCCTAGCCAGCCGATCCAGTTCAGGAGGGGTGTAGTTAAGACCGAGATCTCGCTTCCATAGCCGCCCTCCTTGAGAAGGGTTTGCACTGCAGCCTTGCGGCTGCTAATCTCGGGGTAAAGTAGAGACTTGGCTGTAATATTGCCACAGAATTCATCGAAAGAAGGATCGTTCTCCGCAGGATCCCAGACCTTTCCTTGCCATGAATCAATACCATAACCAACCACAGTGGCAAAGTCGTCGTCGTATGTAACATTGGGAAGGCCAAAGACACTCTTGAGGCTTGCTGTGGTCTTACTGTTGTTTAGGCCAATTAGGATATTATCAACCATGTGCGTAATTTTTTGCGTGTTTGATACGCATTCTTGATCAGCATAGACCCGGATTGGCTCGAAGTAGTTCCAGTAATCCCATATAGCTTCAATCACGCCGCTTGATGCGATGGTTCCTATTTCCCATTAATTTTGTGCACACATGCGGACAGTTGCACGTAACTCACCCCAGAAGACATCTGGATACAACTTCCTGAGGAATGCATTGAAGCCGCCGGCGTAACTCCCACCGTATCCAATGTATGGCACGTTGGGCGCCGTCAGATCCAAATGCTCAAGACCTTCAAATACAACATGCTGTGCAAAATATGCCTCATCTGCCAGGGCCTGCTCGGTTGTCAAGAATCTCAAATTCGGTGTTGACAAGTCCGGAGTTGGCATACTGGTGCCATAATATCGATGCTCCAAGACTACACCAAGACCGCTGGTAGCTTCGGCCAACTCGTGGAGGATACCCTTCTGCAAGAATATGAGGCGACCTGTTGCGTCCGTTTCCCCAGATTGCAACACTATAACGGGTCCACCCGGCTTGTAGTAAGTGGCGTCGAACCAGTACCGCAAGTTGAACGTGCCGTCCGTGTGGGGTTCGTACTTGGACTCATTGTGAAAGTGGTCAATTGGCACCGAGAGGTTGTACGCCGGGTACAAGAGAGTTGGGTCCGTGTCTCTCTTGCTGAACATGCCCTTGCTGATTGTGTTCCTCTGTTTACGCGGGTTACTCCTCAAGATGCTCTAAGCTAGATTGCAGCAGGAATTGAACTTACGCGCACTTTCCGCTCAATTCCAGTGAAAGGCGTTGCTGCGAAAGCCGCTGTGGCCAAGCTGAGGAGAGCGCACCACGCGCCAAGCTTGTTGACCATGACTGAGAGGTGTCTTGAAGCTCAGGGAAACTCAATTGGGATTTCTACATATTGGCAAGGCGTCAGCAAGCTTATTTACGATTCCTTCGTCTGCCAGTGTTAGGGGTGACATCGGGCGGGGACCAAGCTAGGGTTGATATTGCAAACCCACTTGCTCTACCTTATCTGTCTCCGGATCAAACTCACCTCGGTAGCTGTCGCTCCGACCAATTCAGGGATAGATTATAATCTCGAGCCTCCGTGACGCCTGGAAGAGTTGCGCAAACATTTCTAAACCGTTCGACAGAGGGACACACGAGCTTTATAATAGCACCGCAGAAGCACCTCATCACCAGGGAATCAGCTTCCTGTCCGGTCCTGTCACCAAATGCAGCCCCATGCCACACCGCCGTACATATGCAGAAGGTGAAGAGTCGGAAGAATGGGGTGCGGAGGCCGCCATGGAATATGCTGGAGCGGTGTTCACTTGCTTATCTTGGGTAGCGACCTTCTATCTTTAGGGTTCGGAGACCGGAATGGCTCGTCCCTTGGCAGCGGGATTTCTGGTTACTTCCCCCGCTTCAAGGTAAATTCCTCGTTTTGTTTGAGCGGGTGGCATGAAAGATGATGGATCGATCATCATATGTTTTCGGCCTACCAAAGATCGCCTGAAGATCCCCTCATGCCTAAGGCCTCAAAAGATACTTCGATATCATTCTGTGGCTTCCATCCCTCAAGGACAGTAGCTGCAGCCTTGCCGCCCTGCCGCCTCGTCCCGTTGACTTGCTGGTTTGTTTGTCTCAAATGTGCCGGTTTACCTAGTTGTGCCTAGCAGTCCCTTCATTGCATTTAGGCTTTGGGCGATGTATAGCAAGTGCTTGGTCCTACCTTGGACTTCGTCCCGAACGCCGTTAGAGGCTCTGTTAGAAGCAGGCCAGACGAGGGCTATCAGTCATTGCAGGTGCATTGTTGAACAGTGGTCGCTATGCATCTGCTTACACTTTTCAGTCACCAAGGATCAAAGCCTATGGTGAGGCAGCTCGCATTAACAAATGGATCAAGAAACTTAGTCGATCACTCACGTAAGGCAGACAAAGAATACTCTTGATGAATTGCATGTCTACTAGGAAAGCGACAAGAAAGTAGTTCCTATGCTATTCCTCGCTTTTGATAATGTACACAATGTCTCTCTCTATTTACGAGGGATCCAATCAATCAATGATCATGATCTCAGATATGCCGCCCTCCTTTCTTGAGATCATCAAAATACACATCGACACCAATGGGCATCTTTAATTCCACCTTGCGCTCTCCCTCTCAGCCTCGAGCCTCGCAAGACGAGCCTCGTCGCCCTCATCGCCCCTGCGTCCTTTCTTCCTACCCTTGCGCAGGTCGTCTCCATCGTCACGACCTCTCTTTGCACCGCCCATGCCGGTCAAGCCCGCAATACGCTGCGCTTCCTTGAGGAGCCGTTCACGATTCCGCGCTTCACGTTCGAGGGTATGGGGGTCTTGTGCAGCGGCTGGCCCTGTGGGAGGAGCTCGAGCTCTATCCTTTTCTCTCTCTTTCTCCTTGGCCCTCTCGCGCTCCTTTTCCCGCTCGCGATCCGAGTCGCGGTGTCTGGACGAGCGGTACCGGGGATCCTCTTCGTCGCGGTGCCTCCTGCCTTCACGATTCTCTTTACCTCTGTCATAGTCCTTCTCGCGCGCTCGAGCTGATGAGATCCGGTCCTGGCGAGGGCCAGTGGGGATGATGATCTCGTCTAGAGTTGGCTTGCGACGGGTGCTCGCACCTTTGATTTCGATGGCGCCATTGGTAGTTGAAGGTCTCCTAGAGGCATCTTCTGCTTCGATTGGAGTAGGCGGGATGGACCTGTCGGTTTTCTCGGGTCTGTCTTCAAGGTCTTCGGTGCCTCGGCGGCTATGGCGGTGTCGATGCTCGCGATCCCGATCCCGACTTCTGGATCTATCATCACGGTGACGGTTGCTAGAGCGGTGCTTATATGAAGAAAATTTGTGCTCTCTATCACTTTCCTTGTCCCGCTCTCTGTACTTATCTCTGTCACGACGGCTTCTGTGGGCTGAACGCCTGGAGTCAGAAGGGGAGGCAGATCTAGACCTCTCGTCTTCGACACCTCTACCTTCGTCATCAACGTATCTCTCTCTGGACCCAGCATCCTCGCGATCGTCGTCTTCTTCCTCTCGCCGCCGATGGCGCTCTCTTCTGCGTTCCCGTCGCCGATCAGACTCCTCATCATCCTTTTCATCCTTCTCATCCTTCTCATCCTTCTCACCCTTCCCATCGTCTGTGGCCGATGCTGATCGATGTCTATGTCTGCGGTGTCGTCTGTTTCGACTCCTGCTTCTTCTTCTATCTCGTGACCTAGATCTTGATCTTGATCTGGACTTATCCTTTGATCTTTCTCTTGTTGGCGACCTTGTCCTCCGGTCTCCCTTCTCGGTTTTGGCACTTGCCGGCTCAGGTTCAGGCGGCGCACTTACACTTTCAGTGGTCCTCGAGTTGGGGATACCAGGGGCTTGATACCCACGAACTCTCAAGCCAGAGATTCCTGTATTAGGCAAGCCATCACGCATAGCTTTTGGCCCGGTAGGAGCATTGATGGGCACATCAGCAGGTTTTACAGGTTGGATGGTAGGGTTATAGCCGCCACGCCCAGCAAAACCTAGCCCATATCCTCGAGATATCCCTTGATTGTACGTTCCATTGTATCCGGTTTGAGCGAAACCTTGAGCTTCATCCAGAGTCTGTATCGGCTTGGGAGTATGGTTATCGGCATGAGTTGATTCATCCTTGTGAGTACCCTCCTGATTTATATCAGTTCCTTCCTGGGCTTGGGCAGGACTAGTATTGTTGTCATCCTTAGAAGTATGGTCTGTCAAAGTTATATCTTTGACCTCAGAAGTTTGACGTATCTCCCTGCCAAACTCATCGACATTACTAGCGGCTCCTGGATCCGCATCTGCCTTTGGTCCTGTGGGTATGGATGCTGCCTCACCAATGGGACCATTATTGAACCCCTCGCCAGAGTTAAATTGCTGGGGAAATTGATGTGAATATCCACCGCGGCCGTAGCCGCCTCGTCCTCTACCTCGGCCACGAGATTGGTAGCCATGACTGTAGTCATTATAATGATTTCCGTGTCCATAATTACCTTGGTTAAATCGGGAAGAATGGGGATTGTATCCGGAGTTATTGGAACCATAATCACCAGTTCCCATGCCAGCTGCATTTGGATGATTGAAATTATCTGGTCCGACATTCCATGACTGTTGACCGTTCCATTCATTATTGAATCCTGCACCAACTCCGCCATCGAAGCCTCCCATTCCCGCACCCATGCTCATGTTCATGCCGTTCATTCCTGCGCCAAAACCTCCATTTATAAACATGCTCTGCATGGCCATTGGATCCATACCCATGCCAGGCATACCTTAAAAACATATTAGAGAAATTTGCAGGCCCAATTGTGGTGTAAACTTACCCATCATTGGGAAATTACCAAATCCATTAGGTCCCATGCCACCATTTTGCATCGCCATCATCATTTGCATCTGATTGAAGTCGCCCCCAAATCCCATGCCTGGAAAAGGGCCAGCAGTACTTGCATCAAATCCAAACACCGCGCCCATTGCTGGCGTCTGTGACATGTTTGGAGCAGATAGATCTTCCACATTAGCATCCTTCTCTGTCGTCTGAGTCTCCTCATTGTTGGTCGCCTTGTCTTCCATTTCGCCGTTTTCCTTCTCTGAAATCTCCCCGTTAGGCTCTTGTCCTGGCGCTATCTCCTGCTATAAGGTTAGCTCTTGGAAACTAATTAAAGATGCACAGAGAGACTCGTACCTCGATGGACGGCTGAGGGACATCTTGCTGAGGCGCTTCAGCAGCATTTTCTGGAACCTCTCCAACCTGATCTGTGGCAGGTGCAGGGGTAGATTCTGCATTAGATCCAACAGTATCAACTACCGTTGGCGCCTCGACAGGCGTTGCGGCAGCATCTATTGGCGTGGGTGGGTGACTGTTTTTGCCTTCCTTTGAACGGAGGGCTTCCCGTTTCTTCTCCTCAGTACGCAAGAAGACTTTGATCGTTGTCCGAAGAGCTTTATTTGGCTTGCAATCCTCTGCAGCTACTGGGGTATGTTCGCAGACAGGGCAGGATGACGGAAGGGTCGATTGGCCTATAACAGACATCAGCCACATTAAGCAGCATATCTTCACATATAAATAAAACCTACATGTCTCGCATATAGCTTGCTCGCAGCATGGGAGGCGGAACGCGTTCATAGCAAGTCTACTACAGATCGCGCAGCGAAGCTTAATAGGAATCTCATCTTGGGAGAGAGAGCTATCGTGTAATTAGAACATGAGGCTTCCGGGGGGGCCATACTTGAAGGACTTACTTTATGAGTTCGGCATAAGCATCTGTTGTTGCAGATGCTGCCATCTTGAGATTGCGCCTGCAGCTTCTCACAGAGTAGATGTAAATTGTCCTGCGGCTTACGACATTCTTAATATGCGAGTGGTCGCAGACGAATGAGAGTCTAGAGGATCCCCTGGAGGCGCAGCGAAATGTATATGTATGTGGAAGGGAATCCACCGGTGATTCACCTTTGGTTTGGTGATAATTTTGTGATTGTCGCGCGGTGGCTAACTTTGAGGTCGGCCGGCAAAACTTCAGGGTGAATCGCATATGACTAAGCGAAAATGGTACATTGTCACATGACCATAATATCCCCATCTTTAACAATATTCTGAAGATCTAGGTGTAATCTTACCCCAAAAAGGGGTTGACTTAACTACTTCTCTATCTTAGCCCATGTGATCAAGTAAACAAGTCAGCTCAAGGATAAACCAGCCTAAATGATCAGGAAGATCAATTTTAAGGTGCAGCACTATTCGCCACTACTGCTCAAGGGCGGGATACTGGCATGGTGCTGACGACTGTAAGAGACGGGTCATCTTTGGCCTTGCGAATTGAGCGGCAGCCTGATTCCTGCCGACATCAGTATATACAGTTCCGAGATGTCACTCAGCCACTGCGACTAATATTGATACAAATTACTCTCAAATACACCTTACTCCAGGTGGAACCATTCGGGACCTCTATCTGAAAGCACTTCAGCAGTTACTTCAACAATGTCTGAACCCAATCCCGCAGACGGCATGCCCGTTGAGGAACGAAACCATACCGTCAAAGAGGCAACTCTAAACAGGGCATGCGATTATTGCCGTGGGCTCAAAGTACGATGCTTTCCGGATCCAGGGTCATCTTCTTCAACATGCCAACGCTGTGCAAGGTCAAATCGAGCATGTACATATGCTGCACCTCAGAGAAGAAAGCAGCGGAAACGAACGGATGCTAGAGTTGCAGAGTTGGAGAAGGAGATGAAAGCCATGCGATCACTTCTTAGACTTGATACCGTTGACGGGAATCGAGCAATGGAACAAGCGCAGCAAACTGAGAAGAATTTAAGATACGGTCAAGATTCGTTTCCCGATCACATCATTTTATCACAAGAACTAAATGACCAAAACACAACGCCAAACTCACAGGTAACCATGGACGTATCTCCTCCTCAGATAGCTGATCGAGAAGAACGAGACAGTGTTGATCGTGGATTGCTCACCATGGCTTCGGCAACAGAGCTCTACAACATTTTCATCAATGAATTGACTCCTCATTATCCAACGGTTACATTCCCATCCCACCACACAGCTGACGAGCTACGCCGTCGCAGACCTACTCTTTTCTTAGCAGTTATGGCAGCAGCCTCGGGAAGGACAGACCCAAATCTGTATAGTGTTCTGAATGCAGAGCTGTTGCAGATTTATGCCTCCCGAGCCGTGATCACAGGCGAAAAATCTTTGGAGTTAGTACAGTCAATGATCATTACTGCAGTGTGGTACTATCCCAAAGACAAGTTTTACCAGTTGAAGTTTTATCAGTACATACACATGGCTGCTACTATAGCGCTTGATATTGGCCTTGGATCAAAGCCAGCATCGAGCAGTATCAAATATCAAGGGCCATGTAACTCCACGACAGTATCTTCGGGGATTGCGGGGCAGAGTAGTCAGGATACTTCGCCGCAGTCGACTGAAGAAGAATCTGATGATGCTATGGTTGATGCAAAGAGGACTATCTTGGTGTGCTATCTCATCTGTTCAGGGTATAACTTTGATGCAAATAATTGAAAAATAACATGCGCTAATAAATAATAGCGTGGCAATAAGTCTGCGTCGGCCGAATATGTTGCGCTTCAATAGCTGGATGAAGCAGTGTACTAGCTTCCTCGAAAATCTCCCAACGGCTACAGTATTTGATAGGCGCCTCGTAGCCAGGGTCAGACTTCAGAATATTGCAGAAGAGTTCGCATCATTATTGTCACTAGAAGACCCCGATGATACTAGCATCACACTGGATTCCCGTACACAATTGACACTGAAAGCTTTTGAGCGGAGATTGAGAGTATGGAAGGAAAGTCAGGATCCAGAGGTCATGAATGGTAAGTAATTACAAAACGCGGAACTCGAATGGTATGGATGAAACTAAATACGGCAGCCTCTACGTTGATGTTATATTATCATATCAATATTTTGCTTCATGAAATAGCACTTCGTGATGATCACCCAGCTACCGATTTTAAGCCACCATATTTTGTCGACAGGTTCCGCCCAGAATCGAGAGTGAAGGAGAAATTAACGGCTCCTACGATTGACGCGATCATGCAATGCGTGACGTTTAGTCATGATCTACTTGACACATTCATGAGTCTGGATGTGAGCACCACGAGAGCCTTGCCGGTCTATAAATTCGTCATGGTTTGCTACTCTATCCTTATCCTCACAAAGCTCAGTCAGTCTGTCGAAAATCCTACTAGTGAGATTGGAAAAATATTGGATCATAGTAGCATTGCGCTCGATTCGTACACTGATAGAGCTATAACCCAGTTTACAAAAGCGACAGGCATTGAGGAATTCAGAGTGCCAAGCAAATTTCTTTTTGTTCTTAATTGCATTCGAGGTTTTCGCCGTGGTCAATGTTTCCATCCAACGCAGGGCATTGCAGACAGCGATGTAATGCGTCCGTTACTGCATTTGACCTTAGAAGAACCCGCCAATTCGCACGCACACTGTCGACCCCTAGATGCGAGATCTCCGGCTTTTGGCAGTGGAGGCTATGCAAGGAAATCAAATGGACCAATACCACCGAATATGCATATATCCTCACACGATGATGCAACCACAACGTACACCCAGATACATTCCGTTGATCAAAACAACAATTCCACTCCTAATAATTCAGAATACACTTTTCAGTATGCGCAGGAACAAAGTCCTGCGCAACTTACCTCGAAGTCAACACAGGTCCCGGCCCCAGGAATTAGCTATGAGCTGAATATGGGTCCTTCTGTTTTCTCTGGCTTGCCTGAAGATGAATCTTTCACAGAAGAGCTATATAATTGGATCCCTCCAGCTTCAGTCACTGGTCACACAGTGGATGAACAAATGCTTGACTTACAATACTGGGGCTACGACAGCCACCCACAGACCTGATCCGATGAACTTTGAACACAAGGGACAGTATAAAATAACCGGCGATATTCCGGATGCACAAGCCGAATCAAAATTCCTTGACAAGCAAGTTATAAACGGAAAAGGTGTGAACTTAATTGACCTCCAACGGTCATTTATTCTCTATGGGCACGCCTTTCTACGTCCGAAACCGCAAACGCCATTTAGTACTCTCACGTACATCTTCAATCTGTTGTACACAGAGTCCAAATTGAGCCATGAGTTCTTCTAAACTCCCCGGCCTAGTCATTTCCGAATTATCTTGAAGTCTTGGATCATAATTGGCCCTCCCATGAATATTGTCACTCCGGTAAAGACTAGACATTCTGGTGGCATTACTGTCCAGTTCCCAAGCGAATGTCCGAATACCAGTATCTTCTGCCTTCTCAGGACATGAAGTAATATTGCGACCAAGACAGCTAAGGCTTGCAAGGCCAAGGTTCGGACGGGAGGCATGCGTTCGTTCGACGTCTCGGTATCTGGATCATCGAAGGCTTCGGGAGTGTCTACGTATTTGGCCCGCTTGTCTGGCCTCAACATGGTGGAAAATATATAATGATATCGTTTCTGATTCAAGTTGATGACTATTTAATTCTCTTCAGATGTCTGTCAACTGCTACGGTTTTATATTGCCTTCACTGAACGGCCATTTTATATAAATGTGCATTGGCCGGCTTCGACAAGTGTTTGCTCAAGCTAGGTGTAACCTAGTCAACGTACATTTTGCCCGATATATCCCCGCAACGAGATGGCCTAGAAGAGCCAATCCCGGAGAGCATTCTTACCAACTTGGTACCTTAGTTACTGCTTACTCTATTTCGTGGCAGGTTTTATGCCGCGCCGGCTCGGCGGTCGGGGAAGATTTGTCTCCGATCACGTGATCAACACGCTCCCCTATTTCCTCGAAATAGTGGCGGGAATTAGGGCCTTTGGTATGCGTGTAACTTTGGCAAAATTCCGATGACTACTGCCAATAGCTGTACTGATCTAGGAACACCGCTAATATAATTTGGGCGCTTATGGACTTGGAGGCTGGTATGTGATGAAGTCGTGAGTGTTTCTCCAAAAAAATGTCTATACATTTGTACTAACATCTAAACACCTCTAACACTATCCGTATGCGCCTGTATGGTTTCCATGCGACAAATATCAATCGTCTATTAATCAGCTACCCACAAACTGCCTAGGCAGTACAAAATAGGGCACTTCAGGCTTGCAACTCCATACCTCATGTTTGAGACTCGGGTTTAGACAATGCTATTCCGGGTTACAGTCTTGGGCAAAGGCGCTGGAATTTTCCTTCCAGGATGCCAGATCCCCAGAATGGCCATGGCGAGTACTATCGGCGCGAACTCTAGTGCCCCAAAGAGCGCCTCATGGGAACTTAAGTATCCGAATACACCCTGACTGCTCTCTGCGAGCCTGAAGATTGTCCTGAGGAATACCAATAGACTGGAAACTACCAAAGCGCCAATAAATGAGCTGGTTTTGCGGAAAGCTGTTGAGAACCTGGGGTCGCGATAAATATCAAGCATGAAAACTGCGAGAATCCCGAGGTATACGAGGAAGAAGAAGCTCTGGATAGCGAGCCCAG
The DNA here is from genome assembly GCA_000827325.1 of Oidiodendron maius Zn. Classification (NCBI taxonomy): domain Eukaryota; kingdom Fungi; phylum Ascomycota; class Leotiomycetes; family Myxotrichaceae; genus Oidiodendron; species Oidiodendron maius. Next base: position 1,599,016 of record KN832870.1, on the reverse strand, counting down.
CTAGAAGGATACCGTTTCCGACTTTGGGGTTCTTGTGTTTGGATTCTCTGCTGCCAATGAGGGCCGAACCAGCAATTTGGACCACTGTGCAGATCGTATCGGCAGTTATAAAGGTCCAAAGTATTAATTTCCCCTTCAAGACGCGGCTATTGAGTCGTACTCCTTCATTTAGAGCCCATGCAATAAGCTTGGTCAGGCAGACATATATGCTTGCTGAGATGAAGACGGGGGCGACAACGATGAAGGAGTAAGCGACGACAAAATAGATAATGTTGTAGGGGTCATCGCGTGACGATAGAGCACGGAAGATATACCCAATGACTTCCATCATGCAGGCAAAGGTAAGCGGCAAGAAATACCATGTGCGGTTGATGAGGGCTTTTGTGCCGTGGACGATGGCCGCCAGAGCGAAGAGGACGATCCCGAGAACGCAAAGGGTAATGTTAGGAACGTAACTATGCTTTTTGTTAAGTTCACAATTTCTGAAAGCAGATCGCCATGAGGTTTACCCATATATAATTATACTAGCATCATGCGGCCCGTGAGGATTCGGCCAATTGGGGTCGATGTACCCAGATACAGGTGGTAATTCTGTTGTGTTCATATTACGTATCGTAAGTCCCGAAATCGACCTTGGAGGTATTTCTGATAGGAAAGTATTTTAACAAGATTCTGCTGGTTTGATATGGACGTGCAATTACGTTATCCGAGGGTATATATAAGTACTCGGGCATTTCGAGCGTCTCAGCGCGGAGACAGTTACTCTCCGCGATACTCCGCCTGCGTCGATGCAAATCTATCTTTCCTTAGATGCTACTTGAGCCGTCAGAGGATTGCCCCCCTGGCCTGATTTCATGAATGCAAAGCTAAGTGGCTCAGCTTCTAAATCTAGGCAACTACAGAGTGTCCGGCGTATCAAAATATCAAGATCAAAAAGAGGAAGGGGGGTTACATCGCTCGCTTTTATGGGTTCGGGGAAGAATGTAGCCCGAGTCGCCGGAGCCAGAAACATGCAAGCTATTATCGAAAAATCAACCCCCGAAAGCCTATAGATTCTACTCATTATATAAGTATTGAATGTTTTTCTGCTGGACTGTCTCGTGAGCTTTTGTCGGCTTTGACTCTCGACTTGGTAGTGGATTTTATTGTTCATTGCGAAAATAATAATTTATCTTTCCATTCAATACTTAATTCAAACGAGTTTTAAAATATATTTTCAAATATGGAGAACGTTACCGCGGTCGAACAAAATAGTGAATCTCCCGAAAACCCTTCTGTGGAGAATAATATCACACCACCAAGAATTGCCTCGCCAGATAAGGGTCAGGATGCAGAACCCGAATCATCACAGAATTCCTTTCAGACAGCCATTCTCATGGGCGCTCTTTGCGTACGTACATTTGGTTTTCGTATTAGAGTTTTGTCTAATATTCGTCTTCAGGCGTCGGTCTTCCTCGCCGCCCTGGATATTACCATTATCAGTACCCCCCTAGCTACAATATCAGAGTATTTTCACTCATCTGCGGCGTACACCTGGGTGGGATCAACATATATGCTTGCTGATGCTGCCGGCACGCCCATATGGGGAAAGCTCAGCGATATCTGGGGCCGAAAACCACTTCTCCTTGTCGCAACAGCAATATTTTTCCTTGGTAGCGCTCTCAGCGGTGCAGCAGTCAATATTGATATGCTTATTGCTGGACGAGCAGTGCAGGGATTCGCTGGTGGCGGGCTGTTAACTTTGGTCAACATCTGCATTTCAGATATGTTCTCCATGAGGTCTGTGTGCACTTTTGTGATACAAAACTAAGTACTGACTCCTCAATTCCAGAGACCGTGCAAAGTACTATGGCATCATTGGCATGGCTTGGGCTCTTGCTAGTGCTTGCGGACCGGTTATAGGTGGTGTTCTTACTCAAAGGGTGTCCTGGAGATGGTGTTTCTACATTAATTGTATGTCGTGGATGGCCCTCAATTCCTCAGCACTGCTAACATCGATATAGTGCCGATCACTGGCTCAGCGTTTCTTATTATTCTCTTTACTTTAAATATCCAAACCCTGAAAACGCCAATGATTGCAGGTCTTCTTGCAGTAGACTGGCTCGGCAGTTTCTCGGTAGCTGGTGCAACTCTCATGTGCCCAACAATTTCGAGCACTGAAAAGTTCCTGAGGCAGGAGCCAAGAGGAGGCGAGGGAGGCGAGAGACATGACCTGAAGGTGACTCTAATCTAGCCATCGTAAGTAAGACGCTTTGTATACACTAACCTTGAAATCCTTTGTTTAGGGAGCTAAGAAGCACTAAGAAATTCTTGCATGCTCTATCTTATAAAACTTTCTATATACCTGTTAGGCGTTTTGATGCATTATATAAGTCCTAGTATAGTATCTGCTGTCCTATACAATCATTAATAACCTCCTGATATTAGTCAAATCCTCCAGATCAGATATATCGCAAGTCAAGAATTGAAATCTTATACCAGGAGTATTATAGTCAAACCCAGTTGTAATACAACAAATCCAAACAATGCTAGCGGCCCTTAAGCTAGGCAAAAACAACCAACTGTGGTGGGAAGGGTCTGTTGGCCCTGCTAGCTAGCTAGCCAATACCAGGTTCTATCCAACGTCATGAGACTCATCATCTCGACGCGGATTGCACTCTAGTGCCAGTTACTTCAAGCCATCCAGGCATCTAGCGGCCCAAACCAACTGATGAGGAGATGGTAGAAATACCCATCTTCTAAACCTACAGTTCCATCCTCCAAACCCAGCCCTATAAGGATATATCTCGCGGCGCCATAACAGAATCAACCGGCTCGAATCCTTCAGAGGAGCCCACCACCGAGTTGGCATGCCTAGTCGCCATTGTCAAATCAACCAAGCACTCCTGCCGAAGCTCACGGCCGAGCATTAGAGCTCCTTGAAATCGTGGAGGAGAACGATGAGTTAGAGGAACCACGCAAAGCCGCCATTCGAAGTCAAGCGGGGACTCTTATATTCCAACCCAGATACCTACGCCAGCATTGTAGACCGGCCATCCCTAAGGCGTTACAGCAACCATATTCGAAGATGCATACAATAAACTGGGGCATCCAGGCTATGACCGAGTCTACAAGCAAGTCTGTAGCGATCTCTTCATTTGCAACACGACAATGCATTTACGCCAGTATCTCAGGTATTGTAGAGGAGAAACATTATGGAAAGGGGTGGGAGGGTGGATAAGTATAGCAGGAAGAAAGGAGGGTTAAAGAAGGTGGAAGGCGGAAGGTGGAATACAGGAAAGATAGGAAGATGGGAGTGTAGGCAGCGTGTTGGACAAGTTTTGAGAGGATACTATTATAGACATGCCTCGAAACGCAAACGGGTCTCTGAGGGTCTGATCAGCCTAATGACGAGTTAAAGCCTGGTTTTGAGCTGGTTCGGGTAGGAGAAAGGGCGTGCGCGATAGAGTGTAATTCAAGAGAGGGTAATATTTTGATAATAAGTGTCTAAAGAGCCTCCTTTGCCGTCTCTCTCCTTTGCCGTCTTCCTTACTAGACACATGCTTCCCGTTCAGCCAGGCGGAAAGGTTGTATTGATAAGTCCAACTCCTAATCCCTCCCTAGTCCTATTCGGAATCGCTAAACTTTACATTATGCCTCTGCAAAGTCTGCTTTAACTCTGTATTGCCCTCCTTAATCTCGAGCTTTAGTATAACTATCAAGAATTGCTGATAGACGCCCTGGACTGTGCCGGTCATTCTTAGCTCGCCAGAAAGCTACAGATTATTAGTACGTGCTTAGCCAGTTAAATACGGGTAATCGGCTCACCATATGGGGGAGAAGGACCCGGGCCAATCGCGGGTACACCCTGCCAATCTTCTCTCCTTCCAAGTTGAGCATTGTAATGATTTGACCTTTATCTGATTCATCATCCTATTACCCCTATTAAAAGAGCCTTCTGTAAAGGGCCAAGACCATACTTACATCGACCCGGTAGCTAACAGTACCGCCCTTCTCGATATCAAGCATCTCGTTGCTCTGACGCTCCATTTGGGTCCCTACAACATAAGCGGTTTGCCTAACTGCACTGCCAGAAACAACACATACCCAGTGTACCAATAACCCACGTGTCATCCATCTTGGCAGTGGTCGGGCGACAGGTTGTAAAGTGAAGCCGTGTGTGTGGTGAGAGTGTGCGCTCGAGCCGGGGCCTGAATGGAGAAGAGGATGACGGCCGGGCTAAATAGGCCAGCCCTTGCCATGTAGAAGCAGAGTGAAGGTCGGAGGGAAGAGCAGGACAATGACAAGCTGCCCACACATCCGTCGCGACAAGGAGACGCGACCTTCCCTCTTGCATTTCCTTGATCGTTTCCACAAAAGCCAGGCTGCCTACACATCTCATGCGACAGGTGAGACTCTTTCCAGCCTTCCTCCTCTCGATTACCTTGTGCTGAGTATTGCGTATACCAGGTACTGTGTACAAAGGCAGCGATTCGGCAAGGCCGGTGATGCTCTCTATACATATTCTGTGTCTGTACGCGGGTAGCTACGTCGTCTTCCGACCTACCGTAATCAACCCGGCCCTTTCATCTAATGAATGCTGCCATCCTTATGATGTACAGCACTTGGGAGGGCTGCGTCAACATACCGCTTGGCAAAGTCCTCATCCTTGTGCTGTTTCCCGACTGCGGGCTCTTCTCCACTCATCAACATCAAGCTCCAGCGCTCTGCACTCGACTGTGTTTTGGCACGCTCGGGTAGGTACGTCGCCTCCCAGCCCTGCAGCGATCAACCTGAATCTTGCGTGGAGTGCAGCTCTCCTTACGTCGTAAAGACGCTTCCCGGATACTGCCGCTTGGCGTCTCCATTGGCCTTGTGCTGTTTTCAGAAGGAGGGAAGTCATCAAGCAGAGGCCATTTACTGGCAGCTGGCCTTCTGACATCGTCCCTGGGTTCTGGTTGCAGGCCCTTGTACACTCATCCGTATCAAGCTCCAATCTCACCACCCTCCTACTTTGCCACCCGGTCCCTACACAAACCTCGTCCCTCAAAACGACCGATGAGTTCATTACAGGCGCTCTTAGTAGGATCAATATCGTCGTCATCAAGTACCACAATGGCAAAGTTAGCGATGGACAAAGCCAATTATCAGGTAGTGTAAGTTTGGCTCCCACTCGAGGGGGGGTTCCGACAAGGAAGCAACTATAGGAATACCAGAAGGGCACGCTCCTGGGCAAGCTATTGCGGTGATGAACTCCCACGGACAGCGGGTGGGCTCGGTTTCTAGCAAGAAAGCCCTCGCATCCCTCCCACATCTTGTAAATCAACCACCAAAATGTTTGGGCGCTTGCTCCTAGATCTCGGGCGAACTGAAGATGGCCGGCATTATTAGACACACGGCGAGGCATGTCATGTGGTAGAGGTGAAGCTGACTATTGCCAAAGGCAATAGCAAGCTCGAGCAGGGGTGGAAGGGGAAGGTTGGGTTTGACGGCGAGGATTCTGACGGCTCCAACGGCCCGCCCTGAGAGTAACACGCTGCCCGAATCGGGCCGGGTGGAGCGAGAGCACTGGCCCGGGGTTGGGACGCCCAAACATCAAAGGGGTGTGAAGAGTCCACAATGTAGTTGCTGCTTGATCAATCAAGACGGAGAAGAGGCGATGTCATTTGCTTCTACCCTGAATCTGCCAATATTGAAAACGCTATGAGAAATGACGAAACTGTTCATCTGGAAACACCCAAAGTCTGCATGAGATTGTCCCAGGTGTAGGAATTGGCCAGGTCCGCACGCGATGCGGGCAGCGAAAGTTCCACCGGATGCTGCGAAGCTAGCCTACAATACACCTCCACAACAAGCAAATGGTTCGGTGGTCAACACCACAGCCGGACCAGCATCATTCTGCCTTCCACCTCTCAAACTCCTCGGCTAGGTGAGCCTTCAACGATATGAACTGATCGCCGAAGTCCTGTCCGCATCTCCAACACTTTAAGCTTGCTTGTAGGGCCCGCTCCCGCTCTTGGATCTGGCCATCGGTAAGGGGGAAATCGTCTAGATCAATCAGGAATGCGGTGGCGAAACTGTTGTAGTGCCTCTTATACTCGATGCCTCTAGAGACCAGGTCTCTGGAGAGGACGTGAATATGCAGCCGGTGCATCCAGGGGCTGGCATGGACCCCGACCAGCACATCCTTCTCCCAGTCCCGACCGGCCGGCAGCACCTCCACATCTTCGACCTGGCCATTGAGGACAGCCTGCCGCGCCCCCTCTTGGGCGGAGAACTTCCCAAACATCCTGCATAGCTCTGAGGCAACAATATGCTTCAACTTCTGGGCCTCCCGGCGGACGAGCGTGCGGAAGGCGGGGTCGCGGAGCGCCTCGAACGGAGGCAGTTGGCTCTGATGGGCCATTGGGAGGAGGAGTGCGTGAAAGCTGGATTTGGAGTACCGGTTTCGGACAGCAATAGCATCCTGGTTGGCAAAGATATGAAGCGGAAGGGGCTTTAAAAGATCTGCCTCGTACTTTCCGTAGTTCTCTTTCTCCCTCTCCTCAAACGTGGCAAGATGGCGATCGAGATTCCACTTGCGGTCTGACTTGAAGCCGCAAGGGCTGTTAGCATCGGCATGATAGGACTGGCAAGCATACTGGTACATCTTGACGGGATCGTTGTGTCACAGATCTACAAGGAGTAGCTACTGAGCCTTCTGAGCCGAGCATTTAATACTTCACTGCTCTCTGATCCGCAAAGACAGCCTTGCCAGGCAGGCCCCCGATCCCTCTTTGAGCGGATGAAAAGAGGTACAAGTGACTGCAACCTTCAACACTTGGATGAAAGAAGGAATGACGAAAAGCAAAGGGCTTAAGTAGCAACGATAGATCCAAGGCAAGGCTAATAGAAACTGGACACTAGCAGTAGCCTGAGGAAGTTGTTATGTATAGAGAATAGAATACTAATTCAATCCTACTATAGTACTTAGTCTGTAACTGTAGACATATGCCATATTTGAGATCTGAATGAGAGCATTGGAATGAGTTTCTGCTTTCCTTTGGCGATAAAGGGTATGAAATCGATGTCTACGATATGGCAACCGCTAAGACCAAAAGTGCAGACTCCAAGTGATGATAGACCCAACATCAACAGTCTTCTATTACAACACCCCACTACTCCTCTGCGATTCCAAAATCCAGCCACTCTCTGCACATCTGCCGTCCATATCTCCGCCGTTTCAGCCGCCATTCGCTCCCCTCCCTCTAGCGCCGTCCTCGTATTCCCCGTCTTTGCGATACAAGATGGCTCATTCAACGCCGCAAGCTTCTTCATGGTCTAAGCCCTGAGCTGGTAAAGCGTCAACTTAGGCAATTCTAAGAGGCCGTATACCATAGCCTCGAAATTGTCCTTGCCAAATGGAGCCCAAGGAATTGTCAGGACTTTGGGAGGGTGCCGTTACTACGCTTCCGTCTCTTGTTCGTCCAACTCGTTAGTACCTCGATTTTCCCAAAACCCAGGGCCTCCTTAGGCAATATAATCGAAGCATGCTTCGTCGGACGGCGGGCCGCGGTGCTGACGGAGTGGGGGTTTTCAGGGATGCCGACACTTGGGGCGCATTTAGACGATGGAATGGGGTACAATACATACATGCTGAAGTTGGAGAAGATGATTCACATTACGCTGGCGCTTATTTGATTGCACTATATTATGCATAGAGTAGCGATAGAGCTGTACTTGTAACGTTTATATGGCCAACTTCCCAAATACCCAAGTTTGGGTAGATAAACATTGCATAGCGTCGTTTCCCCTTTATATATGTATAGAAAGCGTCCTGCCTCTATTTGTTCTGCTATCTAACATCAACTTAAGTCTTTTGCTCCGCGTTATAGGGCACTTCCCAAACAAGAGACAAAGCGTCAAGATTTGTGATAGCGAGGGCAGGGTGAAATAAATCGATTCTAAATTAAAGAATGGAGTTTACTGTAGAAACAGGGGCCTCCAAAATCCAACTTGCCATATAGTCGTGAGCATTACAGGGGAGGTTACCTAGCTCAGGGTATAATTTTGGGTATAGTATAAAGAGTCGTATTTCTTCATTGTTTTCTACTATCTCACGGCGGCTACAATCGAGGTCCGCCTCCTATTGAGGTCCAGCTGCCTAGAAAACCTCAAACCCAAGAGGTGCAAATCCCATATAAAATACAAACGCCCATACAACCTAAGCTTCGCCCGGCTTAGGAAATTCCCCCCGCGCCTGCATGTCCTTGAGCTTCGCCTTGCCTGGACCAATCTCGCTCGCCATTGGGCCCATGTCAAGGGTGCTACGTGCCTTTGCCTCCTTGTTCTCAGAAGCAATGTACTTCTGCATCTGCTGAAGACAAGGAAGTTCTCTCTGGAATTGGCTGCATATCTCTCCAAGAGCAGCTAAGTGGCAGTGCATTACTTGAACCTCGCTCTCAAGGTCACTATCCCAATATTGGTGTTGATTATTGTACAAGCCCGGAACACCCTTCGTAAACATGTTCGGCTCGACTTGCATAGCAGCTAACCTCGTTTGGTAGTAGCCCATTGAAGTTAACAGCTCCTGCATTCTCTTTGCGGTCTCGGTGGCCTGAGCCCACGTGTACGGGGGTTGTGGTGGAGGGGTAGCGGCAGACGGTGCTGGCTTCTTCACAGTTGGAGATGGAGGTGGAGTAGAAAACGGGTCTAGATGCGACTCTGGAACGTTGGGGTTAGCGCTGCTAGGCCACTGGAGTGCCGGGGCGGGGTTCCAATACCTTGATAACCCTTCGTCGCTATCTTCTTAAGAGTGTCCTTCATGTCTGTCACGGGTGCTTGATCGATGAAGGCTTGATTTAGGCGGAACTTGGGTAGAATTTCATAGGAGTAGAGAGCGGTGCTTGATACTTATCCCTTAGGCCTCCTTTGCCTAGGACTTTCTTGTCTTTTCTTTATCTTTCACGCACGTCCATTTCCTGTCTATAGGGCTGTAAGTCTCAGATCAGCCAAGTTTAAACTAGCCTAATCGATTGGATCTTGCGAATAAGGCCTGATTTTGATTCATTTACATCCCTTACATGTATAGTTTTCGCATTTACAGTTTAGGAGCATTTTAACGTTGGGCTTTAATTGTAATGGTAGATACTTAGGGGTAATAGTTTTGCTATTAATTATAATATATGCACCTTAAAATGGGTTTTGTGAAGCATATACAGATGCTTGGATCCAAACGGATGGGCAGTATATCTGTAACGAAGCGAGAGGCAGTATATATTGTATTTATATTGTGCAGTTATATAAACCTAGGACTTTAGACAATACATCAATAAGATTCCATATAACATACTGATGAATCCTTCAATCATGTAACCTTTTGACAGGTTAGTTGTTCCCTATAATAGTACCTAGTATCCCATCAAAAGCGTCTATCGCTCTGCCTGGGTCCGAATGAATGAACAAGGTTGCAGTATAGACCTGGGCCACGTTCGCCTCGACATGCAGTTCTTCCGGTGCCGGCTAAGCTTTATAAGAAGCAAAGCGCAAAGTAGGCTGGCTTGCTTCCCCCTTCCATTCCTCCTAGTCAATTGAGCTAGCAGCTAGGGAATTGGGGTTTCTAGGACATACACGTTGGTCGAGAACCTTTTGTTCCTGACGGGTATCATCAAGCCGATAATGGCCAAGCTGGAGTGTTATTGTCCAAAAACAACAAGGCTGCTGTATGGCACCCAAGTTCTGTTGTGCCAAGTAGGCTTAATGCTATTCATCGTTGGCGATAATAAGATATCTGAAAGGATTAGATTTTTCAAATCTGTAGTAGATCCAGTGAAAACGGTAAGGTATATATAAGGGCCAAGACAATATGCTATAGAGCTGCAAACGAATTGTCTGGGTTCACAGTGGCCCCGATCCTACTCCCTCCGCGTCTTACGACCCAAGCTCCTCTTAAAAGTCTTCCTCTAACCTAGCTGTTCGTTAAAAGCCATAATACTTTCACCAAATGTCCCAAAGTCCATTTATTACCATTGCAAATTACTCAATCCCTCAGCCACTGCTAGCAACAGAACTGGACTTTCGAGCCCTGCACCGGTTTCTAGACAACGTCTGGGAGCAGATACAACAGCTTCTATAAGATCCTGGCCGTTGACACCACCTCCCATCTAGCCTGCCGCCACTCAAAACTTGTTATCTGCCACCGCTGTTTGCCGACGTTTGGAAGCGACTCCTCTAACTATGCCTAGACGATCCAACAATACAGCAGAGCTTACTGTAGGTTAATTTCTCTCCTATAACTCAACTTTAGATGACCATTTTATAGGTAGTTTTCCGCAATGCCAAGATCGACCTCGCTAGGCTGTCTAATTACAACCTGCACCTCTCCCGCGAAGAAGTAGACCGAATTCGCATTTACATCAAACTGCCCGAATTTCAAGCGTGGGCTAGCGAGTATAGCAAGAATAACCGGATAACCGTTGAGCTCTTGAGCCAATGTCAGGGTATAATGACTGGGGATGTATTCGATTATCTTGGTTGGCCGCGGGATATATTGGCCCTTCGACTTCCCTCATTCGATAACGAAACAACCCTCGAGGACATCGTACTCCCGAAGCTGTTGGTAAAGGTAGCCCGGGTAGTTAATAAAACGAGGGGCACACCGATGGATGATAATATACAGGAAAGCGAAGTTAGTAGTTTGCACTGGCTACTAGGAAAGCACCGAGTCTCAATGTTACTACTTGTTGTCGGGATAGCGATGTTTATTACATGGCTCAATGATTCTCATCCCTGGATCCTAGAGGGTGTAGCCAACACGACCTCTCAGCTCTTGACCCGTATTGTGAATGGCCACGCCCAGGACGCTCGATCGTTAGAGAGGCAGCCTACCGGTGCTCCTTTGCCAACATCATTCGTCAGGCCAAGCGACTCTGTTGCTACAATCTTAATAGCTAGTCCATCAACTTCAGAGAATGCACCCACATCGATCCTTTTCCTACCGACCCTGTAGGTATTGGAAGACAATGGATCTATAGAGGAGCAGTCTTTAGAGGAGCAAAGAGTTTGTAGTGTACATGGATCTTGCTTAAAGGGGGCGATAGTTAGACTGGTGGCTAGGAGAAAGTAAGAGGAGTATAGTCAAGAGCAAGGATATAGGTATACAAGAGGAGGTATTCTTGAGCTTAATTTTCTTGCCTAAAATTTTAGCTTAGAGTTAGTCTATCTTTTATAGATTTTATAAGAGAGTGATCTTAAAAGTTCAATATAGAAACAGTCTATTTCTAAATACCCTTATTTAGTTATAGGAGGTCAAGCTATATAGTATATTTTATAGAATTTTATATAAGGCAAGATCTTATATAGATATTAACTATTAAAGGAAAGTATATTACTTGTAGTAACTTCTATATTAGACCTATTATTATATTCCTCTATCTAAGAAGCAAGTAGGTATTAAAGATAGTATATAGAGGATAAAACAGATAAGTATACAAATATAAACAATAGACTTATATTAACCTAATATACTTAAAGGGCTAAAAAGGCTTCTAATAATCTCTTGAGCGGAGGTTCAGGTTAATATGCAGGTTATAGTCGGATCAAGGTGAAACTCAGTTATATTGACTATAGGCTTTCGGCATAGCTGATATACGGAAAGCAGTAGGGTAAAATGAGTGATACAGAGACAACTAATTAAGCACAGCTATACTGGAGTAAAGGCCCCTTTATATGGACCTATTCAGCCTCTTATTAACTTATATGAATCCTCTGAATCCTAGATCCTGAAGGATATATCATGCATGATTGAGGCCCTGATCAATATAATCTCTTAGGCTATTAGAGGAGAAGCAATAGGAAGCTAAATACCTATATCTATATACTATAGGATATAATAGTAGGACATTCTCTAGCGACTATTATATATACTATCCTATATTTATATTAAACTAAAAGCAAAAATAAAATAATATCCTTAATTTAAGCCCTAAACAAGTATCTATTAAAATATTGCTATATTAAAACTGTCAATAGTATAAGTCTATATCGCTACTCTAAATCTTCTGTACCATATAAACTTTACCCATTTTCAGCTGCTAACCTTCAATCACGCTCCAGTCCTCCTACTTCTTCTTTACTAGCATATCAAGCTCCTTTTGGATTGCACTAAGGGATATCTCACGGCTATCACTAACTGTTTTAGCCTTCGTCCAAACCTTAGGCATTTTAGGGGATAATTTTCGGCCGGTCTTGGATTTGGTAGAGGCCCCCTCTCTAGTGGCATCATCAGACTCATCAATAGTGACTTTTCTAGTGGCAATTTTCGCTGGTTTCTTAAGAGGTTTAGGTAGCTTGGCTATAGGGAAAGGCTCCTCGGTTGAATCTTCGGCGTCAAGAATAATGGCTTTTTGGATGACTTTGTCTGTTGGCTTCGGTGGCTTGGCTCTGGCGAGGGGCTTCTCTTCAGTGGAATCTTCAGAGTCGGCAAGAACGACTTTTCTAGTGGCCATTTTTGTTGGCTTCTTGAGAGGTTTGGGTGGCTTGTCCCTGGTCGAGTCTTCGACGTCGAGAAGGATAACTTTTTTGATGGCATTCTTCGCTGGCATTTTTAGGACCATCGGTGAGGGTGCCTCCTCACCAGAATCTTCAGAGTGGGCGTTTTGATCAGCTGTCTTCCTATACAAAAGTCCCCGTCCTACCATGTCCCAAACAAGCGCACGGCGCATTTGTGCTATTGTGCCATCATTAGCCACCCCTCTCTCCTGACATACAGCCTTGAGTTCGGATTTCTGGTAGTAGAACCACTGGGTGAGTAGGTCCTCTGTCTCCTGGTCGGTTTGCCAAAGGCCTAGCTCCGCGAGTGTAAGGCGGACTTGCAAGAGCTTTTTCTCCCCATCCGAGTTGACTCCAAAGGCATGAAGGCGCTTCTGAAGCGCCGGTTTGCCTATAGTCTCCGGGATTATCGAAGATGGAGGAAACTCCGGCATATTGAGCAGTTTCGGAGCCAAAGATGCTTGATGGTGTTGGGTATGCCGAGCTTTTCATTACAGTTCGCGAATCTGTAAGTATCGATAGCATTGAGTAGTAAAGTAGATGTAGAACTTCCTGCAAATACAACTAATATATAGGGAACGGCCCCTAACCTTGTCAGGATTTTGATTCTAATATCTGCCTTGTTAGAGGAACTTCTACTAGCCATTTGGTTTAGGACAAAGGCAAAGGAGGTTTAGGGCGTCTTAAGGGCTTTGCACTTTTCGTACTCACTATAGCGGGTTGCAAAACCAGCCATATAAAACACGACGTCCTAACACCTTGGGCTTATATCTTTGTTCTCTGTTTTCTCTAATATATACCGTTGAAATAGTCATAACCTTACCTGAATTGTCTTGCTTCAAATTTCAAGACTGACTTAGCGCTAGTGCCGTCCCCTTTCAAACTATGTATCGTAAGCACCGGCCCTCTGTCTTGGTATATATTAAGCCCAAACTCCTAAGCTATATTACGCCTTTATTCTAGCTTTCCGCCAAGTTATACAATTGAGAATACTGCCACGTCATTTGACTTATCCTGCTTGAAAGAGCAATTACAGCACGACTAGCTTAGACATAACATTTTCTTTCAACACTAATGTTCTGACTAACTTAGACTAAGCACTGTTTTCTTTTATATATATTACCAACGGGATTTTGCTCCCTTGATTTCTAGATTTATAATACAGTAGTTTTGTATAGATTCTCTTAGTCTAATCTAGAAAGTACAAGACAAGTTTGGTATTGGTATAAACAAGGTTGTATATAAGGTCTAGAAGGTGTACTTGCCTGGAATTGTATACAGATGACAAGAAGAGGCCGACATTTCGACACCAGAAGGCCATCACAGTTCGCACTCTTGCTTACAAAGGCGATATATCCTACGCTTCTTGCAAAAGAGGCTATAAGATTCTCAGCCATGTCGAATATTGGCGCCGGCTTCCTACCTTACTACTCTAATACCGTGCCTGACAAGCTCACGAACGAACATCTCCGGTCTCTGCTCAAGTCACATTCGCTTCCAATCAGCGGTAATCAACCAGACTTACGAGGTCGTCTTCAACGGAGATATTTGGACTGGCAAAATGCTAGTGCCGAGGATGTGAGGGTTGTTCGTGGCTTCTTCACCAAGGAAATGACGAAGCCGAGGCTTTTGAAGGAGTTAGAGGCTAGGGGCCTTAAAGGGCAGCAGGACCATAAGGTTGAGGACCTGAGGAGGGTTCTAACGATACTCCAGATGAGAAAGTGTATGCTATAACCTATGTTGCAGAAGTCCTGGGTCCCTAGTATACTAACGGGTTGTCACCTAGCTTTGAGCGGTGTTAATTGCAAGGAGCGGAACATCATAAGGGCCAAAGGCAGCAAGGAAGGCGGCGAGGAAGGGGATGACGGAACGGGGGAGAGTGAGCAAGGCGAGGAGGATGATAATGGGGGAAAGAAGAGGGACGGGGGAGGGAAGAAGGCGAACGTTAAGATACGGCCCTCTAAAACAGCACCTGCTACCATAGGAGGTGGGCTTCAAGGCCTAGACTGGTCTTTGCATAGCCACTCCAAGGACCAGGTCAGCGTCCTTCAACAGTCAGATTCTGAAGACTTTGAGTCAGATGTCGACGACCCGGCTGTGTGGGCTCAGCGGGAGCCGCAAGGCACACGTAGCGGACAGCCGGACACCGAGGTCGACGCAAGCACGGTCGATGAAACGCCGGATGAGGATTGGATGCACGATGCTAAGAAAGTAGAGAGGATTGAAGAGCTAGAAAATTGGCAGACCGTTCTCCAGGGACAACTGACCGAGATCCGCGGTCAATTACGGGAGCTAAGAGGCTATTAAATAGAAGAGAATTAACCCAGGGTGCAAGGCTCACCGGTTCTGATTTCGTGGGCAAAGGTCGCTTTACCCATCTCCAGTACTTTGCTGCTGATTCGGTCCGGTCTTTTAGCAGACGGGGCATAAGGGTTCCGAGGTAGATAAGAAACTAAACCAGGATCGACTTTATTGTAAGGACGGGTTAATAGAGATCTTAATGATAGACGGAATCCTCTCTAAGGAAAATGGCATGGCGGAAGCTAGTTGCCTAAGTCGGTTAAGAATTTCATTTCGTGAGATGTATATAATCTAGAACAGTAAGACGTTTGGAAAATTTTATCGCGATATATAGATTCCTAAATTTAGGTCTATTAAACCCCTGTAGATAATTCTATACAATCTTTTAATGAACCCTATAATGCTTCTTAGACAAGAACTTTCTACTTACAATTTGTTAAAGTCCTACAGATTCTAGATACCTTAATCCAATCCTTGGTAAATAGGCGTATATTAACTTGGTCCTTAGTAAATTTAGGGGCTGTAAAAGAAACATATAAAGTAGCGTATCTATAAGGTGAGGGTTGCGTTATACAAAGGCGGTTATAGCATCGAAGCCTTGCTCCTATAGCATTTTTAATTTGGGTTTTAGGCTTCTTTATCCCATACACTTGTTCTTTCGCACTTGTCGATATCTGACTAGAAGTATAGAAAAAGCAAACGAAGAGAGCAAGACTGTACAAGCATATAGAGACGAAAAGCATAGGAGATTTAGACAGCTAGCCAAGAATACAAGCACTTTCATCGCTGCAGCCCAGCACAAGTACAGCACTACATATGCTCTAGGTCAAATCTCTCTCCCATCGCTAGGCCGCCGTCAGGATCGACTTCCAAGATCGTCATCGTCCGTCTGCACTCGAATCAGGATACCCCTCGGTTAGTGACAGGGAAATTTCATTGCCAAGTTTATCTTCCGCATCTATCCTTTGCCATATTATCTTAATATGGGTTCCCCTCTCTGCGGAGGTCGAAAGGCAGATGGCACGCCGTGCTGCAGCTACTGCGAACGAGGGCGCTCCTACTGTCGCTGGCACGGTCCTAAAAAGACGGATACGCAGATAGAGGGACAGATACAGGAGAAGCAGGATGAACTGGCGGATATGCCAGAAGAGAGCGAAGAAGTGGGCCGAGAAGGCGGACTGGATAGACAGCTTGAGGTCCGCCGGGTAAGAAAAGACAGTGCGCCCGTGTCTTGCGACGAGGGGCCCGCTCGAGAGGCTGAACAAAGGGACGACACGATATTAAGCAGCAGGAGTTGCAGCGATCAGCTAAATACCCAGCGGGGCCGCAGTCGATCTCCTCAGCATCGCATTGAGATTGCCGGAGACGAAGTCTCAGGAGAATCACGGAAACTACAACCATCAAGCGTCTACCTCGGGCATAGGAAGACCCGCTTGGAATCGACTTCCCCGAACCAGGAGAACAAAAAGAGGATCCGGAAGGGTAACTTGCAATTGCCTCTGCAAGTTGTCGACATGCCAACTGTAGAGCAGGGGGCCGATGAGGACCCTCAACATTGGGTGCGGCAACCTGATAGCGAACTTCAGCTTGAGGAATTATTGGCCCAGAGGGTGCACGAGGCACTCCAGCGGCGAGACTTGGAGTACGGCCAAAACCTAGAAGCTCAAGCGAAGAAGCTAACGGACGAACGCAATATCGCGTTAATGCAGCTGAAGAACGAGCTGAAAATCGGACGCGAAAAGTTCGAGGGGCTTGACAGCCGTTATCTCGAGGAACGAAATGCCAATTGGGAGGAGTTCAGACGGCAAAAAAGCGAATATGAAGGCGAGTGCCAGGCAAAACTCGAGGCAGGCCTTCGACGACAAGAGTTCGTCCACGAGAAGAAGGTAAAAGACTTAAATGCGAAGTGGGAAGGGTTCCTCAACGAAAAACTAGCCCATATTGAACAGAAGCACCATGATGCACTCAAAACCGAGCGGGCCACGCTCAATGCTACTCACCGGAGAGAGCTTCAATCCCAAGAAGAAAGGCTAGAGGGTGAGCAAAAGCACAAGCGGTACTGGGAACTTGAAGAAGCTCGCAGTAAACACGACCAGCAGTGTCTCGAGCAAGTAAAGCAAGAAAGCAAGTTGAAGGAAAAGCTGGCGGAGTCAAAGCAGGATCTTGCCGAAGTCCAGGCTAAATACGACGCGCTGGCTGCCCAAGCTGGGGAGCTCGACGAAGTGAAGAAAAACGCTACCCAGGCGAAAGCACAGCTCGAAAATGCATCCAGGAGACTTATAGATACAGAGGAAAAGGCGATTAAGGCGCAAGCAGAGCTCAACAGCATATCCCTAAAGCTCAAGGAGACACAGGCAGAGCTCAATAGCGTATTCCTAAAACTCAACGAGACGCAAGAAGAGCTTGGTAGCATATCCCTGAATCTTAAGGAGATGCAAGCAGAGCTCAGTAATGCATGTTTGAGGCTTAAAGATGCCAAGAGAGACGTCGCCAAGGCAAAAGCAGAATCAAGGGAAACTGTAGTGGCTACACGGGACTGGTGGCACTCGGTGCGGGACTATGCTATAAAGCTCCTCCAAACTCTGAGCGAGCAAGACGCAGAGAAGCGGCAGAGGGGGCTTTTGGTGCTTCGAGAGGAAAAGGCCGCGTTAGGCGGTTGGGGTGGAGAGAATGCTAGTTATGCTGATGCTAAAGCGGAAGATATAAGAGCAAGAGAATAGTCTGAATGGAGGAGCTGTCTTCTGTACTCCTGAAAGTTGAGTCAGGTAGTAAGATGTCTGGCGCCTATACTCGAGGGGTTTAGGGGCAGGCTAATATAATTTGCATTGTGGCCTTTGGGTAGAGAACCTGGGAATTATGCATTTGACTTATCTGTTTCCTTCTGTTACACTTCCTAATATTCAACACCTAGGTCCCTTATCGACCAGCTTATCAATGCGCTCTATCTCCCGCATAAACATCATCGTTTCCTGTAAGGCCGGGGTTTCCGTAGGCTGAATCTTGGTTCCTGTTTCTGGATTGATCTTGACGTCCTCATTCCGCCATTTAGTTCCCTGAGCAGCCCCTATGATTTGACATGTTAAGATCGGCTTGCCAAGCTAGGTATTAAGATAGAGGCACTTACCTCGAGACCAGCGCTGAATATGTCCCCAGAATAGAACAGCAGGGGTAAGCAGAGTAATGAGGAGCCCCAAGAAGAATAGGAGTTGTACAGGAGGGCGGATTTTGACTGGTAAGTTGTCATTCAAGGGCAGCGGCGAAAATGAATGTGGCGGAACCGAACTTGGTGGTAGTGAGGTTGGCAATGACGTGAGTATGAGCAAAGGAATGGCTGCAGAAGTCGAAGGAGTGAAGGTTGAAGAAGTCACGGTTGCAGTAGAGACGGTTGGAGAGACGGCCGAAGAGGTAGTATGTGAAGAGATAAAGTGTGGAGAGGTAGCGTGCAAAGGGATGATAGTTGGAGATTCGATCCATGTGGATCGATGTTTCCAAATCCATGATAAGAAGCCCAAAAGCAATGGGAAAAGTCTTGATAAAAAGGCCCACCAAAGAAAGGCAAATGTTTTCGAGTACCAGTCAAAATGTAAAAGTAGACATGGAAGGAGGAAAAGACTAAATGCAGTTCTTGCTCTCCAGGTACTATTATATAGCCATTTATCCCACGCCTTATGCAGAAGCCGAAAAAGAGGATTCGTAGGAAGGCTCGGCTGGTGATTCTGTACGCCAGGCGCGAAGTCTTCAAGTCTATCGAGTCGATCGTCGATAATATGATAGTGGCGGATAGTAAGATGTGCGTTTCCTGGCTCTTGGGGTGCTTCTCTTCGATGGGGGAGCGAAGGGCGTCTTTGGTTATGGGAAACTTCTATTCTCTTCTCCCATATAGAGACCATCCTTTCAAGCAACCTTGGCAGAACAATATCTGCAACGGTCAATCCTAACCCACATTCCGAGTCGAGCAGGTTTAACTCCCAGTTCATGCTCTTGCAAAGAGCCGTAGGACTCCATAGAGGCGAATTTCGAATTTGCGCAGTTGTAATGCTACCCGATTGTTGGCTAGCCCAGTCTTTGAACTTCAGGCTCGAGACTATGGCGTGTACACGTGCCAAATCATCCTCCGTGTACGGATATGCCTTGTACTTCTCTGGCGTAAGGGCAGAAATATCGATCGTGAAGCCGTGGATGTGGAGATGTGGCGCCCCCCGCGTGGCTGCCCCAAGCCGTCGAATCATATTCAAAGAGTCTCGTTTGGTATGCTCAAAGTGGAGATTTAGCTAGGTTCTAGAAACTCTTCCCTACTGCTATAAGACGGTTAGCTCATGCCTTTATTACCATGCTTCACTTTGCACATACAGTACTATCGTGTAGGGATTGATGCACATTGGCACGCGCGCAATTCTCGCTCGCATTGGTCGCTGTCGCCGACATTTTTACCATGGAAACTCAGCCGGTCGAGCTGTAAGGCTAAGACGTGCAGACCTCGCCTATTCTCCTGAAGAGGCTTTCCCATAGTGTTAGTGCCGCCGCAGGACCTAATATCATCACTCAACCACCCTCCAACTGCTTTTCACTGTATTGATCCTTGACTTACTGGCTTGAATAGGTCACATGCCAATTGCTCTGCTTCTTGTGCTCCACTTTGAGGACGATTAGCGTCTAAAGTCACGGCACCTACTATAGCATCCTTATCTTCATCATGGAAAGCACCGCCGAAATCAAAAGCTCGCCGCTCAACAGCTTCCTCTTCCTCTTATCCAGTCCGCGCAATGTACTGCAACCTCAACCTCCTCTGAGCCAATACCATGCATGTAGCACGGCGAATATATAATACCGATGATCGAAGGCTATTGAGTTTTGGCTGGGAAGGGAGTTACATTAACTGGAGCGACGATGTGAAAATGTAAAGGCAGCTTTAAGCTATACTCGTGTTTTAAAGCTGATAAACCATGTGAGAATTATAAACCTCTGCGTCCTCGAGGCCTTTTTCCGAATACGTTCAAGTCAAAGGAGAATTCGATGACGCCGGTGCCGCAAACACAGCAATAAGAGATCTGGATGTATATTCTATCATTTAAATGCACGACTGAACGATCCGGCGAAGCCCAAGTCCTCTTTAGCCAAACCATAACCGCCGGAGCGACAAGAACCCTTAAGGGGTCGTGCAAGTACAGAGAAGGTGGTGGCAGAGGCAAACAGAAAGGGGACGGGCTTAGAGGATGCTGTTGAAGAGGAAGAGGAAGAGGAAGGAGGAGATTTCGTGACAAACCAATTCGGAAGGGCAACAATTTCAGGTGAGTTAGTTTCCGGATCTTAGCAGAATACACAGATCGTGTCCGGTGCTCACTATAGCGGCAGGCCCTTTGTGGGACTACGACTCATCCTGCATTAACGCATTGGATTCCCATAATCTTCCGTCACCCAGTCCTAAACCATATTCCTCGGGCCATATTCTTCAATTTCTTCTTCTCCCAACGTACGCTTAGGATTGCTCGTCTTCCCTGATCGATCGCAGCCTCCAGCTCCTCCTCCTTGGCGGCCCAAGCAACCGTGATTTTTCGGAGTCGAGTCTTTCCGCGCTCTAGTCGCCGCTTTCCTCAATCTCTCGGAAGACGAGATCTCGTTTCATCTGTCAGATTGTCTTGAGGCTTCGTATGTCTTCGCCGAACTTGGCATCTCAGGTGATAGCAGAGCTGGAAGAGCGGCGGGTGCTACATTGGAAGCAGGCGTAGTGTACGCGGGTATGAGGAGGCGGCGGCGGCTTAAACTTCTGCCCGGAGAATCGATCGTTGTACCAAGTGCTACAGTGATGATCGGTGACAAAGCAGGGTCTCGCACAATCTCCTGGTATGAAGACGACATCTTGCGAGTTGTGGTGGGCGCAGACCAGACTGCAAGTTGGGAAATAGCAAGACGTGGTGAGGTGTTGGAGGCGTTAGATCAGTCAAGTGCCTGTGGAGCCGTGGTGTTGGGTCATCGGCAATGAGGAGGGAGATTCTGGGGATAGGATGTTAGCATGTAAGTCTAGCCCCTAGCCCCTGAAAGGCGAGAAGAATCTAGAGGGGTTAATAGGGCGCACACTTAGTTATAGACGGTAATAGAAGCAAAAGAAGCGCCGAGCTGACTCTTGATAATCTCAACCACAATAAGGCCCATTGACGAGCCTCGTCTTCCTTTAATAAGCAAGAGAAGAGCCAGGCAGAAGCCACTAGCTACAGTCATCACAGGCTCCCTGGGAATACCATAGAGCCGTATCGAGAGACCGCAAGCCTGGCCTCGCCAGTATAAAATCTCCTCAGCCTCTACCTCCCACCGTCCGCTTTCAACCATTAGTGACAACTACCCTCAACCAGTCGTGCGTCTTCAAGCTTCTCACTTCCGCCCTTTCCAAAGGCTTTTACATCTCTTCTCTGATCTTTGATTCTCAACATCGTTGCTCATTCCGGCCGCTAACTCGCCTTCCAGCACTCGCCATTCTGCTGCTCTGTTGTTATCAAGATGTCTAATCAGCCTTCCAATAGCAACAATCTGCCGTATAAACCCCCTATTTTCACTTCAAACAAACGTCAGTTAACATCCCTACAGCGGCGTACAGAGACAGGACGATCGAGCTTCCTCGTTGCCGTAAGAACCCTCCTGCCTTCTCTCTGCCATTATCTCCTCATCTTTGCTAGGCCGACCTTCCAACAAGGCCTTGTCGCTGATGTCAGATCCTTCAACTCTGCTCTGTAAGTCTTGCTCTCCTTCTCTAACCTTTAAAGGTGGGATGCTAAAGTTAAGCTACTCAGTCTCGGCCCTAAGACGTAAGTTATCTCCTGAGTTTTCTGATCTGCATCTTACCTTGCGCAGCCCTCCTCCGCAGCGACAGCAATCCAACAACGGTGCTGCCAGATCTAGCCCAGGATCTGCAGCGCCTCCAGAGCAGTCCACGAGTCCAAGATCAGGTGGACGGCAGGAAGGCCAAAAGTAGGTAGGGACTTGTTCCTTTTCTGTCTATAAAACAACCTGTGGCCAATAGGCTGTAGGCAGGTCCCAGTTCATGGCATATTTATTGTTTGGATTCTTGGATCTTGGGCACATCAGCTAACAAGGAACAGTACCTCTCCAGTCGAGTGTATTGAAATCCTTGATTCGTATGTTACGTCCGATCCCAGTCATATGAAAGGTATTAATTGGAAACAGTCGCGAGAACACTCCTGCTGGCTCTCACATAGCCTCTGGCGGTAGTACCGCCTTCCGAGGTCGCATGCATGACGGTGCATCCTCTGGACGTGGTGGTTTCGGTGGTGCTGTTGGAGGGCGAGGACGTGCAGTGACCATTGATGACAGCGACGACGAGGTTCAAATCATCCCAGACCCGAACAAGGTTGGGAATGCACGAATCCTTGGTGGTTACTACCGGGATGACGGCAAACCTCGCGGCAGGCTCTACACCAACCAAGTCTGGTACGAGTTCGAGAATGGCGATGCCAGCGACCTGTCCAATCTCCGCGCATACCTAGAGAACATTGATTGCAATGGCCGCAGTCTTGTCCTTCCATCTGGTCTGAATGTCATTCCCAAGAGTCAGCGCAAGAACATCTGGTTCTCTAGCATCGAGCAAAAGCCCCGCTTCCGACGCGTCCAGAACGAGTCTGATGAGGAGCACAAGGCGCGAGTTGCCAGGATGGTCAAGGCCGAAATGAAGATGCCATTCCAGGACCGGCCATGATAGCAAGTACACGACTGTTCTTTTAAAGTGGAACATGCTTTCCATTTTTATTTGTAGAGATTTGGATAGGAATTTGGTGTCGGCGGATATGTGGTTTCGTGGTCTTTGGCTTCTGAGGGAGGAGCTTTCCTCTGACCCCTAGAAAAGCTAATCAGGCGGGAGAGCGTCTACTACCCTACTTGAGGGATAGGAAGCCAATGAAGATTCTAGAGGGACTACTGTCTTTGGTAATGAAAAGCTTTTGCAGTAATTATCCAACTTGTTAACTTACTATCTATTATATGCCTCCTAGGATTCAAGCAGAAAGGGAACCTGCTTGCATTTCTTACCTTGCTTTTATACACCCTAGAAAGGTTTCCAGACACCTCTATACAGCAGTAATATTGTCCTTGTCTCCCTATATAATCCTACTAACTAGTTGTAGTACCTTAAGCTAAAGGATAGGAAAGTAGACCTATAAAAGCCACTTCTAATAATTAATAATATTTTAGGCTATTTCTCTCCTTTTAAGCTTAAATAATTATCTAAGTAAGTAATAATGATTTTAGAATAATAAGCTTTATTAATCTATAGTATAGAGCTTGAAATTTAGACGAATTTCCTTATTCTATCAAGGCATTAATAGAGTATAAAACTCAAAACTTAGATACAATTTACTTGATCCGTTTCCGCTTGTTAACTAATATAAACTTAGCTTCTTTTCCTAAACCCTTAAACTTTATCTACCTTCTATTACTACTAGGCCTTCTACCAAAGCACAAATCCTGTACCAAAACCTGTTGATAATTTTATCAAAAACCTCCGTTAGTATAATTCCATTAAGAACCCCTATTAGAACCCCTCTAAAGTATAAAGCATAAAGCCTACTCTAGCAGCTTATTAACTCCTATCAATTACTAGACCTTCCTACTAAACGAAGCCAACTTTAGAAACCCTCTACTTTCTTATCAAGAACCTCTATTGATTCTTGCTATTAAAGACTGCCTCTAACCCTTGCTAGAAGAAGCTGCTTGTTAAAGAGCAACAATATCAAGGGAATTAGCAACTCTTAGCACAATGCACAAACGCAAATACAAAACGCAAATAGACTCTGCCTCGGACGACGAGTACCGCCCAACTAAGCGGCGATCTACCAAGACACCTGCCCTCTCACCGCGGTCAAACGGCCCACCCGATGTTTCTGAAGCATCTCTCCTAGAAACAAGTACACCCTACGATCCTCTCCCTGGCCAACAGGCATTGCCGGGCTCGGATGAGTATAAGCCACGAGAGAAGGTGGGCAAGGAGAAGGATCAGAAGGGCCTGAGGAATGGCAAGAAGAAGGATAATAAGGAGACAGGAGATAATCTAGTGGGCGTCTTCCCAGGCGGATCTAGTGGACCTGGGGCACCTGCCAATAACAAGAGCGAATTCCAGCTTATTGACCCTCCTAGGATCGATCAAATGCCGAGCGGCAAGTTTGTCTGCCCAATGAACGGTCATGACGGTTGCAATAACAAGGAAGGCAAAGGCTTTAATACAAAAGATAGTGTTTCACGTCATATTGGCCATATACATACTCAAGGTCAATTTGCAGCAGCCCGCTCCCTTTATTCACAAATACAAAAAATGGCCGGCGGCAGGTTTAGCTGCCCATACATTAGTTGTAACAACAACTGGGGTAATGGATTCGCTACACAAGGGACTGCCAGAAAACATCTTAAAACTCACTACAAAGTTATAAGATACCGTTGCCCGTATAAAGGGGAGAGACGGTGCAACAGTAACTGCGGGCGTGGCTGGATTACGCTAGACCGCGTTTCTCAACATATCCGAGAGTACCATTACAGTGATGACCAGCAGCGCTATAATTGCTCGCAAACCGGAGACGATAATTGCAGTGATAATACTGGGTGTGGCTGGACTCGCCTAGATGACTTTAGGGGACATATTCGACGGTGTCATTATAGTGACGATAAGCAACGCTATAATTGCTCGCAGACTGGAGACGATAATTGCAGTAATAATGCTGGGCGTGGCTTCACTCGCCTATTCTACTTTGTCCGGCATATCCAACAGTGCCATTATAGTGATGATGAGCAACGCTACGATTGCTCGCAAGCTGGAGACGATTGCAGTAATAATATTGGACGTGGCTTCACTCGCCTGTTCTACTTTGTCCGGCATATCCAACAGTGTCATTACAGTGATGATGAGCAACGCTACGATTGCTCGCAAGCTAGAGACGGTTGCAGCAATAATGCTAGGCGTGGCTGGACTCGCCTGGTCGAATTTGTCCGGCATATTCAACAGTGTCATTACAGTGATGATGAGCAATGCTATGATTGCTCGCAAGCCGGAGGCGATCATTGCAGTAATAATGCTAGGCGTGGCTGGACTCGCCTGGTCGAATTTGTCCGGCATATTCGAGAGTGCCATTACAGTGTCAGCAGCCAGCAACGCTATGATTGCTCTCAAGTTGGAGACGACTGCAGTAATAATGCTAGGCGTGGCTGGATTCGCCTGGTCGACTTTGCCCAGCATATTCAACGGTGCCATTACAGTGATGATGAGCAGCGCTATGACTGCTCGCAAGTCGGAGACGATCATTGCAGGAATAATGCTAGGCGCGGCTGGACTCACCTAGTTAACTTTGGAGCACATATTCAACAGTGCCATTATAGCAACGACCAGCAACGCTATGATTGCTCGCAAACCGGAGACGATAATTGCAATTATAATGCTAGACGTGGCTGGACTCACCTGACCGACTTTGTCCAGCATATTCAACAGTGCCATTATACCAGCGGTCAGCAACACTATAATTGCTCGCAAACCGGAGACGATCATTGCAGTAATAATGCTGGGCGTGGCTGGATTCGCCTGGTCGACTTTGCCCAGCATATTCAACGGAATCATTGCAGGCCAGAACGCTGCCATTGCCCCCAAATTGGACATAACGGTTGCGATGATGTTAAGGGGAAAGGCTTCTCTATGGCGGCAGGCCTTAAGATGCATCTCCAGCTCGTTCATCAAAAAATACGGTGGGAATGCTGGTGCGAATCGTGCGATAATAATAGCGGGATGGGCTTTCCTTACTTCTCACTTACCCTGCATCAGGAAAGAAACCATTATTATAACCCAAAGACAGGACTCTTTGATGCAAGAGAGTTTTTAGAACCACCTCCCAAAGCGACATTCCTTCCACTAGAGATGCGTCGAATTCTACACGCATGTATACGGCGTGAGTGGCCGGGCCGTCACAACCTAGAGCGACGGGCTAAAGAGAGGGAAAAGTTAAAGGCGATACTTATCTCAAAATATGAGTACCCATATGGATTTAAGGACGAATTAGGAACTGGGTATTGTCCTGTTGCCCCAAGGGGTAGGTACTATCCCCCTCTCTTTTAAAGCACAAGCAACTAATAAAATACAGCCAATAACCCCCTAACACACCACGGCCAGAACCACGACTTTATAACGGCGAGCCTTGATGGGTGCACTATGATTTACTTTGACCCTGACGAAAAGAAGATCAGGTACGAGGATGTAGCGAATATTATAGTCACCTCAGCATTCAAGAACCGTTTCCTAGGACGTAGGCCAAAGATCGTCCTCGCCTTGGCAAGGGAGTCACGGAACGGAAAGACGAGGGAGGACTTTGAGTATATTACCAAAGTGGGCCGCAATCTCGAAGATACAATGAACGAGTTTCCAGTTCGCCGTGAACTCCGCCAGCAGCTGCAACTGCCTCAAGAACGAGTCAACGAAATTAACGAGTCCTTGCGAACCGGCCAGCCGCTCAAGGTACGCAATCGCCACCGTCCTGATTCCATACGGGAGAATGCGCGCCACCGGCTTGCTCGAAACCACATTCTCAAGCGCAGTCCTGACGAGGCGGACTCAATCCCCTGGATTCGCACGGCAAATTACGATTGGGAGGCGAATCTACCTCGGCGATACAAGACGTTCGAGGAAATCCTTCGCCAGGAGAAGTACCGAGAGATCCCGCACGAGATGGTATTTAGGAATGGGGTGGTCTTCCCCTTCTCTGAACGGTCGTGGGGAATTCCCGAAGACTATGACAACGCCGACTACCAGGCCATTATAGAGAATCGCGCTGAGATGATGTATCTCCGATGCAATCGACAATTTCGACATACAACCCCCCACATCGAGGCCCTAATCCTGGAGGACTTTATCAACTACCTCGATCGTATTCAAGAGGTCAGCCCTGGATTTTGGGTCGGTCGGTCCCCAGATGGGCTAGAGATGATGCCATACTGGTGCATCTTCGGCTCCTCCTTTGGCAAGATTATTCACGGCCAGGGGATGACCACACGGTTCGATCCAGACGACCCGTATCCAACAAATGTAGATGTTCCGGCTACGAGATCAAATATAGAGCGGACAAGCTGGGGTTGGAACCGAGCTTGGTTGTCTATATCACCGGGGGAGGATCTAAAACGGGCCGCGATTCAGCATCTGGACCATCTTCCTCCCGACGAAGAAATGAAGCGTTTCTACAAGTTGCCTGATCGTAAGGATCTACAGGGTCGGGACGACGGGCAAGAGATTATTTTGAAATGGAGCCAGAGGACTCGTTGGAGGGCTGAGCCTTGGGGCTGTACTGGCACCGCGCGTTCTAGTCGACGAGAGAAAAATTTGAAAAATAAAGATGAGGAGGCGGATGGTGAGGGGGCAGATGGTGAGGCAGATGGTGAGGAGGATGGCGAGGAGGCGGATAGTGAGGAGGAAGATGGCGAGGAGGCAGAGGGCGCGGAGACGGAGAGTGCGGAAAGCGGGGACATCGATAACGAGGAGATGGATGATGAGTTGACAGAGGCGGCGAAGCGTCTTCTTGAGCAACAAGCCTCCCGACATACTTGCGGCATGGGAAGACGAAGATGAGGGAGATGAGCACCCTGCTCGTCTCATTTCTCCCGGATTCCTACAATAACCTCCTGCGCTTACACTTGCCGACGAAGATGAGGACAAAGGTGTTGAGGGTGCCATTTTAGAGGGTAGAGACATGCGAGAGGCGGAGGGGAGTCGTCAGGAACGGGAAACAAAGAGTAGTATTGAGATGTTTTGGAGTTTTTTTAGTGTGGGACATTAGGTGCAGCTTGGGAGTGAGGGCGGTAAGGAAGGATGGGGAGAGAAGGCCGATAGACCCCGAAGCCTCTATCAATTCATACTAAAGATATCTCCTGCCTAAACCATCTGACGAACCTTGCTTAAATTTCTCAAACGATCCCGACCTACCGAAGGCCCCAGCCAAGCACTATGTCCCAATCAAAATCACCCTGCTGCGTCTGCTTGATCCTTTCCAAGGTCCGTCCATCCTGGCCGTAGAGCTTACGCGACTGCAAGTATACCTTCCACTTAGACCCGGTGCGGGTAATCTCTTGAAGGATCTTCGATTGGTCTATGCCCCTATGGAAATGGATAAAGTGAGACCATAGATGACTGATCGTACTATAGCTCACAATCTTCTCGCAGAACTCACACACTAGGGAGGGCTGGTGAGGGTTTCGGGCCGGCTTTGATGGCGGGCGCCGGGCCGGGGCGTCGAAGGTCAGACTGTCCGGGGAGAATAGGAGCGGCAATTTCCACTCGAACGTGGAGGCCACGGCGGCGTGCCAGGGCGGGCGGCGGGGAGGGTTAACCGCTGTGAGGCCTGCTGCCCGGCAGTAGATCCAGAACTGTACGCGGTAGGCCTCCTCTGTCGATAGGGAGGCATTCTAGACACGCCGCGTTATTCTCGGCTCCATACCCGCGGACATTACATACCACTAGCAGACATGGCCTCTTGTGCCGTAGGCAACTCGTCGGGACATCCTTGCCCTCCTTCCGCTGCTGCTTGGCCCAGCTGCAGCACAGCTTCCGATCCTCGTTCTCCTCTGCGGTCTCATAGAGGCAGTGGATGATGCAGTTTGCATGGTGGCACGGGTGCGAGCCATCCATGGGCTTATATTCTCTGCAGCCCACGAGGTTGTCGAGCTGCGCACCGCTGCGGGGCCACTCGCTGAACCAGGCCAGGGCGCGAGAATGCTGCGTGTCATAGTCTTGGTGACTGAATTTCTGCAGGGATGGACTTAGTATGGTGTGATTCGGGAGGTGGGCGACGTACGACACGCGACTCCGACCCGTTAGGGAACTTCTTGGTCTTCATCAGCTCGATGATCTCCGTAGGCTCCAAGGAGGTCCAGTCGGCTGGCAAGAGGAGACACGCATCCCCGTCTCCAGGAGTCCGTCCCCAGCGAGCCAGGAGCTCCCTATGCCGCTCCTCAAACCGAGCCTTGGCCTTTGCAGCAACCCACCCAACCCCCTTCATCTGTCTAGGCTCGGCGATCTTGCCGTTCTTCTTCGACAGCTCAGGCGTATACATAGGAACGTGCTGCTTCTCTCGCGAGCCCTCGAGCCGCGGCCGCTTTACCAGCAGGGGGCCATTCGATGGCCCGGGATACTTCGACAGGACTGGGTGTAGGTAGGTGTGGAATGGCGACGGCAGTTGCTGTACACAAGGGCTGTCGTGTGGGAGGACTGGGGGGAAGTCGGCTTGCTGAGGCCAATGACTAAATGCACCGGAGAGTTAGTATTGTCTGGTGCAGAGGGGGGTGGGTAGTGACCTCTCTTGATGGGCCGGCGAGAAGACTTGACTTGGGCCATTGTTGCGTAGCTGTTGATGCAGCTCCTGGTTTACATGTCTGCTTTGAACTTGTAGGGACAGAGGCTGCTGCTGTGCTTGTAAAGTCAGAGAGTAGCTGGACTGTGGCGTGCGTTAGCTCCAAGCCATAACACATGAGCCACAACTCACCCCACCAAGAGCCCCCGCCGCCCCCACATTTCCCGCTATAATCGCCAGCTTCGACTTATGGATATTGTTATGATGCCTTTCGAGATTGTATTGCGTCGCATAGCTACGGTTGCACGGCATATGCGTTTTAGGATGGATCTTCATGCACCTCCAGGGCTGAGGGGCCTCGTCTTGGAGCGCTAGCTGCTCCATAGAGAGTCACGAGTAAACTTATTTGCCATACTAAGAAGCCTAAGTGATCGGTCCAGCTCTATACAGTATCCTTTAAATACACGGTCTCTTCAATCCTTGGGCTAGCCCATGTCTTCATCCGCCAGCAACTCTCCCTGCTAGAAGCTTCTCTTTTACGGTGTCATCTGTCTAGCGGATGTTTCTCCTCACCCTTTATAATACTAACACCAGCGTTAGTGTTGTTTTGGATGACTTGAGCCAATCTGCGATACTCGCACTCGATATATCTTCTCCATTGGCAGACGAGCATTCTCTTCCTTTATAATGTTTGATCTATTTGAAAGAAGCTTCTACCTCACAGCATGGGTATTGTTTTAGATAGCTCGAGCCAACCTACGATACTATACTTATAGTTCTACATAAATAACTTCATCGGCTCCCAAATCATGTCTCGCGCCTCCCCCGCCTCCTCTCTGCTCCTAAAACAATCCCTTTTTACTGCTCGAAATACCATGAGTTCCTTCTTGGACTCACATTCGGCGGCGTTACACATCCGTGGTCGAGTGCTGTGGTTCTTTGCCTCCTGATATTTGGGGCTGCTCTCTTTATAATATTTATCCTGATCGAGTGGAAAGTCGCGAAATACCCCCTCATGCCTCTCCGGTTATATCGCAACGCTTCCAACATGGCTTCTTTAGCAGGCTGCTTTTGCCATGGCTCAATCCTGGTCCTGGGGGCATTTTTTTTACCTCTGTATTTTCAAGCTACCCTTGGGGCAACGGCCCTGCTCTCCGGAGTTTGGCTTCTTCCATTTGCGCTTTCCATGTCTTTTTCTGCCGGCTTTACCGGCTGGTACATCTCGGCCACGGGTCGATACATCGACGGCGTTCGTCTCGCATTCGCTTTGTCAGTCTTCGGTTTTGGACTTTTGATAGACCTCACTTCTCAGAAATCATGGCCCAAAATTATCATCTTTCAGATTATATGCGGCGTCGGCATTGGCCCGAATTTCCAAGCTCTACTTATTGCTCTGCAGAACCAGGTTAAGCCACAGGATTATGCGACCGCAACAGCTGCCTTTGGCTTCATGCGAAACCTGGCCACAAGCATTGGTCTGGTGATAGGGAATGTTATTTTCCAGAACAGGATGCTTAAACAGAGTGCAATACTTACGAAAACCCTGGGACCACAAATGGCTGAGCTGTTTTACGGAGGCTCTGCCGAGGCTAGTGTCCATATCGCTGACGCTCTTCCTGACGCACAAAAGGCGGTTGTGAGGAATGCGTATTACACATCAATAAGGGCTGTTTGGTTTCTGGCTGTGGCATTCGCTGGCGCTGGATTGGTGCTCACCTTATTTATTAGAGTGAAGGAGCTTAGCCGCATTCATGAGCAGATTAAGACAGGACTGGAGTCCATGGACCCCCCTAGAGAGGAAGGGACAATAAAAACTCCTAAACAAGGAGAACCTTAGAAATTGCATCGAAAATGGGGTAGGGGAGACGAGAAGGAGGATATGTATCGTGAGTATGGGAGCATGATCTCATAGAATGCCAAATATACAGGCTTGTAAATCAGCAGCAAAAGTTCAATTACCAAAATATAAGATATGATCTTCTTTCTGACATTGTTAGATCGTCAAGGCCATTTGGCACATCTAGTTCCTTTCCTAGTTGTATACATGGAGCCTTTTCATTTTCCCGTTATATCCACAACTTGCAAATCGCCACCATCCCTTGTTCCATCGACCCAGAACTCTGATCAAAACAGCTCTGACAGGTACTGGAATTGGCGGCCAGCGGCTCCACAAGCCATCCTCAAAATCATGGTCCGTATTGAGGAAGAAGAATACAAAAGCGCCTGTCTTTGATAGGCCACTTCCGGACTTTCGAGCTATAGGCTCCCATATATCAGCGAGAGGAAGTTTGTCAGCACCAAATCGAGAGAGCTCGAGCAGAGATGAAATCTCCTCTCCAAGATGTACGAAGAGAGGGGGGGCAAAATTGTCGATAAGAGTGTTTAGGTGCTTGCCGGAGAACTTCTGAGGCGTCGCGGAGATGGATATAAGATAAGACTTATAGGCTTCAAGAGGAGCGAGGAAAGAATCTAAATATTTAGGCCAACAAATGGTTAATCTCATAAATTCCTAGGAGTGTAATATTATTATAGACCAGCCATTACTTACTGTGCTGTTCAATATTCTTGTCCATTATGCCCTTCTCACCTGTTCGAGCTTCTATCTGAGGGAAAAATAGCTCCTCTTCTGTCTGGTGATGGGCTGGATTACAGAACCTTAGCTTGATAACATTCAAGACAAGTAGTGTTTCTTACTTACCATCTAGGGCCTGGTACCAGCACAGTGCGTAGTGGATGAAGTCATTGTTGTCTTCTGGCCTTACAAGCGGTCCTTGTAAATAGATGCTATTCAATCCTCTGATGATCATGTTGTGTGCAAGAACCATGAGGCTGGCAACCCGAACAAATTGATCCCTTGGCTCTTTCTAAAACATGCAAAAAATTGATTGTTAGGATTTATAGGCTGCTATCAGCACAGTAAGTCTTACCTTGGCATTTTGTGCATGGGCAGGAGTCTCTATAAATTTGAAAGGAGAATTAGCAATGCCGTTTCCTTTTGTCGTTTCTGTCATATTGAGGGTTCGAGAATTGGACCGCCGAAATGAAGTTGTGCGGTATATGGAACTCAATAAAATACAAATTAGATGATAATTAGACTTGTAAATGATTTTGATCCCGATTTCATTATTGATGAACTGGAATTTAATGTCTTAGATGGTTTTTGACTTTAAGAGAAAGTTTCCCACTCTTTCTATGTATGAATCGGAGGTTATGTTAACCCTTCTTACTATTCCACCGGATTTAAGTAACATAGAAGGGCAGCATCCAATAAAATTAGAGCGGCTTGATAGGCATCATTTGCATTCGTCATCATAATTGACACCCAAGAGCTTTGGCTTGCTCCTCTACAAGACGGGGACCTCGGGACCTCAAGTCACATGATCGGGACTTACAACCCTCCGAGGAGAAGCCACCAGGATACCCATTGAGACAGAGATATAGCAAAGTAACTACAGATGTGATACAAGAGAAGGAGATGACGCAGCGAGCCTGGCATGTTCGTGGAGGCTGAGTATATAGTCACTTCCAGAGGATCATTGCTTCTAAACAACATTCCGAAACGGATACGATGAGAAGATAACTTAACCAATTGAGATCATTGTTCGCTATCTATCATAAATCTAAAGCAAATCCGCCGTACATTGTTTCCTGTATTATCGAAAATGTCTCTCGGCCGTGATATATCCTGTCGCCGACCGTCGGACAAGCTATAGAAACAATGGACCAGCGAGTTCCCCGAATTCTTCAGATGAAATGCTACGATCCTCTATGTCTCACCCAGCTGAGATAGAAAGTCTGGATTTGCCACATAACGAAGATCCTCCCGCATACAATCATATTATTCACAACAGAGAGGAAAGGTATTCCGATCTTGAAAGCATGAAGATGGAACAGGAACACGTGGAGAGTCCAAGCGAAGGGTGACAATATAGACATCCTATCGATGGTCAAACACATAATTGGTTTATCTATGTAAGTGCCTTAACGCTTAAGGTATTCTGACTTTCTTCGTTTCTGTCGTCTCGAGACCTCTGCCAATAATAATACCAACAGAGGCAGCGCAGCTCTCTTCAGGGTTCCCTTACTGCCAAGACCTTCACAGTGCTAACATATCACCCGCAGACTGGAATCTTTTCATAAGTCAAATTTTGTCCGTCACTTATTTATCTATTGGTGAAAAGTCCTTGTACTGGGGCACAGAAGTTGGTGTTGGGATTGTTGCAGGTAGCATGTTCTTCATACTAGGAGCTGTTCCAGCATATTTCGCTGGCCAAGCGGTGAAGAGAAGGGTTCAAGAGAAGAAAGTCCTGGACGAATCAGCGACAGACGTTCTTGAGCGCTGAAATGCAGAATTCTTTACCGCGAAGGGGCTGACAGTGAGAATGGCAGTGCCTCAAGAAGCAATAGGCACAGAAGAGCGAATGCGAGTCCAGCAAACGAAATTTCATGGTCCGAGTCTCTTGAAGGAACGAACCTTAAGTGGTGCAGTGAATAAGCGTTTTAAGCTCATTATACAAAGCAGATAGGGATGTTGAGGAGTGAGCGGGCCGCTTCAATGAAGTCAAATCGCCCTAATCTATTGTGAGAGTTTCTTCGGGCATAGAATTAGATTAGGTTTCTAGTTTGCGGGTGCTAAACACTGCTATACTTGAGAATAATATGTCATTATATATCGTTGTTGCATGCTAAATCTTGTCAAGAGATATGTTAGAGAAGGCTTGTAGAATCATTGCCGAATAAAGATCCGGGTATGCGGGGTGCCACAGAGTGTTTGCCGACAAATGCTAATTGACACACCACTATTGTTCCCTACATCCGCGAATCTCTCGACAGTTACTAACAGATCTAATTCCCTCCTCGTGGACTGCCTCCTCGTAAAATACTCCATTTATGTCATGATACTAGGACCAATCTCCGGGCTTGACTGTATTGTCTTCCTGCTTCTCTTGGCACCCCAATTGATCCTTCATGCTGGCTTCTTACCCACTTTGATATGCGGTTTGCAGGGCCTGCCATTCCTACGTACGTTTATATATTCGCACAGTCTGGAATATTGATATATTAAATCCACTTATACATAATTGGAATCAATATTCTTCTACCTCTATTTCGCTGCCATTGCATAATGGCAGCCGGGGGCCTCATCTCTGACATCAAGAGCAGTTGTTAGCTTGCCTTTGAATTTGCTCTATCGCCGATTATTCTTACAGATTGTATATCGAAATCGGCATTCGTCCGCCCAACCAGCAAGTTGGTTTGAGGATGCTGCTATCCAATGTATGCGATATGGATTTGCTCGTATTCCTCCTAAAATCGCGAGAATATTCTTTTCGAAACAAGTTGCATTGCCGCTTCTGAGATTTCGCATGCTTCGGCACGGGTATATACGCTCGCCGATACAGTGGCGTCAGGTTAAACAAGTGCATTTTTAGCCAAGCTACTTGATATTTATGCTAACGGGCCACAGGATACCTTCCAAGGCCTCTGGACAGCCGGGGACCATGCAGAAGACCCAGATATTGTCCTATACTATGTTCACGGTAGCTACCCCGTAGTATACACCTACTGATAGTCTGCTAAAATATTCAGGCGGAGGATTTGCAATTGGTTCAAGCTATTTCTATCTGGAGGCGCTTCAGATATGGTTTTCTCTCCTTAAGTCCGCTGGTTTCAAGAACCCTGCCATATTCGTATTGGACTACTCCCTTGTGCCAGATGAATCCTATCCAGTACAGTTGCATCAGGCTCTTGCAGGATATTACTACGTGTGTTCTCGCGTCCGGAATCCATCGGATATCTGCATGGCTGGCGATTCGGCCGGTGCTACTCTGGTCCTTAGCCTGCTCCTACATCTTGGACAAAACAAGTCTGAAACTATGTCGAATGGTTCTATACCCATTAAAAATAATTTCAAAGTACCTGGAATGGCGATTCTCATCTCCCCCTGGGTAAAGTTGCTCTCCACTAGATATCGAGATACGTCGAGGGACTACCTAAACGCGGCTTCTCTACAGCTGTATGCACATCAATATTGCAACAATAAGATCTCCCTTCACGACCCTCGCATCTCCCCAGGGCACTGTAAAGATGCATCCTGGTGGCAGAATGCAAGCCCATCGAAAGGTCTCTTTTTATCTTATGGCTCTGAGGAGGTTCTCGCTCCTGAGATTAGAGACTTGGTATTATTCTGGAAGCAATCAGGGATTGCTGTGGAATGTTGCGAAGAGAAAGATGGAATCCATGCCTGGCCAATTGCCAGGACATTCCTCAATCGTATGTATACTCTCTTTTTGCAATTTGTACTTGGTTGCGGACTGCGCGATGCTGATGATCCATTATTAGGTACGATAAAAGGGAGACAAGAAGGGATTAGAAATCTTGTGAGTGCAATTAGAGATCACATGTGTAGTAAATAGCTGGCTTCTGAAAATAAATAGGCAAGAAAATTCCATGAATTTTTGGTTTGGCTAGGTATGAACTGTTTCTAGCAATTTGCTACCGCTTCCCAGTTGGAGTGAAATGTAACTGCATTTCTCAGAGGTGGCCAGACCCTCGCCATGTGCTATCTCGACTTAAAGAATCCGCTTGAAAATGATTTCCGACTCGCATTGCCTCGTCCTTGGAGCCACGACTCCTTCACCGCCCGTGCATTGAATGACGATTTCGGGGCCAATTTTGTGCTACGAACCTCGGCAACTCGATAAGTCGTGGAACCCAAGCGGATATCTTTTGGCCTTTTCTCAACGAGCTCGACAAACTTTGTCTTCTTGGCTCTCTTTGCAGGATTGACAAGTTCCAACGCCATGTCATCTTCGCTTTCGCTGTCCTCCAAGTATTCCTCAGGGAGAAATTCTGGCAGGGATGAGCCAGGTGCAAGTTTCATGGGTGAGGCAGATTCTGCAGTGGTTGCCGTCTGCTTGTTGTGTTCCTCGTTAACTGCCCCTCTGGCGCGATTGGGCGACATATCGAGTGGAGTGGCTTTCTTGCGTTGTAATTCTCCTTCACGCTTTCGTTTACTGCTAGCTTGTTGTTTCAAGATAGCGTCCCGCTCTTTCCGTTTCCTTCGAATTGCAGATTCCCGCCTGAAGCAATTAATATGGAATAAAATAGACAATATTTGTGAAGACTCACTCTTCAACTGCCTTGGCAGCTTCCCGTTCCTTCATCTTTGCCTGCTCCAGTGCTTCCTGTGCCCCAACAACCTCAGGAGCATCGTCGTCGCTACTTTCATCTTCTGAATCTGACTTCGCCACTGTATTAGAAACTACCATCACCTCCGATTCCTCGCTATCAAACCGCTTGTGCCTTGCTTTGGACGCGCTCGGTACTGCTTTACTTGTATTGGCAGAGGTCGGTTTAACCACATCCTCACCGCTAAATTTCTGTCTATCCTTTGAATTGTTCGGTTTTGTCACAGCTTTTTCCAAATCGGAGTTTTCACTCTCTGAATCTGAATTAGGAACCTCCATTCTAGACTCATTAGAAGTACTCCTCTCGGCATCTCTGGGGACCAAAAGTGTGGGACTATCCTTCCGGGGGGTTTTTGGGCCGGCAATTATGTTTGAAGGGTGTTCCAAACTAATTCTATTGACTGGAATCTCCACAACAGGTCTTGTGTTTCTTTTTGGCAGCTCGTCGTCCTTTGCTCGTAATGGAAGAACCTTTTGTTTCTTGTTTGCTGGAATATCAGCCTCCCCGTCGTCTGCTGGGCCTGAATCGCCATAGCCACTAGACAGCATTTGGCGTTTCCTTGAGCTGCTAGAGTTCTTTGTTTGTTTAGTCCCTTTTGCATCTCTGTCGTCAATAGCAGTTTGCGCTCCTTGGAGTCTTGTCGTAACCATGTTGTCCACAGGTTCCGAATTGCTATCTTTTTGCTGAAGTTCCCGGTCCTGGGCTTGTGAGGAGCGATTTAGGAGAGTTCTCGCGGTGGTGAAGAGTTTGGATAACATTAGATATGCTATGGAGCGGTTAATCTGGTCTGAGATTGTGGGAGTAAAAGAACGAAATTTTGCTTGTGTCGGGATAACTTCGGTTGGCAGTATGAATCGTGCTGCTTGGGTGTTTTACACCGCCTTGGACATCATAAGGTCCCTTGATAAACACCTCTTAGCTAGCAAGTTTCACAATCTATTGTCAATTTCATATCTTTCTTTTGCGTTGATACGTAAGCTTCGGTGACATTGACCCTCCCTGCGTCCTTATGACATTTCGATTGTTGATAGCAGTAACGGTACCCGCGCGTGCAAGTTAAGGCAGCTCGATCTCAGCATCCTCCAAGTCATCTTCTGGCGTTTTGGCTACTGTAATGATGCTGAACTTACGACCGCCCTTACTGATCACCAGAAATGGTCGGAGATTATTTGGCACATCAGGAATGCGAAAGCTGGTAGTAGCACGTGGGGAACGCCAGCGGGAATTGCGCGAATTGAAAGTAAGGCGTATTAAAGAAATTCCTGAACCATCGAATTCGGAAGCGTCAGTATTTAGGAGCCATTTATATAAATCTGAAGAGGCCCTTCCACCGATCGTCATACTTGAAGCGGCTAGGAAGTCTGGGGTAATAAATATAAGCCCCGAAAAAGCTTTAGACTTACTCCGGCGGTATCAAGAACTTGAGAAGCAGAGGGATAAAGTGTGGGAAGAACAGCTATGCATGGGTCAGCAATATCCCACTCAAATTTCCATTCAGACTGACAAGTTTTAGAATTCGATATCAAACCACCAACTCTGGTCCTTCTATCCATGGTGCTTAATAGATGCCCTCACGTTGCCCAAAGGCACTTGGCGAGACGAGTCATGCTATCTGCTTCTAAACTCGGTAATCAGGAGGCTACTTTTCGTCTCATAGTATCCGGCATTCGCAGTGGCAGCTTCAAAGATTATGAGCAGCCCCTGAAAAGACTTCAAATCATGGCTAAAGAGAATAATCCAACAGCTATGACGCTACTTGGCAGGATCCTGGCAAACCAAGGAAGGGACGGAGAGGCATTAGAGTTGTTTCGCAAGGCGACTCGTGGACCCGCGGGGTTGGGTTTTGAAGGTGCTGGAGAAGCTCTTGTTTGCGAGGGACAACTTCTTATGGAACAGAATGCGAAGGAGGCCGAAACAATATTTCGCAAGGCCGCTTTTGAATTAGATGACCCGTCTGCCTATTACTACCTATCGGAGCTGCAAGAAGAAAGCTCTTTAAACCAAGCGGTCTACTTAATGAAAGCTGCTTCCTCTGGTATTGTCGAGGCAGCACACAAGCTTGGCTCAGTGGAACTATTGAAGGCGAAAGAATCGTCAGCCAGCAATTCTTCCCCAAATCATGGAATGGCGCGCGAATGGTTCCATCTTGCGGCGGCTGGCGAGTATGGTCCGAGCATGTTGAGTATGGCGCAAATCTGCAGAGAATGCGGGGAACTGGACGAGGGATTGCAGTGGTTGAATAAGGCAAAGAAATTGGAAGATGTGAGGCAGCAGGCATTGGAAATGGAAGACAAATGGGAAAGGCTGGGAGCATGATGTCGTTCGGTGATCTTCGGCGGGCAGGAAAAGACTTCAGGATATACATCACCAACCGTGACCCCCTAAAGTCAAGATCCAGCACCTCCGCAACATCACCATCGCTAATATTACATCAAGGTGGCTACTCAACAGCAAGTCCCAAACTATCTGGCGCAAGTGCCGCTCCCGGTAGTGGCCATGGCCGTGAGCGCCCTATTATTCTTGCCTGGTCTGTAGTCTAAGAAACCGATCTCTGATCTCCCAACGCTGACCTTTCTTGAGATCCTACGAAAGCGAGCTGATTTTTGGACCAAAACGTGCCGTCATATGTGCAATAAGTGGCAGCAGCCTGTGAGTTGACTTACAGTTTATATCGATCTATACATTTTCATCCAGGATCAGAATTAAGGATGCCGACTCCCCAATTGTGGTTGATGAACTCAATGCAAAACACTCTTTCCGAACTTCTCCTGTGGTTGTGGATTCAATCCTGCGGTAGTGTCTGGTGAGTAGCCAGTTCTATGCTGGTCGGCAATGGAGTGCCGTTGTTTACTTTCCAGTCAAAAGCAATTCTTACATATGTTCTCCTGAAGTAGTCTTATCAACTAACAGAGTTTCCGACAGTCGTTGCCGATTATCCCAAGACTGGCATCTGTCAGCGACGAGATTCGAACGCCGCCAGTTCTGAATTCTGGTGGTCGACCTGGTCCTGGCAGATCGTTACAACAAAGGGCAGACGCTTTCAATACTAGTAAAATCGCACGCGCATTTCGATAGTAACTGCCCCATGCTGCGGATTCATCTCGCCAGCAGTACTGCTCTAGTTGCTTTTCGCAGCTTGCACATATACCCGTGCCCAACACCTTGGGCCATTTTTTAAAACAAGGGAAAAATTACGGCCGGTTTAGCTCCTGGCCTTTCTAGCTTCATGAACATAACGTCTGCGGCGGCTCGATCTGCGTCGTCCACTTGTTCGCGGCAGTCGTGTTCGAGTTGAAGGCACGCAACTTCGCTGAGTTGCTCTCCGACCTTGAGATATATAGATATGAGTAACGCAGGTCACAGCATCGCTCCTCTCTTAGTTGACGTAGGAATAAATTAACCCCTGTGGTAGTGGGTTTGCTGCGCTTTGCTATAACGACAACTCACAAGTGTTGTCAGTCTGTAAAAGGGAGCTTACATTCTTTTATATGCACATAGAGTATCACAGAGTGAATAGGAGGATGGTTGAGACACAAAAAGAGAAGAGCAACAGTCTCTGCGCGGAGTCTAGTTCCATTGAATCCGCTATTCGGAGATGCCAGCACTTGCCATGTGCATGCAAGCCATTTAACGCCATCTAACCTAATCCCCCCGCCCGCCACCCTCCAGAGCCACCGCATCCCTCATTAAGTATAGCAAGTAGAACCTGTCCTTCCTGAAACGTAAAACGTATAAGCCCAAAGCACATTTATTCATCGCCCTTCTTCCTCCTCCCCTTTCCCTTCTTGACCTTCCTCTCACCACTATCATCATCACTATCACTATCCTTGCCTGCGCCCTTCCGCTTCTTCTCCCCCTCTGCCGACTCCTGTACTCGGCCTACAATCTCCGTCAGGAAATCAAACTGCTCGTCGGCCTCCACCACGCTCTTCAGGTGGACGGCCGTGATCCGCTTCCCGCCCTTCTCGCGCGCCTTCTCGGCCGCGCCGAGTACCAGCGCCGTCATGAACAGCTCCAGCGCCTTGTTGACCGCGACCGGCGTCACCTGCGCCACCTTCCCGACCTCCTCATCGGCCTGCATGATGCGCTTGATGCGCGCGACGGGGAACTTCGTGCGGATGTCCACGCTGGGTGGGGGGGCCTTGCCGGTGGCCGGGGGCGCGGAGACGTGGAGGCTGGAGGGGGGGAGTTGCTCATCCTTGACGCGCGAGCCGCGGGGGGCACGAGACATGCTGCTGGCGGTCGTGGGGTCGTAGGGATGGTTGTCGTAGGGGTGGTAAGAGAGGGGAGCTTCCGCCTTTATAGGATGTGCGTAGTAGGGGGCGCTGGTAGGCGCGCTGGAGTATGACGGCGCGTAAACGGGGGGGAGCGCGGGTATGGGGGGCATATACTGCGTTGAAGAATTGGAGAAGCCGCGCTCGCCGAGGGAGTATGATCGGTGTTGCTCGTCCGGGTGATGGTCGTGAGGCTGACCCTGAGACTGAGCGGGGTGTTGGGTGAAGGGCAGCGTGGGAGATCGTGGGGCGTAGGAGGAGGGCTGGAATGGGGCGGCTGCTGGCGATGATGGTCGCCGGAATGAATCCTCGCGCGTCTGCTGTGGACGGTAGGATTGATCTTGAGACGATGGGGGTGGTGGTGCTGGTGCTGGTTTGGGCGAGAGGAAGGACGAGAGATCGGGGGATTGAGGGGCATAAGTACTGTCCATCCTCAAGCCTCTTATTTTTTTCGCGAGGGGTCGTTAAGCCGTTCGGGGGGGGGGAAGGTGAAGGCGGTGGACACGGTGTTATGCAGGGCTAATGCACCGATGCTGGGAAGGGCCGCCCGTAGAACGCGACCTAGGCGGTGCAGCAGGCGGCGTCGGGTGCAGAGGACGGTTCCCCCAGCCCGGACGGGGGCAGCAATGCAGCACGCACACGAGGGGCGCTGAGGACCGCGAGGGTGATCGCACGCTGGGAGGGGCTGACGGGCGATGATGATGCTCGAGTCGCTGCTGGGTGGTGGGGTGTTGATGTCGCCCAGAAGGGATTAGTGTGGCCGTGGGCGGTGAATGACGGATTAATTAGTCAGAGATTAAGTAAGGAGCGCATCTTTCCCGCCCCGGGTCTTCCATTTTGCATTTTCCTCGGGGAGCGAAACGCTCGTTAATATACATTTTTGCTCCGCGGCAGACGATCCTCGCTTCGAGGCTGAAATGGTGGAGCTCCCGGTGGTTTCTGCCAGGCAGATAGATGGGTTGCCCGTAAATTTTATATCGAGCCCCCCTCCCCAAACCAGAGAAGACCTGCGAAAAGGACGCGATTCCATCCCTTCGTCCGCTTCTCCCTATCCGCCTATCTAGTGATGGCATGATGAGATTCCCCTTGCGCGAGGGCGTCGCTCATACGGGCTGACGTGCCCTCTGTTCCGTCATTGCCAACTTTCCCGTCCCAATATGGCGATGGATCCTCGCTCCAGTCTTGCCGCTCCGCTGCGTTGCGCGGCTGCTGCTTAATCTCGATATCCATTCTCACATTTCCTAAGTCGATCCACATCTTCTTATTAGCTCCGCATTCGTTGGATGATGATAGCAAAGAGCTTCCCCGAGATCGCATGCAGCGTCACGCTCCTGTTCGAGGCCGAAGCCTTGCCCCGCGCAGTGGTTTCTACTCGGGCAGCGCGATCAGATGAAGGAGCGAACTTGATCTAATCTGACAACATCTAGCCTCGCACACGGCGAGGTGCGGCTTCGTAGGCTTTTCGATCGCATTTGCATTCTGCAGGCAGACGCGTCGATAGAGCCGCATGCATGTCTAAGACGCGATGTCTTGGCCGTCTCGAGAGTCGCGTATCCACGACTGCTCCGCTTGCACTGGTAAAACTTTGTTAACACGTCGTTTCTGTCGTTTCGGGGATTCTGAGGGGTAGAGATCATTGCTGGTTGCTGGTGCCGAAACTGTGCAGCTCAGCCCTCCCGTTTGTCATGGTTGATCCCATTTGGGTGATGTCGACCTACAATCCGCAGCGGCTCCCACATCTCCGGTGCATTTAGCCAGCCAACCAGGCGATCCGAATACCACTGATACCTTCATGCATGTATTCTGGAATTCTTTACGGTTCTGGAATTCAAATTATAATAAGATATCATGCTTGATAAGGGCTTCTGTTGTATCTAATGCACACTAGCCAGTCTCTTAACTCTGCACTCGGTCTTCGCCATCTTTGCTGTTACCTAGTCTTACTCTTGATTTCTATTTTATTCGAACAAACAGAGCAGTATTTCACTTTACACCACCCGTCCTTCTCTCCATTTCCCTGCTGCGTCCCATTATCTCTTCGCCACATGTCCGAAGCCGTACGGCTCGGCATTAAAAGTTTGCAGAGCGGGATCTCGCAACTAAAGCCGCCACCGGATCACTGAACCAGAATAATCCCGCCTTCCTTACCACTTGCGGTAACCCGGCATTTCTATCTCACGCTTTGTTGCACGTCTTAAAAAAATGGGCATTGTCCTGGAGAATTTCCGGACGCATCAAACCATTTTCCATTTTTCAATTCTTCCACGTGACATCCCAAGATCACCTCTGATCTCATGGCCTTGAGACAACATGTTGTTGGGTGATGTTATCGAGGAGGAATATAGGGACCTTCTGGGTGCTATAGAGACATTTACGAATAGAACGTTGCACACTAACTCTGAACACTGGACATCTGGCCACAATGCCCCTACCATCGTGCTCAGCTCGTCACTTGCAGGTTAAATTGCGCCTAAAGGCCGGTCTCTTAGGTATAATGTATAGACAAGTAGTATAATGTCTTGGTTTTATTTTCTTAACTGTCGATCTTCGTGGAGGTACAGGATATTTGACTGTTTGCCCAGATATCTTTACGCTCCGACGTGGTTGGTATTACAGGTAGGTGACACCGGATGCTTAGTTGAATGATCTGTAACAATCCTTTGGTTGCATATACCATGGCAATCCACCAGTTGAAGCCTGCTCAAGCTCCAATTTTACTTCTGGAATGTTCATGATATTTATGACGGGACTTTGCAGGGCTGGTCTCTCGGTCGCTTTTGATCCCCATACATCAACCCCAGGTTGGAGATATATCTATGTTACAACTAGTTTTGTAATTTTAATGTCTATGTGAGCTTTCCTGCTTTTCTAGTTGAGATTCTAACCTTGGTCCCAGAGAATCCCTTGAGGTGGAGCCTATGATATCACCCTCTCTCGACTATTTTACCTGAAGTGGTAAGATGTCTGAAATAATTCGCACTGTGGATCTCTGCTGTTCTGTCAAGTCTCTATGTAATATAGAAGGATTGAGGCCAAATGTACTAATTGGCTATTTGCCTATTTCTCACAATCCTCGTTTCTTAGACTGTTCTCAGATCTAAACCTCCAGGGCAAATGGCGCCCGGAACCACCTCTCTCTCCAGCTCCCCGGCCAAGACCTCACCCAACAGTACCGCGGCCTCCAACTCAGAGGACATACTATGGAAATTAGAACCCATTCCGGGCAAAGGAAAAGGTCTCGTCGCTACCAGAGACATCTCCCCGGGCACTCTCATCCTAAGCGACTCACCCCTAATCACCACCGACGTGATTAAGTCCGTCGAGACCACCGAGAAGGACCTCGCCCAAGCCCTGAAAGCCCTTCCCAAGGACTCACAGCGAGCGTATCTATCTCTACATAACAACTACCCCGGCAAGAACCCCCTCAGCAACATCGTCCGCTCAAATGGATACCCCCTCGGCCCCGGCTCCAACGTCGGCGGCGTCTTCGCCAACGTCTCCCGGATCAACCACAGCTGCAGACCAAACGCGAAGCACACGTGGAACGCATCCCTCAAGCAGAAAACTGTGTACGCAATC
The DNA here is from genome assembly GCA_000827325.1 of Oidiodendron maius Zn. Classification (NCBI taxonomy): domain Eukaryota; kingdom Fungi; phylum Ascomycota; class Leotiomycetes; family Myxotrichaceae; genus Oidiodendron; species Oidiodendron maius. The sequence continues at coordinate 1,554,852 of KN832870.1, read as the reverse complement.
CGGCCCATTGCCGCGGGCCATGAACTCACGCTCTCATATCTCCAAGGCGGGACATACGGTCAGCGCCAACAGGAACTGCAATCCTTCTTCGGCTTCACCTGCACGTGTGACCTATGCTCTAAGCCCCTTACCGAGCGAGCAGCGAGCGATTCGCGCATCCAACATGCGCAAAACCTGAATGATGCTATCGGGGATTATGACGCCTGTCGATCATCACCCATGCGAGTCCTGGCTGACGCGAGGAGGCTTCTTGAATTGTATAGAGAAGAGGATGTGATAGACGATCGAGTGCCGAATGTGTATTATGATCTCTTCCAAGTGTGCGCTATGCACAGTGACGCGGCGCGTGCGAGTGCCTTTGCGGAGGAGTACTGCGCGCTGAAGAGGGCGAGTGAAGGGCCAATGAGCACGGCGGCTAGTGAGGTGGGTTTGTATGTGGAGAGGCCGGAGAGGTTTGCGAGTTGGGGGAAGACGAGGGAATGGATGTCGAGGGTGGAGGATGTGCCTAAGAGGGTGGAGAGAGGGAAGCTTGAGAGGTGGTTGTGGAGGGAGGAGAAGTAGAGACGGGATTTTAGGATCTAGGACGGTGGACTCTTGGGAACTTTTGTTGGGTGGTAGTTAGAGGTGTTTTTGGGATATATATGAGGATTGGGTATAATTATACACCAATATGCTAGACTGAGGCACTGTCCTAGAATTTCAGGCGCATTAAACGAATTAAAATATTTCAAAATCTCGCTCAAGGCACCAGATCGTCTTGAAGTTGCCCCTTTCAGGGATTTTGACATCTGCAAGGCTGAGCAACCCCACCAACAAATTCACGTAGCCTTGCGGTGAATTAGCATCACGTCAAACCTTTTTATTTACCAAGTTATCGCTCGACGACATTGGCTTTGGTAAATTTAGTATGTACGCAAGTGACATAAATGAACAACCTGATTATGGAAAGCTATGAGGGTATTGCCTATCCCGAGAAAACATCAACTCAAGACAACAAAGCACTCCTGTCCCGATGATGAGCCTGTCTTGCGTCTAGTAGCAGGGCAATATGCATTTTGATACTTTCAGTGACCGAACGCCGTGCATGTCAAGTTAATGTTTTCCCCTTAGTCTACACCAGCGTACAGATCCACGACGATGTTGATAGCCGCGACAACGATCTCTGCCGCGATAAGTACGATCACTATGTAGATATTAGCAAAGGATTAGGTATTCCACGCTATGATGAAGTGAAAGGACTGGAATTTGCACGTACCGATCCACTCTAATTTTTCTCCATGTCCATGGCTCAAGTGCTGCTGCAGAGCGGATAAAAAGTCTTTGATGACATCGAGGCGCTGCGTTAACACACCCACTCTCTGCTCTATCTCCAGGTAGCTCCTGACAGCCTGGTACACAGGTTCGAGCTGAGGCTCAACCCAGAATAACTCAGGTGTATCGAGTACCGAGCCGTTGAGATGGATGCTTATGCGCAGGATGAATAGCTCGCCGACTTGCATGTTGGTTTCCTGACGGCTGAGGTGGATCTTTCCAGTATTCGCGAGCTGATCCGGCACCTCCTGGCAACGCTCTATGGTATTCGCGACCAAGCCTTCGAAGAGGGATGTCTTTACCGCTGGTCAGAATTGGCATTAAAAGAGTGGGTAAAGGGGTTCATACTTTCACGCTCTGGGCCAATGCATGGGAGATGGCCAACTTCGACATATAATTCGTCTTCTCCCTCAAGGTGATGAAATCATTGTATATCCGCGCCTGGTATTCTTTGGTATAGTAGAAATTGAAACATTCCGTCTCCATGTCGTCAGGGGCCAGCTTCTCGCTCTCGAATTTAGCAACCTCTTTCAGAAATCGTTGCTCATGTTGCACAGACATGCCCCAGATGACTACAACACCATAGTCAAATATAAAGATTTCTGGTGTGTGCACTCGCGTATCGAAATCTGGATTCGTCTCATGGTTATGACGTCCATCCAGCTCGTCTATATCAGAATACATGCGACTCGAGTCCATACGATCTCCAATAGCGAGGCTTGTGTCACCGTTATCAGAATGCAGGTCTATGAGATCCTCTCGTCGCTGCTTCGTGTTGTCTTCCACCTCAATGGCGCTATCCGAATGTCTCCTCTCCCGTAGGTGTACAGGCGCCGATCGAACCTCTGATACTCTATTTGAGGTCGGGGGCCCATAATGGTAGGGGGTGTATATACATTCGTCGAAGAGCTTCGGATTTGCTCCCCTTGTCTTCCCGCGCCCCTTTAAGAAGCGCATTAGGTGATCCATTTGGTATTTATTTGAAGTGCAATATGCGGTTACTCGAGGTAATCGATCGCGATCCGCTTTGCCTAGCCGCGCAGCATCACGGCGTGCAGTGGGATCCTTGATGCGCGTATACTGCGAGTAGACGTCCCTCCCGCTCTCCTCGTCTGAGCCTTCATCGCCAACCTCTGGGTTGGGAAGCAGCTTGAGCTTCTGCGCATTCTTGCTTGTTCTTTGAGGGCCAATCTTGGTAGCTGGTACACTCGAAGTTATGGGGAGGTAAGGAGAGCCGTAGCTATTTCGTCGTCGGAGCTTGCTATTCAGCGTCGACAAGCCTGTCTGTGGGCTGCTTGGTGGGGGGGCATCGGAGGGCGGCTGTTGCACTGAACGAGACGCAGTCGCGCCATCAGGAGAGAGGGTTGCAGGATTCGCAGATATGATTGAGGGATTAGGATTGAAGGTAACGTTTCGACTTGGCCTCCTCTGCGGTTCGGTGGAGGCTGGAGGCTGGATGAGAGGTGTAGTTTCACTGGGCCGGCTTGTGGAAGACATGGCGAGTGGTTACGCAGATCGTAATGCACGAAGCACATGCAATATCAGACTAGACGTCTATATTTTCCACTTCTGCGGGCAACGACATCGGAGTTGGCTAATTGAGTGTTTGCATCCAAATTTTGATGTAGTTCGAGATGTTCTCTAGCTAGCCGGAATTTGGACGCCCAAGAGCTAGGGATGACGTTACTAGGGAGCAAGTTGAGGCATGTGTGGGTCACATCGCAACGCAGATACCGTGAAATATCGCCGTGTCTAGGCCTCCAGAAGCTCCTGAACTACAAATATAAGATGTCATATACTTCAATGCCATGCGATGGGTCAAGATAAACTTATAAGTATACAATACCTCCGTTGCCATACTTCCGTTGCGTCCCCCAGTTAGCTACTTTGACCTGCCTCCATCCCATGATGTGCCCAGAACGCCAGCTACCTTGCGCGACCAAAAACTCTAATGAAACACGGAATCTTATCCTCTATTAACGGCGGTAAACCCACCGGCATCTCCAGCAGCAGATTCACCATCGTCTGCCATCTCCACATCCTCGTCTCCTTCTTCTGCAGGTTTACTCTCGCCGTCTATGCCTGCGGCAGTTTTTGATGCTTCAGACCCCTTCTCTGGCTCTGCGAGCTTCTTTGATTCTTCATATCTTCGCTGGAATGCAGCACGTTGATCCTCATCAATATCCTGCCACCCAACTGCCAAGGCCTTTTCAACATCAAACGATCCATCCGCTATTGCCTTTCGGTTGTCGACCGTGAGTATCGGCCTCATGTCGCTACAGTATACTTCAAAAGCGTTTCTCACCCGCTTTGGGCTGGCTGTTCTGCTGCTTGGATTGGCGCGTCCGTTCGCAGCGAGGTGACGCTTAGAGGTGGCCGACTTCGCAGCAACTGGTGGCACAGACGCATGAATCGTCGATTCCATATTGGAATGGGAGAAAGCGTCGGAACTTGGGGAAATCGCAACAGGCCCTTGTGGAATGAACGTAGTGCCGGATCGAGCATCGGCGAGATTCGTCAAAAACGAAGGCTTGCGGTGACCTCGCTTGGTTCGGAGGGGTTTCTCCTTAGGCTAGGTCAGGTTAGTACTCTCTTTGTGCAATAGTTTTTGCAATGGCAGGAGAATGACATACAGTAGGTGGGGGACTGGGACTGCCCTCGGAATCTTCCACATTGGTACTTGTTCGTTTGGAGAGCTGCTCGAGTAGAAAAGCACGCTCAAGCCGCATCTTTTGGATAGACCGTTCCATACGCACAATCCGCTGCCGAGAGGCATCATTCGCATCCTCCACTTCGTTCATGCGTTGCTTAAGTTGGATACATTTCCGACGATAGGCTTCTTCAACGGATGGTGGAAGCGACGGCGGGACTGCCCCTAGGTTTCTCATTAGTCGCGGGACATTGAATAGTATCGCCATATCATTCCCATGGTGAGAATTATTAGAGAAATAGCAAGGATGTGCCGAATTGGAGACACGGCCGACTAGGTGGCTTTCTGGATAGCTCTGTCCACCGCCGACGGCATAATCACTTGTAGTGGTGAATGTATTTAGGAATGGTTGAAAGCCTTCAGGAAAGCATTCAGGATTGAAAGTATTCATCCCCGGCCTGATACAAATTTGCCTCTTGAAATGTGGTTCAACGGTGTTGGGGAGCAAGACAGCCCAAGATGAGCAAGATACAGGCTTTCAGAGCATAAAGTTGAGCGCAAATGGGAAGAGCAACAGAGACTGACACAAAGGGAAACTTCGCTGTTCGATTGAGGATATCGCGATTTGGGAAGCAGAAAAATCAACTCACCAGATGGAGGTGCCATTATGCAGAACTAGTTGGACGGTTGAGAGCTGCAATGATCAATTATTCAGTGTTGTCAAAGACGAGGAGATGTTTCCCTCAGTTTGTCTCGGATAGACGCGATGAGGCTATTCGGAATGCGGAAATTAGATAATCCGTTGACACCTGGGATGCCAGGCACTTCTCGCGTGGGCTGAATTTTTGTGCTACTGCGCGACTGTGGTGGAGAGCTAGGAATATCTCGACATAGGACACAAAGATACTACCCACAAACCGAATAGCAAAGATGTCTTTGAATATTCCCAATGCCCCAAATTCCGGCTTATTTAAGCAAGGATATCAGAAGTACGTTATTCTCCGTATGTGAGAATAAGAGGATCCAATCTAACGTTTGAAGCTACGAATCTGAGGATGGCGCTGTCCTACGCAATATCGAAGCCTGCCGTACGATAGCATCAACTGTCCAAACATCCTTAGGACCTTACGGACGAAATAAAATTGTCATCAACCATCTTCAGAAGATGATCCTGACATCTGATGCCGCGACCATCCTCCGAGAGCTTGATGTCGTGCACCCAGCAGCCAAGCTTCTTGTGATGGCTAGTCAACAACAAGAAGCCGAGATGGGAGATGCGACAAACCTAGTTATTGTACTTGCGGGTGAATTGCTAAAGAAGGCGGAGGACTTGCTTCGGATGGGCTTGAAGACTAGCGACATAATGGTCGGATATGAGCGTGCTCAGAAGTTCGCTCTAGACGAACTGGAGAAGCTGGTTGTTGACAAGGTGGAAGATATACGGTCGCAGTCAGAGCTTAGTAAGGCGATTCGAACGGTTATTGCAAGTAAGCAGAATGGTAGTGAGGATTTCCTGGCGGATATGGTGGCTGAAGCAGTGTTGGCCGTACTTCCCAAAAACGCAGTCAATTTCAATGTTGATAATATCCGCGTGGTCAAGATTATGGGAGGCAGCTTAGAGCAAAGCAAAGTTGTCAAAGGCATGGTCTTCGGTCGCGAGCCAGATGGATCTGTTAAGAAGGCAACAAGGGCAAAAGTTGGAGTATTTTCCTGCCCAATCGATATCAGCCAGACAGAGACGAAGGGCACGGTGCTGCTACATAACGCGAAAGAGATGATGGACTTCACCAAAGGTGAGGAAAGCCAGCTAGAGACAAGCATCAAGGAACTGTATGACTCGGGTCTCCGAGTTGTCGTGGCAGGATCCACTGTGGGCGAGCTGGCCATGCACTATCTCAATCGTTTTGGCATTTTGGTCATTCGAATCCTCAGCAAGTTCGAGCTCCGAAGATTATGCAGAGTCGTTGGTGCTACACCTCTAGCTAGACTGGGAGCACCAATGCCGGATGAGATGGGCAGCGTCGATGTTGTCGAAACTCTTGAGATTGGTGGTGATCGTGTCACAGTCTTCCGACAAGAAAACGAGACCACGAGGACGGCGACACTTGTCATTCGAGGAGCTACGCAAAATCACCTCGATGACGTTGAGCGCGCTGTTGATGATGGTGTCAACGTTGTTAAGGCTATCACGAGAGACGCAAGATTAGTGCCAGGCGCAGGAGCAACAGAGATGCAACTTGTCGAACGGATACAAGCCTTCGGCGATGTCACACCAGGGCTGTCTCAATATTCTATCCGCAAGTACGGCGAAGCCTTCGAGGTTATTCCAAGGACCCTGGCCGAGAGTGCCGGATTGGATGCAACAGAAGTGCTGAGCAGACTTTACACGGCGCATCACAAGAAGGATGACTGGACGACCGGTGTTGATATCGAGGTGAGCAGAGTTTGCATGATAAAATGGCCTTTAACTGACAACTGGTAGAACGAGGACGGAAGTGGAACGCTGGACGCAAAGGATGAAGGTATTCTTGATCTCATGATTGCTAAAAGCTGGGCAATCAAGTTAGCCACTGAGGCAGCACGAACTGTACTTGCTGTCGACCAGATTATCGTTGCACGGCAAGCTGGTGGGCCTAAACCTCCAGCGCCCAATCCCGTAAGTCAAATTGCCTGTACCTCTGGATAATATGTAAAGCTAACATGGGACAGAACTGGGATGAGGATTAATGCACAACTAGAGTCGCTCGGTCATGTACTGTAAAATAGCATTAGAAAAGCCTGTCAAGATGTGATGGAGTCTCTCCTTGAAGATCTCAGTGCAATACTATTTACATACCCTTTGGTAAATCTGTATACTACATCTGCTGACAGGATCAATTGCCGTAATTACCGTACATGTAGGTAACTTACTTCACAGACATATTTATATATATTTCAGCCTTGTTAGCCTAGTGGTCCGTGCACAAGGGTCAGGACAGGCATCAATGTTTACAGGCAGGTAGATAACTTCTTCTCAATTTTCAACTCTAATTTCTGTGCTGTGGTGATACTTTTGTTCTTGTCATTTATTTCCACTGTGCGGTCCGTCGCGCTCCAATTCACGCTTTATCTCTCTGCACCACCATGGAGTCCTCCACGGAATCGACCCAGCAATTCCTTCCCTTCCCGCGACTGCCCAGCGAGCTCCGGCTCAAGATCTGGCAATTCGCTCTCTGCACACCCCGTGTCGTATTCATCACCTGCCGCAAATCCCCCTTCCACCACCGCACGCCCGAGATCCCTCGCACCGTTGAGTCTTTCGGTAGCAGCACGCCAATCCCCGCGCTGCTACAAGCGAATCGCGAGGCGCGTCACGAGGCCCTTGCATTCTACTCCCCGTCCTTCGTGACCCCACGCTCCCAGATCTACGTCTCCTTCCACTATGACGCCGTGCGTCTCTCAGACAATATCCTCCTCAATCTGCCCGCCGCCGCGTTGCAGAGCATCAGGCATATGGTCCTAGACGTGCAGGACTGTGAGTACTTTGAGTATTTCAATATGGATTGTGTACGGGGCATGGGGGCTCTAAAGACTCTGGAGCTACTGGCCCAGAAGGGATTGTATCAAAATTCGGCCTCCAGAGCTAGAGGTGCGGATAGGTTGATGGAAGACTTCGAGTGGGCTAGGAAGACTTATCCGGAGTGGGAATGTCCGCGATTGAGGATCGTTAATAAACAGACGGGGGAAGAAATAGGGCTCATTGAAGGTGGAGCTGGAATGTACCTAGAAGATTAAAGATACGAGTTATGACGGCAACCTGTTATGGGGAATTCGTTTGGGAGGGGCATCTGTGCAGTAAAGATGACAAAAATTCAGAGTGCAAGACATGGAATCCTAGGACAGGGTTGCGGGAAACGCTCGTATATTCCTCATGATCGTTATATCATCATTTGTCTATCTACTATATGTATTAACTGGCACCGGTCGCTCGTTGAATACTAGTACCCCGGCTTCGCATCCATGACATAACAACATACACAATCAAAGACCTTCAACAGGGCAGGCAATCCTGGGCATTTCCTTTCACGCCATCGATTCATTCAGCCATCCAATTCCTCACCCAAAAATCTGTCGTTTAAACAGACGCTTAATCACGAGCCTCCACCAAAAATCCTCCTGTAAGAAGGGACGAAAGGAGAGAGCGCTGATACGACAACAGACAAACCGGACCAGAACAAAGGAAATCAGTAGTCAAAGCGCGAGAAATTCATCCAGCAAGGGGTATGTCCAAGATGCGAGCCTGCGGATAATCGGTTCCGGCCAGGTATTGTACAAATAAGGTATGAGAGAATTTGAAGGGAAACTGGTAAAAGACTCGCAAGCAGCCATGTAAGTCGTGATATATCTCTTATCGTAGTCCTGGGTTGTGGTATATAGCGGAAAGAAAGTAAAACCAATGCCACGCTGATCCAAAGTGCCGGAAGATTCTGAACGAAATAGGATATGTGGATAGGTATAGAAGGAGTTCTGTCTAGCTCTCTTCGGTGATGCCACCCTCGGCGCCACCTTCCTCTCTCCATTCTCGACTGCGATCTGTTAGACGCTTGACGCCGCCCACACGTCCGGCCCAGAGGCTCTCAATGGGTGTGCGGAACGTGTATCCCCGCTGGCTGCTAATGACACCGATGGCTTGCAGGACGGCCTTTCTGCTATCCCGGCCAAAGACTGCTGGGTGGTTGATCCACTCTAGGCTTGCTTCTAGCTCAGCGTCCAGGGCTGAAACGGTGTTCGCATCAATGCCAGCTGAAGAGCCCACAGACAGATTGTCATTCGAGCCATTGGCAGGGATAGTACTATGGCCAGTGGTAATAGCAGATGTTGGAGAAGGAGTACGGCGACGGTCAGGTGTGGGGGTGGATGATGGCGACGAGTTTGTGGTTGCGGAATTAGTTGTGGTAGAGTTAGTTGTACCAGACGCTGCTCCATTCGCCGTGAACTTTGATTGAGAAGAGGGGGTAGGGGGAATCGGTGGCAGGCCACCTTTGCCGAGTCCCTTGAGGATGGACCGCGTCTCCTTAAGAAGATGCTGTGCACGGTCATGCTGACCGCGCGAGACGAGTGTTAGTGCTCGGGTGAGCATGTCGGAAGTTAAGAGTTCCATACGGCGCTGGACAACGAGTGGGTGTGGAGGGATAGGAGGCCCACCGTTGCCCCAAGTCTGTTTCTTCTGCTGTGTCGTGGTTGGTGGAAGCATGGTAATGGCGAGTAGGGAAGGACGCGGGAGGTGAGTGAGGGTGCCGTCGCGGATGATATCGCCCCAGGTCAAATCTGCTTGAATAAGGGGAACCTCCTCGATAGAAAGTGTTCTCTGATCTTCTTGATCAATGGGCCCGCCAAGAGCCTCGAGGCCAGAGACGATCGACTCCCAAGGGTCTTGCGGCAGCTGTTCTTGTGCGTTGTCGGGGGATATAACGAGCTGTATTAGAATGTCTCTCTTGTCACCAAATCTAAGGTCTCCGAGGGAGGCTTCGGCATCCTTGCCAGTAGCTCGCTTTGTGATCTGCAAGGCACCGCTAATCTTGACGAACTTCGCTGGCGAACCCTCAGGCAGTCTCAACTTGAGCTTTACGTTCTGATGAGACATTGTCTGCAAGGCTCCGAGACAGCCTGCAAGGCACTCCCGCAACATCATCCAGTCCTTGACATAGGTGTAAGAGGCTTTGGTTCTCGTTGACAGTTCAATCATGGTGTCTGGCTTATGGGTCATGCCGAGCCCGAACGAATGAATTGCAATCCTATTATGGTTAGTAGACTAAGACAGGAAACCTTATTTAGTTGCACTTACTTTGCAGCCTCGGCTCGTGAAACGACGAAGTCAACACTCTCAGCATCTGAGGTTGATGAATCACTGATCAAGAGAATAGTGGCTATAGGGTTGTTCGACTTGCGCTGCATCAGTAAATCCATCGCGATATTTGCACCATCGACGACATCCGCCCGATGGCTCTTCTGCCCGACAGGTCGGATCGAGTTCAAAACTCCCGGCCATCCATGCCAGGTCTTCGTGGTCATGCCCACCAGTGGCGCTGCGCCGCTGCTCGATCCGAAGGTGATGAGACCCATGCGATCACGCTCTCCTAAATTTTGGACCATGAATTTCAATGCATCTCGTACAAGACCAATCTTAACTCCTTGCATCGAAGATGATATAGGAACAACGACTACAATGTCGATGGGGACGTGAATAGTCATAGGCAGTCGGGTAGTCTTTCCAGTGTTGGCTGTGTACTCCGTTGCAAGCGTTGTACCAGATCTCCCAGCGCCGTAAGATGATGAATTAACTGAGGAGACCCTTGGGTCAGACACTCGTTGCCACTCCTCTTCCTCTGTCTCAGAGAGTTCAGAATCTGGACTTCGAGCAGGCGAACCCTCAATGGCATTCAGGTCTAGGAGGGCTTGCTGCCAGAGCTTTAACTGGTTGCGGCTGTCGAATTTGAGATGGAAAGAAGGAAGCTCAGCAACTGACAGGCTGAGAGTCAAAATGTTTTCTTCAGCGAGTCGGGCGCTGCCTTTATCACTCTGGCTGTGTGTCTTATCGCCAGTCTCGATGACCTCGTTCAAGTGCTTCTTTATCAGGATGGAACCCTTTAGCGTACATCGAGTATTCTTCCGAGCTGGATTATCCCACTGTTGCGAGGCTGCTTGCATCTTCTTTTCCTTCACGCAGATAAGCATCTCCGCGAAGAGGAAGCACTCTAGCTCCTGCCACGATACCATGTCTTTTCCGACCTTGATGGTGCCGTAGAGACGCAACTTTCCGAATCTGGGGGCTGTTAGCTGTGATGTCGGCTTTTCACACCAATTGATACATACCTGCTGAAGTCGAGCCCATGCCAGTTCTCAACCCGGCTGCGCAGACTTCTCGTCATTTCCTCTAATACCTCAGGAGACTCATACGGATAAAATCGTGGCGCACTCTGTGCAGGTGATGGGGGTCTGGCATATGTATCTTCAGGCCGAAGTTGAGGCACTGGAGGTGTAGGTCGCAAATCATCAGGATCGGGTCTCCATTTATTGTCTGGCACCTCTATTGTGACTAGACATGTTAAGGTCTGCTGCTGCCGCGACCGATTTAGGGTTGGGAATTCCGATCGGACACTGACGGCTGGCGGGGGGATCGGATTTCGTGCTACACTTGTTCTGGGGCTGACCAGATTTGACTCCATAGACTGCACATCATAGTCATGTCGCCGAGGCGGACCACTGCTCGTCGTCTCGGTGTAGCCTCCAGATGATGGAGGGTCTGTAATGGCGGAGTTATTGCGATTGTGCGACCTCGCTCCATACTTGTCGCGGCCATCCCTACTCCCCCTGCTGCTGCCGCCTCCATTGCTCTCGCGACTGCTATCTCTACGTTGCTTCCGCTGGGAATCAACGCTATGAGGGCGCGCAGTCTGACCGTCCCATAAAGTCGGCGTAGGTGTTTGGTTTGATCTGATGGACTGATCGCTCGTGGATACTGATCGCACAATGCTGCTTAGCTTTTCTAAAGAGAGGGTGATTGATTAGCTATATTGCACGGGAGCAAAGTTCATCCTTTGGATTTCCTACCAATATCCAGTATATTGCCTCCTCGGCTTGTATCCAGGCCTAGTGGCGCGTTACATGTCGGGCAATATTGCGATTCGAACTCTTTGATGTATTCGTAGAAACAGGCCTCGTGCGAGACGTGCCCGCAAGAGAACTGTAGAACCCGCTCGCCACGGAGTGTATGCTCCAGAGGCTCCTCGCAGACAGCGCATTCAGTCCCGACGAAGGTTCTCTCCCGTCTAGTCCGGCTCCTGTCTGTATCCAACATACCTGCCATACCGCCGCCCGCTCTCTGGCGGAAGTCACTCGTGCCGGCGTGCTCTAGGACAGGAGAGGGCGGATTTAAAAATTGTTGCACCCGGCGAGTAGCAAGGACCGTATAGGTAGTCTGTTGAGGTAGAGAGGTCAGCTTTTGAAAACTCGGCAGAGAGAAGTCAGGGTAGAGGGCGTGCATACATTTCTAGGGTTCTGGTTGCGGAGCGCCAGTTCAATAGCGAGGCCCTAACAGGGCGCTGTCACTCTTTTTGTGTCTTTTAGTCTGAAGTTGGTATTTGACTCGAGCTGCTCAGCAGTCCGAGCTCATAATAAGGCCGAGACCTGTCCCTGATTTCTTTGGCTTTCCCGGAGGGCGATGATCGAGAGAGTGCGATTCGAAAAGGGGTGGCACCCACAGGGGATTTTCGACATGTAATAATGTATGCCCGGGCCAACAGAAAGTCTTCTCTTCAAAAATTGACCGGAGAGCCAATTATCGCCAGCTGTCACAAGACCAGCGCCTCACAGGGCCGCGGCTTTTACGAGTTGTCGTTTATATCTTCCTTCTTCCAAGCGCTTTGTTCTCCCACTCTGTTGGCGATCACCAGTGCGTCTCTAAGCCTGGCTCAACCAATCGCCACCTATGGTATTTGTTATTCAAGTTCGCAAGAGATCAGGGCAGCGGCTGCCGTATGAGGCCGTTCCAGATATCCCCCTGTGGCCTTGTATCAGATGCTTGGTAGGAGTTGCGACTCAATTGTCGACCGCGCGGGGAGGAAGAATGGAATTGTCGGGGAGCTGCTGGCGGTCCGGCTGGCGCACGAGTCCCGTCAGATTCGACTGGGGGCGTGGGCGTCCTGGAGATGGCTTGTCGCTTTGATCGTCCAGGAGCGCAGATTCGGGTTGGTAGTAGAGCGATAGTGGGAGCGGTCTCGCGCTGTTCGTCGTCAACAGTAGCACAGGAACACAGCAACACAGAATAGCAAGAGCAGCAGCAGGAGCCCAGGCGAGCAGTGCTCGAGCGGGAAGAGGGTATGTATGATACAGTGGGACCAGAAGGGACCAGCATCCTTGCTCGGAGTGGCCTTCACTGATCTTTTGCGACGGGGGGGGGGGCGCGAGGGCGAGGGGGTTGGTGCATTCCAACTGTAGAGGCAGCAGCGCACCAAACGGAATGGAGAGGTACTTGCGAGCGGGGCGGAAAATTGGTGGCGGCTGAGGTATCGGGGCATACTAGGCCATCTAGGGTTGGGCGCGGGTATGGGGCGGCGAGATTCAGGGACTGGGAGGGCTAATCTGGACGCAACCTCCGGGATCAGCGACACCAGGGCCCAAGCCAGGCATGGGATGGGAATACGGGCCCTGCGCACGCATCGTATGCTGCAGGCAGTCTGCTCCTGCACAGTAGCCACACACTGTACTGTACAGTATCCCATCCAATCTTGTCAGCAGCGTGCACAAGCCAGCGCCGACTGTGTCTGGGACGAGGACGAGAATGGCGGTCCCAAGTCGGTACCTCAGGTCGTGTCCTCCCCACTTCAGAGTCGTAGTGTGATGTGCAAGAGAGGTAGCAGCCGCAGGCCATTCTAATCCCCGAGGGGTATCAACGCTCTGGATTGCCCAGCCAGACGGTACCTGAGGGAGGGGAGGGTGGAAACGCAATGGCGCAAGGCGCAGTCGGGGACCACCTATCTATCTCTTACGGTCCCTCATCGTCAAGCAACGACGTTTCTTACTGTGCCCACCCATTATGAGATGGGGGTCTAAAATTATACTTTGCCTCGCCCGGCCCTGCGCTCTCGTGGCCGTCCAGGTGACAGGAGTCGGGTTGGCCTAGGGGACGTATCCGCAACCGGAGAGCCCAGATTTCTTGCGTTCTTGCGTCAACCGCCGACCAAGTGCATGGGCAATGGGTTGCACGGCCGACAGTGCGCTTGCGCGGTGCAATTATCTCATCTGCCGCTGTTGATTCCACACCGTATTCCCGGTCTTAAGGCCTGCTACTGCTGAGCTGCGCCGTACGGTGCTGGTCTCGTCTGGGCTCGGTTTCGCCACTTGCGCCCCTTGGTCGCGTCTACTGTAACCATTCACGAGTCTAAAAGTTGACGAGCGTTGCGACACCAGCATTCAGATGGCGGGCAACCGCATCCCTTCAGCTGTTTACCCACGGAGTTAATCCACCTGATACCGAGCGTAGCAGTGTATACTAGGAGGAATGGACACCACCACCACCAGATTCCTCCTATAACAGCGCTTAACATGGGAGTGATATCACTAGGAGGTACCAAAGTAGCAGCATTATATATGTTCGTGGAAACTCTTTTCATAAAAGCCCGGAGCTTGTAAGGTAGCGTAGTGGCGCCATCAAGGCGCTTTTTATCCTTTCACAGAAGAGAGCAAGAATGTCCTCATAGCCATGAAAGAGTATTAATAGGTAGGCTCATGCTACTAGTTATATCATTAAGTCCTGTCCTCGGCACCTCCACATTCCAATACCACCTGTGTCGGTACTGACTACGGGGTCCCGTTGTTTCGGAAGCTGTTTGAGGCCGGCTGATGAAGCCACAGCACCTCCCGTCAGCCATGTGTGGTTCCCTACTTGCCACGCATGAACGCTGCCCCTACGGCTCGGCAATGACTGATCAATACGGTAGCTCATGCAAGTCGTGGGTTGTACAGGCACGCACTTGACGATCTGCTCCGAAACAAGGCGAGCCATACTACGACAGGCAATAAATGGAAGTCACCCGGCAATAATTGAAGTTTAATCTGGTCATCTACTGAATAAGTTTCAATAGATGGGGAACCCGGCTGGTGAAATACGCCAGAGCTCACCTCGGTGTACGGATCTGCATACCTTCCCCAAAGAGTTGAATCTCGCCCCAGAAGGAGACGAGAACGGGCCGAAGATGGCTGAAAATTCCCAAGCGATGTCTTCGTTCGAATCAGGCGACTGCTTGCAGATAACATTCTGGCGAGCCTTGTCATCGTCTTCAGGCTAGGAACGAAATTCTTAAGTTAGATGTGGTGGGATAATGCAAAACACTCGAACATCCCGGCAAGGAGACATTACTACCATACTCCTTGCCACTCCAGCATGCATGGGAAGTAACAAGACCCTTTTCTGTCATATATGACACGACTAATTTACAGTCTTCTGACATGAATGCCAACGAGGAGATATTTGATCTAAACATTTCATGTAGCGAGGTTGGCGCTTGGACATGTGAGGATGCTTACTTCAGAGACTCCCAAACCCGAGCCACCAACACGCCTGCTCATGTCAGGGCAGAACCACCTGCAGCAGTACCGGCATCACCATCTTGACTTGCCGGCCAACCCGTTGTATGGGCCTTCAAGATCGGTCCCAGGCAGCACGATCCATATCATGAGACAGACAATTGGTTCCACACGCCATTGCGAACTCCCGTGACCTTTCCGGGGTGCCATTCTCTGAATGTAGATCGTCCTCGCTACATCCGCAGCGAAGGCTTACGCACTGCGACTAAGCGGCGTCTACGAGATGAATACGGCGACTCATGAATTCTGGGGTGTGTGAATGCGCGTGGTGCGCTCTCCGTCAGGATAAGCAGGACACCCGAGGTATTCTCTCGACCACAGTGAGAGCAGAGTACAAAGGCGGTGGCGCTGGCCATGGCACAGAAGACCAGAGGGGCATATTACATAGCATTTACACTATCGGAGATGTTTCTGCAGGGAAATGATCGGCTGTCCAAGCTTCTCCGCTCCCATTGGCAGATCTGTCCAGCGCGAAGAACGAGCGGTCCGTCCTCTACGAGGTAAAGCTCGCCTTCGCTGTTAGTGATACTACTGTAGCACACGGCAGCGTTACGGACTCCCGTACTCCACGGCCGGCGCACATGGCTGATCGAAACTTCGACTGGTCAGCCAGACCGTCAGAGGCGGGAAACCTGCCCCCTACGCTGTAAGCGGGCTGAAGGCCGAGCTGGCCAGTCAGGATGGCGTCAACCCAACGTGGCGCTCGCGTGGGGTTTGGCATTTGACATGTTTCCGGAAATCGATCGCGATTCCTCGTTGAAGGAAAGGGGCTTTTGTGGCACTGAGGACAACGATGTCGACTCGCGGCTCATGGCTGAGTGCTGCTCAGCACCGCAGATGTGCAGTGATTGTGGATTCGCCAGGAAACGAAAATAACTGTCAGACTGACCACCAGTCCTGGCGGCTATCGAGATCCTCTCTGCAAGTAATTCAGACTTTGCAAGGATGCCAGGCTCATATTCTTTATTGGTTCGCGCACACGGTAAGCTTTGGGCTTGCTGCCTCTGATGGTGGGAGAATCGCAACCCTTATGTATGGCGGCGACCGAGATATCAGGAGGACACGCACGGAGGGGGCCTATCTTCAACTTGACACTGAACCATGTGCGTCGGCCAACACCTTTCAGGACAGTCTCTTCCAGCAGCCCTGAACCCAGAAGATCCACCTGCAGATAACCGCGCGACTATTGATTCTCAGCTGCGGCCAGCGGCCCAGACTTAGTGATCTCGCAAGGCCCCGGCCCACTTCCAGCTCGCGCTGCATCAGACCCTTTGATCTCTCATCGACGGCTCCCAACGTCACACAGCATGCACATGAGCGTGGTTGGAAATCCCAACACTCAACCCGGCAGGCGGGAGCACCCTCCTTCGCACACTTGGCGCGGGAAGTCCACGAACAATCAGCGGCCCGCGAGATCCAGGAACAGCGAGCGATGGGCCGAGTCGCTGTGTAATTACTGTACCTTCCCGCAGCCAAGAAATTTACATCTTTGCAGGGCTAACCTGGCTGTTGCCACCAGCCCCTTACCAAAGGCACAGCGGAAGCACATGTCATGCACTTTGCTATCTCCACTCCATCCCGTTATTGAAGGCTCTTCATGCAGTCCCGATTCCAAGTAAGGCATGTGGTTGTTTGATATCCATTCTTTTACCTTCTGGAAAGCCCAACTGCCTTCCCGTCTGCGGGTCGCATGTGGCAATCATCAGATCAGGACTCTTTATCTTCTGGCACGTGACGAGAGGCCATCCTATCCGTCACGTGATTGTTCTCGTTCGGGCCGCTCTGACTCCTGCCTATATCGAGGTGATATTGATGGCGTGTGCATTCCTTTTTTTTTTTTTTTTTTTGGTAACAAGCATGGATATGCCCTTTACCCTGCGTTGACCCCTATTGAGCGGCCAAAGCTGGACGCGAGATTTCGTCAGTATCCCTAGCCATCTCATTTTGCTTTTCCGGCAGCGTTGCGGCCACGCTCTCCGCAGTCTGGACCTCTAGGCCCACCAGCGTGGTCTGTCCGGGGGAAATTTGGCCGGCCCCATCGTAGGCCCTCCGCGGAATTATGAGTGAGGGCCGAAGTCGTTTCATTGCCCCTTCCCTTCGCAGGCTCTTTCAGTAGATCATTGGCCAATATCGTGATTGGTGGCGCACAGACTTCCCCAGACATCAAAGCGTACAGGACGTCGAGCGAGGGCAGCCCAAGCACCAGATAGGTGATATTCCGTGTGCTACGTGTAAGGGGTATCGGGGAGCAGGACCTTGGCCTTGTGGACCTTCTTCCACCCATCCTTCGTTTGTACTGTACTACGGACAACTTCCAGGTGCTAAGACTCAGATCGTCATCGTACGTTGGGCTCGTGCGCGGCGCAAGATCAAGATCAAAGCGTACGTTTTGCTCTTCAGTGCTACGCTGCGAATGTCTCTACCCAACGAAGAGCTCAGATACCTCGGATCGAGGCCATCGAGGTCGTCGATCGACGCCATGGATTTCCCGCACGTCAAGGCGTACATGATTTAGCAGGGCAGGGCAAGATAGATGTGAAGTTCGTTTATGTAAATTGACATTCGTTTGGCTCTATCTCCCCGAGTTAAGTGCGGAGTGGAGCGCGGTCAGCGCTCATACAAACATACTCTATCTACTTATGGACATAGACTCGTTGAAATTTCTCAACCGCCATGTACCAAACCAGCTACTTCCTCTCCCGTATCTATCTCCCACTTATTCTACTTCAGCATTGTTTCACGAGACCATACCCCTCCAGGTTGGCCTTTCACTTTGTGATTCCATACTGCATTTGGAAGCAAGAAAGCAAGCTATTTTTGTCACGGGGAGAAGAAAACATCTTCCAGAAAAAAAACAGTCCCAGCACCGGGGATAAGTGTTCAAACCATCCTATCCAATCATGATTTGTGGCATGTTTCATGCTTGGCAAATGCATATCGCATGAGCCCTCGAAACCAGGCTTCACAGAAGGTGGTTCTAGCGGATGGTGTCATTCCAGAACCATAGTTGACTAGTGTGGAACAGTCAGTGGTTCGGAGACGCCTCCTTTTG
This sequence comes from Oidiodendron maius Zn, assembly GCA_000827325.1. Taxonomy (NCBI): domain Eukaryota; kingdom Fungi; phylum Ascomycota; class Leotiomycetes; family Myxotrichaceae; genus Oidiodendron; species Oidiodendron maius. The sequence continues at coordinate 1,536,715 of KN832870.1, read as the reverse complement.
CAATGCTCTATCTTAACCTCACCTGTCATTCAACGGCTATCATACTCCGAGGTATTTTATACCCTGTGAGTGACCCGGCTTGCATGAATCACAGGCTACGCTAAGGTACCTAGGAGAAATTCAAGTTCTCCAGGTCTAGTTGTACATCTTGGAGCAGGCCGATAAACTCAGCGGCCTCCTCCTTGTCATCCATTCCCTCTGCTACCGTATACAGTTGATTCCTAAGACCGGAGAGTGCAGGGTTGGCCGTCACGTATCGCTTCTGCGCTCTCCCCGCTGCTTTTGAAAGGAGTGCAGTGGAAAGCTGTAGCATAGCTATGTTAAGTTCGATAACGATTGGGGGAGATGAACTTGATGGGGCTTTTAACGCTGTCGTTGTAGTAACGGCGTTCATCCAGTCTTCTTTAAGGTATGTTGTTGAGCTGTGATCAACAACTGCAAGAAGCACGCGCACAGCTTCCAATCCTCTCGCTGCGCTGGCCGACAACGACGCGCCAGGGGTGATGTCTTTTAAGGTGTGATTAAGTATCGTTTCTAGATCTGCAAAGAGCACATCCCATCCCCCCTGGCTTAGGAACCCGTCAACGCCATCTTCCGTATCCAGGATACCTTCTAGGGCGAGTAGGATTGGGTACCGGAAATCAACCGCGCCAGTATGACTGGACTTATACAGTTCAATGAACAGGTCCATAAGACCCGCGCTCTCGGTCCGTAGATTTTCGTTCTCGTCTTCACGGGTCCATATCGCCAAAGCCCTGATTCCAGCCAGGATCAGCGGATCCTCAGTGACATTATCTTTCATTGACTCCCAGGTAAGAGTCAGTCGCGTGCCTTCTGAGGTGACAGCCGTTCCTGCCCGAGCATCTGGATGGAGGCCTGAGGCCCCGGCGACAGAGCTGTCCCATCTATCTCGCAAGTATTCGATTGTGAGGGAAACGGTTTCCGAGATATCTTTGCGCAGTTTCAAGAGGAGATCAGGGGGCATCTTGAAATCAATCGAACTAGTGTCATCGTCTTCATCTAACCTCCTGACTAAGAAACCTATGAAGCCTGAAATGATATCGAATGCAGCAGATAAACGTTGTGATATTCCTGGATACTCGGCACTGTTGAGTTTTGAGAGTAGTGTTGGAAAGGACGACCGCAGGTCAATTAAAAGAAGATTGATGAAAAGGTATGAGAAGGGTTTACTCTCAAAGTCTTTTGAAAAACTTTTTGGAGAACGATCAGAGAAAACCAGGTTTGGCGCCTTTTCTGGATATGCTTGTAGCAGAGAAGCTGCAAGCAGGGTGTATGCGGCTCTTCCAGTGGAAGTCGGCCTACTGCTGACGAGTTTGCGCAAACTGGTGGTAAGTGTAGCCAGCCATTTTGGGTCCGGGGGGAGAGCCTGAAACTCATTAGTTTCATACTCGAAAAATGATGGGTATTACTGCTCACTTCAGGTGCTAATTTGGGTACCAAGCTACCAAAAAAGCTTATGAGAGTAACCGCATCGGTATCCTTGAACGTGGTTAATAGTTTTGGCATGTACTTGTTAAGGCTTTCTCGGACATCGCTAATCTCGTTGCTGATTACAGACGCGTTCGTCCAGGTGAAGCCAAGAATATCCAGAGCGGATGGGTTTTGAGGCGCTATTTCAGTCAAAGGTGATAGATCTTCAACTCGTAGCATCTCCAGGGAGCCCTCGGGCTGGCTAACGATGGTCATGAGAGTTTGAAGGACTAGTATTGTAGTGTCTTGGGAGCTGTAAAAACATTAGCTCATATCTTTGAAGAAGTATTAAACCCCAACCTTTTTAACAACGCATTCACCAGATGAGATGTCCTCCCAATGACTCTCGTATCTCTCAGGCCTTCTTCTGGCAACAAGGTCGTGAAGGTATGAAGCACAGAAATTGCCAGATCAACCATATTCTGCGCCTCGGGCTTTGTGACCTTGTCACTAGGCTGCGCACGCAGCAGACGGTCTATAAACTTTGGCGATATCGATTCCCAAAGTTTGCGTATTGGTTCTGGATTCTGGGCAAGTTGTCCATTATCAAGGGCAGTCTTTAGAAGAGCGAGTCCAACAAATCTGGATGTGTCGTCCTTTGACTTGAGGAGCTCTTGTATCCTTTCAAGTACAGATGCACTATCGCCAGTTGACCCTCCTTGAGAGACCACCATCCCAGAGGAATCTTCAGCCATATTGAAATAAATTATATGCTGGCCTCGAGGAATTTAAATCCCGGGGTGAAGTTTTGATATCGAAATGTAGCTCCCTTGCAGCCAGTTGCAGTTTTACGCGAGCGCTGACGCAGTAACACGACGTCAAGCCTTGGAGCTTCATGACATACTCACAATTCATCCTTGTACACAGTTGAGCAATGAAGCAACATTCGACTGCAGATGTATAAATATGGCCAGCTCATCTGTGAGCAATCATCCACCTTCAGGCCTAGGCATCTCGTCTTCAAGTCGAAGTCCGCCGAATGTTCCAGCGATCGATGACGAGCCAGATAACGATAGCCCGAGTGCGCAATACTCGCAAGACCATGCGGTGCTTTCAGATGATTTCCTAGAAGGGGAAGGCGCAGATACCGTGTCGTTCAAACGCAAGCAGAAACAAACAACCGCATCTAGATTTCTATCGGTGCTCTCTGGCGGTAGATCTGATGCGAGGCAGCCTTCAACATCTCCTTCACCCGACCCTCCACTACCAAACTTGAATCGAGCGCACGGATTGAGCACGCTTGGAGATGGACTGAATGGGTTGCATAACGCGGGTGGGATGAAGGACGGAAGTGCCTTGGATTGGTATGTCGAAGGACCAGGACGAAGGGTAGGATACGAGGACTCGACTGCCATAGACTGGATTTTCGAATACACAAAGGAGCGACAGCGCCTGAGGGTACTATACTCGAGTTCAACAGGAGTCCTTGGATACGTGAGGCAGTTTCTGGATGCCAGCCAAATATGGATACTTCTGATCTTGACGGGATTGGCGTCTGGCTTGTTTGCAGCCGCAATCGATGTCGTCAGTGTCTGGTTAGGAGACATAAAGACAGGATACTGCTCAAATGGGCCGGATGGTGGCCAATTTTATCTTAACAGACATTTCTGTTGCTTTGGGTACGACGAGTTGTCACAATGCCAAGACTGGGTATCCTGGAGTCGCGCGGTGCATATCACATCAGCCGGGGGTAAATGGTTTATAGAATACTTCTTTTTCCTACTATTTTCAGTATGTTAAACTGTCCCTTTCAATTCGAGTGCATCTAACTGACAATCCCAGGTGCTATTCGGCGTAACGGCAAGCTTATTGGTGAAGGAGTATGCATTGTACGCGAAACATAGTGGAATACCCGAGATCAAGACCATTCTCGGGGGTTTTGTTATTCGCAGATTCATGGGAACTTGGACACTAGTGATTAAGTCTCTTGGACTTGTATGTTGATCCTGCCTTAAGTAATAGCTCCAACTGACCTGAATTATGCAGTGTCTTGCAGTTGCGTCGGGAATGTGGCTTGGTAAAGAAGGTCCTCTTGTTCATGTAGCCTGCTGCTGTGCAAATCTCTTCATGAAACTCTTCGGCAGTATAAACGGAAATGAAGGTATGAACTGTTTGATCCTGATCGTCCCTAAGTATCTAACTTGGCACAGCACGAAAGCGAGAAGTCCTATCTGCAGCAGCTGCCGCTGGTATTTCTGTCGCATTTGGATCTCCAATTGGTGGAGTCCTATTCAGTCTTGAAGTATGTATTGCAGTGTATAGCCTACCTCTCAACTGCTGACATGTATCCAGCAATTATCATACTACTTCCCGGATAAAACCATGTGGCAAAGTTTTGTCTGTGCTATGACAGCAGCTGTTGCTTTACAGGCCTTCGACCCTTTCCGAAGTGGAAACCTCGTTTTATATCAAGTGACCTACAGCACCGGTTGGCATGATTTTGAGCTTATCCCGTTTGCAATGTTAGGGATATTTGGGGTGAGCAGCAGCTTCTCCTCAAACTTAGCTGCATATCTAATCCAATACAGGGCATCTATGGCGGCTTATTCATCAAAATGAACATGAAAGTAGCACAATGGAAGAAAGCAGCTCCTTGGCTACCGACCCCCATTGTTCAGGTAGTGTTTGTGGCGCTCCTGACAGCACTGGTTAATTATCCCAACATGTATATGCGAGCACAGTCATCAGCACTCGTATACTCTCTCTTCGCTGAGTGTTCGGAAGTCCTCGATGATCAATTTGGCCTATGCAAAATGGGAGCTGCCTCTGGGGGCACCATCGTCCTGCTCTTATTTGCAGCCCTCGTAGGCTTTTTCTTAGCTTCTATTACTTTCGGGCTACAAATCCCTGCGGGTATTATTTTACCGTCGATGGCGATCGGGGCCCTCTTTGGCCGTGCCGTTGGTATCATCATGGAAATTTGGGTCCACAATCACCCCAAGTTCTTTGCATTTCAGAATTGCGAACCTGATATACCTTGCGTTACGCCTGGTACATACGCCATCATAGGAGCGGCAGCGGCGCTCGGTGGAGTCACTCGCATGACTGTGTCGATCGTTGTCATCATGTTCGAGCTTACTGGCGCCCTAACATACGTCCTTCCTATTATGATCGCTGTCATGGTGAGCAAATGGGTTGGTGATGCCTTTGGCAAGCGCGGAATATATGAAAGCTGGATTCAGTTCAATGAATATCCGTTTTTGGACAATAGCGATGAGACGCCTATACCAGATATCCCAGTCAGCCAGATTATGACTCGGATCGAGGACCTTGTCGTCTTAACCGCGACAGGCCATACGATTGAATCTCTTGTTAATGTGCTAGCGACTCACCCGTACCGAGGGTTTCCCGTTGTCTCCGACCCCAGAGAAGCAGTTCTGCTGGGGTATATATCTCGCGCCGAACTCCAATATAATCTTCACAGTTCAACACAAGGGCCTCGATCCCTCCCCCCCGAAACTGAAGCTTTCTTTTCTCATCAACCTCTTGCAGACCCTCGTACAACGCTTGATCTCCGACCTTGGATGGATCAAACCCCAATCACTCTTCCGTCGCGTGCCAGTCTCCTCCTCACTGCAAACTACTTTCAGAAGTTAGGTTTGCGGTACGTGCTATTCAGCGACAGGGGAGTTTTGCAAGGGCTTTTGACGAAAGAGGATGTCTGGTATGTTCTTAACGGTGCGGAGGAAACTAGAAGAACAAATGCCAACGATGGCACGGAATTGCCTTCGGGACTTACAAGAGAGGGAGCTGATGGTGAGGAGCGGGGTCTATTGAATGGGAATGAAGGTGAAGATTTGACCCCGATCCAGGGCGACAGCGACATACCAATATTATGATATCCTAACGGTAACTAATCTTACATTATGTAACAGTACGAAATGAATAGACTTGTACCATCCAGTATTCAATTTATTGGCGTGCCATGAAAGTGCGTCACGATCTCGCTTTGCCGCCCATCAATTTGTATAATATAAGTCTGTCCTCATAACACAATCTATGCTTTCTGATGACTATAGACAATTGGTTATAGTACAATATTCTGAGCTGGGACCAACAAATCCAGATGTGCTAGGCTTTGTCTACCAGAGTACTTCTGGAGATAAGCAGCAGGTGCCAGTTATTGCAACTCACAGCTATTATTATCCTTTTATAATATATTGTATTGTCTCTTTTCCTTATTGAAACCTGCTAATTTCTGTGCTATAACAAGTAGATCTGCTATCTTATGTATCAGTATTTGATGTAATATTGACGACTGGGAACACAAACTGTATTCTTTGAATTTGCGTTCAATCTTGTCAAAAAGTTCTGCTCGTATCTTCATTTTCATCTCTTTTTTGAGACCGGAGTCTAATTTGCCTCGTTTCTGCATCACGTTTATCTACATATTCAAGGTGATGCTCCAGTTCTCATAATTCATCTTGTTTGTGCAGAAGTATACGAGCTTGTATAAAGCCAAATGGCCGGTATAACATCAAGTTTTCATTGCTGTCAAGAAAAGCCACAAGTTGGGGATACCCTTTTGGACAATGGTGTACTGTAGAGTTAGACGCATCCATACCAAATGATTGAGCAAGGTAAGGTCGACATACGTGCTTGCGCTATTGAACTTCTTCCTTATATACTGGCTTCCTATTGTTGTCTCGGGTACCTCCAAATTCCGCAGTTTTTGCCAAGTGTGACAGTCGAAGATGGGCAGGCCATTCGCTTTCTAAATGTCCATTTAGTGTGTTATAAAGGTGTAGTGCCTAAGTCAGTTATCGGTACGTTTGCTTGAAGATAATTGTTAGTGTGGGGTTGACGTAGTTGTTGAAGCTGTTGTATTTCCAGATTCTTTTAGACCAGGCACTATGTCGGCAGAATCTTTTTCACTCTTGACAACTCCTTGCTCCAACTGACTAGATATATCCATTTGAACAGCCATAAAATTTGTATAATTTACTAAAACTTTCAGTATTTTAATTAAAATGTGTGCGGCGTTGATAAGAAAATGTTGATTCACAAATATATACGAAATAAATGCTCAAGGTGTTGCGAAAACCAGGCTGCAATGTACTACGAGCCTATTCACATACGGCTTTTTTTTTGGAATAATGATTGCAATAATGATTGCAATAATGATTGGCATTGGTTATATCCACAAGGGTGATCGGTGCGGAATGTTACATACAGGTAAATACAGAAATGTAGAGTTGCGCATCAAGTCTCAAGTAAACACCTGAACTTTCAGCCCTTCGCGGATTCCTTCTTTACCAGCTCCTCTTTCACTAGTACCTCCTGCACCTGGGTTTCCCGCCGGGATCAGTTACCTCTCAGTTAAGAACTGCCCACTTCATGTACCGTACAATCCCTTTCGCTGTATTTAGTTTGTATACCCAGCCTCTTATATATCTTCTGCGGGCTTGTGCCCAGTAGATTTCTTCCCACATTTTCAAAGTAAATGATAAATGGGGCATTTAGTTGTGGCGTCAATATCAGTCTTGCTCGGGCCCAGAAAGTTCTCTGAAGCCAATACGAACACCCCCGAATCCTCTTTATGTCGGATACGTACCTCGTCCCCTACTTCAAATTGAGACGCCGGCTATAAAGTATCAGCCCGTTTGTCTAGTCCGAGCATATAGAGGAATAATTACCTCCTTGAATTTCTTTGTAAACTTTTTTATTCATTGTGTCCTGGTGGGGATGGATATGAAAGAAGACTGCAGTCACTAATATCAATATCACTTGGTCTAAGGCATCTTGCACCGTAAGAAGTATAACGAGCTTTCTGATAAATAAAATAACTCCGTTGAGGTGTTCTTGCAGAATTATGTTCTAGCTCGGAATCCAAGTTCACGATAATGTCCTCAGGAGTTGATCTCAAAATCGCTTTTTATCTCTCAATTCAGGCGTATTTCTCCTTCCAAGAAGTGAAGAGCATGTTATCACTGGAAGTGAATAGATAAGGAGAAACTCTACTGGACATGGATTATATACATCTTCCCTTTTAACTGATTTTAACTCAGAATATGGGCGAGTGCAAAAATTGATGATGACTGGACCCCTCTTTAGTGAACGTCAGCCTATTATATGTCTCGAGTCGGAATTCTGAAAAAAAGCAAACTAGATTGGGTTCGTATCGTCTATCTTCAAAGCGTTTAGAATCATCGTGGGGTACTCGCTATGAAACCTGTTGACTATTAAACAACCAGGCTTTCCATACGTCATGCGCTGCTAATATATAGTCCTGTGAATCATATAAAATTCTCATTCAAGACGAGGTAAAGACTAATAATATTCGCAGATGAATGCAAGATATCATTTCGTCCTATTATCGAGTGGAGTATAGTACACTTGATATGCACATTTCCAAACCCATCCTTTCCAATGTAGTTGGTTTCAGACGCCAGTCTATCAGACAAAACAACCCTGACGCGTGAATTGTGTAGGCGGTATCCTTGCCATCAAAGAAATTCTATCCATATACTACAGGTTCACTCTATTTCATCGGCTTTCCAGGACTCTCCGGCTCCCCTTTTCTCTCCTCTGCCTCCTCACGCGAGTGACCACGCGTCTTATCTGTTTGTGTCAAATCATCGGTGAGGACATCTTTCTCCGTTACTCGACCGTCGAATTCTATCGACTTCTGATCTGCAACGTCGCCACCACTCATCTGCCATTCCATTAATTTGGAGAAAGCAGATTCGGGGTTGCTAGACAGCTCATTATAAGTTCCTGTCTCGGCCACCTTGCCATTACTCGACAAGACAATAATATGATCTGACCTCTTGATCGTCGAAAGACGATGAGCAATTGAGATAGTAGTGTTGTGGCCTCTGAGTAATGCGGCTAGCGCAGAGTTGACCAACGTCTCCGACTCAGCATCAAGTGCGGATGTAGCTTCGTCAAGGATCAAGATGTCGGGGTTCTTGAGCAACGCTCGAGCAATTGCTATTCGCTGTTTTTGCCCACCGGATAATTGAGCACCGCGAGCGCCTACAGAAGTGTCAAGTCCATCTGGGAAATCGCTGATAAATTGGCAGTTGGCTTTCCGTGCAGCAGCTATGATCTCAGATCTTGAAGCGTGGGGTTTGCCATATGCAATATTTTCGGCGATGGAGCCAGACATGAGGACTGGCTCCTGACCAACCATACCGATCCGGCGACGAAGGGATTTACCATTCATCATCGAAATATCTACCCCATTAATAGTTATGCTCCCCTCCGTTAGATCGTAGAATCTCAAGAGAAGCGAAGCAATGGTCGATTTCCCTCCTCCGCTAGGCCCGACAATTGCAACGTTCGTACCTGAAGGTATTTCAAAGTCCAGGCCGTCAAAAATAGTGACAGCAGGCCGAGTGGGATATGAAAATTTTACATTCGAGAACTTAATCGGACCTTGAGCTGACTTGACTTTCGATCCAACGGTGGCTGGAATTGTAGGTTTTCGGTCTTGAAGCTCGAATAGCCGACTCGCTGCTCCAACTCCCTTCATGAGTTCCGAATAGAAACTGGAGAGCCCAAACAAACTCGAGCCAGCATAGGCAGTATACATGAGAAAAGATGTAAGGTCTCCAATGCTGATAACTCCGTTTTTGACCATTGAGCCTCCAGAGTAGAGAAGAGCAAGAACAGTCATGTTACCTAGGAATCCTGAAGAGCTGAAGAAGGTTGCGCTGATGATTGCTTCCCGTTTTCCGAGTGCAAATATTTTCTTTATCTGGTGATTGTAGCGCCCAACTTCTTGGATCTCACCAGCGAATGCCTGAGAAGTCCGTACATTTCCCAACCTCTCTTCGGCGATCTTCGTCAGAGTTCCTAGATTCCGTTGAATTTTGCGACTGAGATTCCGGATCAACCTTCCATATATGAAGGCGCCTAGAGCGATGGGAGGAAACATCAAGCATAGGACGCTGGTGAGTTTTAAGCTGACCCAAGCCATAGCAGCAAAACCGGCTCCACCACTGACAAGGGCTCTTAAACCGTCCGACAAATTCTGTGTAATGCTCTTGCCCACAATGACAGTATCAGAGCTCAGACGTGACAGCAAATCTCCGACCCGATTGGCGTCAAAGAACTCTGCATTTTGCACATATGTCCTCCTGTACAACTGAGATCGTAGCCTGGCCACGATGCGTTCTCCAACAATCCGCAAGATAATGATCCGTCCATAGTTGGCGCACGCACCGAGGGTCAACACGGCCGCAAGGGCAACGTAAAACTGGTTTAGTTCTAAACCAAAGAGCGTGGCGCCTTCGGAGGGGTCTTTAGTGGCAAGATCCAGGATCTTTCCGATTGAGAAAGGTATAGACATTGTAATGGAGGAGGATATCAATAAGAACAGGAATGCTAATCCGAGCCATTTGGCTTCCGGTCTTGCGATCTTGATTAATCTCCAGATCTCTTGGAATCCTGCCGAATTTTGCTGCTGTTTCCCACTCTGAAGACGTGCACTCAAGTTCACCTGAGCTGCCTGCGAGGCTTTCTCGCTTCTCTCAAAGTTTCCTTCATCCTGGCGATCCTCATCCTCCTCTTCCCGTCTCGCATTTTCTTTGCTTATTAAATCCTGCCGTCTGTCGGAATCTCTCGGTGATTCTCGTAGGTGCGCTGTGCTATTAAATGGGCGTAATTGTGTGATTGCAGGCCTCCATGGAGATGCCAGAATGGCTTGCGGCTTGTAAGGAACCTTAAAGGCAGTGAATTTCGGCTGCGCCTGGAAGAGCGAGGGTGATGGTTTTGTAGGTAGATTGAGGTCAGATTTGTGCCGTTTCGCAATTTCAAAAGGGCCAGAGCGGGATAATCGAGAGACCGTGATTGTAGGATTAGTCCGTGGAACTTGCTTCCAGGTTGTTCTTCCTAGAGGGCTTCCCCATCCGTGGGATCTGAGCACTGCTGCTGGCGACATTGCAGTGTTAATCTCACAGATACTGCCACCGCATGCGTTACCGGATAAAGGAAGGGGAGGATATCTCGCGCATGGTCATGTCGTGGCCGCATTCATCATTCATGAGGATTTGACGTAGAAAAAAAGGCTCCGCGGATGCTAGATGTCGATCTTCGATTCTGCCATTTTCTCAACCGAGCGGAGCTTATTGAGCTTTTGCTGCGGTTTTATGCAACCAATCATAAAATGGGATAATTATTGTGCAAACGTGGGGCATTTTTATCATCGCCTTGAGATTGAAACATTCGGTCACTGCCCACAACATTCTAAGCTTCACACCCCAGCTCCGAAAATTAATTTTTGTTTGTAGCTACACAAAATGCCTGTTGATTACAGCAAGTGGGTGAGTTGCAACCGCCAATTGCAAATTTGTTCTCCTATATCGATGTGGCACCAGGCTAAGAGCTCAAGGCTGACAACTCCAGGACGCTCTCGAGCTGAGTGACGACTCAGATATCGAAGTTCACCCAAATGTCGACAAGCGTTCCTTTATTCGAGCCAAGCAGAATCAGATCCACCAGCAAAGATACGAACGCAAACACAAGATTGAAACATACAAGTATGAGCGAATCATTAATGATGGCCTCCTCCAGCGTATCACAGCACTACTCAAGGCCCTGGAATCCCACAGCGCCGATGCAGAGAAGCGAAATCCAGATGAGCTTGTCTTCCAAGCCATGATGGAGTCGGCAGATGTCTCGAATGATCAACCACCACCTCCACCTGAGGGTGTCCACACAGAAGAGAAGGAGTTGCCGAGCTATTCGAAGATGATGGCGACATTAATAGACCAGGTCAGGGCCAAGGTCGATGAAGAAAAGACTGAAGATCGGTTTGGCGGTTTTATTAAGGAGATCAAGTCGCATCAGACTAAGGTCCAAGATCTGCAAAAACAGCTTCTAGAGCAGCTCGACCAGTTGGAACGAGAAGAAAGCAGGAAGATCACCAGTGAGAGCATACACACCGGCTTTGATAGCTCCTATGTTGCAAAATCGGACTCCAAGTCCGCTGCTGAGATGAAGAAGGTGGCGAAGGGTAAGGCTGAGACGGTCGAAGTTCTGAACCCGCAAGTGCTGAACAAAGGCCCTTTGGAACGTCAGCCAAGCTCTGGTGCGGAAGCCGATATCGACGAGCCAATAGATGGCGATGGCGATGACGACGAGGAAGTTGAGCCATCAGAGCTCGGGAAGCGGTTTGCAGAGATCAAGATGGGAGACTGGCGCGCCTGCATGCAGTTCATATCTGAGCATCCGCAGGTCGTTGCCGAGAGAGAAACAGATGGCTTGCTGGTGCTGGCATTTAGAGCCGCAGGAAATGGGAAGGATGATCTCTCTCGGCAGTGTGTACACCAAGCCCTCCTACTCCAGTACTGCAGAGCACTTGGGCGGGATGGAGTAGGATTGTTCTTTAAGCGCATGTCTACGCCGGGCCATCAGGCTCAGAAGGTCTTCTTTGACGATGTCCAAAACACATATCAGCGAATCAAGTCAAGAACAAAGGAGATCCAGAAGGAGCAAGCTGAGGAAGATGATAGCAAGGGCGTTGAGCAAATTCAGCTGCATGCTGTCGAACCCGGCACAGCAATTAACATAACTATTCCGGATGAGAATAGTACTGATCCTGAAGTTATTAAGGCCAGAGAGCTGTTCGATGCTTTCCCACCAGGATTGCAGCGAGCCCTCAAGAGCGGAAGCTTGGATGAAGTCAACAAGGTGTTGGGCAAGATGAGTGTGGAGCAAGCGGAGGAAGTTGTTGGCCAGCTGAGCGAGGTGCGTTACCATACACGAATCCATGAAGATTTTATCTGACAACTATGCACAGGGTGGTATGCTTTCGGTCGAGGAGCAAATCATTGATGCTACGACTGCAGAAGGCGAGGCAGCGATCAAGGAGTTGGAGAAGCAGGAGAAGGAGAGAGCGCAAGCTGCTGCAATGGCAGAGAAGTATTCTGATGACCCAGAGTGATCTTGAACATTAGATGCCTAATGTTAATTTGACTCCAAAGAATCAGCATTCGACGATGACGTTATGAGGCGATGGTATTGTTTGTTAGCACGTTGCATTACTACCAAATCATTGCAATCACATTCAAAATTCATGAGAAAGAGAATTCGTGAGCCGAATATGTGACGTGCATTGCGTTCACCCAACACATTCGCCAGATTCAGTAATTACAAGCCTCTTGGCAGAGGGACCGCCTAGCAATGACCATATTGATGTTACACTCCCATGCATCGCACCCGCCCATAAATCTAATAGCCAGTTGCACCCGGGGCCTTCTCATCCTTCCTCAGACTCAGCAGCATCTCCCTGAACCTCTCCTTGCCAGTTCCGCTTGCACCACCTTTAGCACCCTTCCCGCTCAGGTCGACCAGCTTCGCAATTCTCTCCCAGCTGGTACCACCAGCACTCGTGTCCTCTCTCTTGGCAAGGAATTCCTCGGCCTCGCGGCGAGTCTGCGCAATGTTTTTCTCCTTCTTTGAATTGTAGTTCTCGTAGAAGTCGTCAATATTCTGCTGGGCAGTCTTGATAGTCTCCTCTTTCTTCAGCTCTGATTTCTCGCTGCGTTCTTGGAGAGCTAGGTCACGGCGTTCGCGCCACTGCTTGATCACCTCGGGTTCTTCTTCTTCGGCGGCGTAGGGTTGGTAGGAGGAAGTAAAAGGGGCGGGTGCGCCGGTGATAGTACCACCTGGTGCAACAGCCTGTTCAAGTTTACAAGTTAGATATTTATAATTCACGGGCTATCGAAAGGGATACCTCGTTTCGCGATTCAAGAGAGGGATACGAGCTCTGAAATTCAGTTATTTCCTCGTTGTCTCCACCGCCCAAAAGATCATCTCCACTATCTACGAACGCAACACTGTCGTTGTTGGTTGCAAATTGGTTGGCGTCTTCACCGAGCAAGGCTTTTTCACGGGTAAGAAAGTCCTCAGTGCCAGCGGTCTCAAATCCTGAGTCTTCTTTTGGCTTCACTTGGGCTGTCATGCGCAATCAGTAAGACCCTCCGTTTAAGGACTGTAATCAGGATGGTGAAACTTACAGCCAGAGTCAAACTCCTCGAGAGACGGAAATCGATCCGCCATGATGGGTGTTAGAGTGTGGTTTCAACTCTCGTTGCAGATACTGGCGAGTTGCAGTTTGATGATAATGGTTTCCAGCGTCTCTAATATCTCATAGTTGTCGCCAGGCGCAAGCGCGAAGTTCAGAGGCGGCAGTTACCGACGCTAGTCTATTTTAGGACAGCTCTTAATTGACCACGCCTGAGGAAATATCCAGATTCGCTAACTTTCCGAAGTAAACTCAAGAATCTATTCTTCAACAATAGCATCGCTTTCACATATAACTGAAGGATTCGCCCAGGAAGGAAAGATAGTGGTTTAAATTGTGTTGGAAGACCTCCAGGGTTTCAAGCCAAGCTTATTGTTACGTGATCCTTAAAACTCTGAGGTTATATACAGGGCTACAAAACAAAACAACACCAGAGCTCCTGGATTGAGGCCCAGCGATCATCATATTTACCCTTCACCGTCTACTGGCTTCTACAACAAGCTCTCTCTCGTCAGCATGGCATACACCGATGACGCGGTACTGGCAAAATTGTCAGCCTTGAACGAAACGCAGGAGAGCATCGTAGGTGGCATCAAAATTCATTTCTATGAACACACCGCGAAGATCAAAAGCTGACCTGTGCTATTATACAGGTCACCGTGGCCCAATGGGTTATGTTCCACAGGTATGCGTACACCCTCTATGACTTCTACTTCGCGTGCTTTTCTAATTACCAGCAGGAGACATGCAGATCGCACGGGACAACTCTGGCTTCAGCGTCTTAAGGACTCTGGCAGCAACAAGAGGCTGAATTTGATCTATTTGGCAAATGGTATGCGCCCTCGTGTTGGAAAGTTATTAATTGCTGGCCCGCTAATGGGTGATATTAAATTTGTAGAGGTAGCACAGCAATCGAAGGCCAGACGCAAGGACGACTTCTTAATTGCCTTTAGTCCTGTTATTGCTGAGGCGACGGCGCAGGCATATAAAGGTGCAACAAATGAGGTTCAGCAGAAGTTGAGAAGAGTGGTAGAGGTTTGGAGACAGAGGCAGATCTTCGAGGCACCGATTCAGGATGCTATCGAAGCCAGGATTGAAGGTATATACTACCTGCCTGTTGATGGCGGTTATTATGCTAACACTGGATAGAGCTCGATAAGTCACGATCAGGAGGCAAACGACCTCCCGGGTCTCTTTTCTCCTCCAATGTTGCCAACGTCCCGAATGAACTTGCGCCATTGGTCGAGCCGCAACAAACCATCACCAAACTTGTGTTATCGACGAAGACCTCGCTCAACGCGGCAAACCAAGATTATGACAAACTCACTGACGCTTCAGCGGTTGTCCCATCGGCGCCTGTCCATGCGGCGCGACTCAATGGACTTCTAAAAACTCTTGCCAACGCCGAAGGAGCTGTCGCGGAGAGCATAAAAGCACGTAAAATTCTCATTTCAGCTCTCGAGAAGATCTTGGACACAAATCGTACAGCTCTTTCGAACGAAGAACATTTGCTCGTGAAGATGTCTAATCGCCGAACGGAAATAGACGGGAAGAAAAAGGACGTGGAGGACAGTATTATGCGTGGATTTGCTTCAAGTGGTAGTCCCAGTGGCTCAGCTACTGCTAGCGATGGCAGCCCTGGAGTTGGTCACACTCCAGGCACGCCCCCATCAGAACTGGACCGTCCTGAAGTAGAGGCTTTGACACCTCCAGGCTACCCACAACCGCCAGCAGCTGAGCCGGTTCCTGAGCTGGATCTGAGCACCTCAAATGGCGGTAGTAACGAACGCACCACCACGCAAGCGCCTATACAATCGCCACCTGTTGCGGGTTCTGATCTCTTGTCAAGCCTTGCGACCTCTAATTCGTACGGCGCTTATGGCCGGTCTGCGTCAGCATCCAGTGGAAGTAGTGTGAAGAAGAGAAAACTGAATCAAGGAGAAGAATTTGCCGGCTTTGGAGACGGTGGTGATGCTATGGAGGGTCTGGATGCTGATGTAGCGGAGATGTTAAGACAGGGTAGCGGGAGCGGAGCTTGATCATGGGATTCGATTAGCTTGATAAGAGGATCCACTGAATAGGATATGGCTGCAACTGAAAATTGGCAAGGCCATAAAGCGTGGCGTGTTCCTTTAAGTATTGGACCGGAGATTTCCAAAAGCTGCTACATATGTAGTAGGGCGGCAGATATTGAGTGAGTACTTAGAGAAGGCTTCAAAGCCTGGAGAGAGCGATCTGAAGCTATCTTGTAAACCAATTCAAAATTTCCTCTCCAAAAGCCTTCTATCTTCTCGCTTGGTCTCAAGGAAGTCAATTAAGGATTGATAAACCACTTCGAACGGCTTCACTGCCTCGGATTGGCAAATTGGACAAAGGAATTCGATTTTCTAGCTTGAATGTACAACATCTTGATCCACATCGCCTTTCCCCCGGTTCTAAAACTTGTATTCCATCTTATCCACATCACTGTATATTGTCTATGACGGCCTCTTGCCGAACCAGTCTCTGTGTCCAAGAACCATGCGTGACATCATGTACATCGAGCCTACGTCGTAGGGTTAGTCCTCATCCAATTCTCACCGAAAGACCAATTGGCCTCGACATACCGGCAAAGCCTCCAAAGAGCACGACGTAGTACGGGTAAAGCATTGGTCTGCTCCTCGGTGTCTTGGTTCACGATCGTTAGCAAGTGAGTAGGAGAAACGGTCAATTGCCGGAAAGGGAAGGATACAAGACGTACCTGGAGCCATTGACGGATATGCTTCTTCTCGCCATCTTGGAAGAGGCGCTGGTAGAAGGGGACGCGGTTCACACGGGCGCTGCTATGGTTGCGGTTAGCATTTTGTTCCAGATGTGATCTAGGTCAGCCCAGGCCTGGCCTCATTCCAGCCAGATGCACAGTGCTCGAGGCCGATTGGCGATGAGATTGGTTATAATTGAATCGACTGAGTACTTACGCCATTGTGAGTGTAGTTTGTGGGCTGTTGTCGAGTTGGAAGTAGGATCCGGTGTTGATGTTGAAGCTCGGGAGAAGCAGTGGTCGGCTGTTTAGCGTTTCGATGACTAAGCTTATCACAGATGAGAGTGCCGAGTTAGATGCATTGTAGAGTCCAAGTCAGTCTTTTGGAGCACGAAAGATGCAATAAACATGCCGGCAATCTTTTCGAAGCACTCACACTGGCGCCGAATAGAAGATGCGCCCCGCTCTGCGAAGACTCCTCGCGCGGCCGGCATCTTTGGAGCTCCTGCAATGTTTAGTTGAAAGACCTCAAGAATTCCACCAAATCTCCACGAAGTCGCCCTTATACTATCTCCCTCCAGGTTGCTGTCGCCATAGCTCGAATGTTTCTGCTGCAATTTACGAGACTTTTGTTAGCAATTCCGGAGACATTCCGAACCCTTTCTCCGAGCTCCCTTTACCAAGACAAGTGATCTCTAAGCCAGGGCTTCTGGTACAGAATACTGAAAGTGAATTGGCCAACAATAGACGCCGTCACCTCAGTGTTGACTGTAGGCCATGGAAAGAAAGTATGTGGACACGTGAGGAAATTGAGCTAGAATCGAATCTGGAAGAGAAAGGACTAAAACTCGTCGATAAAAATAGCCACCAAAAGGATCTTCGCCTATGGGCCTGCCTCTTTAACTATAGACAACGCATGTATGGAGTTTCTGGGGTGCGTATGTTTTGGGCTGCCGCCAAACGAGGGGATTTCCAAGTTCCCATGACAGGAGTCTATGCCCAACTATTCTGGGGTGAATTTGTGAAGCTTGGCTTGCAAGATGATGTTGTGCTGAGCGAGATAATAGTTTACGCAAATCAGAGAATGGAGTCGACGAAGGAACGGTGGTCGGAGTTATATATCAGGATTGTCCAACAGATGATACTCAGTGGTCGTGGGGAAGAAGCCGTCAATGCACATGAACGATTATTTCAACTCCATGCTCCAGACTCGATTAGATTTGCCAACATGATCTGCGAGGTTGTTGCAGGAGAAGGAGATGCAAGCATTCTGAGCGAAATATACGTCAAAAGCAACTATCGTAATATCTATGGGAAGGTGGTGCCTTTTTTGTGTGAACAAGAGGATTTTGATAGTGCCTACCGATGGCACTTCATCTGTATTACAAGAGGTGATCTGCCGGTAACTTCGAGGGTAACAGAGCCACTAGTGCATTTCTATGCCATATACGATCGAATAAGGGCAACAAAGGTCACCGGCAGTCTGGTAAAGGCTGGCATACCCTTTGCCTCGAGCATTTCGTCGACACTCGAGGATACCGCGATGATATCCAGAGAAATGGTGAATCTCATGCATGGAGAAACATTTAATATGCCGGCCAAACCCTACAACGACAGACTAGGGGCTCGGTGGTTCGCAACTCGATGGATATCGCTGGATGTCGCAATGACCGCTATTTCCGCACTTGGTGTTAGTGAAATTGGCCCACTATCTCTGCAGGCCCTTGCCCTGCGTGAGCAAGACGCTGAAAGCATTACTCGGCGTATCAATCAGCTCAAGGATCTCAATATTTCTATCGGCAGCTCTATCTTCTCCAGATCCGTGGAAAAGTTCGCTCGCACCCAGAACCAAGCATATCTTGATTGCCTTCTGCAAAGCGATCAACACCCTAATGCGCTTGAGGACTCCAAGTTCCAAGAGGGCCTACTCATATCCTACGCACGCTCAGGGGATTCGTTGAGGTATCAGCTGACCCTTGCCATGCGATTGATTAGCAGCAGGAATCCTGACATGGAAACTAAGAATATCCTCTTACGAAATCACGCAAAGACTGGCGATACAACAGCTCTTCTTGCATCTTTGCATAAGATGCAAGTAGAAGGCGAGATAATAACTGTGAATACAGTTAAGACAATTCTCAGGAGTGTCTTACGACCTCGCCAACCTGGCCGGCGGCCGATAACTTTACCAATCAAACAAGCGGATGATCTAAAAATGGCCATAGATATTTTAAAAGGCATCATGCAATCCGGTAGCTTTGTGTCAGCAACCTATTGGCGAGAAATTATCAAGCGACTTGGCATGCTAGGTCGATGGAAGGACCTCGAAGACCTTTGCGTCTTTCTTGCATCGTGGTACGGGCCTGCAAACCGAGAGACTTTCCTGAACTCCGCTACACGAAGAAGATTTCATCGATACCGGGTCCCAGCACAAGTCAGGACGATCCACCCTCTGCACCCTCTTAAAATACTCTTTCCAACATCCCTACAGCGGGCCATTGTAGAGTGGGGGTTCATGTGTGCTCTGAAGGCACCATTCGTGGAAAAAGAGTCAAATGGGCTTATCCACAAAGCCAAGCCTTCACTATCTGTCACCGCAGGTATCCAGCTTCTGAAGAGGCTCCACGCATATCATGTACATATTGATATACACAGCGTACGCAAGGCAATTTTTGACCGCTTGGTTGTTTACTACGGCCCCGGGCAGTCCAGCAAGGTGTATAACAGACGAGGGCGGGAAAATAATACACTGCAGTTAGAGGAAATGGCTGCTCAGATCGATCAAGCCTTGGGAGTACGGATGTTTGATAGTCCACATCTCAGGGAAGTCATTGAGAGACGCAGTGAGGTAAGGCTCCGCAAGGTTGGGCGCAAGATTGCTGGACGACTTGGGATGACTGGGCAAGAAACCCTTGACCTACCATAGCAGCAATAGGGTATCTGCCTCGTGCGTAGGAATTGTATATAAGTACTCAATGTTTAGAGACTTTAAAATAGAGATAACTTCTCAGGCTTCAGATCTTCGGTTCGTACAGCTCTGCGTGTGTGGTCTGTCACATTTGTTGTTGCCAAGGGATGCAGCAGACGGAATTCATGGGATCGATTGAATCCCGTCGAGAGGAAATATTCATATCTGACTACCACCAGCACTTTCTGACGGCCATCAGTTATAAGAATTGGACTTGGAACAATTCAAGCACTGCTCACATTTTACTCCAACTTAGCAACTTACTCCCCCCCCATTTCAAGAATTCGAAGGCTTATTTGAGTTCAGTGAATTTCACAGCGTGTGACAAACCATAGGAAATGAAGGGCAATCTCATATGTCGCTTTTTTACTTCTCCTAGCATTGCTACCATTCGAATTGACATCCATCGGATCGTCAAGGGCATTAAGATGGCGGCACGACTGGAGAGATGGCAGCCTGGAGTTCGGCGTATTGCTTTCCGGGTTGCCGACTTCATACGCGCGGCTGCCGTTTCTACTCCGTAAACCTTGGTATACACGGTACGAAGTGGGCTGTGCTTTGAAAGCACAGTGATCTTACAGACCCTTCAGTCATGCACCACATACTCTCACGCTCTAGAGGGCCATTGGCGGTTATAGCATGCTCGGCTACGGCTGGGACTCAGCATCCATCGGATTTGCGTCTGGAAAGTGAAGATTATGGAAGCCCTCGCATATCTTTTGGAGAGTTATGAGGCGTGGTACCATTACAGTGGTGTGTGTGGCCCTTTCATATGGGGTCGCGTGGCCCGACAGGTGTTTACGACGGTAACGGCGGGCCGCCGCTCAAGACTCCAGTCCCACGGAACTACAATCCCACGGATCCTCCAGACCGTTAGAGAGGGACCCCGAGTTACGTTCGCACCACCTTGGCGCCTTGTACTCGCATCACAGCATATCAATTAACCCTATAAGCCACAGTGATCACTCGCTAAATTTATAGCGCTCACCAATCTTACATCGTGCTCCTACAGTACTAATTGTTACGTTATGGGGAATACTCACAAACGCTACGCTCTGTAGTACAGTAAGAGATCATCTAATTCCTAGCCAACTAGAATATAAGACGCTAGGTGGTGGCGGAGTGTCACGAAATCCCCATGGATCGCCAACTACCCGCCCCAAACTCCCCCCCCGCGCGCCCCGGGGTAGCTAGAAACGCTTCATTCTCTGTTCCGCTCATTCGCCTCATCGTATACGGTGCATACGATGTAAGCGTTCCCGGCGGTACGCATAGTACACGTGATAGTTGTTTCTTTCTACTTTTACTTCGAACTGATATGGCAATAAGCACTGTCCGGCTTATCCGTTTAGCCCCGCCTCCACGAATCACATCGGTCCCTATTGTTCCGAAGTGCTAAGGAGGTCACCGCCATCAATTGATAGGTATGGGTACGGGCTGTCTAGTTTGTGGCTGCCTTGCAATGGTCTGAATTTGGCATGCCGTATAAAATACAGATCTCGCCCTTAGTGTGCTGTTTCATGATGTTCATACCAATTTCGCGGAATTATGGCATCCCTCCTCCATATGATGTTGCACAGTAGCACACATGTTTTGATTGTCTGATGTCCTTATGCCGTTATATTTAACTTACAGTCTTTACTCTTGCACCTGCTTTCCCCTTGTCAGCTACAATGATCATTGGAAGTCCGTGGCGCAGGATATCGCTGCTTTTCTATTTCGTCGCCTTCGTTGTGTTAGTCCTCCTACACCGGTCTCGGTATCTTATCGGTTTACTATTCGAAGATGGAGGCAGAGATTCGATATCTCCTTCAGATGTCCCTTCTGAAAATACCACACTCCCTCTGTTGATCCCAAAAATCATACATCAAACTTATAAGAATGAGGATCTCCCTGAACACTGGAAGAATGCACAAAATGCTGTGAAGTATTATCATCCAGATTATGAATATATGGTACATCTTTCTTGACTTTTAGCTTCATTGATGGAGGAAAGTGTTGACAAGAAAGCCAGTTCTGGACGGACGAAAGCGGTCTCGAGTTCATCAAAACTCACTACCCGTCATTTCTACCCACTTATGTTGGCTATCCCTATACAATTCAGCGAGTCGACGCTCTTCGATACTTTCTCCTTTACCATTACGGAGGCGTTTACATCGATCTTGATCTCTTCACCTACAAGCCACTAACACCATTGCTCACCTTTCCTGCTGTCGCCTGCCGTACTACTCCCACAGGAATATCTAATGATATTCTCTTCTCTACCCCACAGCACCCGTTTTTCACTCTTGTCATTGAGCGCCTGGAGGACTACAGCCGCAATCTACTCGTGCCATACCTGACTGTGATGTACACAACGGGGCCGCTCTTCCTCTCCGCAATATGGATCGAGTATCTCCGCGGGAAAGATAAAGGCGGGAGAACACTCGACAGGCTCCATGTGCTAATTCAAGGGCCAGTGAAGGGTGATAATT
Source organism: Oidiodendron maius Zn (assembly GCA_000827325.1). Classification (NCBI taxonomy): domain Eukaryota; kingdom Fungi; phylum Ascomycota; class Leotiomycetes; family Myxotrichaceae; genus Oidiodendron; species Oidiodendron maius. The sequence goes on along the minus strand of KN832870.1, from coordinate 1,515,068 downwards.
ACGGGTTCTGGAAGAATATCAGGGGAGGCAGTTGGCATAAGCAAGATATGTATGTGATGCTCTGGATGGGCGATCATTTAATAATATCCACGCTCTTGGGCTTTGCCATTGGGATTTGCGTTGTAATTCTGCTGTGGAAGGCGTTTAAGATGTGTACAGCGATGTTCAGGGGCGGGAGATGGCTGGAGCTACAGAGGGAGAAGGACAGACGGCAAGATGCGGAACGCCAGAGAGCTATGTGGAAATTACACCAGTTGGCTTAGGGTCTGATATAAGGCAAACTTTGTACTATTACTGGAGGAGTTGTGGCCTTTTTTTTTTTTGGAAGTGTAAGGGTTTATGGAGTAAATTCGGAGGATACAATATAGAATACTTGGAATTTTTGAAGTCATGAGTTGGAACATATAACCTAGCTATAAGATGACCCACTCATCAATCTACGACGCATCGCTATTATACCCAAAGTTCCAAAGTCGTCACGCCTTCAGATTATTTCCCGACATACATTTCGCATACAGAGACATTTCTCGTAATTTCTGGAGAAATAGCATTACATGTACTTTTCCAGTCCCAGATGTGCAGGTATATGAATCCCTTGTTCCATGATCAAGATGCTTACACACAAGTATGCTAATCTTCTCTAGGTACTCAAGAACATTGAACTAAGCCTCAAAGTACTTTCTCCTACCCTCTGGCTCCAGCAGCAACCAAAGCTTCATTCTCATCCCTCGCTCTTAACATCCTCGCCGTATATGGCTTGCGGACAACGAACCACCAGCCTGTGAAAAGGAATAGAAGGCCTCCAACGATTACGCAGGTGTAATTCATGTTGACAGCTATTAAAGCGTTAGCAATTTTCTCTATCTAGCACTGCTTAAAGTAGGTATAATCTACTTACTAGTAACAGGTTTATAATAAGGGAAAGAAAAGAAGACGATAGCAAAGACCAGCCAAGCAACAGTAATCCCGTTGACAATCATGCCCGCAATATAGCCCATATGAAAGGCTCCCCGATACATCGTCTTCCGTTGAAGTATGAAGTTAGTGAGAATTGGCACAAGATAAGCTAAGTTGTTGATGGTCACTGCGGATCCGAGGAGAGAGTTAAAAGCAGTGGAAGAGCCCAGGTACAAGCATCCGAGGGCAGCAACAATACCTGTTACCAACAGTTGAGCATTGAACGGCATCTTCAACGTTTTATTTACTTTCGACCAGGTCTTGGAGAATGGCATTGCCTCGTCCCGCGAGAAGGCCCAGAGGACCCGGCCTGTACTTAACTGAGAGCCTACCATGCATGGCCCTAGTGCAATCCAAAGCATAAATGTTAATGCAAATGCTCCGCCAACAGTTGTTGTTGCTTGGAAGAAGAGCTCGGCCAGCGGTAGGCCAGTCGAGGTGCTTGCCAATGCAGTCCAGTCCTGCACTGAGAACATGAGCGCGATTAGGTACGTAATCCCCGTGACAAATGCAATGGTAAGAGTAATAGCTGTATTTACCAGATTAGACAGGATCGGGGACTGAGAGACGAAGGTTTGGCATACCGACTGCGATAGGGGCATTTCTCGATGGGTTTGGCATCTCTTCAGTGATGTGCGACACGCCATCAAGACCGCCAAGGCTGTACAACGGATTCACCAAACCTGTGATGAAGCAAATAACATTATTCTCCCAACCAGTCTCATTGATCCATGTTCTAAAAACGAAGGCGGAAGAGCGATGGGTTGGTGCTTTTGCAGCAACAACAATCATGATCACAAACCATGCGATCTGAAGATAAAACACTGCCACAAGTGTGTTAGCATGAGATAAAGAGTTCCTCGGCTTAAAATATAATGCTGATAAACATACGAGAGAACCTGTTCAGGGCAGGAATTGCAAAATTTGCAAATGCGACTATGCCAGCGGTAGCCAAATTCAAGACCTGGTATACCACGAAAGTCATCCACGTTTTGATGACCAAGTTGCCATGATACAGAGCAACAAGGGCCATGAAGTTCTGAGCATAGATAAGATTCGTGGAAGCTGTAGTGAAAATCCCTAAGAAGATCAGTATCATTATCATCATCGAATTCAGACCGTATCCACGTACATCCAGCAACGGTCAGCCACCCAGTCACGAAACTTAAGAATCCAGTTGTACGACGGGGCGCAATCGCGCCTATCCAGTGGTACATAGCACCCTCAGTCGGATACGAAGATATGAATTCGGCCAACGAGGCACCGAGGAAAGATTGCAGAACTGCTACGAGAATGAAGCCGTAGATGACTTGACATCTTGTTTAGCTTCATTACAGCCAAATAGAGTTCAAAGCAATTCATGGTGGGCACCTACCAGCACCAGGTCCGCCGGCATTGATCTCTGCAATTAGACCTAATCCGAGTCCCGTCCATGATATCGTTGTGGTAGAGGCAAGACCTATTAAGCTCAGAATATTGAAATGACGTTTAAGTTCCTGTTTATGGCCTGCGAAGCATGATCAGCAAGAAATATGCATTTCAACCATCGAGAAGCTCTACAAACCCATTTGGGCGAGCCTGAGCTCATCTGCGTCCATTTCCGGCTTTCCATTCTCTCCACTCTGCGAGGTCGAGTCCGCGGCTGCTACAACGTCCTTCTCGTCCGAAGACATTATGGATAGTTGTAGTTGTGATGTTTCGAAGGCCTATCAAGACTACAATTAAAACTGACAATCTCGACCCTCGGTAGCTGTAGAGAGATAAATATTAATACGAACCTCGGCGTCGATGCAACCTGCCAGTTCTTGGCATGAAGCCCCTAACGGGAACCGGGCGATCGACTGCTCGATACGCTTTATACGGCAGGGCGTCTCCCCCGCGCTGTGAGCTGCTCCGCGATAGCTTAGTGGAAGCTTGGCGCGCCAAAGAATCCCCGCAGGGAAAATAATTCACCGGTGTTATTTGCGGTATCATAGGTTAGAATTTGCGGGAAGGGGATTTGGTTGCATCCTAGGTATGGTAATAAGCGCTGTCATAATGCACTGTTTGGTTTTCCCAGGGAGCTTGGCATATCTAGGGTATCTACAGCTCCGGTATTTTCTGGAGGCAAGGAACAAAACACCGGGCATCCAAATGAAACGTTCTAGAGCCTACAGCACGAGAGATTTTCTATGCCGTGTTGGACATATTCCATTTGAACACCGCTTGAAACGGAATCTTTATTGGAATCATCTCAAATCGAGAAGAAATCACCAGTGTGATTACAATTCGAGTAACTTACATACTAATCCAAGTGCCAGTGCAGCGGGCGAGATATGAAGACATGGCTACATATAAAAGCATTTCTTCCACAAGAAGATGAAGGGGAGCAACACCCTCTACGCCGAATCTGAGGTACCCATCCTGTCTCTCATTTTATCCCACGTCTTACCTTTGGCCTCAATTACAGCGCTCACTGGTCTTTTCTCCCCTGCATCTTTATCATCAACGAAGTGTTGCGTGGCAGTAAGACCAAACGGTCTCATGTTGAACATTATCGTTTCCCAGTGTCCTTTTGGAATATGATATGTTTCATGCATGATTCCAATGCCTGGGTACTCTTTCAGGGCGGTCTTCATGTACCAAACAAGGCCCTTCTTGTGAACGGGACCGTTAGCGAAGGCTTGGAGGGACTCCATGTCTTTCCAGTATGACAGCCAACACATGGTGTTGCTGCAGTCTTCATCCGTTGACATAAGGGTAGATGTTTTACCCAGGAAGCCGTTGGTCTGTCGATTTTTGGCTAGATCGCGCCACATGTCGCCAAAATACTTTCCCATCACTATGAATCCAGGCGCGAATCGGCCCCTGGGGTGGTTGGAACGGGATGCTAGCATAAAGACGACGATCTCCTCGTCACTAGGACTTCGATCTTGCAATGGAGCATCGCTCTCTCTGCGCGGAAATTGCATCGTCCATTTCCCCCATTTCACGTTCTTAGATTGGTTGGATTTGAATAGGCCCTGGTCTTTGAGCAGGCCAGCGCCTAGCTGGTACCCAAGCAGGACAGCGGTAATGATGAGAGAACGTTGGCCAAGGAGAAGAATACCAACAGCCTGCAGGCAGGCTCCGGCGAGAAGCCAAGTCTCCATTCTGAAATCATCGCGGAAATAGGATAAGAGCGACGAACCACCACGCATCGTGGGCAACATTTCCCCGTCACGGGTGAAGATAGAAGGCTGAGGAGACCGAGGATTCTAGGCTCTGACTTGGAGACAAGGCGCGAGTGAGACGGCAGCAATGCCCTAAAGAAGACAGGTTCAAGTCTTGAGCGAGCCAATAGCGCAAGCAGCTGCTCTCCAGAACTGTGAAAGACGCAGGAACTGATATAGAGATACCGCCTTCGATATACGTGGGAAGTGTATGAAGATTCAATGCGAGATGGTGGAAGACATACTTACATGATCCGCTACTGCCTAAACTTCCCAACAAATGTAAACGTTGGTTGTCGTAAGTCATTTTCCTGCAGTCGGAGCGGTCACGGGTGACTTCATAGAGCACGCGGTGCAATCTCTTCCCCCTCCCAAGTTTCTCAGAGACCATTCTGTGCCATTTCCGGCCTCCAACTTCAGTGTGAGAAAGACAAGCGCGAAAGTCGGGATAGGGAAGGGGGTCCAGAGGTCATTACATAATATGTAATTCACGTGATAATTATGAAATGGCCAATTGCCGGGCCCCCGCTCTGGCCGGCAAAACTCCCGGCGCCAACGCCGGTTGTTTGCCGTGATATCTTTCTCGTCAACATGCATTGCGTTTTGTGCTCCCGACCTGCCCGTTCTGATCGGCAATGGCAAATCATCGAAGGTCAAGAATGGGGTGGATTAATGTCTCTGCTTGCGCGGCAACGTTGCATCGCAGTCTTAAATGCACGTGACTGCAGATCACGATTTCCCTTCCATCAGGGGTAGGAAGAAGATGGGAGTCGAGTGCGAGGTTGACATCTCGATAACTTAGTTCCTCCTCGTCGAAAATCACCCCGCTGTAGACTGGAAATGAAGGTGTCGAGCCTATTTTACATTGGCCTCGCCATCCTAGGGAGCGGCCTCAATGTCGCGGCGTTCAATGCCCCTGCCGATGTGCAAACTTGGTGTGGGAAGCCATATATGAGCACGTGAGTTGATTATTTGTATATCGACTCTTGGCTTTTGCTAAATTGATGTTAGCAATCACTCGTTGGATCCGGGTGGGCAGTTCGTCTTTCCCACCCCGCAGTCAAAGCCCATGCTCTACCTCACGGTCCAACCACAGTACACTATCTTCCTGGAAAGCGATGGGTCCGGGGCCTTCATCGTGAATGCCCCACTATCATATATCTTTGGTCAGCCATTTACCAACGTCTCTTATGATACACCGGGCAGCAGCACTGGGAATCCGTTCACTACATTAGACTTCGACATTTTCAACGAGGAGAATGGAGCACTTCTCGTCAGAAATTCTGTCCCAGTGAACTCAAGCGGAAATGTTTTCGGATTCTCATTCTCTTCCTTCACACCACGGGAAACGCCATACCAAGTCTCAATATATGGCACGTCACCAGATGGTGAACAGTCCTTCACTGCGTCTGCTCAGGTATACATACTGCCCGCACGGTCCTATGGCAGTGCGGTGAAAATTGACCATCTCTTTGGAGGCCTATATGTCCAGAATGCTTTCAACAATTGGGACGGTTGGTACCCTGTCTTCCAGAATGGCTACTACGCAGACGCATCATATGTCACGCCTTCCACAAATATTAGCTTCGAGCACCTGGACACCTACTCTGCTCAAGGTTTCAATGCCATAAATGTTGTCCCTGACGGATCTGGTCCAGACAGCTCATTCCCACCTTCATTGGCGCAATATTGGGACCGTATGGACGAGCTGAATCTCTTGAACATTTACGATATGAGGTACTCGTATCTAAATGCGACAAAAGTCAACGACCAAGTCTCAATGTGGAAAAACCGGACGTCCCTTCTCATGTGGTACACAGGCGACGAACCAGACGGCACATCTGATCCCCTCAATGCCACGTTGGACACATACAACCAGCTTAAATCTCTTGATCCATATCACCCAGTATCTCTTGTTCTCAATTGCCAAGACTACTATTACGCTGACTATGCGTCTGGTGCTGAAATAATCTTCGAAGATGCCTACCCGGTAGGTATTAATGCCACTTGGTCTGTCCGCTGGGACACTCCATGCAATCTAACATACGGGGATTGTGGCTGCGACAACTGCGATGGAACCCTCACTGATGTCTCGATCCGTCTTGACCAATTCACAAATTATCAGGCAAATATCGATGGTCAAGGATCGAAGCCAAACTGGGCCGTCCTCCAAGCGTTCGGAAACCAGGATTATTGGCAATCGGTCCCCAGCCCTGCTGAACTCGAGAACATGATGGTGCTAGCAGTTAATCATAATGCCAAGGGCATCACGTACTGGGAATATCCAAGCACGGATGAAATTAATGTCGAGAGTGGCAAATTAGGGAACGTCTTGAAAACCAAACCAGCAATAGATTTTCTTTTCGGCTCTAATGCCATTAAAAACCTCCCCGTTGAAGGCGAGCCTTTGGTCGATGCTAGTGCGTGGATCGTGGGATCTAAGATGATGGTGGGGGTTGCCAGTGAGGAGTACGTCGATTTCGATTCCGATATATCCATCACATTACCACAAGTTGCTGTTAGCGTCGACCAGGTATTGTATGGAAATTCGACATGGGCTGTTTCAGGAGATAAGCTTTCGAAATCGGGACTCAAGGGCTTGGAAACAGGTATCTTGGTCTTGAGCCTTACTTCAAGCTGAACGCGGTCTTAATTACTATTCTAATATTATATAATACATTGGCAGGCTTATCTGTAAACAGTATATCCGGATGGTCTTATTTGCAAATAATAGTACATTGAACAGAACATATCTGTATTCATGTGCTACTACACCACACTTATCATTTAGTTCAAACCTCTTCAAAAATACCGCAATGTTTCCCTTGATGTTACAGATTTCGTTTTGAGCTCCTCACGCCATGCCTCCATTTCATCCCGTTATGCCCTTTCCTGCCTACTCTCTGGGTTGGACACGAGGAACCGCGGGTTCTTGAAGGCCACGAATAGGAAACCTTCGCGACGCAGGTGATGGTGCATTGCTCTTACGCGCAGGCGGTCTTGGTGTGAAGACATTTCCTTGAGAGGAGATATTTGAAACGCCGGCCCTGATAGGTGATGTCGTGTAGCTCCAGGCACTAAACCATCCTGAATCGGATCTGTCGAGCATCTCTCGGTCGTCACTTTGGTCTTCGGGCATAGGAACGTGTCGCACACTCTCTGGGTCTAGAACTTTCAGTGAGTCCTGGCATCGACGCAGAATCTCCCGTGGCGAGGGCCGTTGTGTAGGATCCCGTGCCAGGCACTGTAGTAGAAGTGAGCGCAAACCATCACTATATTTGTCATATTTCGGGCGAAGTATCTTGCGGCCGAGTGTCTCAAGAGTCATGTTAAGGGAGGGTAAATGGCAGTAGAAGTAGTTTTGGATGCCGAAACTGCGTCCGAATCGTATGAATTCATACATACACTTGGCAACTGCCCAGACACTGATGGGCGTGCCGACCATACGATGAGGTGTCCCATCATCCCGCTGTTCCTGCATAGACTTCAGCATGGTGGAATGGCAGAAGATGGGAAGAGTATACATACAGGGGGTATCCAAGGCCCTGTTCCGCGGTATGCTACCTTCTGCAACCACTCAGGATCGTCTGGCTTTTCTGGAATAGGAAGAGCAATACCCAAATCAGCGATTTTAAAGATCTCTACCCTGGCATGCTCTCGTTCATCCCGTTTTCCAACCAATACTATGACGGTCAGCCAGACCAGTTTGTTTTGAAGGTGAGAAAACTTACTGTTATGCGGCTTGATATCAAAGTGTCCAATCTCTGGGTAGGGCCATCTAGGGCCTTCGCGATTCTCGTTGCCATTCTGCAATACACACAAGCCCCTAGCCAAACATTCCCATACCGACCAGACAAAGTACTCAGGCAAGATGCCTTGTTCTATTTCAACTTTCCTAGATGAATTAACACTGCAGGCAGGAATCTTGGACCATATATGCATAGGAGAACCAACATACCTAAGCTTCTTCATCACGGCTTTCATATCCCCATGAGGACAATACTCAAGATAAATCCGACTAACATACCCGGAATCGGAATCCCACTGGTCTGAAGTCCCCTGGCCGCGCTCCTCGTGATACTTTTTCAGCAACCTCACCACGTGCTTCGTCCCAGTCTCAGCTATCCGACTTAATACATCACTCTCCGACTTCAGCGCGCGATCTTTACCAGCACTCTGCTTCACTACAACCCTTATCACGTCATCGTCACTCTTCTTGTATTCCCATAATCCGACCAGGCCATACCCGCCCATACCCAGAACCTTTTTACCTTTCCATAATTCGTTCAGGCCATATTTCCAATTCTTATTAGACTCAAGCCATAGGTCCTGTAGCTCTGGTGCAAGACTGTCCTCAAGCCCCCGGCGAGTCCTGCCGTCCCTATCTTGCCACAATCGACGTTGCTGGGTTGGGCTCTCCATATCCCCGGATCCGCTCGACTCGGAAGACAACTGGGCATACGGATCCAAATCCATATTCCGATATGGGCGGTGATTGGGGCCAATATCCATGCCCGCAATGCGGCGCGTCTTCAGTGGTGGCGGATCCAAGTCGTCCTCTACGGACGGTCGCCGTCGTTTGGCGGCCTTCTTACCTGCCATATACATTATCTCAATTGCGTGTTTCGTGAGACTGGAACGAATGGATCATTGAACTGGACGACTGCAACGAACCCTAACATAGTATCCCAAATTAACAGAGACTCGCCCGATTTACAAAGCAAAGACATTCTTTGACGAGTATAAAACTGAGCAGGACCATTGTTGAGGACCGCATTCGGAAATTTCTTAGCTTTGATGCAGTGCGAGAACAATGAGCAGTCTCAATGAGTAAACGAATCTACCTGACTCGTTGAATTGGCGTTATTTATTATGGGATTATGTAGTATTCTAAATGCACAGTCTATCCGGACCACACTAGCATCTCATAATGCACATGTAAGACTCATAACAGCTTTATCTAAGCAAATGCGCCGGTCATGCATCCGTGTCGCCATATTTTCAAAAACCATGAACGCCAAAATGTATGCTTTAATCAACGGACGGAAGATAATGGGCTTCCGGGCTTAGAGGAGTTTGGAGAACCGGCTCGATGTTGTCCTGACGAAAATGGTGATAATGCTCCCGTTGAAGGCGGCGAGTGTGCCCGACTAACGGGAGATAGTCTGCCTCGACTAGACACATCGTCCATCTCTTGAACTTCTGGTCTACTTCCTTCCAATTCATGCGCAATTCCCTGGCCCCTGAATCCCGGTACTCCATAGTACTGGGTCATGCCAGTGGACTCGGAAATACTCCTTTCGTGTTGGCCTGCTAATTGGAAGATTTCACTACCCGGAACTTCGTGAGTGCCTTGAGCGGGGTTCGGTACGATTTTATAGTTTTCTGCTGCGTCGCCCCATACTTGGAGTGCTGTACCAGCAACCTCACCGGGCTGTGCTTGGCCATAGTAAGAGTCTGTACCAACAACCCCACCTGGCCGTGCTTGGCCATAGTATGAGTCTGTACCAGCAACCTCACCTGGTCGTGCTTGCCCATGGTATGAGGCTTGAGGCAAAACCGCTGGATGTATCGGCTGCTCCTCATTGACTGAATTGGCCCGTTTACGTCGGACGATGAAGAAGTAGTAAGCCAGCCCTGCAGCAGCAGCAACTACCAACACGGCACCGATCACAATTCCTGCTGTTGCTCCAGACGACAGCTTTTTGGAACCCGTCGCCGCGTCAGAGGTAGGCGACGAAGTAGGCGAAGGGGTTGCAGAGTACGATGACGATACAATGGACTCGATCTGTGCCGGGGCACCATCCTGCCAGGTACACTGACTTACGGAGAAGTTACCGCGTTCATAGTCAACAGTCAAATACCTATTGTATTGTCAGTGCGGTCCAACTACTAAGACTGTGTCTACTTACGCCTCTTGAAGGAAGGCCCTTCCCAGGGTGATTTGACTGTCATTAGCTGCTGTTTTCAGAGGGAAGTAATAGGTATCGTTTGAGGTTAACGGATATGATGCAGGCAGCGCCAAGGCTCCAAATGGAAGCACAACGTTCACCGTTTCGCCGCCCGTCAGGCTATCGCCGAGTGTGAACGTGATTTGAGGGTTAGTGGTCTGAAGCTTGGCATACTGCGTAGAGTTGATCAGGTAGAGATCAGTCGCTTTGTCCGTAGATATGCCAAAAGCCTGCTCAATAGCCTGGCATGCAGCCTTTGGTAGCCAGATGTTGGGATCAGTTGACTCGATAAAAGCAAATATTGGTGTAGTTAGGAGGCTCGTTTGAGTCGTGCCGCTGTACGTTATTGACTGGATACCGACTACTATATCGCGGTCAATATCACCAGCTAGTGTAAAGCTTGCTGAGTTTGGCGTAAATCGTGAACTATCGTAACCTCCAAAGATAAGCTGCGCATATTGCCCTGCCTTGAGACCTGTCGGGACGGTTAGTTGCATGAATGAGGAGGATTTGATGCTGGCAGCGTACGGTACTTGGCACCAGCCGTATAGCTCCAGCTTAAGCTTGGGATGAGCTGCTTTGACCTCAAGGACGTGAAGAATGAAGGAGCAGAGAAATTCCCAATTGTAGAATAGTTAACAGGCTGCGTACCCAAGCCGAAAATTCCCCTGCGACGTCAATCAATTAGCATATATTGCAAATCATGTGAGATTGGAAGCATACGTATAGAAGGGAGACTTGGAGGCAATCGCAGCAACAGTCTGATTCTCTAGCGTAGGCTCACTGGGGCCTCCAGCAAACCCGAGGCCCAGGGTTTCAAGCCCATAGTCTGCGTTGACTGAGTATCCCAGATTGGCCTCGAATCCTACACCGTCCTGATTGATTCCAAACAAGCCCTGATCCATCCACGTCGATGACAGGCTGCTGTTGAAGAGGCCCCCTCGAGCATTGGCGCAGCCACTTGGCAGTGGTTTGATTGCCTGTGTTGTACAGCCCAAGGGAAGGACGACCATCGTTTCCGGCGAATTGGTCGAGACAAGTACGCGAACATTCTGCGCTGGTGTACCGACTCGAAGAGCAAACGATGACCACGCCCCATCATCGCCATCCCTTTATGGACAGTTAGATCCGTCGCACCGCACCTATTATCAAGAGTCAAGACATACCAGTACTGACTTGGAGGCACGACCAATGGCGCGGGGACCTGCGTGTCGTTCTCTGCGCGACTTCCCCAGAACGCGGCAGAAGCTACCGGTATCATGGTCGAAGCCAACAGCCACACATCAAGAAGAAGGAACATTGTTATCTATCGTGGGGTATCATGGGTCTGAGGGAGCCGCATTGGATACCATGATAACAAAAGGGTGGAAGAGGAAAAGAAGTCGTAGGAGGGCGCTGACTGAAGTAGGAGGCGTTGCATGGACAACCTAGATCTGGATTGCCCTTCCTCCACACTTTCCATGTGCCTGAGACCTCATGGCCTGAGCCTCGACGTCCCTGCACCTGGTCTGATTGCATTCAGCTAATGTGGCTGATGGGAGAAGGAAAAAATTCCATACTAGTCAGTGCTATTCTTAAGCCAAGCATCGTAAGACCAGCATCTTGTCAGCATAGCCACCACATCGATATATCGGTCCCCACTATACACTACAACTGGTCTAGGCAATCCGAGAGGGCAATGGCTGTTTATTTGATTGGAGATGAGGGAGTTGAAAGGGGTCACAGCTCATTAGAATAGTTTATGTCGGCCGTTTTCGAGTATTCGAGAATCATCCGAACTTCTCTCACAGTCCCAACTGCACGGTACAGTGCCGAAACAAATGTTTGTGTAACCCCGTGGGACGCAGAGAGGGTGTCGCATTGCCACTCTCAATACAGTCAGGATGACGACCCACGGACCGAAACAAGACTTCCTTGAAGATGTTTATCTACGAGGCTCGGAAGAGCGGTGGTCACAGCAGCGGAAGCAGAGAGTCTAAATACCGGGCAGATTGTTCCAGAGAAGAACTGTTCTGCCGCAAGATCCTTTGCGCAGGCTGCCTCTCGGATATTAATTAATGTGTATCCTAAAACAAAGAGAATCGCATTCCACGCAGTTGGCCCAGTCATGCAGAGTGAGTCTTGAACATTTGGAATACCTGGCCACTTCTTGAACGGTTCAGAAAAGTTTCCGCTGCGAAGGCGACAAAGTACAGTACCTAAGGACGGTACGTACCTGAAAGGTTCCATTACGCGTATATATAGTATACCCTCGTGTGCTGTGCCACCGACTGCGCCGCCGAAAACAGCAGTCAAGACAACTAATAGTACCCAAAGCGGCGTACTGCACTTCCTATAGGCAGAGCATGGATGTCACGATCCACCATTCTATCCGGGCTCCTACCTTAATCCAGCCCTCCATAGAGTCGGGAAGTGTGTTAGTGCAGGACACCTGCATGCCCAGGCCTTATGAGCCAGGTACCGTAGCCTAGGTCTCCACGAGAGGTCCCTGAGCCTGGAACCCGGTTCCAGTATGCACATGGGACCAGCCTGGCAAAGCAAAGTATAAGGCTCTGCGCCTGTCTTTCTCTCTTTCATCGGGCTCTCCTCCAACTAGGCTGAATTCACTCGTTTTATGTCCTCATGAAACCATGCAGTGGTTCTCAAGAGCAGGGCATAATCTGCCTTTGTACATAATACTAATACTACTTGGCTGGGCAAGCTTATGCCAGAGTCTAGGTAAGATCTTACGTTGCCGAACTTGGTCCAACAATTCCGCTTTGCTCTAGACAGATACTAATCAAACCCAGACGTGCGGGACATAGCCCCAGTACCAGCACTCACGACAACTGTCGCTACCGCATCAACAGCCTCGCATGTTACCACTACCACTTCTGCGCCTCCGAGTACCATTACCTCTCCTCCACCATGGGGAGATCAGGTTTTGGCAGAGAATACATGTTATCAAACATCTACCGATGGATCAATCGAATACCTTTCTTGTACTATGTATGTGCTGACTCCATACGGAAAGAAAATCGCTGACTCGCGGTATTAAGGCATCTCGGAGTAGTAGAAATAAGCTACTTCCCACAGAATTCTGCTAATGCAACATATCCATCGACATGGTATAACCCGGAATGGTCTGTTACAATGTAAGTCAAAATTTTCGCCGTCAGCTAAGACTTATTCCCTGACTTAATCCTATAGGACCTCCCCTTCATTATACATGCTGGTCGAGACCGCGTGGGGTAATAACCAATGCGGTACCCTGGGTCCAACTTTCTCTAATAAAGTTGTTTCAATGCCTATCTCGCATGCCTTGACGATGCAACCGTATGCAAACTCTGCCGCAGTTTCCAGAATGGGGCCACCAAGGCCGTTGACATTGAACGACCTCGCGGGCTGCTCCACTCTTCCATCCAATCTGTGGAGTCTAATCCCAGCCATCATGACTCTTCATCCTATTGAAGACAGTTTCTATAGATGCAACCCTCACTTCGTGGTGCCTCCAGAAGTGTGGGCAATTGGAGGGTAAGTGTTGCCGGTTAGTTTATCTTAATTCCACTGACAGACTTGTTTACAGGCCCTATTGGAAGAACTGCGCTCATTTCAATGATGAAGTTGGCATTTTTGACCCCCCTGGAGCTGTTCCAACCGTTTCAGGATTGCTACCTATAACATCGGATTCACCGGTTGCAATTACACCAACTACAGCGACCACGATTGCTGCCGCAAACCCCGATCAACCGAAAGTTACTCCTTCATCTTCTACCTCTACCACGACTAAAACTTCTACTTCAACGTCAACTTCCAGTCCCACATTCACCACTTCCTCACTACCAACACCGACCTCAAATGCAAGGGTACAGTCAACCTCGACTTCGGCGTCAAAGCCTGAAGGCGTACCAGATGTTCCCGCTGCCACAGATAGACTACAAACCACTGGTGCCGTACCTAACAAGCCAGTGGTCATTGGCACCATTGCTTCATTCACAATTACTGCCGCTGTTGGAGCTACAAGTGTCCTGGTTGGAAGCCAAACAGCGACTCTTGGTGGACCCGAAATTACCTTGGACAACCACTTCGTAGTGACAGCAGCGCCGAAGGCCATCATGGTGTATATGCCTGCAGGTGGGGTGAGCTCCTTGGCATGGCCGACTGTTGAAGTTGCAAATGGTCAGCCTCATGACAATATCCAGACATCCGTGGGCATTGGAGGCATAATTGCAAGCTTTGTAGGCGCTTCGCCATCTGCAACACCCAATTCAGTTGTCACCACCGCCTCAACTACCTCTGTCATATCTAAAGCCATAACCTCCTCCTCCTCATCTTCAGACTCAACAGTAGCAACAACCTCCACTTCCATACCCTCTTCTTTCAGCTCTACCTCGTGTTCATCTTCAAATATGACCAGGTCTCTCAATTATACAACGATTTTGGTAGTTACTACTTCATCGTCAATGATACTCAGCACCAGCACCATGACGCTGGTATCGCCACTTCTAAGTTCCTCTATAACAACGTCATCTACCGAAACAACTACAAACATTCCCCTTGGCGCAATTAACAGACCGCCTTCAGCTTCGAATGTCACGATAACGACGTCGACGGCTCAGAGCGGACAGACCAATCCGCCTGCGCCTGACAGTGGTGCTAGGCAAATGCTGTTCGCCCATAGTAGACTGGGCATTGTATTGGTAATATCTAGCGTTTTAGGGTTACTTGTACTATAAAGAAGAGAATGCATAGATAAAGGATGAGGATATGACTCATGACATTGTAAGCTACTATATATAAGTGCGAATCTGATTTATGAACAATTGTAGCTTATATACTCTCTCAATTTATTCATCAAGAAACGCCAAGACAAGTTCATTGAATCTCTCCGGGTCCTCCCAATAGCACCAATGCCCACCCCATTCAATTACCACTCCTTTCGCGTGAGTCTCATCATGTCCCTCATTTATGAGATCTACAACAGTCATTGGGCCTTCAGCAGGGAAACATCCACTTCTTCTGCTTGCAATGACAAGAACCTTCGTCTCATTATCGCGATGGCCAAAGGTCGCCCGAATACTATCTCGCCAATCGAGGGCCGTGTGATCAGCCATCAGCTTGCCGTACCATATAGGATCACCTTTCAGAGCTCTGGCAAGAAAGAAGGACTCGTCTGATTCGGCTGTAGAAATAGATACATTATCGGTGGGAAGAGGATGAGAGCGGTATGCGAGGCAAGATGCGATAGTGCTTTTGTATGCTCTCTCGGGTGCTAGTCGTAAAGTAGCTTGCAGCTCTGCTAGAGTTGAAGGGGTATTCATTCCCCGATTGCAGAAGCGGGAATCCCATCCATCGAGAGTGGAGTTTTGGAGAGGTGACTGATCGACAAATATCATGTGCGTGAACGGTGCGGTGGTAAAGAGCTCTGCGTAACACCTAGAATGCAATGTATCTGCTGGTGCCTTTTAATGTGAGTACAAGAGACGTACCACAATATTGAGCAGCCTAGACTTCCACCGAGAGCCCTAAATCGGATATCCTCAGGTGGCTTATTGCAATCACGAAGGATATGGACTAGGAGCTCTCTCAAATCCATTGCTAATCTACTAACATGATATCCGTGCTTTGGCTTATCACTCTCGCCGTGGCCACGCAGATCTGGTGTTATAACCCTCCATTTTCGTGAAAGTGCTGCAATATTGCGCTGCCACACTGTTGAGCAACCCGTAAAGCCATGGATCTTGATTTATAATTAGAAATGATACGGTCATACTACTCAGAGAAGGATCTGCAGACGGTATCATGCTACAAGAAAAGATATTTTGAATAGAGAACTTTATACCCAATGAACAGAACGCTGTTCATTGAACCCACTTGTTTCACCAGAATCAACAAAACAATTAATGTCTGTGTCCAAAGACAATGTATAACGGCGAAACATGAACTCTGCCGTGTAAAGGTTGACACAAATTCGGGAACATACCAATATCAAAGGGTCCATTTCCCATTTCCATGGCTTGCCGTTTCCTGTATCTGAGTACTTAATGACAACATTGTCATTTGTGACGAAACTGAGCATGAGCGACGACATGGCTCACTGGTGAGAGTTGAGCTGGAGTTGGGAGATTTGTCTCCGAGGTTTGTGATACGCCGCCATCTCGGCAGAATATCGGATAGTGCGTTGTCACGTGTTGGAGCGCTACGCCTTCAAGATGAACTGGTTATCCTTGAATAGCCTGTGAAATATTGTCAATTTGGTTATAAAATACCATAGCAGTTTCTTAGTTGTTGGAAAGCAAATTGGGTTAGCCTATGTCGATCTGGTTCTGGGGTAGCTAGCATGAAAGCCGCCGTTGGGGGCGGGAGGAATATAAATTTAAGGTGTAAGTGCCCACATGATCTGATATCTGAATGATGCAGTCCAAAATGAGTAGTGGGACGACGTTTTTCACTCTGAAGAGAGATTTTAAAGACTTCACTAATTCACAATTGGGCAGGTCTCTTTGACTAAGTTGACCCACTAAGACTCCAGTGCTCATCCGAGTTCACCAATATGGCGACGTGTAGGCAAATGCTAAACCGCACTTCTAAAACGACCGGATTCATCTTTACAATGGAAACAGTTGTCCCGAAAGCAAAGAATAACTCTTGTCAGGATCAGAGAAAGTGAAAGCTCCTTATCGACTTCTTCACCTGAAGATAGCCGTTTTATCAACACCGCATCCTTTACATGGCACAGTAACCTTGTATAGATCATCAGGATCCATCGGCCCACAATCCTCGCAAAGCAGCCGCATATTATCCCTATCACTATCCACAGCCTTCTCTGTCAATGCCATAATCACATCCCTTTGAAAGGCAGGAACTTCAGACATCAAGTGAGCGAATCTCTTCCAAACTTCATCGTCTTGGAGAAAGACGGGTATTCCTGTAACCCCAAAACAGAGGACGGTAAAGCGCAGAGCGGAATGCTCGCCGCCTGCATAGGCGTAGACAGATTTAACTGCTTCCAAATACATTTCAATATCTGAGACTTGATTTTGGAGAGTGTCAGTGAATAACCCGCATGAGAGGTCTTTCAGACCTTCAATATGGAGCTCGCTAGCGAGGGAGTAAACTTTGGTATGCAGCAGGATGCATAAATGGATGTCCATAGAGGTGGTTGTGTAACTTCCTGAGTACAGGTAGTCCATCATGGCTCTAACAGCTTCGGGGTGGTAGCCGTTGAGGTTGAGATCAGCACCATCCTATTAACACATTAGCTTGCTGGCTGAGGGATGGAATCATGCGCGAGAAATATATCCATTCTAGTAGAATATGAGATGGAATTGGGGATGATGCATGCGTCAAATACTACCTCAAGATTGGTAATCATGGTATCGAGTATAGAGGAGTGGCTAGCAAGTATTAATTTATGGCCAGTCCATCTCTCGGCGCCATGCACGACGATAAGATCGGAGAACTTCCCCGTCTCAATGGAGCTGAGAATGTCAGTACAAACTTCAGAACGCGTATTATTATATGTCGAGAATCTCTAACTGACGATTTAAGAGCGTCATCCATTGGAATGACGAGGAAACTTTTCTTTGTTGGTGATGCAGTATCCGCGGACGAGGAACGTGTCGACCTGGTGTGCTCTCGCGAATCTTCTCCTACTGGTATTTTGATTGAATCCATTGCGGTGGCGTGGCGAAATTCATGGAGTAATTGTTGCTCTGCTTCGTCCATAGAAGTTTGTATTGTGGAGGCCAATTTTCTTGGGATGAGAATCGGTGATGGGGCGCAGGTAGTACCGACAAGTGAATCTTGAGCGATGTGGGCTTAAAGCTGAAGGTGTCAAAGCAAAATCCTACTATGGTAGAAGATGCGGAAATAGAACAGTCTACGAATCAATATAGCTCCTTTAATATGGCCAATAAGCATTCAGCTTCTTGTATAAGATATATATGTTTTGGTACATGGGATGGATCCTCCATACATAAAGCACCACGACCCAGATGACTCAAAATGTTAATTAGAACACACCTACGGAAGAACATTCTGGCTGATTCGTCATCTCTGGAGGATGGGTTATGCCTTGTTTTACTCATTACTTATGTGCCTGTACTGGACCCAAGTTTCGGTTTCTTCTCTCGCTTGCAACTCAATTAACTCTCTGGTAATCATTTAAAGCAAGCAGTCATTTGCGGCAGGATAGAAGAATAATTGCCATAACTCGGAATTATACTCTTTCAACGTCAAAAGAAACCGTTCTTCTTTTGCCGGTCACACTAAGTAATCTTACAAGATTGCTAACCTCCTGGGCTTTGCCTTGAAGCAGAGTCAGAGGTCATGTTTCAAAGTTCTCTATGAAGCTAGAAAGGAGCGCTTTTAACCTAGCATGCGGTTGACATTGACGAAGCTTCGACCGCGTAATATAAGGAGCTTGAATTGAAGGAGATTGGGTTATGATAGAGTAGTTTTCATCGAATTGCGGAAGTCTTTATATTTAATGGACGCAGGCCCAAATCTACTTTAGCATTTGCATTCCTTCTGCATTTCTGTCACTGTGAGTGACATAGTAAGGCTCATCAAAGTCCGGAAGGCTATTAACCACCCACGTATTATTCAAGTTGTACCTGTGAAATATCCTCTGGTGTCAAAGGGTAGAGTGCCATTGGACCTCCTTCTCGTTTCCTGGTTTCGAATACTGTAGGTGTGCTCCCTGTGGCTTTGCTGCCTATAGAATAATTGTGTCCACTATAATCTCGCGAATAATTTCACACTCCATGGAGTTCAGAAATCTCCTTTGAATCAGTGGCCTTGTCTGCATCCCCCTCTTCTGCCTTCCCCTTAACTTTCAGTTGCACGTCTTCAATGTCTAATCTCCCGACCCTACTCTTCTCTACCCAGCGCCTCCACGGCTTATAGACCGCAACACTAAGTAATCCAAAACCTACAAATGCGCCGCATATGCCACCACCAATGATATCGAAATGGTCACCTACAGCATCCACACCGTCCCAAAATTTCCCAGTAGAGAAATTTGCAATAAGGGAGAGAAGCTGAATGATTCCGATGCATATTGCCACAAGAACCGTGATAGCAGACAACACAATCGAGTAATACAAGATAGCGATAGTGTCTCGAGCCAAGGATGTGGATGTATATAGCGTCATCATGAGAGCGCCGTCCGTGGTATCCAAGAGGCACATACCGGCTACGTTGATTAGTACATGAGTAACTCAGAAAAGGGAGGAGGTCAATCACCAGTAAATAAAAGAGGGAATATAAGGATGAGCCACATGCTAGTGCCTTGCGCACCTTGTACACTTGCAATGCCCAGAACTGCAATCTCACTGCTCGTATCAAATCCCAGCCCGAAAAGCACACCCAGTGGATACATCTTCCACGGTCTATCGATGAATTTGAAAACCTTCTTGAATAATCTGACCATTATACCTCCGCCTTCTAGATCCAACCCAGCAACGGCGCCTTCCTCAGATCTTTCTCTGTTGCCGTCGGGAACTTCTCGAAGAACGACTTTCAAATGCTGAACCAATTTCCAGAGAATCCATGCATTCCCCACGCCCAGGAGGATCAACACTCCAGCACTGACCCCAGTACCAATAATCCCACCAACGTTCCTAAACCCCTCAAATCGTTTCTGAAGTGCGCCGCTGGTGGCCGCCACGACGATGCATGTGATTATTACAATAGTCGAATGGCCTAGACTGAACCACGTTCCAACAGTAACTGGTTTCGATCCCGTGGCCACCAGACGCCGGGTCATCAAGTCGATTGCCGAGATATGGTCTGCGTCCAGAGCATGACGGAGGCCAAGGGTATAAGAGAGAAGTGCGGATGATGAGAGCGTCGCGTGGGAACGTAAGATGATGCCGACGATAGCCCAGACGAGGAGGTTAATGACTATTAAAAAGGAGATTATGCCGAGAGCGGGTAGAGGGATGACCTGGAGCTTTGGTGGAAAGCGGGAGTAAAGTTTCGCCGGCCAGCGTGGGCGATGGAGGGAGCTGAAGCGCATGGCTTTTCAAACTTCTCTACCCTTTCCTGACCCTCTTCAAGGGAGAGAGACAGAAAGTCGTGAACTATTCAAAAGAGCATATGGCTGGACGAGAAGTACCCCTGCTACACCAATTGGGGACTGCTTGATCGATATCTCGAAACGATCTTCTTACCGTCTTATCATCAATATTATGGGCGAATTTGACAGATATGAAAGTTTGGGATGTTCTTTGCTTGGGGTAAACTAAGACATGGAGTAATTAGGAAGCCAATGTATAAAAACCCCCGCCAATCTTTTTCGCCCGATAAGAGATAAGTGAGGTGGGGTTTCTTACCTGTTCCCATCGCAAATCGCCGACTCCCTACCTCCGGATTAATATCTTCCTCAGATTAATACATCTCGAGTGCATGTCTCAAATAGATACCATGTGTACAGAAAATACGATAAATCCACAGGAATTCCCTTCCGCTGAAGATTTCATGGCCCCGAAGTTCTATTTAGCCCATGCGAGTACAAATTCGCGAATGAGAGACATGGCCACAGTGCAGTATCGCAGAGATTAATCACAGTGAGTTATGGGTATTGCAACTAAGGTAATTGAGTAATGTGGCTGCTACTTTGGCTATAAATGCACATCCAACTATAGATACAGTCAAGAGCTTCTTTCGCCATCTGTTGAACAGCCGCGAGATCTATTGCGGCTGGCGGAACCAGGTAGCAACTCGGCACCACTGGAATGAAGCGATGCCTAACCACCGCTACGGCTTACGAATTTTCTCAGCTAAATTGTAAGACGAACTCTTGTGTTTACAAAATATCTTGCTTAAACTAATGATTGATAGCTCGCACGATTAATAGTATTCTCGAGGCACTGGGCATAGTACTTTGGAATCACTGAACTATTCGAATGGAGACAAGAAAACAAATTTTCTCGAGACTGATGGGAACTAACCTTTGCCACACCTGCCATATTGCTTCACGTCTATGCATATTTCATCAATAAACATCTACTGCTAATATTTCTGTGGCAATTGCGTTTGGTGGTGGGAGTGCAAATTTCGAGAGTGAGTTTATGATGAACGACTCACGCCAAATATATGTAGACCTCAAAGGCATAAAGAAGAATGGCAGAGTATGCAGAGGAGAGAGTTAAGAGGGTATAAGACAGAAATTTCCGACATGCCCATTTTTGACAGCTTGCCATTTGGCTTTGTTGGAACGAATATGACGCGGGTGATTTAAAAAGGAACGTATTAGATTTATACTCAAGCTTATTTGCTAGGACTTTTGTTCAGTCATTAAACGTTAGCTATTTTACAGGGCATGGATGCCTAGTGCATCAGAACTGAGGATACATTGGTTGTGGATAATCAAAGCTGCCCACATCCAAGCCATTCGGGTATGGTTCTGTGTCTAGTTAGTAGGTATACGGTCAGTGGAGAGAATATATCCTACCCCAGAATATCGAATCGAACAGATCCATTGGTGACATATTCATCGACTGTTCTGCTCCCGGCACGCCAGCCATTTCCATTGGCATCGGAGGCGCATACTCCAAGCTGCATACTTTGTCAGCGAATCCGTACCAGTATGTAAGAATATACTTACGGAGGGACCATCCCATTTTGTAACGATGCCATGGCTAGTGCGGCATTTTGATGCTCAAACTGGCTCTCCTGTTCAGATGTAGCCAGAACTTCGGTGCTCCCTACTGGCTTTGTCTCTACAACCCACCCGTGATCGTATATATTTTTCAGTGCTGCTAAGGCTCTTGACAAGGGACCACTCAATTCAATATCTTTGTCCGATCTTGGAACTGTTGAAGGCTGCTCCTTGGCGGCCGTAACTGACAAAGCTGATATTAAGTCGCCTTGAAGCTGCCTGACTTCAAGATCTGTCTTAGTTTCTCCTAGGATTCCAAGCAACACGGCCGAGGAGAGGCCGTGGTACGTGAAAGCCCAAGAGCGAGTTGGGACAATGCTGAGAGAATGCATCTTCAGGTACATGCGGACAGTTTCCGTCAAGGTTTCTTTGCATTTTTTGAATAGTGTAGCCTTATGTGTTTGATCGATACCAGGGAGAGCACCTCGACGAAGGGAGGGTCGACATAGAACGGAGATGACAAATGAAGTGTGAAGGCGGATAGCATAATGATGCAGCCGGTCGGTGACAGTTTTACACCCCTCCTTTGTTCGAAAGCTCGGGTGAACTCGTTGTCGGAGGCCCTCGACTTCGATTGAATCGGCAATAATCTGATCATAGTCCGAGTGTGTGTTACTGTCGTTGTTGAACGACTCAAGGATTTTCTGGCAGAGGCAGTACATGACCTCAAGATATGACATGCCATCTATCAGAGCCCGGGGGCCAAGTGGCATATGACATCTTGTCATGATGGCAATAGGAGATCGGTCAAAAGAGAGGGACAGTAAGCTGTCTTGCCAAACGATGCTCCACCTGGAAGAAATTAGAGATTGCGTTCAACTAGGAAGAGAAGAAATTACCAAAGCCTTCTCTTAGGCATGTCGCCCTCTGTAGTACTTGGAAATCGTGAACTCTCGCCAGGTCCTCTGTGTAGCCCTAGAGCTTGAGCCAGTCTGCAAGTAAGGCCAATCAATGCCCATGATGCCTCGGCTTTCATGTCATTCGCAAGAACTAGCCCGAGAATCATAAGGGCTTGAAGCGAATCTAGTGATGGCCGAAGGAAGAAATTCGCAAGCCGCAGACAATGGAATGATGTTTGGACTATGCATATTAGTGGGACTCATGTTTAGATACGAAATCAGATAGAGCAAGCTTACCGAACGCCTGTGATGTTTCTACCCGTCTATGGTAAGGCAATTCACAGTAATTGGTGGCGACAGCAAGCACGGCGAACAGCATCCCCAGCCATGCTGATGATACATTTTTTCCGCTTCCAGGGTGCTTTGCAGTTGCTGCTCGATCTTCAAGGTAGGTACATAATTTGGTCTCGAACTCCTCAATGTCGATGAGCAGCCCCCAGAATGGTTGCACTATCTGTTTAAATAATTGGAAAGTCCTGTAGTACATTGCATTGTTAGTCCTAGAAGGATTGAAAACAGAGACGTGCGGGCAAGGATGAAATACATACTTGAGAACTTCTCTATTTGGGGGTAGAGCTGAAGCAATTTGAAGCCGAATTTTGTCCATATCGTCTTGAGACATGAAAGGGTACGGGGATGTCGAAATCTGAAGCCCTAGAATGGGCATAATATCTTTCTTGATAACATCTTGATCGCCAGCGATGGATGGCTCACCAGCCCTGGCTTCTTCGGTCAGGAAAGCGGCGATACTATTCTGCCCTAAGTAACGGGATTCATTTGTCCCCTCGTCCTCTAAATGACCATCAGCATCTGTCATCCAAAGTGGATCCGGAGACATGTCAGAGGACTAATCACATGGGTGGCTTCTATGGTGCAATTATAGAGAGCTTTAAGGGATATATATTGCATATGAGAATATGAGAATAGATGCTAACCTGCTGAGCGGGGCCATCGATCATCAGCCCTCCTTAAAAAACTCTCGCTCTCCGGGGAATGAGCTCTCTTAATCCCGCTGGCCGGAGCGCTCGCCGTATCAGATGTGTGATGCTTGGGGTTGTACGAGCAGAGACTTGCATGGTCTCTTTTCACACAGTTCTCGCACGGGTGCTTGTTGTCACACTTGACCTTGCGCTGTCGACATGGCCAGCATGCAGTACCTGCACAATTCAGCTTCTGGAGCCGTGCGTACGAGAATAAGGCCGTCTGAAGGTCACGCGAAAAGCCAACTTACCATATCGCACTTTTCGGTGTGAGTGGATAATGCGGTTGGCCTCCTCTGGGGTCAGAGAAGGCTCACTTGGCTCATGCTGGGGTTCGCTCATGACAGAAAGCGCACACGATGAGCCAGATGGGGAACTGAGAGGAGCTGGTTCGGGGATGAGTCGGTAACTCTCCGAAGTTTCATAAACAATTCGCAGGATCGGCATCTTCGGAAGCTTATGTCATCTTGCACGTGATACTTGATGTCCTCCACAAAGTAGACCAGAGAACGATCATCATCTCTCGCAGAGAGAATCAATCAATCAATGGTTAATCTATCCTGCAAAAGACAACTATGTGGAAAAAAGGGTGAGCAAAAAAGGGTGAGCAAAAAGGGGAGCTTATGGGGATACCTTCCGGTGATATTTTTATTGTCGGCATACGTGCCCCCAGTCACTTCTCGTTGCATCCCCGCACGGTCGACCATTTGAGGGGAAGTGCCAGCGCCAAACTGGGCTGTGTTGTACGGGGTTGTTCCGTCAGCTGATAGAGTGGGGTCTTGGCAAGGAAAGATGAAAAGCCTTAATGGGAAAGTACCGACATTCCAGTCTAAGACTGCCATGCAATAGGGATTTTCCGGGGACAGTGGATCTCAAGATCAAAGTTGGAGAAACCCACTTACCTAGGTGGGTAATTCATGAGGATATATTCTCCACTACGTTTATATATACCTCTCCATCGTGGGGACGATCCTGTCACTAAGCTCAGCCCTACTTTTCAACTGGAAATGAATCCAGTAGTTAGAACCGCCTCCCACGTGGTCGGAATGTCACTGCCGCCTTCTGATTGCTTGGCAGGTAGGCGGCTCGACATTGCAGTCAGTTCCTGAACATCACTCCTATGTACCTTTCCTCTGCAAATTGAGATATCTTTGGTCATAGTTAAGCTCGGAACCAGCTATTTTCAACCGTAACTTGAACCTCTCTAGTCCTTCTCACTCTCACCCATCATTCTACCGTCACCCAGAAAAGCGTGCCCTATATTACGCTCAACCACGATGCCTCGTAGGAAAGCTCTGCTAATTGGCATCAACTACTTTGGTTCCAATCATCAATTAAATGGGTGTATTAATGATGCCATGAATATTCGTGAATATCTTGTTCGGGACCGTGGATTCTCGCCCGCACCTCATGACATGGTCATCATGACCGACGCGCCTGAGAACAGAGGCACGCCCTTCGAGCCTACCGGTGCTAATATGATGGCTGTGAGCTATCCACGCTATCCGATTTCTCTGTATCCTGACTTATCATATAGGCCTTTCGATGGCTCGTGATGATGAACAACCCTGGAGACTCTGTCTTTTTATCCTACTCGGGACATGGAGGTAACTTCTCCGTGAAAATTTTTAAGGTGCGAATTACGATGTCTGACTTCTGATAGCTCAAGTGAAGGACCCTGATGGAGATAGAGACTCTGGGTGAGTGCTCATTTGCGATATATACACAATTATGCTCACAGGGGTACAGATTCGATGATACAATCTGCCCAGTGGACTTTGTAACACATGGGCAGATCGATAGCGATACTGTAAGTTAAGGAATGATAAATCCAGTGTTTGTGAAACCAATACTAAGATGCGACAGCTTCACAAAGCTTTGGTATCTCCAATGAATCCTCGAGCCAGATTAACTGTCCTCTTCGACTGCTGTCATAGTGGCTCTGCTATTGAGCTTCCTTATGTGTACCGACCGGATTCGCACGGGCAGGTTAATCTTATTGATAACGTGAAGCAGGGGGCTCACCTCTTAAACGCTACAGTAAATCTTTTCCATGGTGGTTTTTCAGCTTCGAAGATGTCAGAAGCGAAAGCGATTATTGGCGGAGCCCAGACGTTCTTTGCATCTTTACACCACCGACCTGATGGACCTGTTAACCAAGATGGCCTAGGTGAAGAAAACTTTGTAGAGGATTGGAAGAATGAGGGTAAAGATGTTTGGATGTTTAGTGGCTGCGCTGATAACCAAACCTCTGCTGACACGAGCATTGCTGGGGCCGCAACGGGTGAGTTATATCTTGCACATCACAGTGTGTTCATAAATTAATTGAGATAGGAGCTATGTCATATGGATTCATCAAGACCATGAGAGAAAATCCGAATCAAAGTTATATTGAGGTAAGTTAGAGCGGCTTCGTCTTTTTATGTGGTTGTTAACAATCCAAGGTTCTTCTAAATACGCGGGCTCTTCTAAAACAACAATACCAGCAGATCCCACAGTTATCTGTGGGCGGAGAATATCAACTACGTCAAAGGGTCGCTGTACGTATATATCAAATATGCCCTGCACAGAAAGCAAATTAATAATTCCCAGTTCTGAATTTTGTGACCTGGACTGGCAAGCGTTGCAACAATTGATTTTTGATCTGAAATTATGTAAACGACTAGCTGCACCTTGAATTGCAATATGAATCTCCGCGATCAAGCATGAGCTGAGTGAATTCACCTAGCATCATGGCCAGAGCTAGCTCTTGAACATTCTTTTCTAATTTTGACTCCACTGGCCCGCACGTGGTTTCAATGAGTCTCATCCCTATTCAATGCATCAATGAACATGAACAACCATTCACATAGCCGTTAATCACCGCCACTGCTGCAAGTGAAAAGCCCAAACTCCACTCGTGTAGGATACATTTTCTCTTTCTGTCTGTGAGATTACTTGCAGCACTCTCCATACATACCCTTAACTATCGAAACATCTGCTGTATCCTTACCGTGAAATAGAACCATGCCCTCTAGACAATCTAAGTCTAAGTCACCTCTTCAGGCTAACACGAAACCACCTTCGAAACGGGATAGTACTTCGGGATTTGAGAAGGCATTCGCAGACATAGCCATAAAGCCGTTGCGTCTTTCAACCATTCCTGAAGTCAGTTCGCGTCACGGGTCCGTAAGTGTTGAGATGCCAGCTAGCCATCGCATCCACACTTCTCAGCACGCTCTTGGGGACAATGCAAGAACCTATCTCGAAGGCATGAAGCCTCTTTCTAGCAGCAAGACAAGAAGTGCTCAGACGAGCCGTGATGCTGCGGCCAGAACCTTTGCTTTCAAGACGGGCACCGTTTTGTGCCGCTCACTCATCCACTCCACACACGACGCCCAGATGGCGTCGCGACAAACTCAAATCAATGAAATGTCGTCCTCCGATCGCAAAACTCAAGACTCCTGGGCACAGAGCATGATCCAGCGCTCGAAATGCTGTCCCCAGAAATACGGTTGGAATCGGGTTTCGGGTGGCTACCACTGCGAGGGAGGCCACCATTATATCTCTGATGACCTTCTCTCAGAAGGCAATGGAGGACTCATGCTCCTTAAAGATCCGAGGAGTTTTCATGTTAGCTATGGACCGTATTATGCAGACCCCAATCGTGACGGGCAATTTCTGTATTGCGGCCCCGACCCAAGGCCACGAGCCGCCCCAGAATATATGAACGAGTCAGGCAGTGGAAATTCATCTTCTGGAACTTTCCGCCCGCATCGAAGCGTGGCTCGGGCGATCTGTGCGGCTTCCCAAGAAGGTTCTCAATACGGGGGTTCTCAAATAGGGAGGTCTCAATCTGCATCTCAGCCAGTGGCACCTCTTATTAGTGGCTCCCGACATTCTGGATCACAGCATGGAATGTCTCAGCTGTCAAGACTGCAGCAATTTGTGTCTCAAAAACATGCATCGCAGCTCAAAGGACAAGGAGGGGTTTGACCCGAATTTGATGGACCGAGGTTTAGATTTTCGGTCTAACGCTCTTGGTCACTGTAATACATATACTACGGACTATGCGGACAGAACTGAGAGCGAGTAGATGACAAGCTCTTGCACAGTATAACCGATGAGTTTAATTTGCACGCCTCCAAACATCCAAACATCTCGATACATCTCAGTCTAAAGAGAAGTTCTAGTGACATCCGACCCGATAGGCATGCATATCAGCTCCTTGTAGCCCTCAATCGCCCCCCTCGTCCTTACACACCTACCTCGCTGAATTCTATTGGCAAAAGTGGCTTGCAGTGAGACACATTCCTTGGCATTGCGGGCAACGCTGACCCCCGCTCGACGAGGCTTCAATGCTCGGCCTAAAGTCGGAATTTGGCAAATCTCTCTAGGTAGAATCCCGAGAATGACAATGCAATTTTAAGCCCGGTCTAGATTCTCCAGTAGGCACTGTCGTCATGGAGAACGCTGATCTCAGCCATATCTCGGTAGATAACGGAAAGTGTAATATCGAGAATGTCATTGAATGATGCATGAGAGCGTTTAGCTAAAGTACATATATATCTTTCTTCCCCAAAACTATATATCTCATACTTCTTTGAATTTTCTTTCCAAGCATTAATTCAAATTTGACTTTTACAACTACAATTTGAAGCCAATTGGCTGATTTCTGCCGATGTACACCCCTGGGCTGCGTGATGATCGGAATTAAATCGAGCCCAGCTTCCCATGACGAGTTTCACATAGGGGGTTGCGTGATAGTCGGGCGAGTATCTCTCTTCAATCATCTATTTTTATATCTCTAGGTTTGCATGTTCGACATTGAAAAGCGTCGTTGGTTGCGACTTGAATAAGGCAGACGTCGCAGCCGCTCAGGCAACACCATTCGGCAGTTTCTATGGCGTGAGAGAAGTGGCCCCACCCTTGAAAGATATACAAAGTTCAACCATCCAAAAAATCACCCCCCGTCGGGCAATCTATCAAAGTCTAAAAATACATTTTCTCGAAGCATAGTAAAGGAGGGAGATCAACCCTCAAACCCATCGTTTTGAGCATACGGTCACCAGGTCGCGGAGAACGGCCAATAGATATTACTCCTCGCACTTCTTCCGGGGAGCAACCCCGCTGCGGGCAAGCTGGACCGCACTTTCCTCGGCAACTCTGTACAATACGAAGCGGTCAGAAGTGGAATCGTCGGGCATTCTCGAAAAGAACTCAATTCCTGCCGTATGAGGATAGTAGTGGAGCAAGTATGAATCCGTACGTCGATTCGGTGCTCAGCAAGGGCTATGATAGGTGGAGTTTGCCTCTTCAAAAGCGCCAATATGCTTCCGAGTATAGGCTCCCCTCTTTTATTGGCATTTCAGATGTGAAATGCTTAAACTTGACTCTCCGAGGCCGCGAAGCCCTCATCCCCTGCGGCAGTTGGCGATGTACGTGCACGTGAGCGTGCCCAGCGAGGTACAGGTTCTCTTACAAGGCCGTGAGGACAGCAAAAGGGCATTAAATAGCATGAAAGCAGCGATTTTCTACCTGCCTACTCCCAATGAGGATCATGTTGCTCCTTTTGCTGAGACTGATATCGCTGAGAGGTGCAGATCTGGGGAAATCTGGAGAAATCTGGAGATACTGCTAGCGATAAATAGCGCCGTCCAAAATGTCGGGGTATGAGGCTTTTTAGCGCCAATCTGCAGGCTCATCAACTGGGAGTGCATCATAATGCATGATCATGGTGGGGTCTTCAAAGTTGAACCCCGAGCTATGACCGTGTTATCCTACAGTTCTCCAATGCTACGGATGTATGAACGTATTCGGAGTCACATAGTCTAGGATCTTTGATGTGATGCCTCGCTCAAAATACTTCATGTGGAGGGGTAAATTGCATAAATAGAGGTATATTTTCCTCCTGTTCCGGCAAGAGGGCTTTTCATTAAGTGATCTCTCCTGCTTCTTGTCTTAAATGCCTTGTGCCAAGATTCTCTGAGTTCAAGGCCCTCCACCTCTTCAATGGCGCCGGTATACACCTTAGCGGGATTGCTACTCGGTCTTGCAAGTTTCGAGCGTTATGCTCTTGCAGCTCCAACAGGAACAGCTTCAGCATCTTCCCCTAAATCATTGCTAGGTTATAATCCGGACAACGCGGTCATCAATGGACATACAGATGATATTCAATACGAATTTGCACCAGGTCAGACCGATTCTGCTAACATAGCTGCCATCCTGGACTTTAACAATGTCGAGAATCCACAGCCCATCCGTGGATCAAAGGGTGGATTAGATCCTGGACCACGAACCGAAGAGTACAATGTCTTAAATCCAGACGTGCTAGCTCCGCCTGGAACTGATCACGGCGGTGTTGCCAATGCACAGTGGCCTCTTGGACTTAGTAATAATAAACTTGGTCTTAACAGAGCAGGCTGGTCGAGACAACAGAATATGGACAACATCCCTTCTGCCACTGAGATGGCCGGTGTAGATATGAGACTTGAGGAAGGTGGATATCGCGAACTGCACTGGCATAAAGCTGCTGAGTGGTCATACGTGTTAAACGGGAGTGTCCGTGTACAAGCTATGAATGAAGATGGCCAGACTTTTGTAGACGACCTGAATGCTGGCGATGTGTGGTTTTTCCCACCGTGCGGAGTCCCCTATCATGCGACAGTTCCCTAGCTAACTGAATTTCAGTGGCGTTCCTCATTCCCTTCAGGGCCTGGCGGGCGGTGTTGAGTTCATACTTGTGTTCGATGATGGATCGTTCTCCGAAGACAATACCTTCTTGGCCAGCGAAACATTTGCACACAATCCAGTCTGTACATGTCCCATCTTCGTTATGGAAATACTAACAATGTTCAGCTCGAGGTCTTGTCTAAGAATTTTGCCCTCCCGCTCTCCGCTTGGGAAAACATCCCACCGCAGCAGCTGTTTATTTTCCCGGGTACAAAGGCTCCCACTGATATAGCGGAGCAAAACGTAACTGGCTCCGCTGGCATCGTTCCGCTTAACGACTCCTACAGCTACCACCTCTCCAAAGCCCCGCCCACTCATGAAACTGCAGGCGGAACTGTCAAGATTATTGACCCGACCGTCTTCCCTATCGCATCTGGCTTCTCAGCTGCAATTGTGACTGTGAAGCCGGGCGCCATAAGAGAAATACATTGGCACACAACAAGTGATGAGTGGAATTTCTTCTTAGCAGGAAAGGCGCGAATTAGTATTTATGCGGCGGTTGGAAATGCTAGGACATTTGACTATAATGCTGGAGACTGTGGCTATGTATGTTATCTCATTATCTTCACTCTGTGCGTCACATTTTCCTCAACACTGCTAATGAACATATCCGTCGCTCAGATCCCGAAATCAATGACCCACTACGTCGAAAATATAGGGACAGAAGATGTGGTGTTCATAGAAGTCTTGCAAGCGGATCATTTCTCAGGTATGTCACCATATGTATAGTCATTCTCTATCATCACTCTTAAGAAATCCTTTTGAAGTAACAGATAAACTGACATCCCTCAAGATATCTCTCTAGGACAATGGGTTGGCCTCACACCCCACCAAATAGTGCAAGATACGCTGAATTTATCAGATGCGACAGTCAGTGCGTTTAAGAAAGAGAAGCAATATATCGTACAAGGTGATATTCCTAACGAGAGTTAAGAGTGTATGGAGGTACTATGCCATATCATATCACTATGTCTAGGTACTGCATAGATCACTCATTTGTGGATACATGGGGTTTTGTGGGTATTCTATGATGTTTGAAAACACTATAACTTATTCCGGCAATAATTTATATTTGAAAAGTAACACGAAACCCATCAAAGTAGGCACAGTGTCTCTAATAGCCCATATCTTCGGAAACCTAAACTTTCCAGAGCTTCAATCCTACAGCGGCCACAAGGACAGGAATAATAGAAACTGCCTCTCCTAGTCCCGCGTAGCTTGGTGGTATCCTAGCACTAGGAATAATGCCTGCCGTTAGGACTATGGCGGCAAGATTGTACACAGCGCTCCAGAGAAAGTTAAATAGGACTCTTCTGTGGAAGGCCTTTGACAGGTCTATGAGAGTAAGAATTTTGGAGAGGGACGGGCGTAGTAGAATGACGTCGGCAGCTGAAGAGGCAACAGTAAGTGAAGTAGAGTTATTGATGAGTAAACCTATGGAAGCCATGGCTAGTGATGGTGCATCATTCAAGCCGTCACCAATGAAGAGGATTATGGGGCTTTCAGAGTGGCGTTTCTTGTAGCAGTTTGAGTAGTGGTGTGTGCCTTTGCAGTGATCATGGTCATGGACATGTTCAGGTTCCAGCAGCGACTCCACGTAAGCTTGTTTTTGTTCTGGAGAGCAACAAGCTAGAACATTAGAAGCAGGTATGTTGAGTTCTTCAGCTATGGCACTGACAGTTGCTTCGTTGTCACCGCTTAGAATGGAAATGTTGATGGACCGATTCTTTAGTTCTACAATTGTATCCAGAGCGTCTGGCCGAAGCATATCTTGAAGTCCAAAGACTGCAGAGAGTTCGCCGTTAAGTGTTACACAGAAGATAGTAAGGCCAAGATGAAGTATCCTTCGGACGTCGGGACAGTTCCTTACCCCCAACCAATAAGGATTACCAGCTCGCACTGGTAGACCATTCCATGATGCTTCGAGGCCATTACCAGGAATCGATTTTAGGTTGCAAACAGCTGAGCTATGAGTACCACTGGATATTAAATGGGCGGCAACAGCTTGTGACACCGGATGTTTGCTGTTTTTTGCAAGTCCCAAAATGATCGACTTCACTGAATCGTTATTACCGTTGGGGTACACGGCGGTTCTGACGCTGAGATTGCCCTGCGTGAGGGTGCCAGTCTTGTCAAAAATAACGTGAGAGATATTTCGTGCCAGGTCCATGGTCTCCGCAGTTTTGAAAATTAAGCCGTGCCTTGCAGCCACACCGCTTGCAATAATGACAACCATGGGTACTGCTAAGCCAATCGCACAAGGACAAGATACAATCAGGACAGAAATCGAGAAAGTCATGGCATTGATGGAAGCAACTGCGCCACCTTGATGTCGAATAATCTTTCCAACAATTACCCAAGCTATGAACACAACGAATGCTAGTCCGAGGATTGTCGGAACAAAGTACATTGCAACACGATCAGCTAACACTTGGACATCTGGCTTGGACGATTTGACTTCATCAACCATAGTGCCAATAAGATTGATAGTATTTTCGCCAGGAAGACTGGTGGCCCGTGCTACAAAGGTTCCTGAACAATTCACCG
This sequence comes from Oidiodendron maius Zn, assembly GCA_000827325.1. Classification (NCBI taxonomy): domain Eukaryota; kingdom Fungi; phylum Ascomycota; class Leotiomycetes; family Myxotrichaceae; genus Oidiodendron; species Oidiodendron maius. Next base: position 1,482,185 of record KN832870.1, on the reverse strand, counting down.
AGCCAGCCACGACGAACATCCCGGCCTGTTTGTGGACCGGTGTTGCTTCACCAGTAATCATGGCTTCGTCGACTTCACTCTCCCCTGATATCACTAATCCATCAGTAACAATGGGTGATTCTGGCAGAACCTTGAACAAATCATCATATTGAAGAAGCCGTGCATCAATTTCAGTTTCTTTCCCCGAACATGAATCAATCAGGATTGCAGTTGGACTTTGTAGAGACTCGATCGTGATCGATTCGATGGCCTTTTGCCGCGCGAATTCGGTAGCCGCTCGGCCAACCATTATCAAGGTAACAAGAAGAGTGCTGGTTTCAAAATACTGCCCCGTTAACAAAGGTTTTCCAAGAGATAGATAGGCGTATGAAACAATAGAATAAACGTATGCTGCACTGGAGCTGATTACAATAAGTAAATCCATGTCGATCATCCTGGAAAATAGGAGAGCATTCAGAGCTCGCGAATAGAAGTGGCCAGCAACACCTAGTTGTACAACGGTGGCAAACGACAGTGAAATTGCCCCATATAACACTTCATGCTTCGGCAGCTTGGCCCACGCGAGAATGAGAACGGGCAAAGTGCAACAGACCGAAAGCAGAACTTTTCGACATGTGCGGTTGAGCTGCTCTCTTCCGGAAGAAATTCGCGTGGGGGCAGAGCGAGGAGCAAGCTGCGCGTATCGGAAATAGTCGTCTGATAATAGGTCTCTTGCGCCAATGACCTTAGGATCGTAGGTGACAAGAATGCGAGTCTGACTTAGCGTTACTAGGTTGGTAATTCCAGCTGGCCACGTATCTTCCGTGATATTGGGTATATGCCCTAAAATTAACTCTAGCTCTGCACCCTCGTGCACAATTCTGGAACATGAAAACCCTGTCATCTTCTCAATGACATGGGTTATCTTGTTACCATCAACAGAGCTTGATGGAGCTAAGTCAAACTCTGCTTGAGCAAGAAGGAGACTTGTCTTGATGTTAGATAACTCCACAAGAGAAGAGAGTGACCTAGAGAGCTTCTTCTCGCAGCTGGTGCAGTCCATTCCTTGCACACGAACTATTATATGCTCGACCCCGTACAGTGCCATCTCGACATCAGCTTTGTGTTCTGAACCATGTGGTCCCTCGCTAAAGGTTTCACTGTTGTCTACAGTGCATGAGGCACACCCAATTTTCTCGAGGAAGTTGTTTATGTTGTCCCGGGCTGCCCAACAGTCCTTCCTCATTGAAATTATCATGTGATCATCACGGCTAGAGGGAAGGTGCTGTCCACCTACTCTCGATTTCACCTCCTCGCGAGTATTTGCCTCGCATTTGTCGGTAATATCATGCTTCCGAACGCCTTTAGCACAACACCATTTTGCCAAGTAACAATTCATTATGTGGGAAAGCTATAATGCGATACACATAACTTTGATAGAAAAGTCGTTGCAACAATTGTTTCTCAGATGAGATCTAAGGACGATATTCTCCCCGGAGTGGTTAGAATGCCGTATCTTCATTTGAACTGTAGAAACACGTCGAATATAAATAGAATTGCAGTATTGACAGCCAAAAGAGGGCACGGTTGATTTCTTGGGGAAGAGTGTTGCGTGTTCATCGCAGAAGACAGCAAACTAACGGGAGGAATCCTGATAACTTTCTGATAGGCTAGAAGATAGCAAGAGCTAAGTGCAAAGCTGCTAGCAGCCGTCGGCAGCTGCCGGCAGCTTGCACAAAGGGTGGAAATGCATTGCCATATTTTGCTTAGGACCTGCCAACTTTCCATTGCAACAGAGATGTGATCGTACAACGGAGTTTGAGGTTGCATCCGCCAAGTTCCACTAAGTCGGAAGCTCGCTGATAGATTCACAGTATTCTGGACTAGTCTGATCCTCGTCTTCGAGTGAGGCATGCAATCGCAATGATAACAGTAGGCGTGAAACCAAAGGACAGCAGAGGCAGTGACAGGTCTCTCAAAGCCCATCATTGGTTGAAATAAGATAGCAGTCTCGACACATAAATAATAGGGTCTAGGACATTTCATTTTATTCTGCATGTACCCGTTAGTGATGGAGCCAATAATTCATAAGTCCTACCATTACTATGCCATAGAAGGATCCAGCCTTCCGACATGATGTAAGGATGTGCACTGCTTCCATTGAAACTATCCCTTTGTGAGCTAGGTAGCGGCTGTGCACTGCACGGCGTGCCTAACGAGACAGAGGCATCCCAATTAACTCCAGAGAACGAAGAGTGGTAGGCCTTGCCTATGTGTGGAATGATGCATAATTCGATGGATCCCTCAAGCCTTATATTTTCACGTGCCAGGACTACTTGCCCCGACATGCATCCGCCTTACGACGGCGAAGCCCAGCAAGGACATATCAAGGCTTGACGTTGTGGCCATCCTTGCCTAGGACATCTGGTATTTCCCACTCTGGATATTAAATAGACATCTCATCCGGCTGTGGCGAATCAGTGCATTGATAGAATGCCGATATATGTTCAAATCCGCGGATGTAAGATCTCTTAACTCTAACGTAGTCCATCAGTGAGCGGATCATATCAGTAAGCGGATCACCTAATTTTACTGCAAAATCTACGATTTTTAAATTCTAATAACTCAGCCATTTCTTCTTATTTTTATTTAAAATTAAAAATCCCAGCTATTTACTTATATACGATTAATATTTGAGAATTTCAGGGATATCAAATAGTCGATCTTTGAGATATTATATTTTGGCTCTTAAATTTGACTATTACCCTTAGAACTTAATAACTACTTAATAAATAATTAATTTAAGCTTAGATATTAATTTCACTTAGGTAGATAGCTAGGGTTTTTTATTTTATATAAAGTAATTAAGAAATAGCTAAGTTATTAGAATTTAAAAATCAAGATTTTTGCAGCAAAATTAGGTGATCCGCTTACTGATAGACTAAGTTATTACCCCGATGATGACGGATAAGGCTGCAAGGCTGGACAGTCGCTTAGATAATCAAGAGCAACCCAAGAAAGCTACAAGTGCGTCCTGCCAGCTGAGGAGCAAGAAAGATCCTTTCCTTTGTGCAACGGCGCGATAACTACTCTCAAGCTCTGGGATCGGTTATCCATTGTGGTACACATCGTTACGCCAGACGTTCGAGTCCCGATATATCTCCCAGGTGCTTGTGCTGTACGTGTATGTTGCCTCCGCGTGGCCCCGCTATAACTTGGTTCTTCTCCCAGCTGTCCTACGTCTCTCGGGGTCTTTCCTCCGCCAAAACGTCACATATTATCTCTGCCATTGATGTCGGGGTCGGGGTCAGGGTCAGGGCCAGGCTCGCCGGAGTCTGGGGCGAGAGAGCAGCTCCTTGCCTCATCGTCTAGGATCAACGAGCCTGGTCCGCAAACCCCCACAATCGCCACCGGAAATGAGAGGCCTGCCGTGGCAGAAAAAACTATATCGTGTATATCGTGTCGAGGGAGAAAGCTGAAATGTGACCGAGTTAAGCCGAAATGCGGAACTTGTATCAGGTTGCGGAACAACTGCGAGTATCCAGAACGACGGAGGAATGTTGGCACAAGGCGACGGAATATGAGGGACTTAGAGGCAAGGCTGGGTACATCTGGGATTCCATATTCTTTATTGGGCGGCTTAGCTAACACCCCAAAGCTGAGGTTGAAACGAAACTTGTGTCCGAAAGTGCGAAGCCGAACATGCAGGATCAAATACCGTGGCTGGGGGGTGTGCAGACAGATTGGGACAATATCCCAGTGGATATGAATGCCGACTTTGGGGGAGACACATTTATGGATCAGTCTTTTGCCATACCAGACACATTCAAACCAAACCTATCAGCTTCAGACATGTGGACTCAAGATGTTACAAACGTTGAGCTACAAGATCTTCTACCGCCTCCTGAAATGGTGAACGACTTGTAAGTTACCAGCTTCATACGCAACAGCTAGACTGCAGTATGGTACTAATCAGAGAAGGAATTACGTATATTTTGCAAAATTACATGCCTCTACGCCTATGATACACAAGCAGCGGTATTTGGCGGCCCTGGAGCAACCGGAACACATGCGACCCCCTCTTTGTCTCCGATATGCATTGTGGGCAGCCGCTGCCTCAGTTTCAGACGAGTATTCGAAATATGAAGACATCCTTTATGAGAGAGCCCGTAGATATGTTGATGCTGATGAGATGAAGGTTCGTGCTCCTTCCTATTGGCTCTCACATGTCTAATATATGTAGGACCACGGCGAAGGCTTTGCCTCTGTTTATTATGCGCAGACATGCGGTCTAATTGCCACTTATGAAGCTAGAAAGGCTTATTTTACTCGCTCTTGGATGACGATTGGAAGAATGGTGCGCCTCGTGCAGATGCTTGGCCTTCATCGCCTTGATGCGCAAGGAAGACCGGAGCCAAGTAGACAAGTATTGCCACCACCAAAGGATTTCATAGAACTCGAAGAGCGCCGTCGAACGTTTTGGGTCGCGTTTCATGGTGATCGTTGGTCCAGCTCTGGTACCGGCTGGGCAATGATAATTCAAGAGAAAGATGTCTGTACAAAAATTCTTCCAGCGAGGCGAATCTCAACGCTGACGAAATCCAGATTACTACACATCTCCCTTCGTCGGAAGAATCCTTTGAAAACGGAATTATGGAGACCGGTATTTCCCTCGGTGATGCACTTACTCCCGCTGGAGTATCGAGGATTTCTATATTCGGGGGCTTTATACTATCTGCTTGTCTTTTTGGCCACAACTTTGACCATATAAACCAAAGCAGCCCTGAAGACCATCCAGATGACTTTGAAAATGGTGAGTTCTGGAAAACGCATCGCCATATGGACAATGTGCTGTCAAACACATTCCTCTTCTTGCCCAATAATCTGCGGTTACCGGGTGCTGTTCGAGATATGAGGACCGTATTTTTTCACATGAATCTACACACAGCAGCTATTTGTCTGCACCAGACTGCGATAGTCACTGCTGACCGAAATGGCTTGGACCCGACATTCATCAAAAATGTTCGCGCGCGAAGTTATATGGCTGCGGAAGAAATCGTCAACATTATGAAGCTCGTGAGCCATGTAGATGCATCGAACGTAAGTGAATTCATTATCTTATAAAAATGGTGCTCAAAAATACTATAGATGAATCCCTGGATGGGCTTTTGTCTCTATGCTGCTGCAACAGTGTTTATCCAGCAGGAAGGAGAGGTAGAAAAATATCCCTCAAACATGTCAAATCTGGAATTCGTCCTGGCTGCGATGAAAGCTATAGCGAATCGACACTCTATTACGACATATTTTATCACCCAACTACAAATCGAAATCGAGGAGAGTGGAATCTTGGAATTGGTAGACTCCAAGATGAATAAAAATCTCATCAGTGGGTTCATGCCGGAACGGGGCGCGCCAAAGACCATTTACAATCTATGCGGATATATTCAGGCGAAACGGCAGGTCCCGACCAAGTTGAAAGGCCCTCTTCTCGCCGGCATTCTCACTCGTTCAGATCAAAATTTAAGTCCTCGAGATAGTCCAGTGTCTGCCCCTATCTCTAATGTCAACTCTACGCCGTCTTCGAAGCATGCGGAGGCCCCGGTAGATAGCACGAACAGCTCGCTTTCGTTTTTCTATCAACACCCTGACAATTTAATATTCAATAAGAGTACTTTGGCCGGGTCCTCGGCTCAAACCCCACAGTATGGTCAAGGTGGTCAAGTTGAAGACTTCATCATGTTTCCACATGATCCTAACAATCCAATGAGCTGAATCTGGACGCACTATGTACATGCGGAAATTACAACTAGCACGCCACAGATGGCCTGTTACATATAACCAATGGTTCGGGGGGAGCCTGCCTCAAACACAAGCCGTCCCCAATATCCTTCGTGTTTTTTTGGCTCACTTTGGAAACGAGGAACATTATCAAATTGTGTGCATTGTGCCACACTCTTCGGAATTTCCTCTCATGATGGACGCAGCTGAATGGAGGGGCTATAACCGAGGCAAAAATTTACACTCCAGAGGTCATCCAAAAGAGATTCAACAATACCAGCCAAGTTATGGCTCGCTGTGCACGTGGATAAACTTCATATGATCACATCTCTACTCACTCAAAAAAAAATTTCAGCGTGTCATACTAGATATTCCAAGATATAGAGGATAAGGCGTCTAGGAGAACGGAAACTGGATTAATGTTCTATAATGCAATATCATGATTTGTACGAATAGGGTGGAAAATTACTGTCTTTATCTGTAGCGTGCGTTGAAAAGGAAATAAGAATATTATTTCTGGTCACGAATAAAAGAGGCCAATGAAATAAAGTGATTATATCTAGTCTGCAATGACACGGGATAACCTGCTCTAATTTTTATGACTTGATAAACCTAACCTCTATGAGCGCCTACGCTATGGGTATCTCTATCCATCATGCAAGCCGAACCAAAAGGAAAATCTCGTCTAATCCAAACCAATTTAAGACAATCACAGGAAAGCCGTCGCCGAGAAAGGCACTTTTCTACTTCCAGATATAACCAGGTCTCTCCACAACCATAAAAAAGACTTTCAACCCTTCCAAGCTCCTCCACGTCCACTATTACCACCATTCCCAGGCCAACTGCCACGTCCACCGCGCCCTCCACTGCCCGCGCTCCTTCCCTCCCCTCCACCACCCTGGCCACGATGCACCCTGGGCGGATCGGGCACCACAATAAGTCCCTTCACGCCTTTGAGGCCCATCTTCCCCACCGTGCTCTTAGCAATGGAAGGCACCTCCGGTGCGCCTAAGCCATCTTGCGCATATCGATTCCCCTCCTCCACCAGGCGCTCATTATCCCACTTTAATCCCTTCAGATGTGCCTTGTAATACCCCAGCCATGCTCTATATGTCTTGCTCTGTATCTCTTCGCCTATACTCTCCGCGATAGTACGAATTTGATATCTGGCACTGAGGTCGGCCTCGATAGGGGAGAAGGTAATGTCCTTGAGTGTCCACTGCGAGAAGAAAGTCTCGTCCTGCGCGACGATGAAGGTTCCCCGACCCTCAGCGCCGGCACGCGCGGTACGGCCTAGACGGTGGATGTAGGACTCCTTGTCGGAGGGGATGCCGACCTGGAAGACGTTGGTAACGGAAGGGAAGTCCATACCGCGAGCAACAACGTCGGTGGCGACGAGGATGCCGCTAGTAGCGTCGCGGAAGGCATTCGTGACCTTCGTGCGCTTGGATTGTGTGTTGCGAGAGTGGAGGACGGAGATTGGGGGTAGATCGGGGAGATTTTCGAGGATGGCGGCGTAGAAGTCTGCGTGTGCGGCTGTGGGGGTGAAAATGATGGCTTTGAAGAGCGGCACCGTTACGAGGGCGATCTCGGAGCGAAGGGCGCCCACCAGGGCAGCAGTCACGTCTGAAAAGTCAGGGACGGTGATGAGGTGCTGAGGCACTCGCTCATGGGTGTTCAGTTCTCCTTCTGGGATGGTGGAGATGAATTTGTAGTTTGGAGAGAGCACGAGGTGAGCGACTTTCTCGACGTGGGGTGCGATGGTGGCGGAGAAGAGCATCCCTTGACGATTCGTGGCAGTCTTGTCAGGAAGGCATTTGACAATGTCTTTCAATGCATTCATGAACCCCATATCCAATAGCCTGTCCGCCTCGTCCAACACTAATGTATCGAGGCTGCGGAAGAGGTATTTAATATGCTCATTGCCTAGATGGTCGAACAATCTTCCAGGCGTAGCGATCAGAATATCACATCCTCTCAGGATGTTCCTCTCTTCTGTATCCTTGTTTGTTCCTCCAATTGCGATGCAGACGTGGTATTTGGGAAGTCGTTGAAGCAGTGCCTTAGCTTCTTTGGCAATTTGCATGGCCAATTCACGTGTGGGAGAGATGACCAGGAGAGAAATGGTTTCACCTGGTTTGCGGTTTCGGTTGATGAGAGTCTGGATAGCGGGTAGGAGGAAGGCGATGGTCTTGCCAGTACCAGTCTTTGCTTGAGCGAGGCAGTCGCTTCGAAGAGCCAGGAGATCATGCAGAGTCGCAGCTTGGACTGGCATCATGTGGTCGAACTTGAGATCTTCTGTGATGGTCTGGAGGATGACGGGGTGGATGAGATTTTCGTTGCCTAGATCTGCAAATCTCGGCGTATCGACAGGAATAGGAACTGTGAGAGGAGGGGTCGAGACTCGTGGGGTTGAGGGAGCTGGCTGATGGCGTGGAGCGGCATGGTTCCCTGCTTGTTTCTTGCCTCGATATGGGTGTCTCCTGGAGGAGTTCCTCTTTGCGTCAGACATGGCGATTGCGGTGAGGCTCCTTGGGATAAATGTGGGTTGAGGGCTGGTAGGAAGGGAGGGAGGAGCATTGAGGCGAAAGTTTACACGTAAATATTCCTAGACATATCTCCGATTTGGGCGTAAGGCAGAAACGGAAGTCCAGGAACTTTTCCAATGCTGAGTCATCACGATAACGATAAGCAGCATTTATCGATGGAACGGTTTGCTTAGTAATTTCAAGACATCACGTGTGATTACAACACCACCACCTGATAAATTTTTCCGGCCGCGCAGCGCCCGGCAGGGCCGTAGCGCCCCTGAAACCACTACAACCACCGCCTGTAAGGGCTGTAAGGGGCCAAGGGCACCTACACTCAGCTGGGACTCGTATATATAGTTTAACGGGCTTGAATTAACCCTAACCTAACTATACTATAGCAATATAATTAATTAAATATATATCGAGCTCTATACAGCTATAGCTGCAGCATGCTGCCTCGTAAGCCCACCCCTCCGCCCGTAAACGTTCCAGCGGCCTGCCCTGCCCTGCCCCCTTATACTGCTCGGCTCTAGCTGGTGCTGGCGGCGGTGCTTTAGCTCGTCAATGAGCTGGTAGAGGCTGCGGCCAGCGCGTTGCAGCTCAAGCCCTGCAATAGCCTCCTCCTCGGTCTTGCCGCGCGATACACGGGCTCTAACCTCGTCCCAGAGGACCTTACGGCGGCAGAACTGGACCCTGACTGCATTGCCTGGGCGCCAGCGGCTCCCCCACTCCTCCTCGAGCTGCCGTACGGCCGGCCGGCCGGCCAGGCCCTCCCTCCACTCCCTCCACACATCCCGGACCGTAAACACCTTCACCAGCTCTGTATAGACTGGCGGGCCAGGTGTAGGAGCTGCACTAGGGGCGCTGCCCGCAGCAGCAGTGCCTGCAGCAGCCGCCGCGGCCGGCAGCCCTAGCCCTCCTGGCACTGGCACTGGCACTGGCACTGGCATAGGCATAGGCACCAGCGCCTGGCCCTGGAGCAGGACATTCAGGCTGGCCTGGAGGCCTGCAAGCTGGCCCTGGATGAGGACGTTGAGGCTGCCCTGCAGGCCCTCGAGCCGGCCCTCGAGTCGGGTCTCGAGACGGTTTGCCAGCCGGGCGCTATTATGCAGGAGGGCCTCACGCGTGCTCTCGAGCACGGAGCTCAGCTCAGGCAGGGCGCGCTGCAAGAGCAGGCTCTGTGGCGCGCTGGCCTCTCCGTCAGCCTGGACGAGCATGGCGAAGGCCTCCCACTCCAACCCTATAAAGGGCGCGTGGGCATAGAAGGGCAGGGAGGGGTAGCGCGGCTGCAGGACAGCCAGGTCCTGCAGCAGGACAATACGCAGACGCCGCATGAGCTTGAGGAAGCCATCGGCAGCAAGGTCGTCCTCGTCCAGGCCACCCTGCGCCCAGCTTAGCCTGCGTGCACGCGCCTCAAAGCGCAGCTCCCACTCCTCGATCCATGGCCAGAGCTGCACCTGCAGCACGGCCGGCGGGTCGTGCGCCGCACATGCGAGGAAGTAGTCGCCTGTAGAGGCCGAGAAGCCAGAGACGATACGCATGAACTGGCGCAGCAGGTGCGTCAGGTAGGCCTGGCAGAGCACGCTCTGGTTCCAGCGACCAGCCTGGGAGATCTGGGCCAGCGAGGTGCCATGCGTCTCAGCATCCTGCGCCCCTACCCTGCGTGGCAGGTGTGTCTTCTTGGCCGACACAAGGCCGGCTGCACCAAAGATCCGCCAGGTCTCCTGGAGCTGCGTTGGATACGACAGCTCCTGCTCACGGTCTCGTCCGACAAGGACCTTGATCCGGTACCAGTCCCTGCGTTGCCGGAATGACGGCGGTGCCTCGCCAGAAATGTGCCAGCGCCAGAATAGGAGCTGGGCAAGTGCCCCCTGGCTGCAGAATAGGGGGTCTTTATGACGCAGCGCGCCCATGAACTCCTTGCATGCCGTCTTATTAAGCTTGCCGTCCTGGAGGAGGCTTACCAGGCAGCTGCAGGGGGTCGGGCCCTCAGACGGAGGGTAGTCGAGCAGGGACAGGTCTGCCAGCTCCATCTTGCGACGGTTCTCGCCACGCAGGAGGTAATAGTGGCCGAAGAGCAGGTCGATACGCGTCCGGAGGTTCTGGGCAGGCATATATGCGGTGCCACTAAGCAGGAGGTGCTGGATACGCTCCCACTCGTCTGGCGAGTAGCCAGCCTGGATGCCATCGCTGCCACGGTCCTTGTACGTCTCACGGTCGAGCTTGCCACGCTGCCGGCTGCGCTGCTCGAGGAAGCCTTTGACGGCTATACTGCACGGGCAGTCGGTATTGCCATTGCCGTGCGCGACCTGCAGCCGCCAGAGCTCCATTACAGCCGCAATGTAGGCCTCGACCGTGCCCTTCACCAGGAGCGAGCCTGCAGGTGCCGCCTCGGTCGCCTCCTCAGTCGCAGGCGCCAGGGCTGCAGGTGGCACGTAGCCCTCACGGTCGTCCGCAAGCAGCGCAACGGCCTCAGCCAGGGTCACGTCCAGCGTCTCAGCCAGCGACTTAACCTCTGCCAGGGCCAGGGCGTCTGCATGCTCCTGCTCCTGCTGCAGCTGACGCTGGTGCTGCTGCTGGCGCTTCGATCGCGGCTTAGGTGGTTTACGGACCGGCACGCGCCGCAAGAGGATATCCTCCTTCAGCCAGGCCGCAAGCTTGTCCGGCGTGACGAGCTCGCCGTCAGGCCAGCTGTAGAGGGAGCCGTCCTGCGCCAGGCGCGGCGTCTGACACCAGAGCTAGGGCGCGCGTTAGCAGGCCGGTCTATCGTACGAAGGGCGAGTGCGACAGAGGGGGACAGAGGGGGGCAGAGGGGGGCAGAGGGGGGCAGAGGGGGGCAGAGGGCCAGGCACCTTCCACTCGCGCTGCTTTGCAGAGTAGCTCCGCGTCGTGTTCAGCGGCTGCTCGTCCTTCTTGGCCTGCAGGCCGGCCCTGCAGGCCTCGCGCGCACGCTCGTCAGCTGCGATATAGGCGTCGGTAGCGCTGGCGGCCATTAAATCAGTCGTCGGGGCCGCGGATCGATATATATAATGTATATAGAGCGTATTGCAGAGCGATATTGTTTGCGATAAGTTGAAAGGGGCGCTACGCGAATTTACCGGCCCACTTATGAGGTCACGCGCGCCCAGTTTCAGGGTCGCGTGACGCGGGAGCGCGCGCCCGTATAAGTGGTCACGTGTGAATTCGACATTTCCGACCGGTTTCACCCACCATCGATAAGCAAGCGAGATTTGGGGGATCACGTGATATTTCCCTCAATCTCTGGCACATTTCAGGGTGGAAGTTGCCACATAGATGGACACTGTGTACGCTTTTCTGAGCTACACAGATAACCATGGATTTCGGCATCCAGCAGAAGCCTGCTGTCCTTGTTTTGAGTCCGTCTCCTCCTGCTGAGGCTCCTGTGATCCCCAAGTTGCGTCGTACTACTTCTAGGTAGTAATATCTGGGCAGCCACATCTGCCGTGCGCCCACAACCCCGCCGTGGCCACCTCGACTGAATTCCCATCACACAGCACCTGCATCTGGCCAAACAAGCCAAACCCTAAGCCATTACGCGCATTCAAAGTGCGATGTGCAACAAAGCCATCTTCCTTGTGTGATTGGTTGCCTGCCCATGCCGCGGTGCATATCCTGCAGAGACATGGACCAGATGACCTCGCGGCAGGTTTCACTCGCCACGCTGGGGAATTCCCGCTTCTGGCCTTTATGGCGCCTCCCATTTATTTCATTGGATCATATCCAAATTGCGACGTGCAACAAAGTGTCCGCTTGTCTTGCTTCTCACATCGTTCCATTCTAGGTGCAGACAAGATGCTGGCCCAGATGCACAGCAGGTTTTAGAGCGCCGGTCATGTGATTAAGGGGCTGGACCAGGGCCGGCCCCCAGCAAGCAAGCAACGCTACCAAAGTCGGCACAGCAAGGACCACGTGAGACATGTTTGAGATCGTGCACAAGATTCGTGCGTGGCGATTGCATTTCATGGTAACAAGATAAAATACTAATGATCGTGCCATCGTTACGGCGTGCATGACATAGACATGAGGTAAAGACTGCTGGTCACCCAACCAGAGGCCAACAACCACCTTTTTTTCCTTGCTCACCGTCCATCTCCTCACAGCGAAATAACACACGCTTGCAGACCATAAACCCAGGCAATCAACTCCTAAGCTCCTTTCATTTCGTCGTCATATGCCCACGCCACTCGACCACGAATCAGCCACTTCACTGCTGGTAGACCTTGACCGAGTTGACGCTCCAGTAGGACTGCTGGAAGGCGCCTGGGTTGCCAGCCACATAGTCGATACAGGTGTCAGCCAGGTTAGAGCACGAGTCTCCCCAAACGGCACCTGCCCACTGGCCGCAGAAGGTGGTGTCGAAGACGATGTTCTATTCGAAGGTTAGCAAAGGCTGTTTCCAAGTCGCTCCAGTTACCGAGAGTGACTGACCTGGTCGTTAAAATGGGCGTCGATATCGCATCCGCTGCCTCCGTTGAACGCCACGATCGGCAATCCCCAGTTGCCGGTGACGGGCTGGCCGGCAGTGACATCGCTAGGCACGGAGCCATGGGGCCAGAACCAGACGTACACGCCGGAACTCTCCCACTGCATTGCGTAGACTCCGCCGCCGTTGTTGTTGAAGGACGTGCCGTAGGCGTTGCTAGTTGTAGTGGTGACGCCGCAGCCAGTGCCACCACTGCCGGTGTTGCAATCAGAATTGCTCAGAGTGGTCCCTGACTGCGAGCCTGCAATATTGATGTCGCAGCCGGCTGAGGTGTGCAGCGTGATGTCGTTTGTGCTGTCCACGTTGACGCCCTCGATGATATCGATTTCTCCATTGTTAGGCCAGCTAGGGCCGAACATCCAGAAAGCTGGCCAGGTGCTATGTCGGCGTTAGAATTAAGTATTCACAAGTTTATACTTCAAACTTACCCGCAAATAGATCCAGGCATGTGGGCGATATCAGCGATGAACAGGCCATGAGTATAGCCCTTATTTGAGCTAACACGGATAGAAGGTCGTCCAGCGGAAGAAGTGCTGACGACGTTGGTGTAGTCCACGCCCATGTAGATCTGGCCGTTGTTTGTGTTGATCAGGCCGGCCGAAGAGGCAGAGCCTTGGTCTCCCTGGTAGTTGACGAATCCACCTGTGGGATCGGCACCAGAGTAGAGGGTGAACTCAGAGAAAAAGTTGCTGGAGTCATAAGTGTCGACGATATTGTAGGTTGCCGCAGCGTACTGCAGGTACGTGGCACCAGACATTTCGGTGGCCAGACCATTACCGGTTGGGAGGTAGGCCATAAGGCTGGCTGCAGCAAGGAGGGAAAGCTTAATAGCCATGTTGGTAAAATGTATGTACAAGTGTATAATATTTACAGAATCGAATTATTTTTGAAAAGGAGTGTCGATTGTCCAGTGTCGAGTACTGAGCTCTCAATCTCCATCCAAGGCGGAAAGCCCTCACCTCATATATAGCCAGACCGGACCCTGGAAACTCTGCGGGAAGCCCGAAGACTCAGGATACCGACCAGGGCACATTCATGAGCATGGGAAGCATCACGTAGTCCATCGAGCAGTGCTCTCGGCGACCCCTGACACGGCCTCATAAAAGTCAGTGGGTCAGGCTATCACAAATCAGATCATCCAAGCGCTCTCATATGGTAGTAGAGTAACGTGGTATCTCCATAGAGCGCCTCTATAGGACGGAAGTCAGTAATGAGAGATCACGGGGGTGCGCGCCGAACGAGCGAGGACCCAACGGATGCGTTCGTTCTAGATTCGGCCGATCAGTGTAGGGATCGAACAAATCCCCGGCATGTTTTGCATAATAATAGCTTGCAGTGGCGCTCCTCCTGCAGGAACGTGGCTGACTGGGGAGGTATTACCGAGAAGACAGCCCCCTATGGAGCAACCGACTCGAGGTGAGTCGGGAGATTGATTATTGATGAGTCCAACCACTCAGGTATCAAAACCGTCATGCTCGGGACGGATGGATCGTTCCGCGTCCAATCATGGCGTCTCCCGCACCCTGGATCTAGTAGGAAACTGGCCCGGACGGGGCGCCTTCAGCATTTCTCAAGCGCCCAAAGTCCTGCTTTCTCATGCAGAAGTGGAGATGAGCCGCCCATGGTCTGGTGGACAGGCTCGACTGTCATAATGAGGAGGCAGCAGACGCCTCTGCATCATAACTTGCTGTTGATCAGGCGAGCTGTGCATCTCGGCACATGTCCTTGGCACCGCATACTGCATCTTGGAACGAATTGCTAGCCTCGTCATTCGTCCGATCTAGATCGCCAGGGGTCACGATCCCATCGCACCACACATACCACCGAATAGTGTCCGAAGTCAGTTCCCCTGGTCGCGGGGTAGTGGGGTCTGTGGATAAGAATGGAAGGGGTCCGAAGTTGAGATGCCGCTGTCTGAGCCGCTGTCTGGGGCAGTCAAATCTCCGGCCATAAGGCTCTCAGACCCAATCAGGACATGAGATCAAAGGGTTATCTCAACCACAAAGTACTTGTAATGCGTCCGCGAATAACTTTCAGGCGAAAAAAAGATGGAAATAAGCTTTTCAAACACTAGGCTCCAACCAGAAGGCCGAGCCTGGCCACGGGGAGAACCTGGAACCCTGGACTTCCAGCAGGCTTCCAAGGCCCTCGCAGATTTGTCCGGTTTCGAGGCCATCGACGCCGTTCGGACGTGGCACTTGAAACAGGGCGGATATCCGGGTTAGTAAAACGGCCCTGTGCAAGGCAGCGACGGGTTTATGCATCCTATTGGCGTAAGTGGCAGTGCTTGATCTGCCTTTAACCGGACGAAGGCGACGCTTTTGGATGGCGGGTAGGAGGAGCCACACTAGTTGGAAAAAGAGATTCCCCCCTAAATCTCGTCAGAATCTAAGACATGAGAGGCACAAACCTTCGCGCTTTTACCAGAAATATTCTCCACCTGACGCCGCGCCCTTGCTTGTGTCTGTTTCAAGACGTGGTATACCGTTTGCTGTACCGCAATGGGAATGTCGTGATGCGACCTTTGTACGAAGGACAGCGTCGTACTTCGGTTTTCAGCGAACAGCCGCGTGTCGTGGGACTATTGCATCCTCCCCCACGGGCCACCATCCGACCTTCCACAACTCTAACAAGCGCCGGATCCTCAAGAGCCTCGGTGGAGCAAGAAGCGAAGTTGTGTATGCGCCTGCGCCCTCCTGCACGGCGTCCCCGCGCAAGCCAGTTTCTCTCATCATCTCACAGGGTCCCGCCGTGCCACACCCTGGTTTATGTTCGCCGTCTCAACCCAAGTGACACCCTTCTCTGTTCAAGGGAGGCGACAGCATGTGCGTCGCTCCCGTTCCGCCCACGACGAAGGATCGGTTGAAGTTCAAATGTGGTAGTGGGCGCCGCCACCCCCAGGTCGGCGTGCGACCCCTATTCTACCAGCCTATCCGAGATATGGCCGCCCTGAACGCAATGCGCAGCTAATGCACTGCACCGAATTTATCCCCCGATACTTAGACTTTGATATCGGCCCTATCGCCAGACACCATCGCTATTCTCCATCCAGTTAGCAACAGGCTTTCCTGTGTGTGCCGCCACAGAGCTTGTTTCTGCTTTGGCGTTTTTAAAGTGTGTGTGATGTTCTTGCATAGTAAAGACCGGTGAAAAGACCAATTCATAACTCTTACGTACGAAGCTAGAGTCACGGAAAACGACTTGAGAATAGTCGATGCCACAGATTACATCACGAGGCGCAATAATTCGCTACTATCCCGTAGATACTTATTGTGAGAGTGCTTTCTATATTTCCCAGAACCGGCTCCGCGTCCCGAGGATGCCATGTGGAAACTGCATCTGCACCGAGAATTGGCCCTTGCCTAAATAAGATTCTCAAGGCTCGGTCCGTTTCATAGACGCTATTCAGCGATTTATCCTCGATCCTAGGCAGGGAAAATATTCTCCTACCTGGAGTCTACAGAGTGATACTCTGCAACCACACTTCTCTATCATAGGTATAGGCATTGTTACATTAGCCTAGATGCAACACATTGATTCCCGGCCTCACGACAAACCTCAAGATAAATTCTCACCCATAAGGTCGTTAACATATTTCATTATCCATAGGTCCGTTCTAAGTCCGTTCGCTGTTGACAGTTCTTCCGGCAACCAGCGCAGCATTCTTCGCAATAACCGTAGATATTCTTCCTTTCTGTTCTTCCTGGAGTCTGTGCTCAAGGCCCCCCGAGAGTGTGGTCTGGAATAGGAACAGCAGAGATCCAATTTCCTGATGTATCGCAAACGAATTAGTGTAGAAGTCCCTAGGGAAATAATACTCTAGAACATGAAAGCGACCAACCCTTTTCGTCCCAGAATTTCCAACTGATTGGGCTGCTCTTAAGGAACTCCAGAGGGGGAGGTCCCATAATAGGTACCAAACTAGCAAGATGGTATGCATCGTCATATTCCTTCCCGGGATTATTACATTCGAGTAGTTTAACTGGCTCGAAAAGATCCCACATCTAGATATAGTCTCAGCAATGCACAGGTCAAATGTGAATTTATGCAGAGTAGGCTTCCACCGTTCGAGATATCGACCTTGTAGTCCCAACTCATATTAAGGATACCTCGGGTGTCCTGTAAGTATCTCGCATTGTATAACCGCTATTTACCCTACCTCCAAACCGTGTGTAGCCTCAATTACACAACACTGGGTTCCAGTCGCCATCGGAAGTGTTCAAGAAGCATAGATAGGGTAACCAACAATTGTTTTCCTTGGGACTGGATTTTCTAACTCTTCGTCTTCATAATCTTGCAAGTATATTGCTAGTGTCACACAGATAGACTTGGAATGGGCACCTGTGTGGATAAGATGCGCTTCTTTATAAAAGTAATCTAGCGCTACGAGAACTCTCCATAGGGTGTTTCTTAGCAGATATTTAGTCAAGACCTGGTCAGGTTATATTTGAGCTGAGTTATAATGTTGTTCCCAAGTGGATGATAGACATGACAAACATGACAACCATTCGGTCCAGTGATATCGAAATTGTCGTGTAATTCCCGTAGCAATAGAGTACCGCCACGGCTTCGCACACTAGTTGTCTTTATGTGCTGGTAAATATTGAGCTCTCTGTTAGGCTCCGAACCTGAAGATCAAATTTTCATCACATAGAATCAATCATCTCTGTAAAAAAAAACATTAAGTAAATGGCCCAGTCTGTGTGAATATCGACTGTATTACACCAGGTCTTGGCACAACCATGCGGTAGATGATAAGTCATATCCAAGCTTGCCGACCACACAATACTGACTCTTGAAACTTCTCCAATAAGAACGGGATAGAATGTGTCCTCTATATTGTTCGGAATGGTTTCTTTCTCCATCAGGATAGACGAATCTGTGGCATCAACAGGAGCATTGATAAAAATCTGCCTCGGAACTTCCGATCGATCATGGACGTCCATATTACAGTCAAAAATGACAAGTCTAAGGAAGCTCTACGTCTTCCTTCATAAATAGTTTAAAAAATCATACGGTGTCAGGCCTCGTCGACTCGGGTTGTGATTTTTATCATTGATCTCGTAAAGATAATGACGCGGACATCCTGAAGGGATTTAATATGCATTGGTACATTGATGACACCATAAATCTAATAGATAGATAGGTAGATGCATAAGTTAGGAACCGAAAAGTTTCCTGGCTATGATATATTTCGCCAGATGTTTGTAACTGTAGTTATTGCGCTAAGAATCCCCATATGATCCATTTACGGGCGGTAATTCAGCAGAGATAATAGCGAAGAATTTGAGATATAACACAGTTCAAGCCAATACTAGAATATATGTATTATGTCAAGTATTGTATTATACATGAGTAACTGTTGTGTAGTATCCCAGATTCACAACAGGCAGCATGCCCTTTCTAAATTTTACCCCATCGCCTTCCAGTAAGGTTTCTCAAGCGAATTGGAAATCTTGCACCGGCGTCACCTCATTTATCATGTCTAACAATCACGAAGACGAAGGCTAGTCAAGGAAATCTGCCGACATGAAGTTGGGAGGCCTGATGTTCATTTTCATCAGGCTTTGTTCGGACCATAAAGCTGGGCTGAATCTGTATCCCGCCATTGGCTACGGGAGGCCTCACACCCAATAGTGACCCTCGACAAGACCAGGCTTGGACAGCCTCACTTTCGGATTTGGGAGGCCTCACCGGTTGTAAGCTACATATAAAGCTGGCTTTCTGCCCCACGGTGGGCACTTTGTTCCTTACTTCACAGCCACCTTCTCTATCTCCTCTACAGCATCCTTCCTGTCTCGACCAGCACTCGCATTTCAAACCACACTAGTGAAGGCCGCTTGGCCTTCACATCCCAAGCTGCTAAGCCTTGGTGCTTTTGGCTGAGAGGCCTCACGGCCCTTCGCAGAAGTCCGCCTCGCGAACGGCGGACTCTGCGTACGCGCAGCTCCAATTTCCTTCAAACCTCATTATTCTGATATTACGTTAAGCGAAACGCTAAATGATACATTAAATGATACGTTAAATGATACGCTAAATGATACTTTAAATGGCATTGAGTTTGATCTCTATAATTCCGATACCGATTATAATAATCCATTCTTGGACATTGATCCTGGATTCTGGTTCTCCTTTCTAAACGATTTTGATTGCCTCCTGCCAGTACTGCTGGGCCACAGGTCTTCCCGGCAACCATTGAGGCTACTGCACAACAGATTTCGGCTTCAGCGTCCCACTACACAACCGATATTTATCCATTAGCTCTTTCCCGACGTGACACTGCTCTGCTTGGGGAAATCCCAAAGGCAGAGAAGAATTCTTCTGACAGTTCCCCTTCGGCGTCATCGGAGGCTGTATGCGCAGGCGGTATTCAGTGTACATGGCCTTCATGCAATAAGTCTTTTCCTTCAGTTACGCCATATAAGTTTGTCACGCATCTTATATGATTTATTCGTACTATGCTTACAGGCTAATAGTCACCATTTCAAAAACCACTCCAAGCCCTTCCAATGTCCATACACCTCATGTACCGCTCGGCATGCGACAAAACGACAACTCGATCGTCATATCAATGACCGCCATAACACTACCGAGCAGTACTTTTGTCCGGTTCCAGCATGCAAAGCTTCGATGACAAGTAATCAGAAAGGGATATCTAGGATAGAAAATTTCAAAAGGCATATGGCGAAGGTCCATAAATATGCCGAGGAACAAGTGAGCAGTTGTGAGCCTGATATGGATGAGGAGACTAAGCGGATAAGGAGGGAGAGGAAAAGGCGGCGGGGTTGCTGACAACAGGCGAATGACATAAGATCAGTTATTTCCCATAGAAATTAGATACCGTTTCCTTTATGCTCCTCTCTCGGCGGACGACTTGATTGCATATTTGAGTACAATTATTACTGATTCCGCAGGCATAATTTCTTCAAGTACTTACTGCAAGGTATGGAGACATGAGGCAATTGTAATTTATTAGACCCGGCATACCTGTCTCCAGAGGAAGTAGACGCACACAAGCCCAGATCAATGACTCATAGCCTTAATGAAGATGATTTTGCTCGGATTAAAAAAGAAGTCTCCAAAATGATCTCGAAGTGCTGGCGAGAGAAAAAAGCTAATATACAGCGTACTCTTTATACATTGTTTCCGATATACACTACGTCTCCACTGACAAAACGACATCTGGGGTAGTGATGCTGCAAAGATGCTTAAGACCTTCAACAAGGCATAGGTTTAGTTGTTAGGGCCGTTGAGGATCCAGGATAGATTGAATCGGCGCCAAAGGATGCACATATTGGAGTTCTTCCCATTTCCATCCTGGTAAAAGTTGCTCTCAACCAGCGCGCCAATCTTGAAGTCGGGAGTCTTTGCCATGCTTGAATAGCCGCCCTCGCAACCAACAGAGGACTTCGGGCAATTAGTCGAAGTCCCAGGCACTTGTGCGTCGGCAAGATTGCGACCCCAGTCGTACTTCTTTGCGTCTGCGTCGTAGCTGATGCGTACGCGCATGTGGCGACGACTGCTGGCATCGGCAGAGTTCATAAAGATAGTCCTTGCAGGTGCATCATAGTTGTAGCTCAGCACAGATCCTTCGCACCCGGGATCCGGTAGGCCAGTGTCTGTCGAAAAGGAGCTGAAGCTGGAGAGTGAGCCACGGGCCACAATGCGATGGTCGATGGTGCTGGCGCCACGGTCGTTGCGGTAGAGATTGCCATTGGGAGTTTGGGCGATCGTTCCCTCTGATCCAGCGCCTGGAAGCATTTGGAGCGACCAGGTGCGCTTGCCTGGTGTGCCCCGTCCAATGATGTTGCGTCCTTGAGCAGGGACGACGATGTCTCCAGTGGTCAAAACTATGCCGTGTCCAGGTCCAACAGCATCCCAAGCCTGTTTAGCTGGAGTCAATGTCGTCGTCATGTCTACCGGCGTCGACCAGGTTGCGCCATCGTCAGTGCTTTGAGTGAGGTAGATGTGGCGCCGGCCATCCCACGTCGAGTCAATTCGTTTGGTGACTACGCCATTGGGTAGCGTGTTACCACCGTTCTGGCTGTAGTCGGCCCCATTCCAGGACATGAAGAGATAGATCGTATTGCCATCAATGACTGGGGTTGGGTTGCCCCAGGTGCCAGCTCCAGCTCCCCATACCTCGCTCAAACTCCCCCAGTCACTGAAAGCTGCCCCACCGCTGGTGGTGGTCTTGGTGCGTTTGTACACCAGGTTAATGTCTCCAAAATCCTCGTTTGTCCATCGACGACCTTCAGCGAAAGCCAGCATGCGGCCTGTCGCGGTCTTTACCACGGCGGGGATCCGGAAAGTGTGAAAACCAATACCAGAAGATAGCTTGTCTGGGGAAGCCATGTTTGCACTCCTGAATAGAACATATTCGTCATGGTACGGGGTTGCGTCCTTTGCTGGGTCAGACACATTTGCCGTTGCGAGAGAGACCAAAGCCGCGACCGCCGCCAGATTGAACCACTTCTTGAAGCTCATATTGATTTTTCAATAAGATATATAGAAAGTAAGAGTAGTGGAAATGAGCAAGATGCACACCGCTTGATTCGAAGGGAATAGCAGCATCTGCGAAACCTACCTCTATATATAAAGTGTAAATGGCGGCTGGATACTAAGAGAGACCGACTCTGGCAGCATTTCTGCCCAGAGATCGGAAAGGGCGTGAATTTGGTGCATGCCAAGATCATCATTTTATAAATCCGCCCAAGTCCGGTGCTATTCTGGTGGTTGCCATGCCTCTTGGATATTTTTAGATGACAACTGCAAGCCGCAGTCATGGTGAGTTCCCGCGTCTGTTCTTGGCGCCATGGAGCCGAGACAGTACCCGAATTTATGAAGTTGGGTCCTATAGGCTCTTTCAAAAAAGCACGGCGTAAGTGAGAGGTATAAGGGCAAATTTTTGCAGGTTCTAGGAGTAGTAATATTCAATATTTCGTGCTGTTGGCAAAGAATCGTGATTTTTCGTACCTTAATACTTACCTTTCACAGGAATTACCAATTCTTGGCGGCTGATTGCGCGGATCTCGCTTACCAAAAGGGGGAACCCTTTTCAGTGTAACTCAGGTCCTCCCATCCAGGCACAACGCGATCTGATAACGTGGCATACAGAATAACCGACAGGGCAGTTCTCCGCATTTTTTGGTTATGTAGAGAGAACACGTGGACCCGTACTGGAATTTTAATGGCCAATTTTCACAAGAAAGAAAATGTTCCAAGAACAGCTGAAGAAGGTCGTGAACGCTAGGATGCCACTGATGTACGTTCTCGGATATTCTGTGTGGGGCGCAGCCACTACTGACCTGGCCATCATCCACAAGCGGCAGCCTCCTCGGTGAGCGTTAGGTGACGCGGTACCTTTGGAGAGGAGAAACCCGACGGCACAATGAGTTATAAATCAACGAGCTATTTTCAGTGCTTTCGTGCAAAAGGCATTTTGTCAGCACGCTTGCTGTTTCTAATCCGATGTGTTGTACTTTTGTATTTTATTTATTTGATGTGCAGTCTTAAAAGTATACGCGACAAGCTGTGAGTAGTACGAGACGCAATAGAATAAGAATATACTCATATTTCATACATTTTGTGCATTGAAAACCTGATATAAGAAAATATCTTATATTTTATACCACAGAAAAATAAATTAGATGCTAGATTTATGCACACGGCCAAGCAATATATACGAACTGGAAATAGAAGCGAAGAAACGCTTAAGCACTCAGCATACCAACTTTTCTTCCCTAACCCGTTGAGAATAATTCTATAGTTCCTCCCTCGGATCCTCATTCGAAGCAATTGAGACGTAGTACTCGCTATGGATATTCTTCTCATCGATCTCTGGGCTCGTGGCGAGATAGAGTTGTGTCAGTGCTCCAATGCTGACAGGTTGATCCAGAAATAACATCAATAACCTAATCACATAGCCGAAGAAACCATGACGAGAGACCATTCTATTGAGTTCGGTGCCAACTCGGCCAGGATGGCAGCAATTGACATAATCGTCTGATCCAAGTCTACTTTGCAGAGAGCGTGTAAACAGCACGTTCGCAAATTTCGAATGGCTACATCGATCGATTCATCCTGATGTTGCGCTTTTGTCCTTAATTCTATCAAATAGGAGAGGGTTCGGACATCTGAGGGCCCTCTCGGCGAATGAAGTAACATTAACGATTCTGGCTCCTTTACTGAGACAGGGCAGAAGAGTGGTAGTGAAGACAAAATGTCCGAGGTGGTTGATAGCGATGTGAGACCCGATCTTTTCTCGTGGTGTCAAGATGAATTTAGCATCCAGAACTCCCGCATTATTGACTAAGATGTCCACTTTCTAGCCCATTGTGAGGAAATTAGCTGCTGCTAATTTAGTCTAGATGTAGCGTTAGCCATAAATATAGCATACGATCATGCCTTGCTCTTCAGACCTCGGCAAAGTTTAGTATAAGTAACTCTACATTCTCATTCCCAGTCTCCTTTCGTATAACTTCCATGCCTTCGCGCCCTTCTCTTCTGACCTTGCCGCTAGATAGACTTTCGCACCATGCGAAGCAAGTTGTTGGCAGATTTCTAGCCCTAGTTCGATATTCGCTCTCGTGATGATAGCTACCTTACCAGTAAGGGTCCGGTATATCCGACTCCTTCCATGATGGGTTAGGGTAGAGTCGCGCAAATGGCGGGCCTAAAAAATAAAGCATTTCCTGGATGGGCTATCTGTAAATGAAATAGATCTTCAAGTATTCTGCGAACATTTGGGAGATAAATACCTATATCTCTATTTATCTGGTGCATAGTTTGTTAACATGAGTGCTGACATTTAAAGCTTGGAGGAATCAAATACATCTGATGTGAGATAGCACAGTAACAACACCACAACTGAGATGGTAGTGAAGGAATTTTAGGTGGATTGCGATATTTAAATAGATAACTAAATTGAGATATTTAAGAAGACGATTAACAGCCACGAAATACCTTGTGGTACTTAGACGGTTGCCTCAAATTAGAATTACACGACTTTCCTTCCATCTGCTGACCTTCGGGCTATTCTCAGGACGAATGATTCCACATCTTTTCGCAAATCCGCCACACTACAATCTGCCCTAGCCGGAATTCAGCAGCCAGTGCTGAGGAGAGAAAATATACAGTCACTTGCAAAATCGGCTTCAAATAAGGGTGGCAACCTGTAGCTTCATGAGCTGCGCCACATGTGGCTCTACTCTCTACAATTTGGAATATCTACAAGAGTGTAGCTAGTACAGATCGGCCCTCCTCCGTACTGTAAAGCAATTTTTATAATCTTCTACAGAATAAGTTATTTGGTGAAGTAGCCTACTTCAATATCTTCGGTTCAGAAACATTCGTGATAGAAGTTTCTAGAATAAGTTAGATACACGCAGTGTCAATATTCTATAGAATATAAACATCAGCTCCCCTAGGACCCTATTTATCAAAGGTATTAAAATAAAATTTATATTTCATATTGATCAGGGCCTCAAGCACGCATTACACATCCCTTAGGATCTAGGATATCCTTTAGGATTCAGGATTCAGAAGATTCATATCAGTCAATAAGAGGCCGAATAGGACTATATAAAGGGGTCCTTACTCCAGTATAGCTGTGCTTAATCAGTTGTCTCTGCAACACTCAATAGTCAATATAACTCTGAGTTTCACCTTGATATTCGACTACAACCTGTGCACCTATATTGCCTCTGTTCAAGATTATATAACGTGGTTTATTAGTAACTTAAGTGGTCTATATCTGCGAATATTCCGAATCGCACATGGAGCCTTAATTATAGGGTTATAGAGCTAGGTGTGGCGCAGCTCATGAGGTTATAGCAGTTATCCTTATTTGAAGCCTAGCTTATTTCGATAAAGCGATTCCCAAGAGTGGTGCGAGTAAAATCTCGCCGATCGCTAGGAGGGGAAGCCGATTTTGCACGCGACTGCAGTGGGAAGTTTCATCTTTATATATTCTAACCTTCCATTTGGATATATGACATTAAATTGTCGTTGCGAGATCTCATAAACAATATTCTACATTTGTTAGCCCAACTGATCCTCACAAAGTAGAAAATATGCTGGGGTAAACGTGAATACCTAGCTGTCCGTGAGTTGAAAACTTAAGAAATCCATGGAGCTGCCGAGGCAGCCAATGTCGCCTGTTCCCTCCCCCACGCCAGAGCAATACGAAGTATTGTAGGCGAGAATGCCGGTGGCGGCTCCAAGCACGTTACTAAGTATCTCGAAGCTATGGAACACGCTTATAGCAGTGTGACATTTGTTGAGGTTTCTAATGTGGAGCTGTTTGACCCGGTCAGTACAGCTCTCACTGCTGTAAAGTCCGACCGAGGCTGTTGCAAGAGCTCCTCGAAGAGTGATAGGAGCGATTCCTGTGTCTGGCGTAGGTGCGGCAAATATAAAGCTTGGTAAAATAGAAATTAAGAATATGGGGAGCATCATGGTAGGAGTAAGCTCTTTTATGTGTGTTTGATATGATCGGAATTAAAAACGTCGATAGTGTATGAACAATTTCTTTTTATTTCCTATGCTGGCAATGGGTTATTTTCTATAAAATTTATCATTTCTTATATGTTGTCCTTTCTGTCCTAAAAGGGCAATTGTTCGCTGACCGAAAGGGTATGTGTTGCTGAAGTGACTATATCGGATGTGGTATTCTAATGACCAGTGTAGCTGCGAGATGAAAGGATCTGTTAGTGACCATAAAATTAGGTCCAACTTATGAAATCCTGTCAGTCGAGGCTGCAGCTCAAATCTCTGCTAGGCAGATAAATGATTTATACATGTGAAATAATCACTGGACCTGATTTCGCGCATTACTAACTATATACCTGGATCGGGGAACTTGGACCTGATCTCTATTTGTGCGCTGTAAATAACTGCAGCACTCAACAACTCGTTTTCCAGCACTTCATTTAGTTAATATCACTTACGGCTGCACGTCAGTCGTTGCAACTCCCAAAAACGCATCTCCTTCTCCAAAGTAAAGGAACCACTTTCCCCTGTACTGGACCAGCCCCTCGCTAAACACCACGTTATCCACCTGCCCCGTAATCTCATGGACACTTGTTGGCGTCAACACGGGCGTCTCCAATCTTGCAATAGGCGGTCCCTGAGGGAGATTCACAGGATCAATCAACATCTGACCTGTACTGTACTGCCCAAATACGTACCCGCCAATTCCGGTTCCCACGCCATTATAGAATTTCAGCCACTTCCCGTCTCGAGTCTTCACAGGCGGCGCCGCCGACTCCATCAGTGCTTGCTCCCAGATATTTATCTTCGGAGCATATGGAGTTGGTCTGGTCTCGTAATTCCAGTGAATCAGATCCGTCGAATTAGCTAAGTACAGGAACGAATCTCCAAAGTGCATGTGGTACGTGCCATCCGGCTGGCGCTCGTTCAAAATAGCTCCGCTCTTGCTCCATCCTACCCGAGTGGTATAGGGGAGGGTGGGAATTGAGGCGCCAAAGATGATATCGGTGATGTTGGGCAGGATGGGTCCGTATTTTTTCCAGTTCACCAGGTTGGTGGATGTTGCGAGACAGAGACGGGCTGTCTTAGAGTCGAAAGCCGTGTATGTGAGATAGAAAGTGCCATTGACGCGGATGACGCGGGGATCTTCACAGCCGCCAATTTGCTCATACGGCTCTGTGGCTTGGATGACTGGCTGGTTAAGCCGCGTGAAATTGTAGCCGTCTTTCGACCAAGCAAGTCCAATTGACGATGTCTTAGAGGAATTCTGTGCACGGTAGAGCAGCCAGACTGTATCATCGACTACAATAGCGCTTGGATTATACAGGTATGCGGATTCCCAATTGTTGTTTGGGTTCGGTGACATTATGGGATTTCCAGCATACTCCTTAAAGCCCAAGAGAGGGAAGTATGGCGCCTTGTAGTTAGGGTCATTGTCAGGGGATTGAGGTGTAATCCGAGGGACAGTATCAGAACTGGAGACACTGAGAGGTGCCTGAGCGATGCTGCCCAAGGGTAGCAGAGAAAAGAGAATTGAGATTGATCGCATGAGTACTATGAATAAATATTATAAGTGATAATCTGCAAAGCAATAGAGCCTGCTGAGCATGTTGGGACTCCCGACCTACTTAAAGCTGGAAGCTCTTCTAGCTCCTGGCGAGTCATCTGAGACCTGCAGTTATAAATTGGATCTCCAAGGAACCGTAAGCAAATTGACGAAGTAAGTACGTGAAAATAATTGACCGCTTTGATTTGTACCGAGCATATACGAGAGACCATCCCCTAAGGAACAGCATTCTCCGCGCATCCTCCTATTCTAAAGTTCTTACCCCGCAAGCTATCCCACCTTTAGTTGTTGTTAGGTGTCGATATCCGTGGCATGGAGGGCCTGCCAAATTGCGGGGTTACAGCGTACTTCAGATTCAGATGTGCCGAGATACGTCAGTGGCGATCGGCACTCGCGGCCTTGGATTTTCAGAGTTTCACTTGCCGTTTGCTCAGCAGCCTAGAGCTCAGAGTACGAAATCTGATATATATTAATATTCTTGCACATTGGTGTTATCCCTCCTTTTAGAGTATATATACGCTGTATGTGGCCGCCTGTTGAACTTCATTCATAATCACCCGAGGCGGATACCTAAAGTTGCTGAGATTCTAATTCCGCCGCCGACCAACGCCAAGCATTCACCACTTCAAATGCGGCCTCTGGCGTTTTTCTTCTTTCTGTTCAGCCATTACTGGATCATTAACAGCCGTATATTGTCAAAATTGAATGCGCTTCTCGTAAGGTCAACTTCTCTCCTCCAGCATACCATCTCAATCGGAAGTACCAAAATGTACTCAACATATCACTGGCTCCATCGGCTTGATTCATTGGGCAGGAGAGAGGGCAGCTCACTTGCAATTCTAAGTTCTCACAGTCGAGACTTGACTTCAAGTGGGATTTCGTGGGGTAGTGGCAAGGTAGCAACTCTTTCCAAGGGGCTGTACTTGACAATGCCGCCAGGCGACTCCCTTCTATCGTCTCACCAAGCGAGTACCTGCATCAAGAATAGCCTAATACAATCAAATCCATCGATTACTTTGAGCTATGAGTGCTGCAGCCACTATATGGAGTTTTAGAATACTCCTTCAAATAGTACACGGAAATCGCCTTAAGACATTTATCCCAGCTAAGTCAATAAAAATGGTAAGTCTATGATAAGGACATCCGTAAGCTTTTTGGGGTTATGGACGTAAGAGGATCTTGCCTCCCGTTCGTCTGGCTTTAAGATCCTGCATATAGACATAAAAAAGTCAGTATACCAGTTTGAGACGTTAATGTGATGTATTTTTGAAGTATACATACGCTGTGTGCTTGCCCAAAGTCTTCCAAGAAATACACGTTGTGGGCTCTGACTTTCAACCGGCCGGATTTGATAAGACCAAAGAGGTCATCGGCATGGCGCTCGAAGACGTCTCTTTTTTCCATGCAAGATGCTGGCGAGGGATATATTATTTTGATATTTTTTGGAGATAGGAGGCTATGCCATCTTCATTGTCAGCTGAAAGTTTCAGAGACTTGCCTTACCTGACGGAATTCCTATTAACAGGATCTACCCTGCATGAAGAGTAAATATATAGGAAATTTCACCACTTACCTCTGCGACATAGGCGGGATTGGGCCACTAAGAGTTCCACACCAGAGTATTGTCCCATTCCCTTTCACCGCATCTAAACTGCCTTTCCACGTGTCTTTGCCGACGAAGTCATAGACAACAGATGGACCATCACTTTTCGTAATTTCCTTTACCCTGTGGGGCCAACCACTCTTTATATAATCGGTATAGTTAATAACAGCATCCGCTCCAAGGCTCTTGACAAGGCCTATCTTCGTCGTAGTATCAACAGTCCCGATGATTTTAGCACCGAGAGATTTCAGAATCTGGACCATAAGGAGGCCAATATTTGACTCAGCAGCGTGAAGCAGAACCCATTCCCCCTTGTTAACCTTATACACCTCCTTTACCAGAGCCAAGGCAGTCATGCCGTTCAAAAATCCCGCAATAGCATCGTGATCCAAGATACCCTTGGGAATTTTGAGAGTATTCTCAACCGGCACAGCGGAATACTGCGCATATGCTCCCTTGTGCACCCAAATGACTCGGTCTCCCACTTTGAAGTTGCTCCATTTCGTTCCGGGGCCTAGTGCTGAAACTATTCCTACAGCCTCGTGGCCAAGGACTGTTGGCGATGAGGCTTTATAATTATAGAACCCAGCTCGATAATAAGTGTCGGCGTTGTTAACACCGCATAGTGTATTCTGAATCAATAACTCGCCCTGCCCTGGTGTTGGTACCGGATAATCAAATTCTATGCGCACTGTCTGATCTGAGTTGCCTGTTCTTCCGAAAATCACAGCCTTCTGCGTCACCGGCACAGACATTCGATGACGTGTAGTCAAGTGAGATAAATTATGCGGAGAGTACGAAGAAAGTCTTGTAGAATTGCGAAGAGAAAATTCTATGAGATAGATTGGGTTTTATCAAGATGCAAAACAAGTAAAAGACGATGCGCTGTTTTGTCGGCTTCTTGTGTAGTCAGTATATAATAGTCGGCTGGTGTACGAACTAAGCGAGCCAACAAGTATGCACTGCCACAACCCGATCTCACCGCAGAAACTCAGAAGCACGTTCATAGCCTGTACTCTTTACTGTCGATGTCGAGACTTTAATGCCACTCGATGAATAATAGAAATAGTAGAGTTGTGTAATTGGTCTCCTTTCGGCTAATAGATTCTTTTTTAAAGTGTAATTTTAGATGTGTTCCATCTCGTAGTCTGTGCAAAAATGTACTCTGCTAATGACCCCCACGCAAGGCTTAGCCTCTCCTAAGCCTGTTGCTGAATATCTCAGCCTGACAGACTCTTTCGACATTGTGCGGGAGGTACCTGGCATAAATAGAAAATTACTTGGTGTCTTTGTAAAATAGGAGCAGAAGCTATATCTCGATTATTTTCTTTTACGATCACTGGTTTAGATGTAGTCCACAAACAAGTTTTTTTACCTATATTATTTAATTATAAGCGTGAATTGAAGTGAAGTCAACTGTAACAAATGAACTCGAACAGAATTTTATAATTTCATTTAAAACGTTAGCTCATATACCAAGTTCACCTTCCGGTTTGTAAAGATTGTCCCTTTATTCTCAATCCAATCAGCTGCGACGAGTCTGTTTGGGTCATGCCTTCAGCAGGGCTGTTCGTTTAATCACCAAGTGTAGATTATTCCGGCGACGAGCACCAACCCGGCGACTAAGGCGCCACCATAGCTTCCAGTCATAGAACTGGCATCATTTTTGCTGCTCTGGCTCGGGCTCGCGGACGGCGTCGAAGATGATGAACCTGAAGAGGATTCGGTCGATGATGCGGTAGTCGAAGAAGTGGAGCTTGGCGAGGCGGTTGAAGAAGTGGCGGCTGAAGAAGGCGAAGTCGTACTCGTTGGCGTTGTTGTTGGGGTAGTGCTTGAAGGCGTAGTACTTGCTGGAGTTGATGATGAGGCTGCCATTTTGTTACATAAGTCTTCTTTAGATGGGAGTGGGGATTAGTTACTGGTTGAGCTAGTCTGGGAAGCTGAAACTGTGCGGGGGTAACCTGCTCCATTGCAGTAGCTTTCATATAACGAGATTGCATTGCTAATCTGTGGGACATATTAGTTGGGTATGAACTTGCTGCTGGAGATGAGCGATTCTCACCTCGGTAGTGCCACTGCAGAGTGTATGAACACACGTGCTCAGAATTGTTTGTGCGCTCTGGTCTACAATCTGGGTGCAATAGCACTCGTTGTAGATTGTGCTAGGAGTTGTCAACCAAACAAGAATACAGGACCTGGTACAGACCAAACACACCTAGTGCATCCTAAGCCGAATAAAAGGTAGTCTACCACATCACCGAACTCCCAGAATAAGCAACTCTGAACACAGGCTGGCTGGACTGAGAATGCCGGTTGAGCTGTGAGAGTGACAGTTGATGTATCAACACTCTGCGCGGCACAAGACGCAACGAAAAACAGGACCAAAATGTCGGCAATATAGTTTGAACCCTGCATCCTTCTGTCACGTCACTATGGACGTTTCTATAGAGCCAACGCAGATATATTATCATTCTAGACGTCCCCGATCGTCGAGCAATGACGGTTATATATCTCCCCGGCCTCTTTCCTCTGCCCCTTTACACTTCACTTGACCAGTTGGGTCCGTGACAAGCATTTTAAATCTCAAATCAGTTTGCTCTCTAAACAGCCTTAAAACGGGTGAGCTATATGCTGCCAATCCTACGTTACTCTTTCAGCTCGCAACCACAGCGCTCATGAGCAGGACATTATTGGAAGAAGTCTTTCAATATAATGTGTGAAGGAGACACTCATTGGAGCGGAGCAGTCCACGCGGGCGGTGGCGCGGAGATGCGGGGGTTGGGGGCTGCGAAGCGGGGGCGTCGGGTAGCCTTGCGGGGAGCCAGATGCGTCTTCACGAAGGGATTTAGATGAACTTTGGCTGTCTGATGTGCTAAAACCGGAAATAAAGACTGCCCCACAAAGATTGATTCCGGGGCAATTGGTCCCGCTCTCCTCGATGTTCCTTTAATCTGCTAGCGGCTACCGACGCTTGGCTGCGATATACGAACTCAACGGTTCTCAGCCCGCAGATAGCACAGTAGCCCATGCCACAGCCGCTTTGAATGGACAGTGCGTGCCCACTTCAGCCTCCACAACGGTCTGGCGTGCGGGGACAAGATTCAAGCTTTGATCCCTACGAGCACAGACCTTGTCATAGGTGTGTTACTTCCACATGCGGAAACAGAATATGACAAGGATGTAAGTTTGGTTGGGCCGAAGTTTTAGATAGCTTGGATTGGCCAGATTATGCTGAGTCTGGGGTTGCAGCCATATAAAACAAAGAGAAGATTTTGCGAGAGACTAGGAAGGAATTTGATGTTTTGAATCGATTAAAGCATCGGCGTATCGTTAGCGTTGTCGAGATCTTCCTTGACAAAGATCGCATCAATATCACTTGTCTCAGGTGGCAGATACTAATCTGAAAAGGTACATGGAATCAAGTCGATATGCACCAAGCTAGAGAGAAACGCTATATTTTCTAAGGAAGTCAATGCAAATGTGGCAGGCAGTCTTGTGCAAGGTATTGATTATCTACGGGAGATGGGAATTAAGCGCCGGGATCAAAAGCTAATGCTTTGATTATGGGGAATGAGCCGACTTCCTCTTTGTTGATTTCGAAATCTCGAAAGACCTCGTCGATTAAAGAAACGACAGCTTCCTTGGTGGGTGCGACTCTGATGGGAATAATGATATATTGGACTCCTAAAATTAATCCTCAGACAAATTTTCAGCGTCCTCGACCTGGCCGGGCTGTTGATATCTTTAAGCTTGAATGTATACTTCTCGAAACTGCTAGTGTATTAATCGCACCTCCTGGCAATCACGTGAGAATTTTGGATTTGATAGGGAGCAGCAGAACAGGGTCATTTAGGAGATGCACGAAGGCTCTTGCACTGGATTTGGTTGTTTATTTAATGATACAGACTTGAGAACATATTTCGTTATTAACTTTTCGGGTTCCCATATCTAGGGGTTATTTTCGTCAATGAAACAAGGAGGCTTTTAAAGGATTATTTTAGTAAATTACAATAACTTGAGCTCATACTTTCCAGCTGGAAACTTAAGTGTCACATGTTGCGAACAACAAGTCCCTAGGTAGGCCACAGCGATGGCACATACGAGTATTGGCCATACATCCTTAGCGAATCACATTAAATTAAGCATGTAAGAAAGTTTAGCAGAGCTAAAAGGTGGCAAAACAGTGCTCCAGGGGGTAATTCCCAGCGTAATATGCACTAGTCTGCACACGGCCATTGAGCTCCTTACAATAGGACCAGCTCCGATAAAGGCCGCATCGTTGAAACCTAAACGTGGCGATTGGGATACCCATACGAAATGTAGTGTAGTATTCATCTTCTTCGGAAGTGGCCGTTAGCGTAAACACGAGAAATGGGCGGAAGAATGGTAACTCCAAGCGAGCAACCTTTTCTAGTTTAAGCAATTGCTGCACCTTCATCGAGCAAGTACAGTCGCGTATTCGAGAATCTTACTGGTCGGTCCGCATGGACTTTCAGCCTTATTAATACGGAGGTAGGAAATGATGCATGCTAAGTGAGGACATAGTGAAAGTGGCATATTATTGTATATCGTTGGTTTGGTACTGGAGGCATCGTACGTGCGGGGTCCTGAAATTTCCGCCTGCTGTGTTTGTGGCGGGGTTATAAACGTCGTAGCTACCCCTCCAGGCTCATTCAAATCACAGTCAGCTTCTCCATGATACCAGCTGCGTAGCCTACTTTAAAACCACGAACAAGAGATAAATCCTATAAAATGGCTCAGTTGAAAATTGGACAGTATCTTTTCACAAGGATTAAGCAGCTTGGTGTTCAGACTGTATTCGGCGTGCCTGGAGGTGAGCATTTTGCACTGTTAAGCTCGCGGTCAATTACTTATCTTGAAACCTCCGTAGATTATGAATTGGTCATCCTTGACATGGTCCCGGACGTGGGACTTACATGGAGAGGCAATCCCAATGAGTTGATTGCTGGCTATGCTGTGAGTTTAACGCGATTACTTTTTGGACCGAAACTGCCGTCCTGCTCTTTTACTCATCATAAGCCCAGGCTGATGGATACGCACGCGTGAATGGAGTTGGCGCTTTCGTGACAACATTTGGTCCTGGAGAACTGTCCGCCTATTGTGCCGTTGCCGGGCAGTTCGCTGAATATGTGAGTTCTACCCTTTATATCTAATCTAAGTTTAACAAATGATGCTTCAGGTGCCTGTTATCCACATAGTTGGCTACCCCTCAACCGTAGCCATGAAGAACAAAACCATAATGCACCACAGTTTAGGCAACGGCGAGTTTGGGTGAGTATGCTTTACAACCTTTTTCTACCAAGGGACCTAACTTCCTCCACTCAGGATGTACCATGAAATGACAAAACACATCACGGTGGCTACCACTGTGTTGGATGATGTCAATACTGCAGCCTCTGAGATTGATCGTGTTCTGAATGGTAAGGCCCTATATAAATTGGTGCTTTGATGGATGAGCTGATTTAGTTCCAGCAATGCTGTATCACTCAAGACCAGTGTAAGTAGTGTCTGGGCTAATTGGTCAGAACAGATGAGATTGATATATGACCAGTTATATTGGCGTGCCTGTGGACATGGGTCCGAAGCTCATTCCTTCCGACACTCTCCAAACTCGCCTCATTACATCTTTGCCTCTCAATGATGACGCAGCGGAATCACAAGCCGTATCAAAGATAATTTCCCTGCTAAAATCTCGCAAGGATCCTGTCATAGTCGTTGATGGTAGTAAGTGATAGCAATTTCCCAGGAGATCTATAAGTTTCTAAGCACACTTTGCCTCTAGGTGCGGTCCGCAACAATGTTATCGAGGAGAGTACGGCCCTTATTGAACTACTTAACATTCCATACTTTATTACCGCCATGTCCAAAGGTGGGATTAGCGAGCGGATTAATGGGAAATTCGGAGGTGTGTATGGTGGTGGGGCGTCAGTTGAAGAAGTTCGTTTGGCTGTTGAAAAGTCTGAATTGGTTCTGTTTATTGGTTACTATCCGGTATGGACCTTCTTCAATTCCTACCGGAAGTGACACTGCTAACATGAAATA
Organism: Oidiodendron maius Zn; assembly: GCA_000827325.1. Classification (NCBI taxonomy): domain Eukaryota; kingdom Fungi; phylum Ascomycota; class Leotiomycetes; family Myxotrichaceae; genus Oidiodendron; species Oidiodendron maius. Next base: position 1,447,668 of record KN832870.1, on the reverse strand, counting down.
TATAGAGTGATTTCAATACGTATGAAATGCCAATGTCGATATACATTGTCAGGAGGATGCTTATCTTTTTATAGAGGCGAATTCACGGAAGATCTCAAGCCAGAGAATCTCATCGACTTTCAGCGATTCTTTGTCAATATAGCAGGTGAAAAATATAATGTGTCGCTCAAATATGTCAGCAGATTCTTTCTTGTCATGTGAATACTGCAACTAACTTTGAATAGCTCTTGCCACGTCTCACGAAGGAGATATCTGCAGCGGGATCTCTGCTCACCGCAAGAAATGTTACTTGGGGCCCGTACGCAGAATTTACCCTGGAAGTTCCTGCTAAGTTGACGCAAGATTTCTTGTGGGCTGTAAGTCTTAATAGGCTCTGGAGCTCCTATGGCATCCTCCTGACCACCATATAGTCCATGGGCCCCTACTTCAAGGCTGGTGATTTTGTCATTGCTGAAACTGGCACGTCCAGTTACGGTATTCCCGCGTCACCTCTCACGCATACCGATGGTGTTCGCATGTATAACCAGACAATATTTGGCTCCATCGGATATGCAACCGGTGCCGCTCTCGGGTCTTTTGTTGCTGGTAAAGAGGATGGCTCTATCAAGCGCGCTATTCTCGTTACTGGCGAGGGTTCCCTACAGCTGACCGTGCAGACGTTTTCGGATTTGCTTCGTCATGGGCTCAATTCGACTATGTAAGCCCCCTGTATTAAGCGACGTTGCCACTAGTAGTTACGCTAACCCACGTACTCTAACAGCTTCATTCTCAACAATGACGGCTACACTGTTGAACGACTTATTCATGGCATGGAAGCATCATATAACAAGGTCCCAGACTGGGCATACTCCAAGCTTTGTGACGCATTCGGCCCTTCGTTTCCATCTCGCTATTATCGCGTCGCGACTGGCAACGAGCTTGTAAAGCTTCTGAACGATCCCACGTTTAATGCTGCAGATTGCACCCAAGTAAGTTAACTTTGTACACTTTAGTGTATTTAAATTCAGACTACTAATCGCCACAGGTTGTGGAGCTCTTCCTCGACAAGCATGATGCGCCATTGTCTGTGAAGTTGGCGACCGCAGCCGTTGAGGAATTCAACAAGCGCAACACGTAGAGCAATATTAGGCCATTCTCGTGTCGTACTATTGATACAGACTGCGAAACTACTTTTCATAATGAGATACGGAAGCAATTATCTAAGCGTTATTATGTGACCAAACTACCCCAGTAGCCCAATTTTTGTCAAATGAATTCTAAATGCTTTGGTTAAAAAAAGTCACTTTCAGATTAGTAATTTAAGTTTCGTATCCATGTCTTGTAGATTGATGCATAAGGTACGGCAGCTGGCCTTTCTGAGTCTTGGAGTGTCTGCCGCTCGCACTCTTTCCCGCTCTTGCATGCCCAGTCTCAAAATGGTAGCAGCAACTTCCTATTTAGTGCTCATCCGTGGGGTTTTATTGCATGCGTCATGCTTATCAATAACAACTTATTGTAGCTGTTCTTGAGTATAAGTATTCAGCTATCCCCCATCAAGTAACTCGACAGCTCACAAAAGCTTTTGATATTAGACATTCGTACCCAACAAGGACAGAATGCCGTTCTACGAAGTGCATCATTGCGCCCCGCTTACAAGATCTGAAAAGGACGACCTCGCCGCTCGTATAACTCAAATCCACAAATCGGCCTTCGGTGCTCCTTCCCTGTTCATCAGTATCACATTTAAAGACATTTCAGGCTGTGATTTCTACGCTGGGCCAAATCAAGTAAGTATTTCCGGTCTCTTCCCGAGTGTTGTTTAGTCTTCCTATCTTTTGGACTCCAGGCCAAATCGCAGTGGCGATGTATTCCGGGTATATGGAACTAAGTTAAGGTAGCAAGCGAGTTGCAATCGCATCTTCGCCATACTTCGAACAGGCGGTCCACGTACTGTAACCGATCTTGAAAATCTCTCCGTGGCTCTATCTGAAGCTTGGCAAGACAGTATAGTAAGGAATAATACCGTCGAAGCTCGCAGCTTGAGCGGAGTATTTGTGACACGGAGTATAGAGGCACTTATGGAACATGGGTTTCTTCTCCCTGGAGTAAGTTTATGACTGATTTTTTATATGAAGCTATCTAGTTTTAACATCTATATAGGCGGGAAAAGATGAGGAGTGGCTGAAACAAAATTTGCCTCGGTTCCAAAAGCTGGCGGACGAGGGCAGTGCAGGCTTCCAGGGACTTTTGAAAGAACTGGGCCACTGAGCGAAAGGAATTCAAACATATTCGTTTACAGTCACCGATATAACTACAACGCAATTCAAACCTTGCCACTCGCCCCCAGTTAACCGCATGCCTGTTAGTGTGATGATTGGCGGTTGTCGCTGCCGGTTGATTACGTTAGTTGCCTGCAGTTGCCAGATAAGAATTGCACAACAGGAGTACCTCCGTAAGAACCGCCACCACCAGTTATCCTTGAATCTAAAATCAAATCCGTTCCTTATGTCTTCAAAATGCGCTATTCTAATGATTAATCTTTCATGGCTACTGCAAGCAAGGCAGCACACTGTATGTGTGGGTGGTCTAGGCAGTCAACAGATAATGGCGAGTCTGGAAATCGTAAGTGGGATATGATCTGATTGGATGTGAAATGCCAAAACTTTATATATAAGGGGAATAGAGGCTAACGATCCGCGATGCTGGACTACAGGCCGTAAAGAGATCATATTTCCAGTATTGCAGCCTGGTAGAAAGGTTGCGGCACTGCAGTTGACATTTGTTGTTTCTACCAACCGACACCAGCGCACAGATGATTCCCGAAGGACAGTGCGGTCTCATGTCATGCAGAATTACAGACGAAACAAGATACTACAAAATGCAAAGGCCTCTTCATTTCAACGCACCAATTCATCTCAGCCACTGCCGAGAGCGGCTGCCAAGTGGGACGGTGAAACTCAAACTCTACGCCGAGGGTCAGAGGACTTCGTCTGTCCAAATTGCGGAGGCTTGAAGGCCGGGAATTTAAATTTCCCCAGTAGTCTATTTAAATTTCAAGAATTGTCGTCACATCTGACAAACGTATCAAGTAATGGGCACATCGACCCATTCGGTGCTTTACCAGTCAACGCCATTCAAGGGTCTCAACTTCTGTTAAACCATGGTAACTATATTATATCATTTTCATAACTTTGGCATTCATCCCAGTAGTGTTTTGTGATACGTTAGTAGACGCTAAAACTAGCACTCTAGCCAAAAATTATTACATTCTCGTTAAAACTCCCACGCCAAGAAAAGGGGCAACGGGCGACTGGATCCCGTTTATTGTTGTCAACCCCGCCATATTAAATGCGGCACTAGTCCTTAGTGCATCACATTGGCTCCTTATCGGTGGATCCAAAGCTGAAGTTGTTTTAGCATACTATCACCATAAGGTTGAGGCCATCAGAACTATTAACGAAGGCCTAGCAGACAAGAAGTCGGCTATAAGTGACAGTATTATAGCAGCTATCGCCATGCTAGCAATAGCAGAGGTAGTTTTAGTTCCTCAGCCATATTTATTCCAAGTATGCTCGCTGACGTTCTAATTTAGAGTACCAACGGTGCTGCGACTGCGGCGAGGGCACACCTATCTGGACTTGAAAGACTGGTGGAGATACGAGAAAGTGTGGGCAAGGAAGACATGAGCCCATTACTTCAGCGATTGGTCCACATGCAAGTTTTCCTTTTTATTCCTGTTTGATTTTGTTGCCAGGAGCTTACGCCATGTTACGATACAGAGCCCACGTGTTGATCCCTAAATCTCAGGTCATTTCGCACATCGCTCAGGAAATTGAGCACTCCTCGACACAAGCGTCCATTCCAGTGTTTTCAAATCCTCTCTTTCAACCAAACGAGATCTCCGAAGGCAATCTGCCTGTGGATGATTTTGTGCGCCTACATCCCGCCGTGCGATCTATGTTTGCAGAGCTTAACCATCTTTCCGCTCTTATGGCAGAGAAATCGGCCTCCGGATTTATATATGATGAAAAGGACTCTTTCAACGAATCACTTGATATCGCTGAACAGCGTATCTTCCGAATTACTCATTGCGAGCCTGGTGAAGTTAATAGTCCTAAAGGAGCTTTCTTCGCGCTGAGGGCGTATCCTACTTCAGGATCTATTTTCTTATATTTGTATTTAAGGAAAATCCCTCCCTGCAGCACCGCGCTAGACTATTTTATTCCAACTCTACAGGATGCCTTAATCGATGGCAATGTAATTGATGACAGGGCAAAATTTCCTCCCCAGGCTTTGCTTTGGGTGTTATTTATGGGCGGTATTGCATCAGAAGGCCGTGTCCAACGGCAGTGGTTTCAGGAGCAGGCATCGAAGACCCGTACAGCGTTAGGCCTTGGCTCATGGAGTGCGGCAAGGCAACTCCTTACAAAATTTCCTTTCACTGGGGCAGATTGCGAGTTACACTATCGGAAGTTTTGGAGCGAATTGACTTGAAAATAGAGATTGAGAAAAAGATGCATCTTGGTCTGTTCAATTCATCAAGCAGGTGTTTCTTATTTTAATTCCACTAAATCCGGATCAAGACCTCAATGATTCTGAACTCTGAACTCTCCTGTTACTTCCCTATTTCCCGTAACCCTGCTTTTCGGATTTCTACTGTACCACTGCCACATTAAATACGTCACAAATAGGCAACCCATCCTTATTTTACCTTTCCATGCCCATCTAGCTGCGACAATATTTTAACGTACACTCTTTTCAGCTATATGTACGCTGGATAGAGGTAGCTATAATACAATTCACATAATTAAAGTATATATATACCCCTAGAATAATAGAGGCAGTAAATAGCACTGTTTGCTTTTCAAGCTTCACTCTCCTTGCTCTATCCTTAGTCCCCAGCCAGAATCGTTTGGCGTAGCAGCATGAATATTACCTATTGGCCGTGAATCATGAGACTGCTTCCTGTCCTCTGATGATTGAGATATGCAGGGCGGGTTAGAGAACGAGATTCTCAAGTCCCTTGCTCCTGTAGACGTAGCTCTGCCATGTAGAGGCCCGCTGCTCTCCCATGCTGCATAAATCACCGTCTTTCGCCAGCATGTCTGTGCTGTGAAAAGGACTCGCAGACGATGAGCTTATCAAAGAAGTAATCGGGCATGTAAATACTCTTCTCTCTCTTGTTTAAAATTATATTTTAGACCCATAGGGTTTCAAAAACATGCTATTGTATGGGAAGGCTTATCAATGTAGTACTTGTAGGGTTCGCTAAATATTAATGCGTTGATGAGGCGTAGAACCTTCCGAAGAGTGGCGTCAATTACGGCCGAAATGAGTAGTAAAACGAACTAATTCCGATTTTCCCTGTCATAAATAAAGAATTAAAAAAAAACACCTAATAACTTAAAAACTGATATATAGTTAAATATTTATAGTAGCTAAGAAGTTATTTCTTGAAACATGATTTACAGTGACGTTCTCTAGCCCGCTACCTTAGTCATAACCTTCTAGAAACTGATTCGGCGTGCTAAAATAAGCTTGTCGGCTAGAGACACTTTTCACCATCGCATCTCATCTCAGACACCCAACTTTACATTCACGATTCCATGGCAGGCTAAAGTTCAGCAGTCGAGTCACATTAAAACGCATTTGTATCTGATAACCTGGATTTGGGAATTACCTAGTCTAAGCTAACTGTGAAATACACCAAGAGCACAGTCCACACTCTCTCCGTATGATGCCAGATTGTTACTGAGACCGTGGAAAGCTACGACGTATATCGTTACAACCTCTTATCTATGGCTAATTAATATTAATTTTATATTGTGACTGGTCCTCTCCCTGATGCAGCAGGATAAGCCACTAGTTCACAGGCCCGGACCTATAACTTGGTCGCGAGCTCGGTTGAGAACGAAGACAGGGTGTCTAACTTGTAAGTGCATTATACATATAACTACATTATTCTTCAATTTCTCATCATGTCTCGTAGGTAGATCCCGCCGGAAGAAGTGCAGCGAGCGCAAACCCGAGTGTCATGGATGTTCGAAACTCTCAATCCCTTGTGTCTGGCCAAAGGCAATCCCAGAAGAGAATATCTCCGTCCCAGAAACACATGGACGGATTTCCCGTTCGACGATAACTTCATGGAGTTCAGAGAAACCTACATCACTCAAACCAATATTGCCTGCAGGTATAAATCGTCTGTATTACAAGCCTACTCCATCTGATGATGAGCACGTGCTTTCCACTTACTTTAACGAAAAGTTTACCCCTCTTATCGTCCAAGCCAATGCACACCCAAGATATAGGCTTGGATCTCTCAACCAATTGTCTGGATTGAGAAGGGTAAAATGCGTTAATGAATTGGTCCTTGCGATCGCGGCACAGCATTTAGCTCACATGCAGTCGAGGTTCAATCGGCTATCGACAGAGTACTACATTTCCGCAATTTCTAACTTTCGTGGGATGGTTGACAAACGGGAAGTTGAAGGATCAGAAGATTGGATGCTTCAGATGGTAATGTTTTGCTGTGTATTTGAGGTATGTTCTCGCTGCTAGCTTTTATATCACGGTATCGCCATCGCTGGATGCTACTGTCCCGAAATGGAGCTGATTTGTATCCTTCACAATAGAGATGGAGAGTCGATCCAATCAGTAATATGTCAACGCATATACTTGGTGCAATTCGGGTCTTCCAATTGCATATGCAAAAGGTCGGCAAGGCGCCGGGACGGAAAGTTCCACCATTCGAACGCATGATTACCGAAGCCTTGCTCTACAACACCGCAATCGTGTCACTTCATGTTGACCTCGATGATAATATGCTATCTGAATTCTTTGAGAATGCCGATTACATATGTCAATCACAGCCATTTTCAGACGCTACTCCCTGGGCAAATTCTCCAGTCCTAGGAGGCATAGGACCTGGATTGTATCGCGCCATATGCAAGTTATCTCAATTGTGCCGCCGTGCACCGCTAAGGTCTGAGGAACTGGACTCAGTACGTGCCGTAGAGAAGGAATTACGCGCTGCTGAGATTAATATCGAACGAGTACTTGCCCTTGCACTTCAGTACAAGGACTCCAGGGGGAGCAACTCTTTACTCTCGACTAAGCTGTACGCTGCGGCAGCAAATATCATGCTCTACAAGCTCCAGCATCCAGAAATCCAAGCCTCTAATGATAGGATCCAGGGAAAAGTATCGGAAGCAATTGGAATCATCAAGTCAATGTCCCCGCCATACTCTCCTTCGCAATTTATTTGTTGGCCAGTCTATATCACTGGCTGTGCTGCAGTACGCCACTCTGACATAGTCTTCATCCGGCAGACGCTACAAATTTTATGGGATGCTACTTGCTGTGGTGATATCATGAGAGCTGCACGTGCACTAGAGGCGAGTTGGGCAGCGGAAGGGAAAACCTACTCGAGTCTTGATATGCTGTTGCACAAGAGGAGTGCATTATACATATGATAAGGCATTATGTCATATGTGAACGAAGAAAACAGATAATATAGAACCAATTCTCATTGTGCAGGCGACGAGTCATCCCAAAGAGCGTGGGTATGCCAGGCATTAACATTAATTGGAAGTTGGAAATAGAGGAAATATAAAATACAAAATCTCACCATATTCAGACTCACTTACTTGGAGATGGATTGGTATATACATGGAATGATGAAATCAGGTCAAATTTATTCTCAAGACGACCCCCTGTCTCACTATAAAATGTAACTATGCCTAGCTTCAAAGAAGAGCATGTTAACAAAGACTGCTCTACATGAGTTGTGAGTGCTCGGTAACAAACTATGATCGCATTTCTCTAGGAGAGCATATATGCCAAATACTCATACGCAGTTTAAACAACTCAACCATCCTCACAATCAATAAATAGACCGCAGAAGTATAATTGGAAAGCTTGTATGAACCGCCTAGGTAGGAATGATGACCCGGTCATCATGTGATACCTTTTCACGTGACTATATCCACTTAATCGTGATCCCCACCATAAGATATGACTCTTTCATTTAGACCAGAAAAGATGATCCTTCGATTACGGGATATTCGCAATGGCTATTATAAATAATTACCCCAAACCATCGTCCACAAGTGTCTTAAGAAAACCACAATCTCCTAGCTTAGAGGTAAATTAATTGATATCCCACCTCGGCACTTTCACCTTGTCGCGCACAGATATCTTTTTAAAAAAAAAACCACCCCTTGCATAGTATGCTACACCACTATGAGTATGAAAGGAACGGCGCTGCTACTGCATGCAATTTACCTAGTGGGTTCTATGCATTACCTTACTTACCTTGCGTGACGGGCAGAAATGGCGACATGTGATTATCCATGCTGACCCGGGTAGTATTCGCGCGTTCTCCATAGATAGGTAATGCTTTATTTTCGGCAGCTCTGCTGATTGCGCGATATCGGGATTGCGTCAAATTGTTGATCAGCGAAGAAAGGAGAGGGGACGCTAATTTCGTATGTAAGGTTAGATACGATAGTCCGTGTTGTGTTATTGTTTGATGATCTGCAGTTAGTATTTTTGTGTCTAGGCAATTGTCTCAAGTGTGATGGCGGTGGCGTGGATTACAGCTGGCTGGGAGGGGTCGAGGGGGAAATGCACTGCAGCGGCCGGGTACCTACTTTGCTGGTGCAAGGAGGGAGCTCTGGGACGTGGGATTGGGGACCGGATAGGGGATTTGGAGGGGTGATGGGGCTGGCACATGAATATTTATTAGGAGTAAGACAATATGCTGCGTAGGCATAGGGTTTGCACATGACAATCTTGTACCTTGCCCTCACGCAATATGCAGAGGGTAACAAATCGCTGTATTGATGTTGTAACTCAATGGCACTTGCGACTTTCGCAATTTTCCTTGAATTTTCTTCCTAAACCTCCGAGGGGCAAATGTAACCTGCCACCAGCCACGTCCAGCCTTCGGATGGAGCTGTCCCGGAGAATTTGCGTCCGCCCAAAGGCGTGCGATGGGAAGTTTTTCTCGGGCGCAACCAAAAAAGCCCTGAGATGTGATAAGAACACATCGTGGGCAGATACACGGCCAATAACGCTTGGGGGTACAGCCGCCAGAAGCCGACGGGCCAGCATTGCCTCGGCCGGGGTAATAATAGCGGAAGAATGGAAGGAGAGAGGGAGAGAGCGTGTCCAGGGCCCAGACAGGACTGCAGGACTTGGGAAGAGGGCCGCGGGAGCCCGCGGATTCCCTCTTTGGGCTCACGATGCGTGTACCTGGCTGTGCGCCGTGGGGGTTTGCAGGAAGGGAAGAGGACAGAAGAAATGGCGGGAGGAGAGAGGAGAGACACAAGAGGGAAGGGAAACGCGGCGAAGGAGAAACAACATGATCATCACCTTGATGACTTGGATCACCACCTTGTGGACTCGTTTGTCCAGCACTTGGCGGATCTTTCCCTTGTGATGGCACCTTGTGCGCACCACGTCCAGCTGCCACAGCCTCACTTGTACCTGGGGCATCACCACCGCCATCAACATGACCGAAAACAGCATGCCTGGCCCTTATAAGACACGTAAAACGCCGTATAACAGGCATCCCGCGCACCTTGTGGCCGCCGATCCGTGGGACGGTGTTGGTGGGCCCGAATCGGTGCGAGAAAGAAGCCGCAGCCAGCCATGTGTGGGATCTGGTGTCTGGTGTCTGGAGTCTGGCGTCTGGGCGAGGGGGGCGACGAGCTGGAATTCGTTCTCGCCAATAAAGAGAGCACGGCATCGCTGGGCGCGCTGACGACAAAGCTGGAGACGTTTTCTGTGGATATTTCTCGCCGCTGGAAGAGATTTATCTGGGCCTTCACTCCTCGCCGTCAGTCTCGAATAGACTCACACAAAAACTCTCCACATCTCACTCATCTTCTTCCGATTCTCATCTCATCGTCATCATCACGATCTCCATATCATCATCATCTTCTTCTTCTTCCTCCTCCTCCTCCCCCCACCCCACCATCTCCCTCAAACTCACGCCCGCCAATTTACTACGTGCACGTCGGCCCCCCCACCCTCAATATATCGCCAACCGCATGCATCCTCGGGCTGATCCTCTTATCGTCCCGATCTCGCTGTTATCAGCCTGACCGGCTCCAATTTGACTCACGGTCGGGGAGACAATATAGGTATCCCTTGATCCTCGGGTCTCAGATCTGGTCTCTCTCTCCTCTCCAGGAACGAGTGTGATCTTGGACGCGAATCTCGGGATCCGTGCCATTCGAGTCTGATCCGTCATCAATTATATACATATATACATATACATATATACTCCATACTCTACATCTACACTCGCTCACGCCTCGACTTGACCATGGCCCGCTCGCACGCCTCTCCTTCCCACTCCCCGCGCGAGAAGCACGCAGAACGACCAGAGAAGACCTCCGACAGCTCCAGGAAATCCCACCACGTCCGTCGAAAGAGCGGCGGCCCGCGCGACGAGAAGAAGAAGCCCGCACTCACCCGCAAGACTACCCCTCAGCTCGTCAAGACCTCATCTGGTCGCCGAGACCGCGACCGAGACAGAGACGACGATACTGGTAGGGACCGAGACAGAGATGGCGGGGAGAGCTTTCCCCAGTTCTGGTATGCCCTGAATTTTCTACTCATTTGCTTTTCCCTGCCGCTTTCTCCGGATTCTCATATTTGCTTTTGTTCCCTTTGCAGTGCTTGGACCTGGGGTTCTTTTCTTTTTCTGGACTTGCTCCACACTGCAGTAAACCCTTATTCGACACACACTCGTAAGCCTCAGAAGGAATTATGGCAATTGCTAATCATTATTATCTAGCATGACCTGCGAAAAGCAATTCCTGCCCGTCAACAGCACAATTCTCTACTGCTCCGAAAGGTACGCTACTCTAGCTTTCGTATCCCCTGACCTCCTGCCTCGAGTTGTACAGAAGCGGGGAAGATACCTGTCGAAACACGACAATGACGGCAACGGAGCATGAGACCTCAATATAAAATAAATGAAAACTCAATTGAGAATCAAAACTAATATATTCTCTCTCTAGTTGCCGTCTGCACGACCAAGCCCCCTCCTCCGCGCGCCCCCAGTCCTTCTCCACCTTCCCCTCGATCTCACCACCGGCCTCGCCCTACTACCAGCATCACCACTTCCCCTCCGACGGTCCGGATATCATCCCTCGATTCTCCCCCACCCAACCCCGTCCACGGTCCTACTACCACCACAGCTCCGCAGACAACACCTCTTACACCGCTCCCTCATCTTACCATCCAACTTTGACATCCCACTTCCCCCCCTCCGCCGCACGAACATCCGCCTCCTCCCGCTCCTCCACCGCTCTCGCTTCCCTGCGCGACATCGCCGCTGCTCTCCCACGCTCTCCATCACAGCATCCCTCCCCTCCTCGCTCTCCTACCACCGCTGCGGCAGGAGTGTGGTCCTTCATCCCCTTCTCGCAATCCAAGACCGCGACGCCCACTCCCAGCGCCACGCCCGGGAACTCGTACGGGTCCCCCGGTATCCCCCACTCGCAGTCGTATAACGTCGGAGGAGAGTACGCATCAGCAGCAACTGCGGGCGATGATCTCTTTGCGGCGAGGAGGAATAGTGCGTATAGCGTGACATATGCGAGCGGTGTGGGTGTGGGAATGGACAGGCCGTTACCACCGAGGAGTGGGCCGGGAGGGTATGGGAATCGAGGGCGGAATATTGATTTAGTTACGCCTTTTGGTGTCGGGTATTGAGGGTGATTGGTGTGAATGGTCTGGATTACTTGCCCTGCTTTTGGGATCTAAGGAGGGGCGATTGGGGAGGAGAGGAGGAACTTGGAATGGCAATTGGGTTCAGTGCAGGGCGCTGAGGCAAGTGCATGGATGGATTGATTGATTTTGACTTTCTGTGGAATTACATATCGCGGGCGAGCGAGCATGGATAAAAAGCGTTGCTTGGATTTCTTCACATTGCCTTTCCTTACATTTCTCATACACGATTATCATACCTACAGATTATCATAGCAGGAGTTTTGGGCATGGCCACAAAAAGTTTGGGATTGTTTGTTTTTGGATTTGGAATGTAGGTTGAGGGTAGCATATTTGCATATTTGGATTCTCTCCTTCGATTTCAGGATGAAGCGATGGGATGATTGGCATTGGGCATAAGGGTCATTTTATTAATATATTATTACCGGCTATCGGTTATAGGATGAGATGGTGACGGAGAGGATTGATGTATATAAACGACCTAACGAATTAATAATGAGAATACCTATCAATATCACTCTTTGCAAATAGTGCTTTCGATAGCATGTGTCACAATTTAGGGCGGCAAACCAGGAAGACGGAAACACCTGTCAGATTCGAAAGTTTGTGTTTTAACGTAATTAAATACCCACTGACTGTATAACGCCACTGAACACGTCCATGCATAGGTGCACAAATCCCAACATCGCGTCAACCCTTGGACCTGGTGAAAAATCAATCGTGCTCCCATTTATTATCCCTATTTCCCTATTTTTATTCATACATACACTCACTGAGTCATAAGTCCCATCCCCCGGAACTTCTCATCCCCTGGCAATCCACCCACGTGCAAAATTACAGGGAAAGAAGATACATGTTAAAACAAGTTCCTCTAGCGTGCCGGCCGTGAGCTGGCCATCTCTCCGTACCGCCCACGCTCGCGCGTCGTGTCGTATGCTTGTAACACGCGCGTCTGCGACTCGTCGGCCTGGGAGAATGCGTAACCGCGCTGCTTGCGCATACGCTGCACTTGCCGGACCTTGCGGATGGCCTTTTGGAATTGTTCCATTCTGTTGGAGGATGTTAGTATCTGCATTATGATAACAAAAAGAGTGAGCGGGAACGCACCTAGGCCTGTAGTCCTGAATATTGTACTTCTGGATCTCCTGGATGTGGTGGTAGGTTTGGGGGCGGTACATGCGTTTCGCACTGACAAGGTTAATGTGGTTTCAACTGGGCTGGGATGATGAACGTACTATTTCCAAGCGAAGTCTCGTAGCAGGCACATAGGAGGCAGAACCAAAGCCTGAAGCCAGAATACTGGGCTTGAGTATAATCGTGGGATCACGCCCTCGTATTCCTTCGAGAAGCCAATCCTCGGCGCAACTTCTGCGTATAAGGCAATGAACCCCAGCCATAGAAGTACACTACCTGGGATCGCGATGACGTGGTATTTGGTCCAGATATTAGTGATCAGAGCAGCCTTGCCAAGGACAGTCACAATCACTGCTGTGTACAAACCTGTACCCCATACCCAGTGGCCTGCGATTCTTCCATCGCTTTGTGGAAGGTCAAGCCACCAGATAGCTTCTGAGAAGACGTACAGGATGAGAGAGTGATAAATGGCGGTAGCCACCCATGCAAAGAAGGAGTGCATCTTGAAGAAGGTATTCTTTTGCCCAATCTGGTATAACTGCGGATATCTGTCCAACAGGCGTGCCGAGATAAACTGGTCAAATATACCCATACAGAGAGGGGGCAGGACCGTGAATATGATGTTGTAAAAGGATAGCGTCCAAGATTCGTAGATGACCTCTCCAGAGAAGGCATTTTGGAAGACATACTATAAATGTTAGTTTTGGGAACGCACTCGGATTATAGGATAATTAACTTACCCAGAACTGCGTCAAGTAGAGCGTGATGTTCTTATAGAAGGAATAGAGGATGGTCTTGCTAACTCGCTGATAACTCCATGCACCATGCACCAGCAGCAATTTTCGAAGATACCGAAACTGCGCGATCGACACATCTGCACTTCGAGCTGCTTGAAGGCCCTCCATACCGCTGATACCGACACCAATATGGGCGGCTTGAATCATCGAGACATCGTTGGCACCGTCACCAATTGCAAGCAGAATAGCCTTCAGGTGACGTTTCACCAGCTTCACGACCAGGGCTTTCTGAAGAGGTGACACTCGGCAGCAGATAACTGCCTTACACATAACCGCAAGGTCCAAAAAGTCCTTTTCAAGGTCTCTCTCCAGAGCGTAAGTCAAAGACTTGCCATCGATGACCAAGGCCAGAGTCTCCATGGCTAGAGTCCCATCTCCCTGCGTCCGAATCGCATGCAATTTCTTTCTGATGTTATCTCTCGTCATAGCTGCATTCCCTTCATTGACAATCAACAATGTCATATCCTCACTGATTAGCTTGCAACTCATTCCGATATTGATCGCAGTCTCCTGGCGATCCCCAGTTAAAACCCAGACCTTGATACCAGCATCTTGGAGGGTGTGGATTGTCTCCGGTACGCCATCTTGAAGTCGATCCTCAATTGCAGTAGCGCCAAGAAGGTAAAACTCCTTTTCAAGGAGTTCGGCTGCCTTGTCGAGGTTTTCTGCACGGTTTCCACTGACAGTCGTCTGCGCCTCGTCGAATATCTTCCACCACTGTCGGAATTCGTCCTCGGGGATCTCGCGCATGGCTAGACACAGTGTCCTGAGACCTTCTGATGCGTACTCTTCCAAATGTTGTAAAGTGGCCTCGACATAAGGATTGTCGGCACTAAGACGCTCGAGAATGACCGTGTCAGCACCCTTGCAGTAGCATCGAATCCTCCCATCAGGGCAACGGAAGATGGCCGACATTCGCTTCCGGGTGGAATTGAATTCGCATACTGCCAAGAGCTCGTACTCGAATACCTCCCCATCAACGGTGATTTGAACTGCCCGAGGCTTACGAGCGGTGAACGTATACCCCAGCATGACTGCACCCTCGACCAGTGCACCCTCATCGGGCGAGGCAGCCTGATACTTGATAGCTCCACCTTTCTCTTCGCTCCTTTCCGGAATGACAGTGTGGCAGGTTGCTAGGAGCGCCAAGAAGTGATGGATCGCTTGCCTGGTCTCATGCGTTTTGAGGTTCTGCCTCAGCCGATCGAAGTCGTGGATTCCGACCTCAACCCCATCTTGAATTGTTGCTCGTAAGTCTTCAGGGACCTCCTCAGCGTACTGGATACCACTGATAGAGCACTGCTTAAACTCCATCTGGTTGCACGTCAAGGTGCCAGTCTTGTCGGAAAAGATGTATTCAACCATTCCAAGCTCCTCGACCAAGCTGGAAGTACGACAGACGGCTGGAGTATCACTTTTGTCATAGTACATGTCAAGATCATCATTGATAAGGAGGGCATGCCAGTACTTCACGATTTCAACCGTGACGAACAAAGAGATAGGGACAAGGGCAGAGAAGAGAACCCAGTAGGTTGCCATGTCGGCCCAGAAGGTTTTCAGCTTTTCGAGAGCGGATGATGATGATGGATAACCAATGTATGCGAACTCACTCCCGTGAATGATGTGGAGGATGAGATCTCCAATGGAACTTACAACAGCCAAGCAGAGTAGAATACCAATCAACATCAACACTAAATAATTGAGCTGCTTTTCGACCGCAGTTCTCTTGATTGGCGTTGCCGTGGCATTTCTCATCAGCTTGGTTTCGTGGCCGGTAAACACTACAACACCGTGGATCCATGGAGTGTTTCGCAGAGTAGCACCTCGGAGTAAAAGTTGATCAGGCTGCAAAGGTAGCTCCTTCTCCCCACCTCCTGCTGCAATGGTAAGGGTAGCTTCGTAAGTATAAAGACTACTATTCGGCTGTTCCGAGCGTAGCTTTCCACCTAGCCGGCTTAACTCATTTGGGCTAACGAGGAGAGAAGTTTCCGGGATGGCTTGTTTGATCTTGAGGTTGGTTTCTCCATCCAAATTCGCGGTCTCGATATAACATAGGCCTTCCGGTTCAGAACTGGCCAGTAGAATGACATCTGCTGGGAAAGGCTCTTCAGATTCCACTCGTATGATATCTCCAACAGCAACATTCACCCATTTCGTATCCTCGAACGAAGACCCTCGTAAGACACGCGCTTTTGAACTGTTCAACACCTTATCGGATGATTTCCTTTTATAATCTTCGATTAATTCCTTGCCAGCAGATATGAGAAGAACAACAAGTAATGGCCCAATGGTCGTATATTGGTTCGTTGGAGAAAGGTTTGGTATCTGTTGCAATCCGGCTGTAAATAAGAAAAACAGATTGGCAAATTTGGAAAATTGCTCGAATAGGAATTTGGGTAGGAAGGTTGCGACATTGTACTTTGCGGTGGAGATGTGGTTGTCGATGTATTTGTTTGCTTTGTTTGCTGGTGGGTTGTTGAGATGGATGATTCGGGGGCCAAGTGTCGAAGGGTCCACCTTCCCTCTTCCAAAGCCAAATTTGAACTTTCCCATATCAAATCTCCCACTAGATGTCTGAGCCGCTGGTTCAGAAGAGTCCGCTCCTGCTCTTGCGCCGGGTTCGGTCAGCGGCAGATCCATCTCCGTGTACTCAGGCCCCATTCCCAGCATATTCTTTGCCCTACCCATCAGCCCACCTCCCAAGCTCATGATGCTATTTCGATTCCGTGGTTTCCCCCCCATCTGGCCCGCGTGCATCGCACCCCCGGAAGTAGAGTACACGGAGGTGCCGTCCGTAGGGAAATCATCCAGCTCGTCGGCATAGGGCTGATAGTTATTTAAGCCAGAGGTCTGGCTATACATCTGGTCATCAATTCCGGACATATATGGGCCCCTTGTAGAGACAGATCCGGGCCCGCCCGGCAACTGTCTTGTTGAAGGGTGAGGTGCGCCGCCGGCGCCAACGAAATCATCGTAAGAGATAGAGGGTCGGCTCGGTTCATCGTGATTCGCGCTGTGAAAGCGCAGTAGGTCGTCGTCATTGATCGGGGACCTTTGGCCAACATTGTATACTGGTTGATCGTCGTCAAGGTCGAGGAGGAGGTCGTTACGGGTGTGCGGAGGGGGTCTTCCAGCCATGCTGGAAGAAAGCTTCGGATCGTCACAATATGGACGGTTTCAACGTGTTCGTACTCATCCAAAGCCTGTTCTTAATTTCCCTGACTGCCTCTGCTGAAGATGTATGAAATTTTGATCGCAACAGTCGAATTCGTGGCGTCGTGTTCAATCCTGACACAGCCTCCTTGATGATGAAGCTTGGCAGAGAAGAAATGACGAAGACGGATTCCTCGTGATAGGACCAGGACTCGTGGATTCGAAGGCGATCTATATTATACCAAAAGGCATGTGAAGAGCCATTGAGGAATGCTGAAGTGTTATGAAAGCCTTTCCCCTTCGTATGTCGGTCTCCTTGTAGACTAAGTTCGGCATCAAACGTCAATCTTGACATGCCCCTGTTCGCTTAGCTCGCCTGGTTTCGCGGGTCAGCCTCACCAGTCTTGCCGCAGCCTTCCCAGTTTCTAAATACAACTCCAAGCCACCATTAGCATCAAAGATGGTCTGCGCAAAATGCCAGAAGCTGTCCAAGTCGACGACACTAGCTACTCCAGGGGTCAAGAAGCGGACTGAGATGTACTATGGATCGCCTGCTGGTTCTGGATCAAAGGGTGGCGACAAGACGAAGAGTTCCGCAACCCTTGGTCAGAACGGCATCGGAAAGGTCAGCTCCCACCGAGGGTGTGCAGCATAATATACTAACTGTAGAGGCAGAGTAAACTGCTTTCCAAAGCGGCCAAGAATCCATACGCTGCATACTCCAGCTCCTGTACCACCTGCAAGACCAAAGTTGATCAAGGGCGAACATACTGCCAAAAGTGTGCATACAAAGCGAATGGTATAACCTCTCAGTAATATGGGAGCAGATTAAGGCTAACTGGAATTTAGCTTGTGCAGTTTGTGGTAAATCCAACTCCAAGTCGACTGGCGCAGCGCCTGCAATATCTGGTCAAAAGTTCACCCTGAAGTGAGGGGCATCGGTAGTCATGATGGAGAGTATATATTGTCTGGCGTTAGGGAAATAATACAAGAAGATGCGCTGAATTGGCGTATGGACATATCTGGCGTCTAGCATCGTGCGAGGTTATCACGTCGAGGTGGAATAGAAATGGAACACTGGCTGAAAATGAGTGCTGCATGCATGAAAACGTCTTGGTATTCCTTCGACCTAGATACGGCCAACGAACTAGAGGAGCATACTATTTGCTCAAGTTCACAAAGCAGGAAGAGAGTCATGGAAAATGAAAATGGATAGATACCCATATACCTTGTGACGTATTGTCAATTGGTACTCCTTAGTCCATTAACTTCGGCAATCTTGATTATTATTTGGATGTCAAAAGAATAGAAATTAATGGGTATCAATAATGTTGCTGAAATCCATGCAAACCCATCCGATGCTTATCCGTCATTCTTTCCCATGCTACCCCAATTTTTGAGCATCATCTACTATCTGCGGACGCGCAACTTGATGAGAGCCCACGCCATTCCCTTGCCCGGCATACTCATTCCTAGGATCAACAAAGAGAACCTTAAACATAACTCCGGTATTCCTACCGCTCCAGACTCTCTTAGGCAGCTCTATCTCCTCGTTCAAATCACCACCAGCCCACTCATCCGCTCTAATTTGAATCCGCAGCTTGCGCTTTAGTTTCGGAATTGGAATGATCTTTCGACCCTCCACTGCAAGTAATCAGTAATTATTTTGGCACTACAGCGGACGGTCCACATGTGACATACAAACTTCGCCCGCATCCTCATCCACAAGTTTGGAGCGGGCTTCGTAGACGAAGGTCTTGCTTATTATGTAGTAGACGGCTTCAACAGGATCGCCGTTTGCGTAGTCTCCTTTATTAAGATGCTCCATGGTATTTTCTGGGGGTTTTATTTGTCAAGGCGGTATAAGGTACTCAAGTCGTAAGGAGAGTAGTCTTGAGATTTTGTGTCGGGTTCGGCCAATATAAGTTTGCCGAGAGAATATTAAAGGAAGACGAGCGCTCGAGAAATAGCTAAGGAATTGGCCAGGAGAACGTAAAGATGATTAAATAGAGAGAATTTATTTACCTCCACAGCATAAAGTCGTCACGTCTTTTGTACCCTCTCCTGGCGCCTAGAGCCCGGTGGTGGCAAGGCAAACAACGCAGCCTTTGAATCCTACTCCGCCACTGGATTACGCATACAACTTCAGCTCTACACACGGAACGTCAAAATCATCATCAATCCCCGCATTGAATACATAACAGTTCGTAAATTTAAAGGTGAAGTTTTGCTGAATTGCTGCAGCGGTGACACCCAAATGCGCCTCTACTGGCAGGATGGCTGGCCACGACAGCGTGCCAAGCTTCGCAGTGCAATTTTACCGCTTCGAGCAATTTCCTTGGTATTATCCAGCGTCTTGACTACCCTTCATATCCTCTCATAAGATAGTAACCTTATACCAAAGCGACTGCAAGAAAGATAAAATCTAGTTAGATGTCTAGATATCACGTGACCTAAATTCAAAATTGCTGATGATTCGAAATCCTCTCTTCTAAATCGACTCCTCGTAGACTCGCCCATCATGATAGGGTACATCTTTGCCCTCCTCCCCCTCTATGTGCTCCTATATCTCCCTCTGCAACATATGCTATCTGGTTCCCGCAACGACGCCTTGAAGTTCCGTGGCACCCAGTATAACGCCTCGCTCATCGCGAGCGACGAACCCGTTTCCTGTCCCACCCACAATTACAACACTTTTGTCGTGTCCCGCCAGCCATTGATCATTTATATTGAGAACTTTCTCAGCCCTGAGGAATCTAAACATCTTCTCGATATAAGGTATTTAAAAGCCTGGTTTTTGACCTTCACTCCGGCTTTTCCGTCCGGAAGACAAGAAATGACTACACACCTGGCTAATTTTAGAGTAGTGACGATAAATTCGAACCTTCGACGGTGACTTCAGGAAATCCTGATGATGTGTCTATTCGAGAGAATATTCGTGTCTCTGAGTCAGCACTCCTTGAGCGCGATGATATAGTACGGTGTATAGAGCACCGCGCCCGAGCTTTCCAAGGCTGGAACCCCTATCTTAACATCGAGCGATTGAGAACGCAGAGGTATACCGCCGGGGGTTATTATAAGCATCATTATGACTGGAATGAAGGTCCACAGAGAAGTGAGAATCGAATCACCACATTCAATGTCTATGTGCAGGGAGATTGTGAGGGTGGCGGGACGGAATTTCCTAGGATAAAGACGCCAGATACGAAGAAGGGACGATGGTGCGAATTTCTAGAGTGTGAGGACAATTCCGGGGAAGGCGAGGAACTGGAGGAAAGAATGGGAGTAACGTTCAAGGCTATCGGAGGAAATGCCATCTTCTGGGAGAATTTGTCTCCAGATGGGACCGGATATGAAGAGACATGGCATTCTGGGATGCCTGTCAAGTCTGGGACGAAGGTCGGATTGAATATTTGGAGTTGGGGTATTGCCAGAAGGTAATTAGTGGTCTGGGTGAAGAGGTGTGCAGATGCCGGACGGGATTCACTGTATCGTTACTTGGAAACCTAACAGTCTCCATTCACCTTATCTTCGACTCGCCTGCCTCCACCTACGTCCTCTGGTTCAACGATTTCCTTTTATCTGTGAGCATAGTACCGTCGACCACTATATGGTACTCTCAGATGCCATCAAAGACAGCAGCAATCCGAACTGCACGAGCCTAGATGCCTCGACTCCCCATCAAAGTCCTGAAGCGACAGGCTACCGCGGCTCAAGATGTCGAGGAAAGAGCAACAATCGAGAATCAGGACATAAGAGCCACCGCTCTGCGCTCGACTTCTAGTAGTTCTTGCTCAACTACCACAACGATTTTCGAATTCGAACCAGAGCCTCCTCCTGATCCTCCACCGGATCCTCTCGAGCTCGTTTATAACATTTGTCACAACGCTCTCCGCCTAGCCCCGCGTTCCACCATCCTTCGGCAAAATGTGGCGCGCACGCCGCTTCAGAACCTCCCTGTGCAATATCCGCCACTGCTCGTCGACGGGAGGATGCAGATTGTGCAAGTCCCGAAGTGGACATGGAAGGTGGGGTTTTATTGGAGGAGTTGTAGCGGGGAGAGGACGGAGGTGCGATGGAAGACGGTTCGCTTGCCGTGGAGAATTTGGGTCGAGAGGAATTTCGGAGAAGGGGAGAAGTGGAGAGAGCTATGGATTGAGAGGGCTTAGGCATTGGGGAGACTCCGGGTTTCTGGGTGTTCAGACTGGAGCGGCATTTGGAGAATCAGTGATGTCCGTCTTTGATCAATCAGTCAATAAGAAACGAGATGAACTGGAGACAGGACAATAAAATGTTTGATTTCGTGAGTTGCTTTTGATGTTTACCACACTACCAGTTTCCTATCTATGTAGAGTTGCGTCGCGAAAGCCATGCTGACACTTCACGTAGCAATGTTCTTCGCAAAGAAGTCCACTAGCTTGGCATATGTCTATCCACATGGTCATACAGAGAGATATAAGTCTTTCCTGGAACTATATAAAGCTCTTTCGGCTCTTTGGCTTTCGCGATACCTTCCTCACTGAAGTACAAGGTATCAGCATCGCTCCCAACAATCATCAACAGGCGATGAGGTGAAATTAATTCGTTATAATGCATAATATGAATAGTTCGCAATCAGATCAAGGCTCCTCACCGGGCAACGATTTGGATCCCTGGGGTGCTGGGCTCGGGGAGTGCGGTAATAGTCACTACCTTCTCTGAAGAGCACTGGGACGGTGTCTGGAATGCTCACTGGGTTATCTGGGACGATCGGCTGCCTCTCGACCTTCTCACCCTTGGCCTCAGCGGTTCGTGCGGCACCAGCCTTCTTCAAGTTTTCATTCAAGGCGGCTCGATCAATCTCCATGCAGTGCCTTTCATACCTTCTCGGAAAAGTAGTCCCACGTCTGCTCTGCTCAGAGTTGCGACAGCTTTGATACGGACGTCTGTCTGTGCGGCACACGATACATAACCACCAGATGCATAGACTCCGAGAGCTCCGATGCGCTCAGGATCAACTTCCTCAAGAGTGGTCATGTAAGTTACGGCAATTCTGACGTCTTCCGCTCTTTGCGTTGGGTCTTCCAAGCCTCGGGGCTTTCCTCTGCTCTTGCCTTGGTGTGCAGCGTCGAATGCCAGAGCAATGAATCCTTTCTCTGAGAGGAGCTTGGCATGAAGACCTGCAGTTTGCTCCTTGACTCCCCCCATGGAATGGCCGATAAATATTGCTGCATGCTTGCGATTAGGTGCTGACGCTCTGGGAGGTAAAGCTCTCCAGCAATATTGATCCCTTTGCTGGGGAAATCAACATGACGGGGCATTGTAAAACAGTTGTGGAACGAAAGATGGAATGTCTTCGGAGGGTTGAGATGCTAATTAAGCTGTTGGAAAGAGTTAACTCTGTTTCTACTTTCTTTTGGTGGCTGATCTCTAGAGTTTATGTTGAATCGCTCGAACTGATGTCCTGCAGGACATCACAAAGTCGAAAACACTTTGTCGGATATAAACCATGTCAACCAATATCAGACATCAGCTGTACATCGAAACCCCCCCAAAAATAAATCCGATCTGAGTCTCCCTGAAGCTTTGAGCCTGCATGGGTTGACGGAGACGATTCAGACGACAGCTATTCTCATAAAATGCCTCATATCCGCCACAAATGTGTCACTAGGCCCACAAGAACTACTTCAGTTGTGGCGAAACTTAAGTCCACCGGCGAAAGCAAATTCAGGGGTCTAAGGAGAACATTGTATCATCAAACTCCATTTTATCACCACCGTTCTTGCATATATGTTTGATAAGTCTGGTAGGTGTGCAATTAATTTCTATTATTTCTAGCTAAGAAGCCAGAATGGCCTCAGCGGCAAGAGCAAAAAGAAAATAAAGAAGTGTAGTCCTCGAAATTCGCCCCAAGACAAGTCATCTAGAGGAAGTAAGCCTCATCTAGCTCGAATTCTTGGTCTGGAGATATGCTACGCGTTTTCAAGATGCGCCATAGAGGTGGAAGAGTGATCGACTCGAAGGCCCTCCTTGAAGAGTTGTTTGGCCCCAGCGATCGCCCAGTCGCGTGAGACCAGTCTGGTTATGATTCTCTCTCCTCGGTCTAAATAGTCAACAATCTAGTCTTTCAATTCTGGGGGAAGGCCAGCGAGCGAAGGGATGGCAGGGGGGGATCCATGATTTCGTTCAAAGAAGAGGCAGCGCGGTGGTGGAGTAGCTGGGTTGTGGAAGTAGTTGGTGCTTTGTCGTTTTTGTAGCAGGAAGGTGAAGTTTGTATGGTTAATTTATGCTAGAAGTGAATGGAGATAAGGCAAAAAGCACTCGTTGCTTTTCACCTACGTAGTTTTTTATGGATCAATTCAGCTATATATCTAATTCCGGCAGAATGTATGTTACAATTCAAGCTAAGGAACAATATAAGATATAATGTATTCAGATATTCCAACCACCGTCCTCGCTGGGCCTCTAGATGATACGTTCTATGCCTGAACTCTATATTGGCTCGTCGAGTAATCTTCGCGGACGCTGAGTAGCCGTATCCACAGCGAGAAGGCAGTATGGGCCTATATAGAGTGCATAATCTTGCCGCGTATTTCTATGGCAATGGAAACGATACCTCGGTACAATCTCAATGCTATGAGAGGAAGGCATCTCACTGGAGAATTCTAGTGCAGCCTCAAGATCTCCTAAGAAATGTCCGAATACACTTGCAGCATCCTTGCCCATGGGAGTAGGTGGCGTGATTCGATAGATATCTGTCCGCTTCATATAATTTCGGTATGCCCGGGCCAATAATGCTATAATCCTTCCCAGTAACGGGACTAAACTCCTATACCATGCAGCGAATAGAGAACGCCAGGGCGCATCGTCTAATGATTACGAAAATTCTTTTTCTGTATATCAATTAGCATTTGTTTATAAAAATATGAAGTTAGAGACCTACCTGGTAGAACAGATCCGTTCTCGATGAGCCCAAATTTATGATCTTCGGACATCCATCCCTATCTTTCTCCAATCTAGTACACTCGAAGCAATAGAAAGCATCTGAGATACCCTATAAAATGTTAGGATATAGCCATGTTAATATCAGAACAAGAATGCATACCTCCCCTCCACAAACTACGCACTTATTTTGATAATTCCCGAAGCTGCATTCATCGCAGATCCGAACGAGAGTCGTCGGCCGGACATAGGAATCGCATACGGGGCATTTGCCATCACATTTGTCGCAGAGACGACCTATGGCAATGCCCGATTGCTTCCGGCACATAACGAGATCGCTACAAGCTGTTAGCATATGGAAAGCAGCTTTGGACAACTGATGTGGGGCAAAGTAGAGGAGACTTACGGATGATGGCGAGACATGGCAGTGTTTGTGAAAGTGTGAAAGCTTCGAGGCCAAAGTCGAGAGGATTCTGCAGCTCAAATGAAGCTTTTGGCGTAGGTTTGAGAGTTGTTGAAAGAACAGATGCTTGTCGCACAAGGCTTGAAGCTT
Source organism: Oidiodendron maius Zn (assembly GCA_000827325.1). Classification (NCBI taxonomy): domain Eukaryota; kingdom Fungi; phylum Ascomycota; class Leotiomycetes; family Myxotrichaceae; genus Oidiodendron; species Oidiodendron maius. The sequence continues at coordinate 1,423,386 of KN832870.1, read as the reverse complement.
TTCAGTCTCCCAAAATGTTCCGCCACCTGCAGTTCACGAAAAAATATGCTTACAAATCGAATCAGCCTCGCACTAAAGCCCGATGAGGAAATCCCTTCGAATTGTCCAGACCTCAAGCTTTGTCCACATCTGCACTGCCATTATCTACATATTTAATATCGCATTATATCCAAGGGTGCAAGATGTCGGGGAGCATTGGGTAAGCTGTCTGCGAATCTGTTGTACCTTGTTCTAACCATAGCGCGCAGACCTATCTCCTCAGCAGTCATCGTCCCCGAGCCGTCAGGTCAAAGTCCACCCCGCAAGCGGAGGCAATCCTCCTTATCCAACGCATCTCCTAAACGTCCAAGACTATCTCATGATGGAAGCACGGGCCCCCCGTCGACCCTTGGCGCATTACCCCAAGTCGACGCTGCAACACCCGAACCTGCAACTGTGCCTGATGATGAGAAGGAGAGAGACCTGACCTTGGAGCGGCGAAAGAGCAGCGTGCAAGAAGAAAGGAAACGAAGTCGACGCTTATTTGGCGGGATTCTCAGCGCATTAAGCCAAACTGCGCCAAGCGGCCAGCAAAAGCGAAGGCAGGAGATTGAGAAGCGGCAAGCGGAGAAGGCTAAACAACAAAAGGTCAATGACGAGGATCAGAGGGCAGAAAGACTCGCAAGACTGAAGGCAACACGAAAGGCAGAGCAGATTAAGTACAATAGGGAATCGGTCAGTATCCTGCCCATTCAGAGCCCAATTGCGCAAAGTCCTCATGAATTGCCTGCAGATGCGATCACGACACTCGAATATACTCTCCAGGGCTAATTTCCTGAGTACGAGGACAGAGCCGAAGCTGGTAGGCACCAATAGCTCAATTTTTCTGTGATTTCTGTTCTAAAAATTCCTAGTATTACAAGCCATGGGAGCTCCTTCCGGAAGAGGAGGATCGAATCAAGCGGCAGATATCGGAAGTCGAAATCCTCATCGAACGAGAAGTCGAAGAATTTAACACACTATATCCATATGAGCCAGTCAAAGATGCGCTCGTGCCCGAAGAGAAACAAAATAACTCGTCCAAGGAGACAGTGGGTGAGCCTCGTACTGAGTCTCCTCCTAATTCTAACATTCAAGTTGATCCTACTAATCCCCCTACACAAACCCCCCAGTCTAACCAGCCCGCGACTGGAAGGCATTCTTTGGAGGAGCATAATGGCGAGGTCGTCGTGGAGGCGGACGAGGATACGGTCATCTACTGACCTGACTCGTCTAGAATGATTGTATCAGTAGATATTCAGATAACAGAGATTTAGTGTAAAGTAAAGATATGGTATCGACTGGCGACTATCTACTTGACCATTCGCATCTAATTGCATGTAATCAGTCGCATTTGTCTGGGCCTGAGATCAAAAGCAGCCCAAAATATCGATGCGACAGACGACATACACATAGGAGCACACTCGACCTCATGTCTAATTTATTCTTAATTTTTATTTTCTACAGCAGCGCCGCAGCTGTTTTGTTGTCGAGCAATGTTCTGCCAAGCTGTACTTGCTTGTTTTGCGACTGTATTGCAGTCAGTCGTTGTACCGACTGGTGCCGAGGCTTAGGGTGTGAATACCGCAGGAAGCACAAGGGTATGTGGGGTCACCCCGCATAAATATTCTAGCTTTCGATGCTTCAATCCTCCTCCACAAAACCAAATCCTTTCGACGTTTCTTGCAATGGCTGACAAGGTCTCCCCTTACGATTCTCGAATCCAATATAAAACGGCCAACCTCAATGGCGTAACCTACTCCTATATTCTAGCCGAGCCGGCCAGCAAACCCAAAAACACCGTCGTCCTGGTCCACGGCTGGCCCGATCTCTCTCTAGGGTGGCGATACCAGATCCCTCTTCTCACGTCCATGGGATTCCGCGTTCTTGTCCCCGACATGATGGGCTATGGCGGGACCGACTCCCCGGAACCCCTCAGCTACTACACGTACAAACGAGCTGCGGACGACATAGCTGAGCTTGCCCGGCAAGTCGGTGCGCCATCCATTATTCTTGGTGGGCACGATTGGGGAGGAGCGATCGTATATCGCATTGCCTTGTGGTATCCCAAGCTCGTCTCTGCCCTATTCAGCGTCTGCACTCCATACCATTCGCCCCGGTCACAATTCATGGATGCTACAAAAGCGCCGAACTTCAAATACCAACTGCAGCTTAGAGGTCCCGATGTCCAGGCCCATATTCTGGGAGAGGAAAAGCTCAGACAGTTTCTGAATGCGTTATATGGAGGTCGTGGTCCGAACGGAGAGTTAGGCTTCAACACCACCGAAGGCTGTAACTTCGAGGTTCTGCCCAAGATCGGTCCTACTCGACTCTTAACGAATGAGGAGATGGATTTCTACGTCAAGAGATATGCAATCCATGGCATGCGAGGGCCATTGAACTGGTATCGGACCCAGGAGCTAAATTTTGAAGACGAAAAGGAGATGGCCAAGAATATTGAGGGCTTCAAATTCAAGATGCCGGTCCTCTTCATTGCGGGTACTAAGGATGCAGCGCTTCCCCCAGCGATCAGCCATGGAATGGACATGTGGTTTGAAAGTTTGACACGAAGAGAGGTCAATACCAGCCACTGGGCACTCTGGGAGAAGCCTGCCGAGGTCAACAAGCATATCACAGAGTTCTTGTCCGATAAGAGTGAGACTCTGCTATCTAATCTCTGATGATTTATGATGAAGGTGTAATAAGAGGTGGATATGTCGGTCACTTATTTTGTCCTTAAGGTAGCTTCGGTATGCCACTAAAATACCTTACCAAAAATTACTATGTATTCATCTGCGTGCAGCAAGCGATTAGACCAAACTGCTAGCCAAGCAAATAGCGGTTTATTGCATGCAGTTCTCTTTATCTCGTGGCAAAAGTGCCAAGAATATTAACAAGCAATCGAGAAAATAGTCAGTGGAAATATCTCACACTGGTACTGTTGAACCCACCTCAGAGCGGGGTCTTGTCAATAACCCTCTCAGGACACTGTGCAATCAGTGCGGCGTGTGGCAACAACAGCCAGCTGAGAATGGCGTAAGTTTCGCGGTGGGAACACAACAGTTGCTTACTATACGATGTGCAGACAAGCACATGCGCAAGAGGCGGTAAAGTTGATGAGACACTATAAACCTAGAGCCAACCCAATTTAGTGCCATACACACTTGCCTGCAACGGCTATTTCCATTGGCAAGATTGCCGCTAAGCTTTCTTCGCTTCAAGCTTTCTTCCTGCGGCATTGTACTGCTTTGAGGTATGTATGTGGAGAATGGCACAGCCTGCGTGGCAAGTGGTATATGAGGCATATTTGCCTGCTCCAATCTGAGCCCGCCTTCTCCCTTATCTCACGCCAACCCCTGATAAAAAAAACCTTCAAATTCAAAGCTAGAGGAAAACCGAGGCAGTGTAGGAAAGAGTATTTTTTTTTTCGATTTAAACACCACTAGAATTTAATCTGAGGTTTGCTTTGTTTGGGCTTCAAGAACCAACGGCGACCTCATTCCCGGGACCCCTCAGAACCCCGCAGGACGTCGTATTAAGTGTCTCAGAAGCACCAAATTACTTTTCGCATTTACCGTTGCCCCGCCAAATTACCCCTCCGACTTCCGCCACCTTGCCGCTTGGCATGGCCACGATTAGGATCGCTGATCCGATCAAGCCAGCTATCTCATTTGATGAGCGAACGACTCGAGATACAACTCGAGACGATATCGGTGGTGTCTACAACACTCGAGGACTCTCATTAGAGAGACGAAGCACGAAAGGGAGCACGAGAGGGAGGCGAGATTCATTCGACAGAGCTTCTAAGCTAGAAATTGACGTTGAGGCCGAAGATGAAGATTCAGGACTCCGCCAAGCTGGCGATTTTAAGAAGAGACAGGTATGCCTGAACGGTCTGAGCATTTTCCTATGATATGGGTCCTCACTGCAGCAGGTCTTCAAAGGCAAAGTCCTCTTGTGGCTCGCATACCAGAGTATTGGGGTCATCTATGGTGACATTGGAACCAGTCCGCTCTATGTCTACTCTTCAACTTTCACCTCTGAGCCTTCGCACGATGACCTCATCGGCGTCCTTTCCATTATTATTTGGACCCTTATGATGATGGTGACGTTGAAGTATGTTCTGGTCATCCTTCATGCTGATAATGAAGGCGAGGGAGGGACGTTCAGTACATACTCTCTGCTTTCACGATTTGTGAGTGCTCTATGCCGCGCCAGAATTATTGCTGATTGGACAATTTAAGGCAAATATTACGAAACGTGATCCACGAGAGGCTTCTCTCATTAAAATGGAACGATACTTGACCAAAGATCTCGAAAAATCGAATCGCCGACTTCGCGACCATCTGGAGAAGAGCCCCTTCGCTCGAGGATTGCTCAAGACTATTGGGGTTTTAGCAGTGTCCATGGTGATGTCTGATGGCGTATTAACTCCAGCTCAATCTGTCCTTGGTGCGGTGCAAGGTCTCACCGTCGTTAAGCCCGATATCAACAAGGGAACAGTCGTTGGAACGACCTGCGGCATCCTAATCCTCCTCTTTCTCATCCAGCCTCTTGGAACCACAAAGATTGCCAGTGCTTTTGCTCCGATCGTTATTATATGGTTAGCTTTCAACGGCGCTTTTGGCATCTATAATCTCGCCATGTTTGACTACACCGTCCTAAAAGCCTTCTCGCCCAGCTTTGCCTTTAAATTCCTCATACGGAATAAGACCGAGGGCTGGAGAATGCTGGGGGGCGTTTTATTATCCTTCACTGGCGTTGAGGCCCTCTTTGCTGATCTGGGGGCATTCAGTAGACATGCGATCCAGCTGAGCTGGCTTTGCTATACTTTCCCCTGCTTACTTCTGGCCTATATTGGACAGGCAGCATACATCAGCCGCCATCCAGGAGCCTATGAGAATCCGTTTTTCAATGCCGTTCCGCCAGGAACGCTCTACCCGTCTCTTATTATTGCAGTATTAGCTGCTATTGTTGCATCACAGGCCATTATAACAGCCACTTTTCAGGTAGGGCTGCGTATTGATCTTTGAAATACCTAGCTAACAAAATAAAATATAGCTAATGTCTCAAATAATGAAACTGTCATATTTCCCTCAGATCAAGGTCGTTCACACTTCCAAAATATTCCATGGCCAGCTTTATGTTCCTCTGGTTAACTGGCTTCTCATGGTTGGAACTGTTTTGGCGGCAGCCATTTACAACAATGTAAGTCTTTATGTGTTCTGTATACAGTTCAATAACTGACAAAATATCAGACCACCTCTCTCGGAAATGCATATGGGTACTTATACCCGTGACTGTGAAGGTCATTGCTAACAGTTTCCAGTGTCTGCGTCATGTTCGTCACTTTCTTCGATACCTGTATGGTATCACTCGCAGCTCTGATTGTATGGAGAGTCAATCCCATCTACGTCTTCTTACCCTGGCTTACCATCGCATGCCTTGACGGCTTGTACTTATCATCGGCCTTGACTAAAGTGCCGGACGGCGCATGGTTCACGCTCACATTGTCCAGCGTGCTAGCAACTCTCTTCATCCTCTGGAGATTCGGGAAAGAACAACAATGGCAGGCGGAAGCCGAAGACCGCTTCCCGACAAGCCATCTCGTCGGCATTTCCAAAGACGGGCAACTTCAACTGAAACCTAAATATGGAGGCGAGACTCTGAGCACCATTAAAGGGCTTGGAATCTTCTTCGACAAAGGTGGTGAAACAACACCTCTTATCTTCACCCAATTCCTCTCCAAACTCGTCGCCACGCCGGAAGTCATGGTCTTCTTCCACCTCCGCCCTGTCGAGACTCCCTCCGTTCCCCCGGAGAACCGGTATCGAGTCTCCCGTCTCGGAATCCCGAACTGCTACCGGCTGGTCGTCCGGCACGGCTATACCGACGAAGTCATCTCTCCCAACCTCGCAGCTCTCGTATGCGAACAAGTCCGGAACTTCATAGTCACCTCTGGTGTCACAATCCGTGGCCCTGCTGCCGTCACTTCAGCTCTACAAGCTCCCACCGAACTAGATGTAAACACAGCCATAAACATATCCTCCACTCCTCCTTCAGACGAGGCTACCTCGGATCGCAGCAAAGAGAAGGAGAAGGAACCCACCGCCTCGGCCTCCGACTCAGAACCTAGCAAGAATGTCCGTACGAGCGAGTCCATAGCTAAGGACCTGAAGACATTGCAGGACGCGCATGATCATAGGATCCTATATATAATTGGGAAAGAGCAGATGAGGGTGCGCGCAGGTACGAGTATTTGGAGAAAGGTACTTCTGAACATATTCTTGTGGCTGAGGGAGAACACAAGGACGAAGATTGCGAATCTGAGGGTGCCAACGGAGAGGGTTATCGAGGTGGGCTTTGTGAAGGATGTGTAATGTGGGATTAGGGATTATGAGAGAGAAGGTAAAAAGGGAGGCGTGATTTCAGTGGGATTCTTTTTTCTCTCTCTGATTGGTGGCAGTTGTGATTTTATGAGTGAACGTGGAGTACGGGAGACTGAAGGCTGCATCTTGGTGATAGAGAGTGGCAAGACTATAAATTATGATTTATGGCTCATGATTCATAATTCACAGTGAAGAGTTAGAAATGAGATAAAACTTCTAAGGGAATAAAGACGCTTTCTTGCATTGTTTCATCCATACAATCTATCCAATCTAATTTTTACTTTCTATTCGACGTATAGCATCTGATACCATTTTATGTATCTGCCACCACCTTCTAGCCAGAGTCTCCCCTTGCCCCTCCATTCCCACACCCAACTTATCCACCTCCGCAATCTTCCCCTCAACCACAGTCTTATACTCCCCGAGCACCGCTCTCAAAACCGCATCCATCTCCCTCTGACACCTCTCGTCCACCCCGTCAAATCCCTGCCCTAGTGCTCTCCGCCACTTATTTATCGGCATACACATCATCCCCAACAAAACTTGCGTCCGATAACACACCGTCTCCCCATCAAGCACATACCGTCCCCAGAACCCCTCCTCTTCCAATACTACTCTCTTCTCCCCATCCAGAAGTGGACAAAGTAATTCATCCAGCGCGATCTGATCCCAGCAATTGGTCCCATCGGCAAGGATAAAGCCATATTCTACGAGAATGAAATCATTACTATGATTCCCATAACTTATATAAACTTCCTGTCCCTCTTCGATGTCTTGATTCGCAGTGATGCTGTATCCGGATGGAGAGTAAGATACGTCGCATCCGACGTCGGAATGATTGAATAGGTCAGCGAGGGGGATTAGTGCGAGACAGTCGTCACGAATGAGAGGCTTGCGTTTTATTCTCGGGGATGTGAAGAAAAATGTTCGCGTGCTGACGAGGAGCCAGGTATAGAGGTACTGCGAGTACGAAATGTCTGGGAAGGCAGACGAGACGATGGCAAAATCAGATGTGATTTTCTCTTTCTGTTTTTGTAGGATGGAGAAGGCCCCTGGAGGGAGGAGAGATTGGAGAGAGAGATCCCAGAGGATTGGCATGGATTCCTCGAAGTCTGTCTTTGTGGGCAGGACAGCGCGCCAAGGAGCATGGAGGGGTGAGACATCTAGAGCGAAATCCGCGGCGAGGAGGCCGTTGACAGAGATATTCTTGAGAGACTTGGATATACTCTTCGGGACAGTCAATTCTGTCCTGAGAGCTGCTGTGGTTGCTGTTAAGATCTCCTCTCCAGCCTAACTCATCCATCAGCGTCACGTCCCCTCATCTTGAATCTTTATCGACACTAGAACTTAACCCAGCAATAAAATTCCACACGGCCACTTAACCCTTTAAACCATCTCACAATACAAGGCTAAAATTAAATTTACATACCTCAATCCTCTTCACAGCTTGAATCCCTAGCCCCCGCCCAGGAAACCTATGGGCCGCGATGCCATTGAGCTTCACCCCACGCGCCTGTGCCCACCGAGTGAACGTCTCTTGGGAATCCATTCTAACCCCTTACCCTATAACATATGCGATACTCTGCTATCTATATCGCAAACCCATCTGTGGAAGAATGAGAAATCTTAGGGATAGGAGATGAGAAATGAAGGTGCGGGTGTCACTCAGAGACATTGACGTCGGCGCGAGCCGAGAGTGGAGGTCTGGATTGGCTCCGGACTGACGGTTACTTCGCACCTCCGCACCACACATGTCACTCACTTGTCTGGACCTTGAGAGTTAATTTTATAATACCTACTCGCGATATAATCGGCAACTGACTTATATTCGTATCCTAATACCCTCAAAGGTAATTGATTGAAATGTAAGGTGCAAGTGGGATAGCAGCCGGCTGTGTCTTGGCTGCTCACGACTGGTTGGTAACGCACATATTAGAGCAGCCCTTTTGCAGCTGCGGAAAGAAAGAAATGCATCTCTTCGGCCTCCCTTGCCCTATATTAGCTGTCTTTTCTCGAGCATTCGTCACTTCTGCTCTCTGGGATTGATCTGTAATAGCAAGCTTTCTTGAAGTCCCAGCTACAATACTATCACGATGAGGCACATCAATACCACGACCATGCAGCTCGAATACTTCATGGCTGACCCACCACCCTACGCCATCCTCTCGCACGCCTGAGAAGATAACGAAATCACCTTCCAGGACTTCATAGATCCCAATCGTGCTGTTGCAAGTATCAAAAAGGGCTTTGCCAAGATCCAGCGGGCATGCTAGCTGGCGAAACAAGCTGGCATCGCCTACGCCTGAGTCGACACTTGCTGCATCGACAAGACTAGCAGTGCCGAGCTCACAGAGGCCATTAACTCCATGTTTGCATGGTATGCAGAGTCGGTCGTGTGTTACGCGCTCCTATCTGATATAGGTGCTGCCGACGCTATTGATCCACTGGAGCCAACACCCGAGTTTGCCGCGAGCAGATGGTTTACGAGAGGGTGGACGCTGCAAGAGTTGATTATGCCGAAGGTGGTCGAGTTCTACGATCAAGACTGGACGCTGTACGGGACGAAGGAAGGCCTGGCAAAGGTGCTAGAGGCAATTACGCGCATTGATGGCTAAGTTCTCGGCGATAGTTCCGTGCTGGCGGACATACCCATCGCGAGGAGGATGTCCTGGGCGGCGACTATGGTAACGACGAGGGTGGAGGATACGGCATATTGCCTGCTGGGGATCTTTGATATATCGATGCCCATGCTATATGGCCAAGGCAAGAAGGCGTTCATCAGGCTACAGGAAGAGATCGCTAAGTAAACGAACGACCTGACGCCATTTGCATGGCAGGCAAGAGGCACATGTGTCCAAAAGTACCGTGGGATACTCGCGACTTCTCCTGCTGAGTTTCTTAAAACGAGCTCTATTATAGTAGGCGATGATAAAAAGTTTTCTGATGAGTTCAATATAACAAACACGGGCCTGCGTATAAACTCCTGGTTAGGCAGTGGCCCTGGCGGAAGCATCGTACTGACCCTCAACTGCTCCCTTCGTGAAGACCCGATACAACAGATCGGGTATAGCTGACGATGCACGGCGCCAGCTTGTACGCACGGAGCCAGCCTGATAAGTTTGTTCTACAGAGCCAGAGCGAGTCGGCAAGGCAGCCTAGCACCCGTATTCTACAGACCCAGCAGATATTAGGGAAAGCAGATACCATCTATATTAGCAAATGGTTAACTGTATCTCAATCTGTGTCACTGGAAAAAGCACGTCAGAACGGGTTCTTCTTCCGCAACGGGTATATCAGTCCGCTTTTCAAGACAAATATGATCCAGCCTCTTGAGCTATGGTATTCACAGCAGCAGATGTTTTTGGCCCAGGGAGTAGTGTCATTTACTGGGGTTGTATACTTCTCTGTGAAGGATGAATACGTCCGCAATCACAAAATCATGGGCGGGAGTTTTATGCTCGCGTATGGCACCTCTGCAGGAAAAGATCAAGGCAAGCAACGACCCTGGATTAGTATTGGCGATTCGCTCAGCCATAATGGGCTGACCAAGGCGTGGGCAGGTGGTGGAAATAGTTTAAATGGGGTCAGTGAGATCGGCAGTCGGTGTGAGAACAGAAGTATCACTCTGATAGATTCAAGTCGGAAGGAGCAAATTATCATCTCGGTTGAAAAGGAGGATGCGGTGATAGATGGTGTGCCTATGTACTGTATTGATCTCGAATTTGAGGATATAACAGCTGGAGGTAAATAGGAAGCGATGCCTCGGGGCACACTTCGGAAATTCTTACAATACATCCGCAATGAGATTATGAATATTCATTCATGCGTCTTTGATACAATCCGATGACTTCCTAACTCCCCTAAACATGCAGAGAATACATCTTGCATATTTTCCCATAATATAATATACTTACACACATTTCAGCAAGCTGTAAGGAGAAGTGTATAGTTCCAGCAAGTGGTGAACAGGATATGCAGACGATTGCTGCACCATTAGAGAAGATTAGAGAGCTCGAACATAAGAAGTACTACACATGTATTGCAATTATTGCTATTGGTTTCTCAATAAACTACACTTCGTAACAGCCATATCATGCGTCATCGCTCTGCTCATTCCTCGCTCATTTAAAAGGAAAACATTCTTCAGGGACATGTCTCGAGTCGTAAGGTATTGTATGAAACTAATGACCACAATTTATAGGGCAGGAAGGATACCTGAGACATTGTTTCGCTGACCTAGAGAGCTTTTATTGCGGCCACGTTCGCCGTATGCACTAAATGATACTTCCATTCCGTTTCCCAACCCCAGCGACGACTCCCATGCTATCACAACTTCGGAGTATCATTGCAACGGCTCTCGGGACGGCGTAGCATCCGTTCGACGGCGACGACCGCACAGCCGCTTGATCAAGCCTCCAATCCAGTCCACGAAGAGCAGCCGGAGGAATGACTTGAGCAGTTCCCTCGATCTTGCAATAAGATTGGCCGATCGCATTGAACTTGGCGTGACTGATCGCTCTGGCAAAGGGGACATTGCTTTGCTACTTGAGAGAGGAGACAATCCGCTGCCTCCCCTCGCACAGCTGGTTGTACTATTCGAGGCAGACAGGTCTGGCAGGTACCCAGACCGGGCCCTTAGGCTTGATGCAGGGGTTTCCTGCTCGCTGACTGTTGAAGACCATCCTAAACCACCGCGCTCCCCTACTCCATCTCCCATTTTATCACTGACAACTTGATTGGTATAGTCTAGTTTGGTAGGCAATGATTGCAGATACTCTCCTTCTGCATGCGCTCCGTCCTTGGTCTGCCCAGCGCCGATATTGCGCAAGTCTGGATGAAATTCTTCAGACGCCCAGGTCTCACAAGTGGTGCCTTGGATACCGACTTGTGAAGAAGCCCTTATTGGAACTGTATCTTTAGTCAACTTTGGCCTTGGTTGGGACCCCACAGAGTTGGGTTCGTACGGTTCAGCCGTTAGCTCAGGCTCTTCATTATGTGTTGCCAACGCTTCATGTTGGTTATATCCTAGACTCCCAGACTCTGACTGGTTGTACTTCATATGCATCGTTCCGGGGAGGACAGAGAACCCATCGCCGGTGTAGGAGTGCTCTTCCGGAATAGAATCAAGAGGGGGTGTGCGCACTTCACCTGCTACTCGGCCAGGTGACGAAGAGCTGCTCTCAGATTGCTCAGGTCTCTCAGAGCGCTCAGGATGCTCAGGCTGGTCGCCTCCAGCGACTGGGCATTGTGAGAGCGCTTGCCATACCGTCTCATCTTCACTCAGACGTGTTGCTGATGTCTTAACCCTCTCCAGAATCAAATGGCGCTCACAGGGGAAATCTTCGATGGAAGGGTCATTTGGGTCAATACAATTTCGTTCGTCCTCTTCTGAAGATTCCTGTTGTACTTCAGGAGGCTGGGCAGGTTTAACTTCAGAATTAGGAGGCTGAACACACTCATGTGCGAAGCGCGGGACTCTTTCTTCCCATGGGGTCACCTCGCCAGATCCGGGTGTCTCGGCCTCCGCACTTCCACCGTCGACTATGAATGAAGAAGGCATCTCAAGTCTAAGCTTATCTTAGTGTTAGCACAGAGCAAAATTTCTAGTTTTGCAAAGAAAAAGACGTACTGGAAGATCGTCCTTATCTAGAAGAGCGGCACTATCGGATACTTCTGAAGCGACTGCAGCGACTTCGGCAATGGGAGTTTGGGACAGGCGCCTAAGACCAATCCGACCAGCTTCCGCATCAGAGATGGGGGGTGTGGACTGCTCAACATCAAGGAGTGCAGCGGCATCCGCAACGTCTGCTGCCGTGTTTGCGCTCTCTTTTGCTGCGTCATCTATGACTATAATTTGGTCGGGCTCAGCATCCTGACTTCTCATTCTCTGTGCTTCCTTCTGATTAAGCGTCGCGCTGTCTCCAAAATCATCTCCATGCCGAGGCTCCACTCCTGTCTTCTCAACTACGAGGGCTGGTCGGTTGGTTGATGATCGCGAATCTAGCGTCTCGATCTTGTTCTTCTGTGGTACAACTAGAAGGTTGTTTCGGTTTCCCTGGTCATCGGTGACTAGAAGCTTGCATCAGCTGCGATCACGGGGTACTGTTGAAACAATATTGATACGAACACGTATAAACATACCTGTTGGCGAGTTCTCATCTAATAACCACCAGCCTCCTTCGCCAACTCGAAACTTGTACTGGTAGCTACTCCCACTGTCGACGTAGATCTCCGCATGGAATCGATACTGTTTGTCTGGACCAATTGTGTATTGCATCAGCTTTGGCTGCCATGCTGGATCGGAGAAGGAGCCGGCAAGGTGGACAGGCGGTTGAACACCAGTCTTCGAGAAGGTTATGGTAATTTCAGTCGTTTTCATCGCCATGGCAGGCTGTGAGTTTTAGGCACACGGAATTATCTGGGGAGGAGCTTAGGCCGTGGTTGTGGGTGTGTAGAAGCGAGCAAGGAGAGCTGAAGAAGAACTAAAGAAGTGAAAACGATTTATTTATCTCCAGCGGTGGCAGGAGCAAGTCTTGTAGGATTGAGATTAGCCGGGGCAGTTACCAAGAGATTTGAGGAGATTCAAAGGGACAAATATAATAGATGCATCACATTCCCAATACCAATTCCCGGTCATCAATGCAAACGTTCTACACTGAACGTGGTACAGTGCGTGGAAAGCTTCACTTACCTCTGCACAACCGCAACGCTTACAACCAAGTATCTGGTGGATATTCTGAACTTAGGATGATTATGTGGGACAGTAGGCTATTTTCTAGAGATATTATCAGTGATTCTCGAGGAGGTGTGGAGACCATAACAGCTCCTCGTGATGGGCGTTGGCTGATTGTCGTCTGCAATCGTGGGGTCGGGTCAAAGTTAGGACACGGCTGAGAGACAAGGCTGGGGCGTTAAGGGATGACGAAGGACAGTTGTCTCAGGAAGTTGTCGTGATATAGTCGCCTAGCATCAAGCGGCCATCGAGAGCGTCAGTAGGGAGAGATGAATAGAAGGGCATAGAAGGACACCGTCGTGTCTCACGATGGGGAGAATCAGGGTCGGTCCCCAATGCCCAGCTTCTCCACCTGGTCGACAATTCTAGATGCCGTCACCGTACGAAATCCCGCTCGACCACTCCTCCAATCAGATGGCGGGGATATAGTATCCCGCCACGCCTCTCTGCACCGCCATACTAATAACGCCACAACTTGGCGCAGGTGGTTATGAAAAGCTCCATAGAGGTAGAGTTGCTCTATGCGAAAGGCGACAGTGATGACACCCTTCAACTCAGTCCTGTCTGCAGCTTCTCGCCCGCTTGCAGTTCATACAATACTTAGCGCATCTTCCTATATCTCAAGAGGGCGAACGCAAGTGAATTGTAGCCTCACATTCTAAGCGAGCCTTCTCTATGTATTTTCGACTCGCGACAACCTCCACCATCACTTCTCTTCCACCGATCGATGCGAGTGAACCTGTGGAGTCCTTGCAATCACACTGCTCCTCCACCTAGATTATCATGCGCCCATAGTCAAATTATCTCTTTCTACCTTCTTGAGCCTCTCTAGGGCTACTCGAACGAACCGCAAAGATGTTTCGCCCTCCTTCTACAATCCATATCAAGAGGAAAGCCACGGATGATCCTGTTGATGTCCTCCGTAAGCAACATACCACCCTTGGAAGCTGTAACTGACATTATCTGCACAGGCGTTCACGAGCTCAATGGCAAACGACAGCGCCGTGCAACTGAGTTTGTCTTCACTCGACAGGCACCAGACGCTTCCATCTCTGCCCACGATGGCTTGGTTCCTGCTGTCTCTCCCGCGCATAGTACCCGTCCCATCAAACCACTCCCTCATCCAGGAGGCCGGGCTTCACTTCGAGCTGCCCCGGAAACAAGTGCAGGGTCGACAACATCTCATACACACAAAGAGACGACTCAACTTGTAAACAAACCTCCTTCTCATCTTGATCTCGAGGACGAACCAGAGATTACACAACTTCAATTTGCTCAACGCCGCAGATTCCACATCTCAAGAACTTCTTCTGGCCAAGGGAGACAGAGCCCTGTCATAGGTGGCAAGATCCAAAAGCGTACTCCTACTGTTTTTGTCGAACGCAGGCCGCAACCCTCGATCTCGAACGAGGAGAGGCCACCTACTCCAACTGAAACTCGTACACTCTCTACCACAACCCTTACCACGGTTGACGCGCCTCGCCCTCAAAAGAAGCCAGGACTTGCAGCTCGAACTATATCCAAGTCCACATTGCATTCATCCGCTCAACTCGCTACACCCACGACAATTTCTCAAAGCCGGAACGTTAGCCTCCCTTCTGGTCTAGTGACGCCCTGGGATGTCACTTCAGAACAGCTCGCCAAAGAACTCGAGGCATACACTCTTGAGGAGATCGGACGCAACATTGCGGAATCCGGATCCACCAAGCCCAAGGCCCGACTCGTGGCCGAAGTTCAAACCATGGCCAAAGCTCAACCCAAGCCTATAGCTCAACGTGACCTTGAGGCTCAGGTCTGGCCCGAGCATATACTTAGCGCCACGTCTAGCGCATCCCCCAACATCAAGAAGCCTGCCTCAACCAAGTTCAAGCCCAAGGTCCCGGCCCTTCGCTACTTCGAGCGTCATCCAGAGGAGGCCGCTCGCTTCGATGCCGAGGTCAAAGCCAGAGCCGCAGTCGCAGCCGCAACCGCGCCCACTCCGAAGGGAGGTGATCGCGATCAAGCCGATGATGATGGTGACTATGTCATCGATACGTACGTCCGTGTACCCGCCGAGGAGGCGAAAATTGCTGATGAGGACGATTTCGGCTACCTCGTCCTCGAAGCAGGGGATGAAACCGAATTCTACGGAGAAGCGGTTGACAACCAGGATGATGAGGAGTATGATGAGGATGATGAGAATGGTATGCCCGCCCTCAGATTACCGACTATCTTCCTGAATTTTTGCTGACACGTTACAGCTGAGAACCACTACGCTGCTGACTACCCAGACGAGGAGATGGAGTCCGATGATGAGTTCAACCGTGATCCATACAAATACCGCGACGGAAATGCCTCGGAAAAGGAGGAGTATGATCAGAATGATTATGATGAGAAGGATGACGATGAGACCACGAGATACCCATGGCTCAAGCCGTTCTATATGAAGAATGATGAATTGGAAGATGACGATGACGATGACGAGCTTTGTGATGTTAATGATAACGAAGCTGAAGTAGTGGGATATATTGTGGACGATGACGAGAAGATGAAGATAGCGCAGAGGAGAAAGTAGAGATGACAGAGGATAAGTATGTTAAGGATGCACACGACCTGAAGGGCTTGAATTCCGATGCCAAAGCCAAGGTCCAGGCTGCAAAGAAGGACGGACTGGTTGCAGCTCTTCCCCATATCCAAAGCATTGAACAAATCACTGCTCTCTATTGTAGGTCTAATCGACTGCTGATCATTCTTGTCCGATGTTTGTTGGGCGCAAAATGATCACAGTCAACAATTGTATTGTATACAAGACTGAATATACTGTATTAACTCGTCGAAGGCAAACGCGTGCAAAGTAGAGCCACCCAACAAACCAGTTGTCTCATGGCTAAAACCCCAAGATTAATTCCCGGATCCGTCAAAACGAATGACGAGAACGCCGACAAAATACATACGCCACCAGAGAAGTTAATTACATTCGAAGCTGAACTCCTTTAGTGTCCCTTACAACCTTAGGTAAAGTCCTCAGCACTTCGATGAAGACAACGAGGAACATAAAATTGCAAGCAAATAGCCACCCTTCGCAGAATATCATAACGTATCACTTTTATCCCATACTGATTCAGTTGACCCTCTTAAATGAAGTCGCGGTACTTGAAATCCTCCATCTTCCAAAGGACTTCGCGCCATTTTGCAGTTCCTGCAACAAGTCAGCTCCAGCGCAGCGAAGGCTACGAGCCAAACACCCAGAGGGAAACACTTGGGCAAAACAATACGGAGAAGAAAGAATGGAAGGGTAAAAGAGAAGACAGAATGGACTACTTACTTCCCGTAGGATCACTCGGGTCATCTCCACTCAGAATCGCCCTCGCGCGCTCCTTATCCTCCACAGTAATCCATTGATACTCAACCGCGCGCCATGGGTACCTGTCGACCAGGGAATAAGGGATGCACTTCTCCTTACCCTCCTGGGTCTTCATCTCCCTCATCTTAGCCGCCTCCATCTTGACTCTCCCCTTCTCGTCGTACATGGGGTTGTTCGCCGCGTCGACGCACGGCATCCAGTTATCGCGGTACAGCCTGGCCGAGAAGCAGTGCCCCGTCTTGGACTCACCGGGCCACTGCACTGCGAAGGGCTTATCCATGGAGTCATATGAGATCGACAGGTCGACCTTGAAGTATCGGATCCAGTCGATCTGGGCGCGGTTATAGGGTCGGTTGCAGGAGCTGCGCGGAGGAGCATCGTACTCCGTGTCGACGACGTGAACAGCGTCGTCTTCTAGCTGGGGCCTAGTGTATAGTAGTCGGGGGAACTTGGGAGAAGGCTGGATGCCACCGTGGGAGGGAGAGCGATGAGTGTGTCGGTTAACAATGGGAGACGTGCTGGTGGTTCGTCGGGGAGACCTCTTGGGATTGAGACGCACAGCATCTAGCTGAATCCTGGAGCTAACAGTGCGGTTCCAGGACTTGTGGTTTGACCCCCGGTAGTTCCAGTCCAACGAGCTGATCGGAGGGAGCTTGACTTCCTGGGGAAACGAAGGATTCATTACGTAGCCCTCCCTATTTTCTTCAACAGTTGGAAGATGCTGGCCCTTCCCATAAGTTGTGTCGTCATTAAGAGGCTGGAAACCCGTGAAGGGTGCTGATGGTTGGTTCTTTTCGTGAGGACGACTCATGTCATTGCTGGCTAGGCCGAGACAATCTAGTAGACCAAAGCAGCGGTCATAACTGCTGGTCGTATCATGCGGGTAAGTGCCCGTAGGAGGCTGGGTCCGCATAGAGGGAAGAAGGACAGCCTTCTGAAGCTGCCATTCTGTTTTCTCATTGCGCTTCTCCTCATTTGGGGCGTTAAGGACCATGGAGATGTCCATGGCTCGACAGTGGGCAGTGTAAGGAGAAGAAGGGTTTGTTGAAGGAGCATATCACGCAGTAAGGGAGGCAGTTATATAGGATCGTGATCACTTTATCAGGCTGAATCTCTGGTGCGACGTAGGCACCCGATTTGTCATGGACCCAAGTCGGTGGATTCACTGTTGCAAGATTTGGACTCAGAGGGTGATGAGGGAGTAGATGTTGCCGTTTGGGGACCGCCCTCACGTTCATGAGGAACCCGTTTTCCCACTTGCAAGGGGCACATTGCATACTTGTGCGCCCACTACCGTAGTCCTCTTCAGCAGGCAAGGCCATAGCCTGGCCATCTCAGATCGACGGGCTCTGAATTTGCACCTGAATTTGTGCCGACGACTACTTCGGTGTGCTTATTGGGTACCGAGGAGAGGATCCTAGCCTACAGCTACATAGCATGGGGTGATAAAAGGCGGCAATTATACTGTAACTTCAAAGCCCACGTCCTAAAGGAGTTGAGTACGGACATCTCAGTAGGAGAAATCGAGGAAACCAACGCCATACGACAGACGAAAGAGACTCTCGCTTTCCTTGACCTTTTCCGCGATGTCGATATGAGGGGCTTTTGACATCACTGAGGATTCGTATAAGCGCTTTGTACTAAAGTTGCACAACCCCAAAATGGGTCTGCGTGCATCCCTTGCCAGCGTGAAACCGTCTCTTATTCGTTACCGGTGGGTCGGTCCGCATCTGCAGGGATATCACTTGAAGAACAGGCCGCAGGTTTGCCCATTGTTGTGATGCAGTCTGAACAAATCAAGAGGCGCCGGTCAGGAGGGGAAGGCTCAATGCCCGCCGTAGGTCCCATACCACACCCGGGAGATGTGTGACAGGCCCGCAGCCCGTGTCATCGTCTTCTTCAGTGTATGGGACCCAGACAACGCAGAACCGTGCTGTGCTGTGCTGTGCTGTGCTCTGGCCGCGGGCATGGCCAACGAAGGAAGCAGGGTATACTGCAAGAGGGCATATGAATGCGACGCACACCGGGCGCAAATGCCTCATTGCTGAATACTCGATGATTCGACGATCGAATCTGCCCCACGATAAGGCGGCAAAAGGCCCTTCGCTCAGCCGTGCCACGCATAAACCCGCTCGACGAAAGGGATATCTGAGCCACAAGCCCCCTACACACAGAATCCACCGCAACCAGAGGTCGGCAGAGGGAAACCAACAGCGATCTGACAAGCCCCCCGCAGCGCCACTTGCAACAGCCAATCCCAGCAGGCGGAGATAGCTCCTAATACCTGATCTCCCCGTCCTCCTGGCCCTTCACAAGATTAGTGGACCACCCCGCGCGGGAGACTCCTCCACAGCGCCATCATGGATTGCGTCAATCAACTACTTGCACGACAAAATTAGCGTAACAGAAGCACAGCCGCCGTGGAGAAGACGATGCAGAGCTTCAGCCTTTGCAGGCAAACTCTCACGCGTCCGACTCCGATAGATTATTCCGTCATAAGATCTCCGATACATTTCCCTGTACCGTCAAACACGGCAAGGGGAACTGGGATGTCCCTCTTCCGCGTGGATAACCTGCGTATCCTTCGCATGGTAGGAGAACAATCACTTCCCGACCTCCGTCGGGTCGCACAACTCCGTGCCCTGTCCTCTGGGCCACGAAACACTCAGGACGAATGTGGACATCCTTCTTCGCTGTCTGGGGCCTCTCCCACTAGTAACATCCTTCCCGTCGTGCCGAGAAATCTGATCGGTACTTTTGACTTTAAGCATCTCGAAATCTTTGCACACATCGATGTCATTGATTTCTACAGTATTGAATGTATTGGTCAGGTTCCATAGCCAATCCTAAACTCTCGGAACCCCTCTCATCAAAAAATTACATTTTGCGTCGTCGTCCTCGCTTCTGCTTTGCGGAGAGTCCCCATTCGTGGCGTAACAGATTTCCTCACTTTTGCACCACCATCGAGCTCTTATCACTCCTAATTCTTTTAAAACGGCTTTACTTGAGCTTTAAAGGTCTCCTACTATGCAAGTAATCATCACCGGTCCTGTGGGTGATGCAGTCCACAAATTCATGCAAGATCGCCACACGGGTCGGTACCTAGAGGTACTAATCGGCACCTGCATGAATTTGCGATTACATGGTCAAATCGGGGGCCTTTGAATACTGCCTCATGCGGAAAGACAAGGCACTGGTTGATCCGGAAGGCGGCGGATCGTCAGCGTGTGTTTGGGCTTCCTACGTCGCATTCACTCCTAGTCAGCGGAAATAGATTTGTCGTGATTAATTACAACCACAATTCTTAAGTAAAATTTAATTAAATTAGATATTATAATAAGTAACCATTGACCGGCCGTTTACGACATCTATATCGAGCCACCACCTTTTCCCATCCCTCTCTACATCCCTTCTGCAACGCCGATTGCCTTGCATCATGTCTGCACAAGCGGCTGCCAAGGCTGCGTCTCATGCCGCCAAAAGCGCGGCTCAGACCGAACGCGGTTTCTTGAACCGTGGAGCTAAGAGAGATCCAGAGCTCTACATTCTCATGGCCGTCATGTCTGGAGCCTTTGGCCTCGTTGGCTACTACTTCGGCAAGAACCCCACATCTGCAACATCCGAGAGCAGAGTTAAAGTTGCCGCTGGCAGCATGCCGTGGCAGGGCGAAGGCGATGCTGCGCGACAACCTTACAAGTACCAGTATCATCCAGGAGGGAACTCGAAGAACGCACCAAAGGATGCTCCAAGCGCATTGAACAGTGTCATCGTGCCAAATGTCAACTTGCCAAAGGAACTGCACGAGAAATACAACAAATGGGGCAAGGACGGATACTGAGCAGATGCACTTTGTAGATATTATAGACGGGTTATTGTTTTATCCAACAGTTTAGTCGCATGTCGTGTGCCAGTCATACGCCTGGAAGTCAAGAGTCTCTCCCCATGTGATGCGCGTTAGGAGCAATGAAGCTTTGGAGATTCGACTTTGCACAGGTGACGCTTGCCTTATAAACATTTGACGCGGCCTTAATATTTCCCCCTCGGTAGCCTTGCATAATAAGTAACTTTTAGCAGATTTGTTTTCCCGAAAATTATTTAATAAATACTAAATGGGGGGCCGAAGTGGTGGGTTCTTGTCAGGGAGGTTGTGTTGATATGTAGGCTTTCAAGCCCCTTCTTTAACACAAGATCGACGCTAACTAACTTAAAGGCTTCTCTTGCATACGTAAAGATCCCCGTTCCTTGTTGCTTGCGAGGATATCATGTCAAAGGCGAGAAGAGCCACCTTTTGTTCGGCAAGGACTCCCATTTGGCTGACCGAAACCGTACTCGACTTAGCCGGCCGATCGGGGGGCCAAACGCGAGCCGCACAGCCGTATTCTTCGCTCTCCACAATAAGCCGGTCGAACTTCGTTCCAGGGTCTCGAGAGCATATATAAACAGGCTGTCCCACTTGTGCAATCCTGCTCACCTGTATTTCTGTTCCATGCCGTCCATTTTTATTTTTCGGGTCTTCCTTGATTTGACATCGCCGTGGGTGGAGTGAATCGAGAGAGGAGTGCGACCTTTAGCTACCCGTACGGTACCCGCCGAGACTCGACTTTTTGAAGCGGCAAGCCACAATGCCGCCGCCACAACGAATCTCAACGGCGGTCACACCACCGGACGAGGAATTCGTAGCGTTGGGATACCGTACCCAATGTCCGCGCTCTCTGCCCTCATATCCGAGCGCCCCGCAATGGATACCGTCAGCACATCAAACAGGCTAAAAGCTCTACGAAGGCCGCGCATTGCGCAACCATTAGTCGATATTTGCAATCTGGATCATCCACTCTGGCACCTCCCGGTGGCAATTTTCTGCAGTGTTCAGCTAAAGCTGAAGCTGGCTTGTTCCCTTTTGTCCAGTCCATTACCGAAAGTACGCGTGGGACTTTTAGGGGTCGGGGCAAAACCCGAACCGGAGGGACGCGAAGCTTTCAGTCCGGGGAGTTTCTCGTTACATGCCATCCATGGCGCCAAGGAGACTTCTTATCACTTGGTGCATGCTTTAGGAAGGACTTTTTGATTTCGGACCTTCCAGTCTGAGCGCTTCCAGAACCATCAACGTACCCATTCACACCTCGTGCCACTCGCATGGGAAGTGCCCACCTAATCAGATCCCAGCAGTTGTTTAACTGCTAAGACATCTGACTTCGAGTCGTGCATCACCCCGCTGATCTTACCCTTATCTTTTCTTGGCAAATCCTATTCTCCGCCTAGAAAGTCGATGGCAAGTGTTATCTTTTCTTGGCGATATGGCCTTGGCAATATGCGGATACGCAGGATCAAGGCCCTGATTAGAGGACGACCGGGTGAATACACTTCGGGGTGGATGCTTCGTATTCTCCTTGGGTTCTAGAATCCCTGGCGTCTATTTGCTAGACTCCAGCTTTGCAAATAGTGGCAAATGCCGTGGATGCCACCGCACGCCACAGGCCTGCATTAGAAGGTAGCGTGCTTGACAGCTTAAGTGGATGAACTAGCAGTGCAGCGTACCATGTAGCGCTTTATCTGCTCGTCGCAGAAGGCTTGAACCCTATAAACCCTTATACACACCTTCCTATCATGGTCAAGCAGCCAAGGTTGAGGCCTGCAACGAAAGGCGTGCGATGAGAACCGTTTGGCACCATCGTGTTATATAAATCCTCGTAAGATAACCTAAAGGATGGAGATCCTTTTATAGAAGGACGAGCACCGCCGATACAGTGGACTGTGCTTGCTAGCCTAGCTGCTCTGGTCTGCTCTTCAGACGATTTGACATCGCTCCAACAGCAACATGCCAGCACCCAACGTCGACACGATTGTCCTGGGAGGGGTCAACACCACCATTGGCAACGTCTCGGACATCCCCAGCCACGAAGCTATTAACGAGAAGATCGGCCTGAGCCATTCTGTCGAGGAAAAAGAGCTTCCCAAAGATGGCGCGCTGGTAGAGGATTTCGAGATCAAAACTGTTCCAGTGAGCGATGGCGACGAACACGACAAGGAGGATAGCGACAATGAGGGCGCTATCATTATCACCGGTGCCGATGCGGCTAAACACCTGCTGTCAATGCGGGATGATGGAGACTCTGCGTTGACCTT
Source organism: Oidiodendron maius Zn (assembly GCA_000827325.1). Taxonomy (NCBI): domain Eukaryota; kingdom Fungi; phylum Ascomycota; class Leotiomycetes; family Myxotrichaceae; genus Oidiodendron; species Oidiodendron maius. Next base: position 1,400,780 of record KN832870.1, on the reverse strand, counting down.
TCGGGCTATGTTCTTGGCCACTGGGCTCTCCGGTTTCCAGGCCTCTATGTATCAGATCTACAATGTCAGTCATGAGAGTAGTTGTGGGATTTAAATATCTCCATGCGCATTGCCCACCTCAATCAACAGAGCCTAACCCTGTTCTAGTTCAAACCCACGCTAGTGACTATCCAAGGAACATTCATCGTCTTGATTGCATACTTCGCCGGGAAACTATGGGCCAACTTTCTTCCCCGTGGTGATAAATTGGAGGCTCGATGGAGGGCGAAAGGCGGTCAGGGCAAAACTCCTGCATGGATCAAGATCGTGTCCTTTTTCAACTATGGGCCCTGGGGTTTGAAAGAGCACTCGATATGCTCCATCACTGCCACAGCCGCCTCCAACGGTGCCGCTACGATTACCGTGTTTGCCGCACAAGATCTCTTCTACAACCTGCCGCTGTCGGCCACGACTGTCATTTTGGCTGTGATATCTATTGGACTGTTTGGATATGGACTTGCCGGTCTTCTGCGTCCCATTGCCGTCTGGCATGTCGAAGCCGTCTACTGGAGTACACTGCCAACGGTCAAAACCCTCCAAGGACTTCACTGGCAGGACCTGAAGAATTCCAAGCCTCTCCGATACTTCTGGTACGCTTATGGGAGCATGTTTGCCTACGAGTGGTTCCCTGCCTACATGTGGCCGTGGCTCAACTCTGTATCCGTCCCCTGCCTGGCCTCAATGCACGCTACTGGCAATAAGGCCTCTATTCTCACGAATCTTTTCGGCGGATCTATCAACAACGAGGGACTGGGACTTTTCAACATCTCTTTCGATTGGCAATATGTAAGATGGTGCTTCGTCGTCCGAAGTAACAAGGCTGACTAAAATAATCTCATGCAGATCACTTCGTTCAATACAGCTCTTCCTCTTAAGCTACAACTTAACTCGCTTGTAGGGTATATTGTCTGCTATGCTGCGATGCTCGGCATCTACTATAGCAATGCCTGGGGATCCAAATCGCTACCATTCATGTCGACGCGACTCCTACAAGCGGACGGCTCAAAATATCCCATCGATGAAGTCTTTTCCGGGGGTGTGCTTAATACCACAGCCCTGGAGAGTACTGGTATCCCACAACTCAGCGGGACCTTTGCCTACTCAATGTTCATGGCGAATGCTGCTGTAAGTACCCTAGACTAGTGCACTTCCATCACTCGTCTCGTCCCAGACTGAAAATCTTCTAGATTGGCGCCTTGATTGCCCACTGCATCCTCTTTTGGGGCGGAGACATCAAGAGAGCGTACCTAAGCGCAAGATCAGGGAGCTTCGACGACCGACATCATACGCACATGGCCAATAATTACAAGGAAACACCATGGTGGTGGTACGGCCTCGTGCTTCTTTTCAGTTTCGTTCTTGGTATCATTGTCGTCGCCAAGGAGAACATCACTCTGCCGATTTGGGGGTACATCGTTTCGTTGATTCTAGGAATCCTTATCGCACCTTTTGTGAGTATACCCAAAGAGTAAGTCTTCCGTAAAAAACAAGCAGTCTGACGTTAAGGCAGAGCACCATTCTCTACTCTCGCTTCGGCAATGGTATTGCCACGAACAACCTGTCTAAAATGTTGGGGGGTCTCATGATACCTGGACGCCCCGTTGGTAACATGTACTTTGCGGCATGGTCGCACAACACGATTGCAAACTGTGTCAACCTGTGCAATGACTTGAAGATGGGTGAATACCGTAAGTGTCAATTTCCCCTGCCTTATCGGCCCCGATGCTGATAAATCGATGCAGTCAAAATACCCCCCCGCATCATGTTCCTGACTCAAATCTATGGTACCGTATTCGGAGCTTTCATCAACTACGTCGTCATGATCTCCATTGTGAATGGCAATCGCGATCTTCTGATAAACAGTAATGGCGACTCGTCCTGGAGCGGGGCAACTATTCAGTCGTACAACACTAACGCCGCTTCTTGGGCACTGGCCAAATACCTCTACAAAACTGGCGACAGGTATGCAATAGTGCCTTTAGGACTGGTTATTGGCGCCGGTTTCGTTGTCGCCCACCGTATTGTATTTTATGTAGGTGCAGCTCTTCTCCACATTGATAGTATCTTACTTTGCCTTTCCCCCTGCTGACTCTGAGCGCTCTTAGATCGTCCCCAAGATTCGAGGCTTCTCGCTCGACGAGATCAACTTCCCCCAGTTTATTCAATACGCCGGCTATATCCCTTACAACGCGTCCCAGACTTGCGTCATCTTCAGCCAGCTTATTGCTGGGTTCTTCCAACAATTCTACCTTCGAAACTACCACCCCCGCATCTTCCGCGACTATGCTTACTTGGTCACCGGCGCATGGGATGGTGCCAGTCTCTCGGTACTCTTCATCCTGTCCTTCGCGGTCTTCGGTGCCGGTGGACCTTCTATACCGTTCCCTTCATGGTGGGGCAACAACGTCAATGGTAACTACGATTTCTGCCCGACCGATTAAGCATATCAGTGGTCAACGACTCAATGCGACGACTAGCTTAATTCGATACCCTAACCTACTTATTAATATATTACTATGTACTAGTATTATATACAGCTAATACCAAGTAGTAAAGAGTTTATTAATCGATATTATTTAAATCTACCTCCTGACTAGCTTCTTCGCTTTTTTCTTTTTAGCCACCTATATACCCTTTTTATGTAATTTGTAGCCCTTAATCTAATACCTCCTTCCTTCCTCCTACTCTCTTAGAGGTAAGGTGTGACAACCTCAGTATAGAAAACTCAATGATAGAGTCGCAGATGAGAAGTATTGTATTATTACGAGAATACTAAGCTAAGGAGAAAAGTAGAAGTAGACTCGAGGCTACGGAAGGACTCGAATATAAAATACAGCTACTAGGTCATCCTTAACCCTGTAGCTACAGCCAGTCATGGAGAGCAACCGCCGACTACACCGCTAGCGCTTCACTTATAATACGCCAACGCCACGTGACTAGCCTTGTTCTTAACTCAGCCATCATCACCCCCCTTAGAAGAAGCTTGTCTGTAAATTTAGCGACATACGCCGACTATTAGGGCCTAATCGTACTGAGTGAAACGGACGACTGGTCGATGGGTGACAGCTGGATGTAGGAGGGGAGAAGGGGCCTCGCTAGTTAGTGACATAGGGTTCAAAGTAACTAAAGTATACACTATAGATGGAAGCGGCACGGGGAGTTAATCCAAGGACTTGAGGATCACTGTCCTACATACTAGGTAACGAGCGCTTCGTTCCCTGTTAGACTAGTTGTTCGGATACGACTGGCGATCTTCGAGGCACAGCCTTAAACCGTTCCTACGCGCACGTCCAACACACTAGCAATCGCTGGCGGCCCTACCAGCAGCCCTTATGTTTGCCAGGTAGCTAATGGCGATGTGCCGACCGTGCCAAGAGCGTTGATCTGGGCGCCACCGCGAAGATCAGAAGAGGCGATATCCCTGTCAAAGCACGACCACATTATCTCCACTGAAACTGAAGCTCTATGAACTGGATACAATGTTCGGACGACAGAGGAAAGCAGAGTCACGCCGTCCCAACGAACTGGGGCATTCCCCTCAACCTGTGGGCCGGAGACAGGCGGCGGCACGAGACGGGCTGCGATCCAACACCCCATCGAGTCACAGTGAGACGGTCTGAGATGGGTTACCAGAACTTGGGGACAGAGATGGGAGCTTCTTCCAATCCTGAGACGGGATATCTAATATTAATATTGTGCTTGCTGATACCTTCCCTGTCGAGGTTCTGACTAGCCAAACTCGCTCCAAGGTAATCAGCAGGTCTGTCAAGCGGGCAGCCTGCTAGGAGGTTATCTCACTGGCAATAAGTCATGGATGTTGCCCGCAGATGTACCGTTTGCAGCACTGTATTTCACGCACTTCCATGCCCCCAACTTGTTCAACATGGGATATTGCCATGCACTGCTGCGCAGAAAACCCCCTTGCCTCACCTCCCCTTGCCCGTCAAGCAACCTCTGAGATCTCAGCACAGAAACAGGGGATCACACTAGAGATCCCCATTTTGTACGTCAAATGGGAAGGTTGTGGATTCACGGAGCTTGCGCGCCAATCTCTCTCGCCACTCACAGCCGATGATATTGGAGAAGAGCAGTCCGGGCACTTATTTGCATGTTAGGTTCTCAATTTAGAGCATGTTAGGAATGAATAATTCATCAATTTTGGCACAGGCTGCCGTTGCTAAGCCGGTGGTTGTGCTTCTACTGAGTATGTGTTACGCACAATAGATGCTCATCCGGAAAACAGGCCCCGAAGTCTTTCCCGTTTGGCACCCTGTCAACCACTTACAGGCGCTGATATACTGTTCGGGCGGAGCCAACAATCTGAAGGCCAACAAACTTGGAACGCCCTCTCGCCATCTTCGGTTCCCACCCTTCCGCGCTCGGTGCTTCGGTGCTCAATCCGTTGTGAGATCATACCTGTCATATATTAAAAGCTTGAGGCCTATTTTTGCACTTCGGCGCGGGGATATATTTGAGATTCAAGATTTGATATGTAAAACATCAAGGATTTCAAATCTAGGGCGTGGTAACTATCCCTGAGGGCTTTAGGTTTCGAAACGTCCTCTGTGAAAGGTGTGTGCAACAATGGCGAGCCTGACAACTCAAAATGTTTGTGCTCTCCTTACTGCCCCACAATTTGAACATTGGAGATGTCGGTTATCGAACTATCAAGAACAAATTCTTCGACGGCTGCTCCCATTCTCCATCCTCCGCATATGAACTTCTTCATTGCTAATGGCGCCCACCTGACACTGTAGAACAAGTGATTGTGGAGCCCAGGTAACAAACGGTCGTCGCACAAAACTAGGGAGATATTGATGCCCAACATGATGATTGGGGCTCCCACACAGGGTCTTGATGTCGTGTAACGACAAACTTTTCCCTCATGCAGTCCATCATTTCTCGTTTTTCTGACAGATTGAAATTGGAGGGGCTGCTGGGTAGTCGTGACAAATGTACACCGTTTTTGAGATGCCAGCACGGACTACTACAAAGAGGAACATCGTGATTGACAAGGTCCATTTCGTGCCTCTCAGTCTTTGATATGCACAAGCAGAAGAGCCAGGTCATCATAAATCTGCGAATGGGCGTTGTTCTATTTCCAATGAGCTGGTCGGTGAGTGGCCTCAAAACCTGCTGGTTGATATCAGCCAGCCCAGTATGCTTGAGGATGTAGGATGATGATTTACTGCCATAGATCTGATAGCCACGCGAACAGTCTTCGTGGGCAAGTTTCATCAGCATATCTTCAGGCATAAAGCATATAATGAAGCCATTATCAAGAACCCCCAAATGGTAATATATCGCCCCTATTGCGCACCCACTGGAGCTGGCTCGCTAACAATCTCGCTCTCCTGAATATCACCCTTCCCAATATAATCGATCTCGATATTTCCTTGAATAAGAGTACAAACATGGCCTAGAGAGATGCGAAGTTAGCTTCGAGTTATTAACAATTGACTCTGATTACCATATGTTTGAAATCTCTAGCATTGTGAAGTTACCTCCAAGACGAAGCTGATGAGGGGCAGGTAATGGCCTAGGATCAAATTCCAGGAAGGTAGTGGGTACAAACCATTCTCATTATATCAACTGTACTCTTTCCAAGCTCCGATTCGAGATAGTCTCTCTTCACCAAGCCCACTCCATATTCCCCTGTTACAGCCCCCTCCATGGCAATCGCCATATCCACCATTCTGGGAACCAAGCCCTTGGCAATATCCTTTTCCGTATCTGAATATAAGATCAAAGTGTGGAAGTTTCCATCCCCCACATGTCTAAACACAGCGCCGAGTAACCCAGATTGCACGATATCCTTTTTCGTCTTCTCGATGGTATCTGCTAGACGCCTTAGTGGAACAGTCACATCAGTGATCCATACCTTATCCTCCGGCGACTTTCGTAGAGCCATTATGCTCCATAACGAGGCTCTCCTGGCCGACCATAACTCCTCTCGCTCGTCCGCTGAAGATGCAAAGGTGAAAGAAGTTGATCCGTGGCTTTCAGTAATACTTTTCACAAGATTAGCTGTATCATTGACTGCTACGTCTGAGCTGCCATTAAACTTGAAGAATAGCGAAGGTCCTTCCTTCCATATGCGGGTGGTGGATTTGGCTTCATTGATGCTTCGCATTTGAACTTCATTGAGAATCTCAACGGCGGCAACCTGCAATCCTCGGGAGACGATTGACTGAACTGCTAACGCTGCCTTCCGAATCGGTGGAAAGGTGCAGGCTGCAACCACCTCACACTTCGGTTTGACGGCCAGCTTCAAAGTGGCTTCGGTGATTAATCCGAGAGTGCCTTCGCTTCCAATGAACGTCCTTGTCAGATCATATCCTGCAGATGATTTTCTTGGACGTTGACGAGTCTTAATGATGATGCCATCTGCGTGAACAACTGCAAGTGAGACGACTCAATCTTTCAGTCCCATACGCTACAGCGTTTGTTCCGGAGCAGCCTGTGCCAACCATTCCTCCGATCATGGCCCCTGGTCTGGATCAGCAAGAAAGAACCAATTTTCAGATTCTGGAGCGTTGTTGAGATCAACCCATCAGAGACCTGGCTGTACAGTACAATCAAGGTCTAGGGAGTTAGTTCTGAGGATCTTATCCATGCGAGTGAAATCTACACAGATCCCGCCATATGTCGGGATGTATTGTCCTTCAATGGAAGTGCCACCTAAAGACGGAGTGATGGGGGGTCTACGGCGATGACAGATATTGACAACTTTGGAAAACTTCTTCAGTCGTGTTTGGATAGCCTACTACTTGCCCAAGCACGACAGTGTCTTCTGTCCATGGATAAGATTGATAATGTGATCCTGAATAGCTCAATAGGTCTGCATGAACTAGTGAAACATGCTCTTTCCCAACTGTGTCTGCAAATTCTGCGCATGCTTGCCGGATATTATCTTCCGCAAGGTTGTGCTTTAGATACATTGCTCTATTCAGTTCCAAAGTTGACACATTACAAGACTGATCGTGAAAGAAGGAGTTTCCATATGCCAAGTAGCCTGCTCCGAGTCCGGCTCCCAGTCCAATGGATGAATATGCTTTTGATTTCAGTTGAAGAATTGATTGTCAAAGACCAACTCAGAGGCAACGAAGGGCGACCGCATGTGAGAGATGCAATAAGAAGCGGATCAAATGCGACGCCTCGGTGGTCGGGTTACCATGTTCCAGCTGCCGTAATGCCAAAAACCACGAGTGTCGTTTATTCGGTCAAAAAGGACAAGGTACCTATCTCGTGTATCTTATACGAGAAATTTTGCTTGATAACAAGCTGGTTGAACCTTTAAAGGCTCCGCTGGGAGATTTATCAATCTAAATAAGTCTGAAGACAGCCTACAGATTCTCACTCCCGAATCAAATCTTACATCTATAATCCAGCAGACTGTAGGAAAGCAGTCAATAGTACCACCTACAAGAACTGCTTACAATCTATAGTTTTCTTTGAATTTAGAAAAGTCGTATAATGATGGCGGTTCCCTAGTTGTCGCTAAGATATCCGGTCAGACAGTTGCAACCGTATGAAATACAGCTGCAGGAGCAAACGTAAACAGGGCTAGAAACTGATAAGAGAGCAGACCTTTATTCCTAGGCAAAAGTTGGTTTGCTTCCTATCTTGCGTACACTGCCACTATTAGCTGTATGAACTTGCATCAGCCTGTCGCTATGATATTTACTGATAGATTAAGTCGGACACGATCTGTTAGCCCTTAGGCTGCAGATCCTGTATATAGTAGCGTAACAGCTCCAGTTAAGCCCTCAACAGAATTCCCAGAAGATCTGCCTTTTCAACAATTAAGACAACGCCTTATCGAGTCATATTTCTCTTGTTTCTATATCTATTTTCCTATATTGGATAGACCATCGTTCCTATCTTCCGTAGAGGAGGGAAGCATTTCTGTAACTCTCCTCTGCAGTATGCTCTTTATAGGCTGAAGTTAATGCGACCCTGCAATCTTCCATCTTGTAGGCTACAATACAAGAAATAATGCTAGAGACAACCTCTTTAGCTAGGCAAAAAGTTTGTTTGCCTCAGATAGCACCTCTGACTGTATAAGTATACTTCAGTTATGCTTCCTATTGCATTATTGGTTGGGGCAGCAAACAGCATTCAAAGATTCCCTGTGGTAGCTTGTTACAGCTATCAGATCTGTACAGTGTATAGGAATATATAGGGGCACTAATAGAAGTTAGATACCAAGAGCTACTCAAGTCCTGTGGAAGCGTATCTAGTGGTGTTTATATATAAGTTCTCTTAACAACTTAAAGAACTGATACTTATATATCCCCAGATTCAAGATAGGCAACTGGTATTGATAGTAGGCGTGCCAATAGTTATTAACGATCTAGATTGCGATGTTGAAGACCTGACACTTGACGACTTCCCGTCTGAGCCTGTAGAAACAGCAAATTACGTTATTGGACAAGTTGGACTGAACCATGAGGCGGCAAAGCTGTTCTTCTGCTATTGCTCTCCTTCTATCCTCTATCTTAACGCCGATCCTGAGACTCGTTATAAAGCGCAGCAAGATGTGCAAACAACATTTCGCGCATAGCACGATAGCCTTCCGAGGATCCGGGCGATCTTCCCGCAGATATGTGAAGTATTGAACATTCATAGCTGCGAATATAGCAGTCACCCTAATACTGTTAGACTTAAGTATCTGAGATGGAAACTACGGACTACGCACCACATCATTGGAAAATATTCTAGGCTCCAATATATCATCGAGTCTTCGACAAGCCGGGTGATGCTATTCGCGGTGTCCAGGATAATATCTGAATCTTCTGGTCGTAAATCTCTTTTGCTGCTTTGGCCTTATAGCCTTTGTTGAAGATTAATCGTTAGGAAACTAGTATATGAGCATAAGCATTTTGAGTTGTGACAACACTAAATACAGGCATTGACCTCTCCTCTAAAGTGTAGTTATTCGTCGAAGACTCACCAATAGGACTTTTCTAGCGTTAGAGTAAGATAATGCTTCCGCTCTCGTAAACTTTTCTGAGAATTTGCTAATATAAAGCTGCGCCAGAGTCTGATCGTTCTGAAACAATTTGAACAATGCGACATTTTAGAACGCTGGATTCGGATCCTTTGGACAGACATCCTCGACCGTTCAAGTCGCAAGATCAAAGGCCACGAGCACGCTCCCCCTGATTCAAATTTGAATACCTCCATCAACGATCAGACACAGTTTCGGACATAGTCAACAGCGAATATGCTCTATAATCAGTCGTCGCAGATAACTGAGACGGAACACGTCCGCGACGAGAGGTCAGAGATGAGTCCTTACCATATCGGGGACTGGTCTCTTCTCTTCTCTTTGGATAACTACAACGTGCATTCAGATGTGCCAATGCCGAATACGTTAGAGTATCACGGGTTGCAATTCCAGGCCAATCTGGGATCAGTTGGGTATAACAGTACGGGCTAGACAAATCTCATTGATACGCTACGAGATATGTGTGTTTTTAGGCCATTTCGAGTGTTTTCCAGGTCATTTCTAATGGGGAGACCCCGTATTACGTCCGTTCGAACTAATATGCGGACCGCTTGAGCAATCTGGGAAACGCATAGATAACCTTTGTTGCACGTACACAGGCCGCCATCTCTAGGCAGCAATTCTAGGTTTTAATTGTCTCCCTAAGCTCTAATTCGTCGTATTATTCCTGCCTGACACTTTTAACCATAACCTACGTAGTCTCTTGCGTACGACACCACTTCATGTATGATCACGTGCCGCGGCAGGAACCCAATTCACAAGAGATCTGCGCTGAACGTGAGACCGAGGTATTCCAGGGTTTAAACTTGTCCAACTTCCTTCCATATCCTATTTTCTTGCCACCTGTATATATTCATAGAAGCTGCAGATGCCTATATAGACACCCTATAATCTGTCTTAATGTTCTCTTCCTCCTCACTCTAGATATCTTCTGCACGGTCATCTTCTAATTGTCGTCAACATGGCGCCCTCAATCCCAACTCCCATATTATTACTGGTCCTCTCTTCTGCCCTAACCGTGGGCCAGATATCACTACTGCCAGAACTGTTCCCAAATCTCCCGATAAGAAGGCGCTTCTTCGCTTTCGCGGGCGTTGTGTCCTCCCTCTTGGCTATCTATAACCTGTTCATATACCCGCCATTTTTCAGTCCGTTCCGAAAATTCCCTGGGCCTAAGGTAACTATTTCGGACTCCTATCAGTATTTTAAATATCTATGTGGCTAAAACGATATAGAATGCTATGCCCATCTTCGGCCATACGTTTGCGTCATTTGAACGACCAGCAGGCCAGAGTTTCCTGCGCTTCATGAATGAAATCCCTAATGACGGGATCATTCGCCTACAGGGGCTTATGAACCGAGACTGGTTGCTCCTGACAGACCCCGCATCGCTCTCAGAAGTCTTAGTTCACAAGGCTTATGACTATGAGAAGCCATCTTTCATTCGTCAGTTCCTGCGCATTGTCCTCGGGGACGGCTTGATTGTTGTCGAGGGCGACGAACACAAGTTCCAGAGGAAGCATGCCTCACCAGCTTTCAGCTTCCGCCATATTAAGGATCTGTATCCTCTCTTCTGGTCAAAAGCACTTGAGATGAAAGACTGCGTGGCCGCTGAGTCGAAAGGAGGTAATGAAATAGTGGAGATTAACCAGTGGGCGAACAAGGCCACTCTGGATATCATCGGCGTGGCGGCCTTCGGTCGAGACTTTCACTCCCTCACAACGTCTGATAATGAGCTTGCAAAGAACTACGAGGAAATCCTCGAGCCGACTGCCAACAAGGCAGCCTTCTTCACTGCGCACTTGTTCCTCCCCCGTTGGGTTATCGCCAGGCTACCGTGGAATCTCAATAAATCACTGAAGAGGACCACAGGGGTGATCAAGAGATGCACCGCCCAACTGATCCAGGATAAGAAAGCTCTCATGAAGGATCAGAGCGAGAACCATGTCGACATCCTGTCCATCCTGCTCAAGTCTAATGACTTCGGGGACGACATGCTCGGCCAACAACTACTCACATTCCTCGCCGCAGGGTACGTCTCCCCATCCCGCATCATCATTCCAGGACAAGCCAGACTAACATTCCCCTCCCAGCCACGAAACCACATCCTCAGCATTCACCTGGGTAATGTATCTCCTCGCCTCTCACCCCACCATCCAAGCCCGCCTACGTGCCGAAATCCACACCAAGCTCCCCTCCCTATCATCCGCCTCCGATCCGACATTCGACCTCGCCAGCACGCTCGAATCTCTCCCACTCCTCAACGCCGTCTGTCTCGAGACTCTCCGTCTCTACCCCACCGTCCCCGTCTCGCTACGCGTCGCCAACAAAGACACCTCCATCGGGACACATTTCGTTCCCAAAGGCACCCGCGCATATGTCGTACCCTGGGCCATCAACCGTGCCGAAAAATACTGGGGTCCTAATGCCACAGAATTCATTCCCGAGCGCTGGATCGACGAGAAGACCGGCCGTGCAAATAATACCGGCGGCGCCGTGAGCAATTATAATATTCTGACATTCTTGCACGGCCCACGAAGTTGTATCGGGAAAGACTTCGCCAAGGCGGAGTTGAAGTGCCTTGTTGCGGTCTTCTGTGGCGCGTTTGAGATCGAGATGGCGGATCCGGACGAGGTGCCCATTCCGTATGGTGCGCTAACGGTGAAGCCGAAGAACGGAATGCGTTTGAGGCTGAAGGCTGTTTCTGGGTGGTAGATTGGTCGCTAGGTGCTAGTGAATTCGTCTCTTTGTTGCTGGTGGTTTCGGCGTAAAGGGGGTGTAGGATTTTGGATTTTGGATTTTTGTTTTCTCGTGATATATACCAGGCTTGCATGGGCAGCCGCAATGCTTCAATGAGATTCGAAAGAAAGTTAGATCTCTATTGCTATATTTCCGCATTCATTTTGGCTGTGAGTGCTTAAATTCTTGTAAGATACGGGCTTTCATACCCTGAGAAATAATACAAAATTTACAGAATCCATGTGAACGGGCGAAATAAATACTTCCTTCCATCCCATCTTTCAGTCTCGGCGAATTCTCCTTCCTATGGTCTAGTCAATTTCACATTAGCACACGCAGTCAAGATTTTCCTGGACTATTATGACTTTCGCATTTGCTATCCTCCCTCTCTTCTCTACCTTCTTCACACCAACTATCTACCTAGCTAAAAGAATTTCCCTAGGCCCAAATCCACTTTCCATAAACAGTATAAGCAAGTTAGTTTTCCAATGCAGATAACCAGCAGGGTACAATTCAAAACATACACAGAGGAAGCGCGTCCACCGCATGACCCTTCCCAGGGGGGTTTGGTGAATATAAAGAGGAGAATATAAGAGAAAAATCAATACAAGAAGTGGCGGGGGGTTATTACAACGACAATATTCGATCGACAAAAGCAATGATGATGCCTGGTATTCATGTCCAAGCACCCAAAGTTCCCCTCTTACCATCACGACCCGAATTTCCATACCGGTGCCGAGGAACAAAGGAGAAGCAAAAATTAATTAGTTACGACCTCCTCCTCTGCCCACCCGTTCAGTCCGTTCCTGCTACCCATGCCCGCCGCGTCCGGAATCGCGAGCGAGTACCCATTCGAACCCCCATTAGTGGTTGCGTATTGCACGACACCACCATTGTTCATACTGAGACCGCCAGAGAAGCTAGACTGGTACTGGTGTCCTCTGCCACGCTGTTCATCTATGCTTCCGGCATTGCTGATCTGGTCTTGGAAAACATTTGCTTGCGGGGCGAATGCCGGGAGCGAAACAGCGCGATTGTGGCTCCTCGCTGGGGCGAGAAGGCCGCCAATGGTCTGAGCACCAGAAGTACCGTTCTGGAATCCGTTCATATCGGAGATGGAGGCGGATTGCTGGTGGCCGGTGGATTGAGAGTTTGGCGGGACCTCAAGAGCGTCGATGGTGGGTGCGGGACCATTACCGTAGAGAGCTGCCTGCTGGGCCGCCAGGACTTGTTCCTGCTGCTGCTGTAGTTGCGCAACAGCGTAGGGATCGAGCTGTTGCCGCTGCTGCTGAGCGGCATGTGCTTGCTGCGACACCTGGTTCAGGTACATAGTCAAGGGATTATTGCTGCCGGCATTAAGGATAGTTGATGGAGTTGGAGCGGATGGGAAGTTCTGGGAGTTAGAACCGGGTGCAGCAGAACCGGTTGGCGAGGATCCATCCTGGCTTGGAAGACCATTGGGGGCAGGCGAGTTGCCACCTTCGTTCCTAGGGGATGTCTGTGCCTGCGCGACCTGACGGGGAGCGTTACCGCAGCGGTCCTTGCCAAAGTTTACCTTGAACCGGCGATATTCGTCCTTGCCTCTGATGGCCTCAATAGCCTTGATGGCATTGGCAATATTGGTGAAGTTGACAAACGCACAACTCTTCTCTCGAAGAGTGTTGACGAGTTCAATCTCACCATACTCAGAGAAGTCCTGTCTCAGCCTCTCCTCGCTCCAGGTCTCATCTAAGTTCCCAATGTAGACGTTTCTGGACGCACCTCCGCTGACGGCTAATGCGATGGCAGCTGGCAGTGCGCCAGAGTGCTTGCCCCAGCCGATCTTCAACCTCCTATTATGAATCATTAAGCCCTGTAAATTGCTCAAAGCGTAGAAAGAAGCAGCCGAAGTAGGATCAATAAAGGTGACAAAGCAGATGTGCTTGTCGGGTATATATCGAATATGGTGTAAAAGTCCGCCTCTCACAACATTACAAATTTCTTCAATGGTAGTCTCGGGATGAATGTTTCCCAAGTAAACGGTTCGATTGCCAAGGTTATTGATCCCGCCAGCGGTAGTGGCGACAGCCGCAGCAGCGACAGATTGTTGGGCAAGGGCGTTCGAGATGAGGTCGCGATCAGCTCCATTCAGAACGTGCGAATACCCTGGAGCAATACCAAGATATTGCGCAGCATTCTGTTGTTGGGTCTTTGAGACATACGCGCAGCGGTCCTTTCCATAGTACACGCGTCGAGGAGACTGCCATTTCGGCTCTTGGGGCAGTTGGGAGACAGCCTTGATGGCATTGCCAATGGAGAGGAAGTGAACGAAGCCGATAGCCTTCTCACGCACAATCTTCACTGTGTCGATGGGACCAAACTTGCTCAGATCCTCGCGCAGTTCCTCCTCAGTAACATCTTCCCCAAGATTACCCAAGTACACATTTCGTGAAGCACCTGACTGTTGGACAGCGAGGGCTACAGATGTGGGCACTTGAGAAGGCTTTCCCCATCCAACCTTGATATCCTGGCCACGAATCGACAGCTTCTTCAAGATTGCATCTGAATGAAAGTGAGTGGCGGAGCTGCCATCCAAAAACGAGATGAAAGCGCAGTTCTTGTCAGGCAGAAGCCTGACGGACTCAATCTGGCCGCTCCGCACGTGGCCCAAAATCTCCTCCGCAGAAGTGTCCGGCGGAATGTTGCCCAAATACACTGTTCTGCTCGTACCTGACACCATGCCTGGGGTCATGTGGACTGGAGACGAAGGCTGAATCTGCAGCTGCTGCATCTGATTACCCAGGTTCACAAACTGGGATGTAGGAGACTGTGGGTTGTAGAATTGGGGAGCGCCGTACGCGGAGGGCGAAACGAGAGTCTGGTAGAGCTGTGGCGACAACGGCTGGACAGGGCTCCCGACGTTCTGCTGATGTTGCTGTTGGTTATTCTGTTGTTGCGGTTGCGGAAAGTTAAAGCCTTGATACTGCGCATTCGCAAAGTTGGCGGGGGTCCCGGGTTGGAATGGACTGCCGAGGAGGAGTTGAGACGGAAGCAAGGGAGTGAATTGCATGTCGAATGCAGTGCCAGGGGTCTGCAAATCATTCTGGTGGTGTTGCTGTGCCATTGTCTGCGTATTTATCGAAGGAACGTTTGCCCGGCGCGGATGCCTATCCCCATACCCACCCATCGACATCTGGTTCGAATTGTACGCCCCATGAGAGAAGCCTGTTTCACTGCTGGAGGGTTTGGAAGCGTGTCCGGGGAGCCTAGCAGCCGCAGGCCCGTTTGGGGTGTTTACCTGTGTCTCCTGCATCCCGAGAAGATGAGGCGGCAGGACAAAGCTGTCCCGCGCGAGAGGTGGTAATACAGCCGTGGTGAAGGACTCGAGGTGCCGAGGCACAAAGGTATTGAGCAGGAAGTTGGACAACAGAGTCTGTCAAGGAATGACGGGAAAGCGACGTGCTCGAGGGAGAGCGAGTGGCGAACGGCGACAAGCGTCAGTGGGACTGTTCGAGGCAATGAGGACTTCGAGAAGGTCGTCAACGGCTAGCCGAAAGAAGGAAGAGATTAAGATAGATAAATCCTCGGATATATTAAGGTTATACGGTGATGGATATTCTGGTAACGAGTGTGGTCTCCGGTCCGGTCTCAAAGCGTCTGCCCGTTGCCCAATTTTGATCCGTTCTCGTCCTGCTGCGGCGGCGAGGGCGAGGGAGCGTCGGCAATGGCTAGCACAAATAAGAGGGAAGAAAGTCGAGGTGCGAGGACCAGGAGATGAAGGAGCGAGCGTGTGGACGGAGCCAAAGTCAAGGGAAACCTGGGGTTAAACTTGGTAGGGTTTCTGGAAACGAGCGATGGAAGTGAAGAAGAGACGGAAGTAAAGAGCGTCGGTCGATTCTGGCGGAGGAAAAGGAGAACCGAGAAAGGAGCAGCAGAGCAGAAGAAGGCGAAGGGTAATAAAAAAGATGGGGTGTTGTTGAGAGAGAGGAAAGTTAAGAGAGAGTGGAGAGAGGAGAAGGACGGCAGGAGACAAGACGTTCCAGAGGAAAGAGAATCGCTTTGTCCCGATTCGGGCGGCCGTAATTTCGCTGCAGGGCGCCAATTAAATCGGGACTAGCGCCGTATTGGAAAGATCCCTCCCCTATTTAGCCGAGGCCGGATTCTGGTCCTGGCGGCCGTTGTCTTATTTATCTCGACGATGTAGTCGATATATATCGGTGTTGTTTTGTTTTGGACGGCATGCTTCCTTCCTGTCCTTGGTCCTCGCTGTGTCTGCCCCTATATCGCTGTACCTGTCCCTCTCGCTCCCGCCTTGTGGCCATATCCACTTCCCGCCATCCATCCGCCATTTTCAGGGGCACGTCCTAATCTGGCCTCACGTGTCCTCCTTCCCAGGACAATTAATAGACGCTCTTAACTCCCCTTACTTCTCGCTCTCAAAATAACCCTCATACTCATCAAACACCCTCACCGCCTGCACAGCCGCGAGGGAAAACTTCGTTCTGCACCGCTACCGGTGTCAGATCGTTTCAAGCGCCCATCGTGGCGGTTTGGCGAGTCTGAGAGCATGAAGCACAGCCCAATCCGACCTGCAGTACCAGAAACCGCAGCAACAGCGGTGTCTTGTTGCTTGGGCACCACTCCAGCTCTCATCTGGCGCTGCTTGGTTCTTTTCCTCGCCTCGTGAGACAGTCTCGGATCCCCCAAACATGGCTGTCCGTCGCACCCCTTTCTGCTCATGTCGGGGTCGCTCCTTGGTCAGGTGACTGATACAACACGTGATTACGTCCTACCTAGGATTCGATTCTCAGTTGCCACATCCTGCGGTGAGAATTTAGAGGAGACTGGCAACGATGAGTAGTGGTAACGTGAGTCACATCAAACATCACAATCATGCAATGCAATTCTGTCTCGAGGAAGTCGCCCCTTTTTCTCATAATCTCTCAAAGTCTATCTAGTTTCAAACACATAGCGTATCTAGCAATCCATTCGTCAGTACCACTTGGTATCATAACCGCAGTTTAAAAGCCCAAATATATCATTGCGTGCAAAACCCCATTTTGCAAACAAATGTAACAGAACTACGGTTTGCAACGACCCATAAACCGTGGGTACAAGCAGCAGGTTCGAATAGAGTGCTGTTTGCAGATCCACGCGACGAATCGTTCAAGCCCCAGCCCGTATCCGCCGTGTGGAGAAGTACCATATCTGATCTATCAGTATTTTGAGCAGAAGGATAGTACGGGGAATACTCACTTTCTCTGCTCGGTATACCAGTAGTAGTCATCAATCGACATGCCCTCGCGCTTGTACGCACCGATCAACTCATCATAGTCCTCCATCCTCATCGACCCACCGACAATTTCGCCTACGCCAGGCATCAGGACGTCCACGCTCTCTGTGCACCGGAGATCCGCCTCCTCTTTCTTCATGTAGAAGGACTTAATTTCAGCTGGGAAGTGAGTCAAGAAGATTGGGAGGTTGATGATATCGGTCATTCTCCGCTCGGCTGCCTCAGCAATATCGTCACCAAACACATGAGGGTTGCCTTCCTCGTTGAGGATGGGCGGATCTTGGGCGTTGAGCCAGTCAATGGCGTCCGAGTACCGCATGCGCTTGAATGGGCGTGATGGTACCTTGAACTCAGGGTTGAGCTCCTTGATGTATCCGGCAATCTCCTTGTCCTCGAGGAGAGTGGTGATGACCCGACTGATCATCTCTTCAAGGTGTACCAACAGATCCTCAAACTCGATGAAGTCCAATTCTGCCTCGACATGAGTGTACTCAGACAGATGACGACGAGTCAGGGACTTCTCGGCCCGGAAGGACTTCTCGATACAGTATACGTTGCCAAGACTGGGGATCGCTGTCTCGAGATACAACTGGGAAGACTGGGTCAGATAAGCCCTCTCACCATAATAATCAAGTCCGAACAGGGTTGATCCGCCCTCGACTTGCGTTTGGACAAAAGCAGGTGGGCTGATCTTGGTAAACTTCAACTCCCTATATGCCTTGGCAAATGCCCATTCCACTGCTGAGCGCACTTTCATCACAGAGGAAGCGGTGTCGCCTCGCAGGACCAGGTGGCGGTTGTCCAGCATCTGTGCATCCCACTGATCTTGTTGAGCAGAGACTCTGTTGGTGATAGCATCCGCATCAGAGGGTGACTTTCCAATTACCCGGTAGTAATCGACATGTAGTTCGCGGTTATCTGGGGCGGATTGGCCCTCGGGGACCTTGCGCATCTCGCCATAAAGTGTGAGAGAAGTGCCTTGGGCGAATAGCAGAGCATCGTACGTTCTGGTGAGGTCACCGGCGAGAACGCATTGCAGGTGGCCGTATCCATCAATCAGCGTGAGGAAGGTAGCCTGCTTCTGCTGTCGAAGTCGGTGGATGCGGCCCGACACCTTAACTCTCGTCCCCTTCACCTCTCCTTCGCCCAAGGTCACATCCTTGTCGCCAATTAGAATCTTGACCGCAGCAGGAAGCGACGTATCTTCGGTGAGAATGATTTTCTTCGCTTCTTCAAGGTGTTTCAGGCGGGCCTTCTCTTTCTCTTGCTCCTGCGCCGCAACCTGCTGCTGTTTCTGGATCTTCTTCTTGTGTGCGTCCAATGCTCCCTGGGCCTTCTTCACCGCGCTTTTAGCTGGCTCCTTCCAGACGAGTCTCTCTGTTGGATCGCCATCCGCACTGACTGGGCCCGTTGTCGAGGATCGGGAGAGATATGACTTGCCCTGCGCCCCCCCCTGCTGGATATATGCGTAGGCGAGCGACTTGTACGGTTTGCTCTCTGAGCCTGGTGTGGATTCTTCATCGATACCGATGTCTGTGTCGATGTAGACGGTCTCTGGTTTAGTACGATCAGCGAGATCTTGTGCTGCCGCCATGTTGTCGCGTGCTCTGCTGCCAATTGAGATTGTAGACGAGTCGAGACTTGGAGCTTCGTGGTGGGGGAATTTATTATTCTGTCCAGTGAGTCAAAGCGGTGACAGGTGAATGTTGTGGATTTATCAACCCGAGGGGTGTGTTTTGAGAATCTATCTACGCGGGTCGCGACCTCCCACTTGCTCTGACGCGACTTGACTTCGTTATTTAAGCTTTGATCGTTGTAAATTCCACCAGCAGCATTCGGCTGTGATTCTCCTTCCGCAGATACTCATGTCTATCCTATAATATCCTTTTTTAATTTCCATTTCTCGTAGCAAACATAAAGCGCCGAGGTTTCCCCTCATTTTTGCATCTCACACCACCTGGAAGATCTCTCTCGATTCAAGCAGATTCTACGTCCTGCGTCTCAACTCCATAACCGTGGCTTCTCGAATAATTCCTGGTATTTTAGGCGGTTTAACCAGGAGAGCTCTCATTTCATCGCTCGCGAAAATGCCTCCAACGCAGGCGACTTTGGGGTATGTAAAGGATCCTCAGACCACGTTAGGGTGCGGTTTTCTTAGCCCGGATGGTCGAATACAGTATAGTGAGCTGATCATCATCCCTCTGATAGCAAGTTTTTTGGCAAACCCAATGGCACAAATGCTCCGCCCAAGCAATCGAAGCTCTCATTCTCGACAAAACCGAGCTCAAAGCATGATCCACCGAGCTCAAGTTTGGCCAAAGACAATGAGGATGTAGATATGGATGGTGGAGACGAGGAAATTGAGACCAAGCTCCCAGTTGATAAGTGTGATGACATGACGCGGAAGCGATCGAGGACCCCGCCTGTGACAGCAGCAGAGGAACCGGCCATCAAGGAGGAGGTTGAGACGAAGGAAGAGGAAGAGGATGATGATGAGCCCATTGTCAAGCGGGCTCGTCGTAATGGCAAAGAAGCGCAAACTACTGGGTCGAAGGCTAAACAAGACGTCAAAGCCCGTCCTGAACCACCAAACAAGGCTGAGGCCGTACCGCTATCTAAAGATGAGGATAATGCGGACAAAATCGATTTAACAGGGGCGGCTGTGAAGAACGACTCCGATGCATCTGCATCCGAATCTGACGAAGAAGGCATTGGTGAAGAAGAGGAGGATGAGAAGCCAGAGGTCGCAGCCAAAGCTCGGGAGAAGATTCAGACGACCTTAAAATCAAATACCAAAGATCCCTACCCCGATTGGAAGCCTGGAGAACCCGTGCCATACGCGGCTCTCTGTACAACATTCTCCTTGATTGAGATGACTACGAAGCGTCTCATCATGACCTCTCACTGCTCTCTCTTTCTCCGCCAAGTGCTCCGACTCACCCCTGATGACCTCCTTCCCACCGTCCTCCTGATGATTAACAAGCTTGCCGCTGACTATGCAGGCGTTGAGCTTGGCATTGGCGAGTCCTTGATCATGAAGGCTATTGGCGAGACGACTGGACGAAGCTTGGCAGTTATAAAGCAAGACCAGAAAGAGATCGGAGATCTTGGTCTGGTGGCAGTCAAGAGCCGAGCTAACCAACCCACCATGTTCAAACCCAAGCCCTTGACTGTCCGAGGTGTTCACAAAGGCTTGCTAGACATTGCAACTGTCACAGGTAACGGGGCTCAACAGCGAAAGGTTGACGGGATTAAGAAGCTGCTCTCAGCGGCGGATGGGCATGCGTCGGGAAAGGTAGATATTGCGAAGGACAAGGGAGGTGCTAGTGAGGCGAAGTATATTGTTCGATTCCTCGAGGGCAAACTTCGTCTTGGATTGGCAGAGAAGACTGTACTGGTGGCGCTTGCTCAGGCCATGGTGTGCCACGAGACTGAGACAAAAGGGTCTGGAAAGGTACCCAGCACGGAGAAGCTGGCTGAAGGCGAATCAATCCTCAAGTCCGTTTACAGGTAAGTTGTCACGCTACATGAAGCTGGTCCGTACTCATATCGTATAGTTCTCTCCCCAGCTACGAAGTTATCATTCCTGCTATGTTGAAAGATGGCTTTTCCAATCTCAAAGAGAACTGCAAATTGCAGCCGGGCGTGCCGCTCAAGCCCATGCTAGCAAAACCTACGAAAGCCATTACGGAGGTCCTTGACCGCTTTGAAGGCCAGACATTTACGTGCGAGTATAAGTATGACGGGGAGAGAGCACAGATCCACTACGTGGCCAAGGACTCTTCGCAGCAGTACCAAGGCACCGTTCCATCAAAGACCTCGACAGGCGGGCTGGCAGCAATTTTCTCGCGCAACTCGGAAGACCTGTCGAAGAAGTATCCCGACATTCTGTCGAAGCTGAACACATGGGTCAAGCCCGACACCAAGAGCTTTGTCCTCGACTGTGAGACTGTAGCCTGGGATCTAGTAGAGAAGAAGGTTCTCCCATTTCAACAACTGATGACGCGGAAGAAGAAAGATGTCAAGATCGAGGATGTAAAGATCAAGGTGTGCGTCTTTGCATTTGATCTTCTCTTCTTGAATGGGGAGGCAGTAGTGGAAAAGTCGTTGCGGGAACGCCGTGAGCTCCTGCACAGCGCATTTGTTCCCGTCGAGGGCGAGTTCCAGTTCGCTACGAGCATGAACGGCCAGGAGATAGACGAGATCCAGACGTTCCTCGACGAGAGCGTCAAAGCCTCGTGTGAAGGCCTCATGGTGAAGATGCTGGATGGGTCTGAGAGTGGTTACGAGCCCAGCAAGCGCAGCCGCAACTGGCTCAAGGTATGTTTTATTCTCACTTCTTCTAATATGCCATGCTGACCTCCTTAGATCAAAAAGGACTACCTCTCAGGCATTGGCGACTCCCTCGACCTCGTAGTGCTAGGCGCGTACTACGGTCGTGGCAAACGTACCTCAGTCTACGGCGCTTTCCTCCTCGCCTGCTACAACCCATCCACCGAGACGTACGAGACCATCTGCAATATTGGAACCGGGTTCTCCGAGTCTGTGCTGGAAGAACTGCACTCGCAGCTCTCCTCCATCGTCATCGACCGTCCCAAGCCATTCTACTCGCACTCTTCCGGCAACCAGCACCAACCAGACGTCTGGTTTGAATGCAAGTACGTGTGGGAGGTGAAGACAGCGGATCTCACGCTGAGCCCAAGGTACAAGGCGGGATGGAAGGAGGGCGTGGATGGGAGTGGGGAAAAGGGGATTAGTTTGAGGTTTCCGAGGTTTATCAAAGTAAGGGAGGATAAGAAGCCAGATATGGCTACGAGTGCGAGGCAGGTTGCGGAGATGTATAGGAAGCAGGAGAGCGTGGCGAAGAGTAAAGGGCCGGCGGTGGATGATGATTTTGAGTATTAGGTGGGTGTGGTAGGTATAGGGTGGCGTTTACTCTCGGAGGATAGGACTGGGAATGAAAAAAAGGTGCATAGCATGGCATGGTATGGAGGATGCTTGAGTCGTACAATCATGTCGCAGCTTAATATAACTCTTGACAAATATACATCAAATTTTGCATTGAATGTTGGCGTGATGGCCCATGATATACTTAACTCTCTAATGTATATCTCTACATATATATACAGATTCCCAAATCTAGAGCGTCTCTTCCCCGACATATATACATCCCGTCACCAACCCCCTCGATTCTAGTCGATATACATCTCGCTTCATCTCTCTTACTTTCCTTATCTCTTGCTGACTCTCATTACATACCATTCCCCCATTCACTCTCCGCCACTTCCATGCTACGTTTTCTTCTTTCTCCTCTTATGAGTGGGTGTGTGTCTGTTATTCTGTCATTCTCATCCCTCCCCTCCCCCCGCTTTCCGCAAACCCTTCCTCCCTCTCCTGATCCGAATCTCCATCTCGCGCATCTGCATATCCGTCTCTATAATCCTGGGCACTAGGTCCCTCACCAGACCTGACGATTCCGCTGCTGCGCTTCGCAGGGGGGTAGGAAGAAGAATGCCAAACATGTGGAGGGGATCGTATGGGTGTGTGTTTTTTTCCGCGGACTCAGTTTCGGTCGAGGAGGAGCTGATGGAGAGGGTAATTCCCGAGAGTGAAGAAGAAGGGGAAGGAGAGAAGTGGCAGGTGCATGAGGCGCGCATGCGCTGGTCGTATAGCTCCTCGCCGTAGCGCACGCCGCGCGGGGCTGAGAAGTTTGCGCGCGCGATATTCTGGTTAATCTTGTGCCGTGTTAGTCTGGCTTATATATATAAGGGAAGAGAGGAGAAATGGAGAGAATCAGACGAGGGCATACAGAGGAGAGAGTAGCTGAGAGCTTGGCTCGGAGAGAGGTGTATGTGTCGAGGAGGTGGAGGTACTGCTCGAGCAGGGCGTCGATGTCCGCCGCGTGCTGCTGGGCGGAGATTATTGTAGTGGACATTGTGAGGAGGGATTGCGGGAGTTGTGGTAGTGGTTGATCTCGGGTGTGACTGTGATTGTGATTGTGATTGTGAGGGTGATAGTGACGATAATCAGCAGTGGCCGGTGCAACACCAAACGGGAGGGGATGTGCGACGCGACAATTTAATTAGGCACTTAGTTATTGACGAGAAAAGAATAGAAAGATATTATTTAATATTAATTCCATGAGGAGGAGAACTAATGATCGTCTGCTGTGCCTACTTGATAGCTCTGACCCTATCATTCCTCTTTTTTTGTATAGTACCCAGGCAACTTTGGAATCATCCTCGACCTAGGCACAATCAACCCCATCAATGCATTAACCTTCCCCTCATGGCACGAGTGGATCCGCGTCTAGGAGATGTTTCAGCACCCAGCCAGCATCTCTCATCTCTCCTCCGTATACGCTGAATGGGGTTACTAGTACGGGGACGTAGAAGAAGTCGAAGAAGTTCCTCCTTCTTTCTCCCCCAATCCTCGGCCGCCACCACTCTCAACCTCCTAGATATCCGACGACCGGAACATCGATAGTCCCGAGATAACCTGTCTCTAGGCCGTGCAGTACAGTACATAACCAGACCAGTCCATTATCTGGGGTAATCTCCCCTCGCCCGCCCGTCTCCTGCCTCTTCCAGTCGCCCAAGGCGGTTAACCCCCGAAGCGAAACAAAAAAAAGGCGGCGCCAGCTCCTCCAGCAGGAACCACAAGTACTCTCGTACACTACCGCCATACACCCAGACCTCCATCCACCCATCCAGACAATCTCCATCCATCTACGACGACACCTCATCCCGCTACCACCACATCTCTGCCAACAGCTCCAATCTCCCGCCACATAGTCTGTCTCTCCATTTCTACGAACGACTATCACTCCTGCAATCACCACCACTAGAATCCCTCCCGCCACAACTTTCACATCACCTCAGACGCCCTCACTCTCCCCCTCGTCAGCCTCCCGTTATAGCTCTGTCGTTGTGCTGCCTCGAGTGACGACTCCATTCGCCTCTTCAGGATGGTTGTCGCAACAATCAAGTCAGTGCTCCCTTTGCCCCCCCCTCGTCGGCCACGCTGCGGATATGGGCAGATGGTCACGCCGAGATGCATTATCTGCAGAGGGCGCGGTTGCTCCTCTAAATTGTTTAGTAGCTTACACTCAATCATTCTAGGTGTGTGGTCGTGGGCGATGGTGCAGTGGGCAAGACGTGCCTGCTCATCAGCTACACCACCAACAAGTTCCCCTCCGAATACGTGCCCACGGTCTTTGACAACTATGCGGTGACGGTGATGTGAGTTCGCCCCCTTCGGTGTCGGCGGTTGCGGACCGCACTGGGTTCCGCGACGCGCCGTTTCTTGATACCGGTGCTCTCACGCCACCATTCTTTTCTGCTCTCAAGCAAGATATACATTTCCACAGCCTAATCTCTGTCTCCTAGGATCGGCGACGAGCCATACACCCTCGGGCTCTTCGACACGGCCGGTCAGGAGGATTACGACCGTCTGCGCCCACTCTCATATCCCCAAACCGACGTCTTCCTCGTCTGCTTCAGCGTCACGTCGCCCGCCAGCTTCGAGAACGTGCGGGAAAAGTGGTTCCCGGAGGTGCACCATCACTGTCCTGTGTGCCTTGCCTGATCGTCGGCACGCAGACGGATCTGCGGGACGACCCCAGCGTGCGGGAAAAGCTAGGCAAGCAGAAGATGAGCCCCGTGCGGAAGGAGGACGGCGAGAAGATGGCCAAGGAGCTCGGCGCCGTCCGCTACGTCGAGTGCAGTGCCCTGACCCAGTACAAGTTGAAGGACGTGTTTGACGAGGTGAGCGGCGATTGGACCTGGACGTGTGAAAATGGAGAATGTTTAAGCTGATAATGACAACCACAGGCAATCGTTGCAGCCCTCGAGCCCCCGACAACCAAGAAGCAGAAAAAAATTTGTAAACTGCTTTAACCCGTGCCTCGCCCACCGCCCTTCCCTTTAATCATTTAGAGCATCGATCGACCCTCATCCCGCTCCGCTCTTCACCAGATCAGATCAGACCCCATTGCTCGCGCAGACACAAGATTACAATACATAACACATGGCACACGTACACCCCAAAGGCAGGAGAGAAGAGAAAAGAGGAGCAGGAGCAGGAGCGGGCCGCCTGATAGGTGCAATGTACTAACCATCACACACACACCCACCCCATCACCACGCACAACCATATCACATCACACCAATCTAGACATCCCTCGAACAGCGGACAGATGACAGGGGCGAGGCGGCGAGAGAATTATTTTACTTCTGCAAAGGGGAATTGGGCGGGAGAGGAGGAAGGGAAGGGGAGAGACTCTTCAAGACCATCAGAGCAGCGCTTCTTACTCGCCACGCATGTTCTCTCCTTTGTCACTGCTTGAATCTACAAAGTCCTGGCGTCTAACGGGGAGGGGAAAGTCATACAATCAAATTCGTAGCCTTTTTTACTTATTAAATTTTTGCTCATTTAAACTTCAATATTTAGTTGATGCATGAATGGGATGCTCCTCTGCATGGGATGAGGTAAGTCAGTGAAGCTTTCACCGTGCCTGAACCACCTATGTCCCACGTTCTGCATGAGTGAGGAGTTCGGGGGGCGTGGTGAGATATAGAGTTAATTTTGAGGTCAGACTTTCACTCTGTACGTAAATCTAAGGTATGCAGGCATCCATTTCAAGTTCCAGAACCATACAGATCCGTGCATCTCAACGGTTAACTCACAGATGATAGTCCATCGTCCCGTCTAGATCTACCTTATCTTGCACTCCAGTACCACTCTCCTCCGTGCTATAATTACTGCGCAAGTAATTGAAAGACATTGGTCCATCACCGCTGAACCTTCCAATTCCCTCGATTAGCATCCTTCGAAACTCCTTCCGTTCATCACCATCCGCGCACCACACAATTTCCGGAGAAGCTCAGACCACATAAACAGCCCCATCCTAGCTAACATCAGATCCGAAAGTGGGATGCATGTTTCACAGCTCCCAGATCTACAGCACCAATGCCTCGGTATCCTCATGCAAGCACTGAACAAGTACTTCCTCCCTGGAAATTCTGCTACCGTACCTTACTCGTTCCCACTCTCTCCGGTCCCTTTTGCACTTGGCCGCGTGGTACCATTCCTGTACTTCGTTTTACGCTATCACTATCGATCCATTCCCCCCACCGGCCGGTCGGTGCGCGCCGATCCCCTTGTTGAATCTCTGGTAGACCCAGACCCAAAGGTAAATGGGCAGAGAAGGCTGGACTTACTTACCTAGGTAGGTATTTCCTCCTGTCGTGCCCTGTACCATAACTTCGTTCCACAACGTTGCCGTATCTTCTCGCGATTTCATATATATATATATACTCATACATTCTCATCGCTTATTCAATTTTGGTCATACCGCTTATTCTTTGTTTCATTCTCCCTCTCTCTATCTGACTCAAAGTTTGCATTTTCTGTGCGAGCGTGGAGTGGACCTGTCCTGCCCCCTCTCCCCCCACTATAATAATCTATTCCCATGTCACTACAATTTTCTCTTTCACATCTACGCTGCAAAATTCCAAAATCCCAGTCTCGGAATCTGAAAAAGAAAAATTAGGATAGGACAAATACAAAGTATACGAGCATGAGATTCACTTTCACAGCGCTGCTTCTGATCGGGAGGCTCTTGGCGTGCGCGCGGGCGCATTCTCCGGCGGAGGAGGCCGGAAAGGGGGAGTGGACGCAGGATGACGCGGAGGAGTTGGCGAGGAAGTGGGGAGTTGATGTGAGTTGAGCCTGTTTTATATGGTTCTGCTATCTGAATTCTTGTACTTCTGGGGTTCGAGATTTGTGGTGGATGTGGTGGTGAGAGGGGATGGACATTACGGAAGGGACTTGGGGGTGTTTAGGGACTTCTGAGTTTGTTTTAATATATTTCCTTTTTCCTTTCCCTTTTTTTGTCTTTGACTTTATTTCAGAGCGGGCGGTGGGTCGGATGTTAAGGGGTTCTTTGGTTTCTGAGGTAGTGTTGTGATTTCATAGGACAGAGCGGAGAGGATGGTTGGAACGCCTTGCTTTGAGTGCAACATATTCAGAATGAGGCTGATTTGCACAGTGGTCCTTCACAGGCATCTCGACCTTTGCGCACTTAGATTATGTCAAGTGCTTGATGAAGCCGGATGTCCATTTTGATATCGGGGTCATTGGGGTGCCGTTTGATACGGCTGTTAGTTACAGGCCAGGTGAGTACGAGTAGTCGTGATCAACCGCTCCAATCTACCACATATCAGAGATTACGCAGATCAAATGCTTCGAACACTATTCTAACTATCACAGGCGCACGCTTTGGGCCCCGCGCCATCCGCGCCGCATCCGCCCGCCAAACCACCTTCCGCGGCTTCAATCCCCGTGCTGGCATCAACCCCTACACGTCCTGGGCTACCCTCCTCGATTGCGGCGACGTTCCCGTCACCCCTATGGACAACGCTATGGCCCTCACCCAGATGACCGCCGCCTACCGCGAGCTGCTGCACCGACCTGCCACCTCGTCGCTTCTGCCACGCCCGAAGCTTGTCTCACTGGGTGGCGACCATAGCATCGCGCTGGCGGCTCTGCGAGCGCTCGCAGAACACCATGGTCCCATTGCCGTCCTGCATTTCGATGCCCATCTGGACACCTGGCATCCGGCAAAGTACCCGAGCCCGTGGCCGAGCGAGCAGGCGCATTTTAATCACGGGAGTATGTTCTGGATGGCGAGTAATGAGGGCTTGATCCTCAATGGGTCGTCGGTGCATGCCGGGCTGAGAACGAGGCTGAGCGGTGATGGCTGGGATGACTATGATGACGATGACCGTCAGGGTTTCTTACGCATCAGTGCGGATGATATCGATGATATCGGTGGTCCGAAGGGGGTGATCGAGAGGATTGTGCAGCGGATAGGGACGGACACGCCGGTGTATCTGTCAGTGGATATCGACGTTCTGGATCCCGGGCTGGCGCCGGGTACGGGCACGCCAGAGCCGGGCGGATGGACGACGAGGGAGTTGATTAGGATTTTGAGGGGTGTGGAGGTGCTGAATGTGGTGGGGGCAGATGTGGTGGAGGTGGCGCCGGCATATGATGGGGTAGGCGAGCAGACGGCGCTAGCTGGCGCACAGGTGGTGTATGAGATTCTGACGGGCATGGTGAAGAGGGGCCTCGTGGATATGGGAAAGGTGGATGAGGGAGGTAGAGGGAACGGGGGAGCGAAGGACGAGCTGTAGAGAGGAAGATGATAGGTTGGAGGGGATATGGCGATTCTGGAGTTTAAAAGAGGAATTCATGATTGTGAATTGCATAGCGACGGCAGCTGATTATCTTATATAACTATATTGCATATGAGAATTGAGAACATAATCTAGCTCCTGGAATGGAGGCCCTGTAAAATATAATTTGACCCAGCTTACATCTTCTCGGGCTCAGAGAACGGCGAATGTTGCATTCGATGAACATACAAGGACTTATTCTACTCCATATCATCTAACTTCTTTAGCTTACTGCTTACTTTTCTGAACATGGCATCTGTCATTTGCAGCTCGAGCCGCTGAATCTCAAACGATTCATTAGCTAACCTCCTCCCTTACCTTCAGCCTTATCTCATGCTCATTCTGCTCTTCCTGCTCTTTCTGCTGCTCTTCGTTATACCCCTCTCGGTTATCAAGGCCTAATTCTCGTAGACATCGACGATTTAATGCCTTCGACAATCTTGCGCTTGTTAGAGGCTTTGCTAAAATCCCTCTCGAAATCCATTAGATATTGTAAGCCATGAAGAATGTCCCTCGTATTTATCGATTGCTTATCATTGATGGCAAGAGCGTGCGCTACACGTACGATATTCTTGATCTCTCGCCCGTTAATATCTGCCGCAGATTCCTTCTTGAGAAATTTGGCATCTAGCCATCGAAAGCACCGTTGTTTCGTGCTTTTGAGAATAAACGTTTCCCAATGCCGGCTACTGGATTTGGCATATAAGGGAGGATTTCTGAGAGATAGGTGAATTCGGGACTTGAAGGCTGCATCGATTGTTTGAACTCGGTGTGTGATGAGGATCATAGTTCCTTCAAAGTACTCCAGAATGCGCAGAAACACTATACCAGAACCGTTAGGCTACTGCCAGAAGACAGAGTGGAATACAAACTAGAGATCTGCTCATTCGAAACATCTCGTTTGCACTTCTTTCTTGCATGAAACGTCCGCTTCATCCAGCAATACTACCGCATTCCACTTCGATGCTCTGGCAAGGATCGCTGATAATGATTTACCTGACCCTGGAAAGGGCGCATTGGTAAATTTCGCCTTACCGAGAGTATAGAGAGGTCTTTGTGAGTAGTCCGCGATATGGGTTGAGTTATTCTCGGATCAAGGTAATCTCATTTGCGTGGTGTTGACTGACCAGCGTTGAATGTTTTGCCCACACTGGTAGTCCATGTAATAAGATTATTAGCCCCTTTCCCTTGCTCTCAATCAAGTTGTCGAATTGTGAAGAATTCGCTGCCTGCAATTTTACTAGAGAGAAAAGGTCTCTTGAGGTACTCAGGTGGAACGAGAGCACCGGAGGCATCCTCGTTGGACTCTACTGGCCTTAGATTTGAGACGTCAAAGAATGCCAACAATTTAGTTGTCATTGTCAATGTCCTGAGGAGTAACACGGGATATATAATAAGCAGAAGATTATATCTCTATATATACAAGACTAAACGCTATCCTTCTAAAGGCTAGCGATTCTCTTCCATTTATAATCATTAGAAGACCTTTAAGGCTTTACTGACAATTATTTAAGATATTGAAGTCTAACATTATTTTAGATTTATAATTATTAAAAACCTTTAAGGCTTTATTAATAATTCTATAAAACATTAAAGTTCAATATGTCGAAGCTCTCCAGTTTAGGCCGTCGAAGCCGGCAGCTTTCGTACCCGCCTGGACCGCTCCTAAACTGCCTCATCACGTGTTCTTCTCGGTTACCAAGTGCTGCTAACCGAGATTCCTCACTAAATTCAACAAATTTTTGTCCTAAAGGTAACTCCCCACCTACCACTCAAAAAAAATGGTATTATAAGATAAAAAGATTTTTTTTCCGCAGTCTAAGCCGGAAACAGGATGTTCCAATGCCGGTAGTCGAAACCGGAGCTGCCCGGAGCCGTTAAACGGATGAAAGCGGGCGATGTTAGCCGTTACACCACATCGGAAATATACGAAATATTTCTTATCAGAATATATACATCTAATCGCGAGGTTTCCACCTTCTCGCCTAGTTTCCGGTAAACTAGGCGAGGTACAGCCAAAACGACCGTTACACCGAAAACGACCGTCCCCATACAATTTTACTAGTAATTCAATGCCAGCACTACCACAACCATTTCAAAGTTACTTAGCCCCTATTAATTAATTAAGAAATACTAGTGTACAGCTCCCAGTACGATGAAAATTTAACATTTCAGCCATCCAGTGATTATAACGCTTCAAAACAAGAGGATCCCTAGGCTTCCAATCACACCCCCTCCTAGCTACAGCCCTCAATATCACTCCCCACTTCTGCGTTCCAACCTTATTGATCCTTTCAGTAATCTTTTGAGCCCTTTCAGCCCTCTTTTGCTCAATATATTGCTCCCTTCCAGCTATCCGTAGCCTTGCATCCCCTGCTTTAATTACCCCGTAATCAGAGGCAATACACCGCTAGCCACCGTCCTTCTTATGCCGAGCTTTTCTAGCCTCCTTAGCCCTTCTTTTGTCTAGTTCTTCCAGAGCTAATATTCCATTCAAAGCAATAGTTGATTGAGCCTTATTTCTCTTCTCAACTACCCGTACAACTGTAGGGGAGAGTGGGATTGAGCCATCTATTACACCAGTTAGTCTAGAATCAATATAAGCCGAATATCGCTATATATCAGGAAGCTTTAATTAAGGGGTTTGGCAGTTAGCCCACTCAATATTGAAGCACTCTTCTGGCTCTAGCGTACGGTTAGGCTCCTGGTAGGGTTGAAACTTCCGTACATTCTTGAGAACAATATATAGTTGAAAAGGCACAAGCCCTGAACTCTCCTATATATAAATAATTAAGTGCTTCTTTATTGAACGTATACATATTTCATTATATACATCCAAGAAGTCAGTCCTTGAGTATTCACACCTACCAAAGCATACTTGTTTAGCTAGGATATTCTAGTGTTGAGCCTTCATTAGGTGAAATATCCCAATATCGAGTGGCTGGAGGATATATGTTAAGTGTACAGGGAGTAAGAAAGGGACTATTTTATAATCCCAGCAGTAATCGATAAACTCCTTCGTTAGGTGAGATCTGTAGCCATCCATAACAAGGATCCAATACTCTCCAGAGTGTATAATACCCCTTCTTATCTTGATACCAGGTCTAGTTGCCTCCTCCCAGTACTCTAGCCAATCCAAAGCTATCATATCACTCAAGAACCCAGATCCAGTCTCCTTATTTGTAGTAAAGGTAACATCATTCAGTATATCGTTATCAAAGTACTTCACTAGCAAGACCTGGCTAGGGAGTATCATGAAGCTAGGAGCTCGGCCTCCTTCTGTATTGATTGCTTCAATTGTAGTTAAGGACTCTCGTATATCTGGATCCGATATATATACTGCTGATATACTCGGAAAGGTAAAGACTAAACGTCCTCCAAGCATTCCAATCCTCCAGCTAGTCTTATCGCAGTTCTATATATTTTGAGGGGTAACGTTATACTTAGAGACTACTTGTCGGAATCGTCAAAAGTGAGACTCAATTTCAGCCCATTCGACTGCAGCTTTACGTTCAGCTGATAAGGGCTTCGATTGTCGAGCTTTAAGGAACTGCTTATTCCTATTCAGCCACCTAGTTAGCCAGGGCTTCAATACTAGGGGTTCCCCTACAGCATATAATATACTATTTGCAGCAGCCCGAATATACTGGCGCTCTGGATTCAAGCCTGCCTTAATACACCTCTCGCAATATAGCTTCAAAGCAGCGTCTTGCACATCGTTTAGACGTATATTTCAACCACCCTGAGATAAATTAGGAGGCATACCCTTTGCGCAGGCAATAAGGACCCTATATCGAACAGTATATCGACACGCTGCAGCCCTCCAGGACGTGAATTGACCCCTCTGTATAGCCTGTATAGCCTGCTAGATACAACCCTCTTCTTCAGCCGAAGGTGTTCCCATATCGCTGATGTCGAATTAGCCGGAAAAAATCACAAAAGGTTAATTTGAAATGGTTGTGGTGGTGCTGGCATTGAATTACTAGTAAAATTATATAGGGACGGTCGTTTTCGGTATAACGGTCGTTTTGGCTGTACCTCGCCTAGTTTACCGGAAACTAGGCGAGAAGGTGGAAACCTCGCGATTAATATAATAGAGTATGTAATCTCGACCATCTTGGAAAAGATTACTCAGCATAGCATCCACTGTTAGAAATTGGGGCCTTAGCTTAGGCACACCCTTTTGACCAGTAAAATATCCCAACCACAAATACGAATTGTGATGAGTGCCTAGACCGAATACTAGTTATCCAGTAATCCAATAAAGTGTACCGTGTACGTTTGTTTAGAGTTCTTAACTCTTAGCGAGTGATGCTTCGATTTCAGGGTCTTATATCGATTGATGAAGGCCCAACTAAGTCGGAGGTTCCAGCTGAGGAGAGATCGATGTGTATTGACCTATCTAATGTACCTAGGAAGGTGGAAAGGGAGGCTGGCTAATAATACTAGGCGACCAGAGCTACACTAGCCTTTGCCGTGAGATAAATCTATATATTAACTTCTACCCTATATGCGTTAATAGTTACTGTATTATAGAATACCTTGCTCTAAGCATATATGTACTTTGTCGACCTTACTACAATTCCCACTAAGTGTATCAGTTGGCTAGGAAAGGTGGGAAACAGGTAATTCGGTATGGGAATGTTCTCATGCCATTTTCCATTTCCGTCTCTAGACCTGAGCAACTACTGCTTTAGCCTAAGCTAAGGGTGAGCATTCCTGAGTATCGCCTGAGCGCCACCTGAGCAACGCTAAATAAGCCTGAGTAGCTATTTTAGTATCCGCAGGGGCTTGTTTTGGCTCCCTTGAGGTCCGGTTGCACTTTCCTCGTCTTGTCTGTAGGGGCGGGTCCTATTTTGGCTCCGATAAGGTTCCCTCCGGAAACTTTTTATTTCTATTTTAGATCTATACTCCCTTATATGCACGAGATACTTGAAAGGACCGTCGACGAGAGTGTCGCTCGAACGCACATCACTCCCTAGAATGGATCCGAACCTTGCGGAGTCGCAGCATGCGCAGATTCGCGACATGATCCTTAGTAACCGTCCTCCTGCTGAAATAGCTGACATTATAAATTGCAATAAGCGTTCCGCCCCTATTAACTAAACAATTGCACCGTCTCCTTTCTCAATTTCCGTCTCCTCTTTGTCACTTATCCTCGCCATGTCTTTTCCTTTCCCCTTCCCGGTGTCTGTCCCTGAATCAAACCTTGATTTCTGTCCTTCAATGTCAGGTTCTTTGCTTTTTGAATAATTTGAAAATGGGACCCGGTTCCTCCTCAAGGGAAACCAGTTATTTTTGTGAGGCGCTATGGTCTGTTTACTCATCCCCTTGCTAGATTCACCTTCAACTTTGCTCCCGTCTGCAGGCCCAACGACTTCTTTGAAAGCGGTTTGCTGAGGCACATTCTCATTTCGATCGGTTCGACCGTCACCCGATTTCCTAATGTTGTCTGAAGCGGTGGAGTCTTCCGTTTTATGGCCATCCGGAACTGTTTTCACCGTTGTTCCGTCATCTCCCTTTTTGCCTCCGCCATCGCTGCGGCTCTTTTTGAAAAAAGTCCGTACAAAGTATATGAAAATCCACCACTCAGATGGCCCCAGGCTATCATCATCAGAAAATGATTTCTTGAAGCCTTCTCCCAGCTCTTCCCAATTTGAATCCTTGAGCATGGAACCGACCACCTTTCTTCTCCTAGCTTGATAAAATTCTGATATTCGTTTGAGATTAAATGCGATGACATATGTCGCAACTCCAGTGGCAACCATGACTCCAATCAAGTTGTGGAAGCCAAAGGTTGATGTAGTTGCCCATAGAGACTACCGTACGTCAGAAACTGTCGTGCTGATTTAATGCATATTTTAACTTACAGTGCAAAAGGCTAGCGGAAGGTAGAAGATGCTAACATATGTCAAAAGCATCACATTCTGCCCCAATCTGGTAGATTTTCTGCTTTCATCCAGAGTTGACTGTGTTAATCGTTCGATAGTCTCGGTAATGTCTGCGGACCTGTGACTTTCTGCTACAGAGATGGCATTAAATAACTGCATTACGTACGGCAAGTTTCAGTATGGGTTTCGGTATTTAAAGACAGCGGAGCGAGATACTCACACTACTCAAGAGCACCGTTGCTCTTCCTCGGATCACATCAGCCCTTGTGCCCAGTTTTTCGAAGTTCTCTTTGGTTTTATCAGCCTTCGCCATAATCTCCTGCTCTTCCCAAGAATACTCTGGCTGTGGGAACTCTGGTATAACTGCACCTCTGAACTCGAGGTAGACTTGAGCGCTCTCATCCATTATGCTTCTAAAAGTGATGAGGCTATTAATAACCCAGAAGTACATTCTCGACCGAGACCCCGATTTGTCGTCTTCAAGCAGCTTATCATGCTCGCGTGGGGAAAATATTAGTTCTTGGTCACCCAAGAGCTCCTCGATATAAGTTAGGATCTCACTCCAATCCTTGATCATGAACTCTAGAGCCTCCGCCGCCCGCTGTAGCATGACAGTTGGTAGACGATACAACGGGCTATAAAAAAGCGGTTCATGGGAGGTCGGCTCGCCGTCATAGAAGCCTTCTGGCGCCAGAACGAGTACTGTCCAGTGCTCTCCGTCATATTGTAATTCCTTCTTTTCTTCTGAATCATTCTGAATTGCTTGAACCTAGTGTACATAATCATTTATTGAAAAGAATACAATCAAGGTAAGCATAAATACTTACTGTGTAGACTATCTTTTGGGCTTGTTGCTGTCCATAAAGACTCCCAATATACCACTGGATGGTTTCAACCTCATCCCCTATCTTCTCTGCATTTATTTTGGCCATGGCGTCCATGATTTGCTCAGCCGGAGGGCCTACTTTTCTATACCAGAAAAACTGTAAAACCGTACTCCAGCGAGAAAACGACCACCCAAAGAACGGTTCGTGCCTGTACTTGTAATCTAGGAGAAGTGGTTTGAAAAATTGTCCACCTTTCAAATGCCATAATATGGTCTTGTCTTCATCTGCCAGGAAAGGTAACAGGACAGTCTTTCCATCACGAACCGGTGGTTTGATGGTATTTAAACCCTGAAGGAGACTGCTTTAGATTAGTACAGTATGCAATATTCCCTCGTATTAGATTTTGCTAGCTTACCATATCCTGCGCCAAGGGGCCGGCGATAGACTGCGTAAATACGGGTTGTCCTCTCCGTAACACAGATCCCAATTAACACTTTGCACCTTCATAATGGTTGATTTTTCCAGGTAATCTCGGCCATAGAAACCTATCCCGCGGTCATCGTATTCTACTATGCGACCGTTCGAACTATAATTTCTGTTGTTTCCCTCGAGATCAGCATCTCGAATGATGAAGAGACCGTGACCACCATGTTCAATATTGGTTGCAGCTTCTATGAAATCCCGAAGGTCAATTAATCGATCTTTTGCATCTTCTCTACTCAATGATTTGAAATTTCTCGTGTAACTTTCGCAACCGCCGGAGCGAGGAATGTCATGACGTTTCCAAGACTCGAGAAAAGCAAGGCAGAGACGACAATCCTGCGGGGCCCAGAGAAATGACGAAACATTTAGCGAATCCCATGTCTTTGGAAGGATCTCTGAATTAACCCAAAACATGTTTCCGTCCAGGTAGCTGACTTCTTTAATCGTTGTATCTTCAACCTTGGATGTTGAACTTTCCCTATTTGTAGGGCCCAATTCTGTATACCAAAAAGAACATCAGAGAGCTGTAGACTTGAAATCTATGAGGAAGGATATGCACACCAGTAGGTTCGGGGAGTATTATCGGTAGCGACGAAGCACCAGCCTCTTCAGATATGCTATTGGCCGTGGACATTTCTGTTGCTCCAGAAGGATTTTCTGGTCTACTAGGTTGGTTCCCAGAGTCTCCTTGAGAATTTATCACCAATGTTAGAAGTTCCTGACTGTCTGCAAGAGCTGCGAGTGGTGACTGAGGGTTTGCCATGACTAGAAGTTGTGACCAGATCGGGTCAAAAGAGCTGGCCACAGTAAGCAAGGTGGCTAGGTAATCCTATGTTTAGCCACGGGAGAAGAACTCTGATCCTTTGTCACAAAGTGAGTGATTATAGTCCCAGCAACAAGTTGCACAACAGAGTAGAGATCCTTTTGAGAGAGGTCAATTGTCAAACCGCGCGCGGTTCTAGAGCAATATCGTGGCGCTGACACGTGGCACCGCCATCACCGAAATCAGCTTCTGCCTTGAACAAAATAAAATCATTGCGTGATTAGAACTGAAGCCGATTTCGAACTTTACTATAATAACTGGCAATAAGATAGTGAATTTATCCTTTAGAAATCGTCGAGGGGTCATGGTCAAATACACGGGAATCTGATCCATAAAGGAACACAATGCCTCAAGTTTCTAATGCGCGTCTAGTCATATCACAAGTAGAAGATCTATTATAAAAGAAAATTAATGTGGAACATCTCTTCCACACGCTTGCGACTGACCATAATACAATGCAAAAGTTCCATTCTTCAGTTCGCTTCAAACTCCATGGTTGGTTTACGGCTTATAGTAGCTTCTTTCTCCCAGGAATTATCGTTTTCCGGACGACTCTTCCACTCAACGAGGTATTCAACCTTCCTTTTTCGTACTCGCTTCTTGAGTAATCGTCAAGTAGTAAGGATATCCCTAATGGTGCTATAGTATTTAAACCTGCTGGCTAAAATAACAATAGCAAGTAAAAACAAGAGGCCATTTATAAAAAAAGGAGGTACAGGCTTTACCCTCTTGTACAGTAGATGTTTTGGCCTATTTGTAAGCTATTAGTACCTAACTAAGCTCTAGAATAATAGGATTCTCTTAAATTACTTCTTTAGAGTGTTTAGTATCCCTTTAGTAAAATCTCTCTTAAAACCTATCTTAATCTCTAGTTCTTTGTCTTTCTATATAACTATACAAATAAGGTCCTATTAAGGATAATTAGCACCAAGACCTTATTCTTCCCCTTAGATTTAGTATCTGACCTTATACTTCACCTTATATATTTCTTATAACCTTATAGTAGTATAATAATAAATCTTTAATAGGGTACTTAAATATATATAGCACTCTTTATAGATATAATTATAGTAGTTATATAGCCAAAATTATTCCTCTATATCAATATAGTTCTCTATTGTTAAGAATATAGATGCCTTTTCTTTAATTGATAGAGGGATCGTCTACCTAAGCTCGTTTTAAATACACTTTTCCCTCCGTTAGTAAACATATTGCTAACACCTTAGTGTAGTCTAGCCTCTAGACTTAATTCTGTAATATTATCAACATATGCTATCCAAAAATCCCATATTTTGTTGTATCACTTTCTACTAACTTTTTCAAGTCCTCTATAAACAGGGTCGGTATTGATCCTAGACTTATCTGTATAGAGACTATCCCTTAGGACTGCCTCTATCTGCTTATCTGCGGTGATTATGGTGTATAGAGTCGTGTATATGCTGATATAAATTTTTGGAGTAAAAACAAAGAAGAAAATGGCTTTGCTAGATAGATGAGAGAGAGCTTGGAGAGCTGGGATGGGAGAGAAGATGAGAGAGAAGATGAGAGAGAAGATGAGAGAGAAGATGAGAGAGAAGATGAGAGAGAAGATGAGAGAGAAGATGAGAGAGAAGATGAGAGAGAAGATGAGAGAGAAGATGAGAGAGAAGATGAGAGAGAAGATGAGAGAGAAGATGGGATGGAGAGGAAATGGGAGAGG